>CM032669.1:50745359-50799816 GCA_019095985.1 Streblospio benedicti
ATTAACACAACAGCAAACACCAACATAAAACACTTGTTGGTCCTGAATTGACCAAAAAATGGCGCTTTTTAGGACAGACACTGGTCGGTTCAGGACGATGGTTATGATAATAAGGCCCAAGTCTGGCAGCCACGAATGTTCATCACCAAATATATTTCTGTAAGGTAGAGGATAAATGCATTCGGGGAAAAGATGATTCAAAATTTAAAAAAACAATAAGACAATAAGGCAAATAACAATGGCTACAATACCATGACTCATTCTTGTTTACTGGTCTTACCATGCATACATAAATGTTATTTTTCTTATATATGGAATATTTCAAGAAACCTAAAGGAAGCTGTACCCGTTGGCGTGACTTCTTGTTGCTGTAAAAAAAAACAATATCCAAGAATGAGACCATGTTTAACATACTGTGAACAAATTACGGCGCGCCACTCAGGCCACGGCGTGGACCGTGCCGCGTCGCGCTCCCTCGTTGCGCTGGCGCGAGTCCACTCCCGGGGAGTGAACTCGCCTCGTCACAACCGGGGCTGTTCACCACCCCCTCGTGATTCTCGTTGTTGTGTTTAGAAGAGACTCGCGTTAACTGCTACAATGCACCAGTATCTACACCGACAAATGCAGGGCACGAAATCAGGATTTAAGTAAAGGGGCATTTGGCTCCTAACTCTGAATACCTGGGAGCCAATTCTGAACGCAAGGGGCCACCATTTCATTTACAATATAAAAGGCATAGAATGTGATATTTTCGATCAATTTGCATAAAGTCGATGTAGTTGAAGATGATGTCACCTAATGTTAGTTTATTAGATTGATTTCTTGTTATCATTTCTGTAAATTTTAACAGGGCCCCTGGCATAGAAAAATCTAGGGTTTTAAATAAATATGCCTGTAACTGCTACTCATGACGTACCCAGTACAATGTATTATTACTATTCACATATTAAGAAGAAAAAAATATTAATTAGAAATATTCATAATTATTTTTATTGTTCTTGTATGTAAGATACAAATAATTAGGTTGGATAAGCCATTTCAAATTCAGGGAGCAAAAGATTGATTAAAAGCAACAATTGAGAAAAATGCTATGTGGCCAATACAAGTGGTTTACTAGTAGCAATAAATACTTTTTTCTCAACCATTAATGGTCATGGTTCAACTATACTACAGAAGCTTATCATTCCTATTTAATACAATGAGCTTTCAAAAGCATTAATTACATTAAGTAGTGGATAAATTTACATCACAACTGGACTAAAACAGGAATATTACGCACACTGTATACCGGGTATATACTGTACGTGGGTTACTTTGGCCAGCTGCCAACTACTGGCAGTTGCTAACAGATCTATATTACAAAATCAATATTGCTGCCTAAGCTCCCATTAGTCTACAAAGCGGTGAGCAGCTGGCAACAGCAGCAACAGAGCTATATTGTGATTAGTACTAAATTGAAAGCTGTTTTGCAAAGTCGCATTTGGCGACCACAGCTAAAATTCTAGGAGCATGCAATATTTTCTGGGAGCCTATGGCGAGCTGCTGGTCGCAATTCATGCCCTGAAATGGCCAGTGATCCCACCAGGTTTCACGAAGGGCCCTGTCTACACAAGGGACTTCGCACTGATGCTGACACGTACCACGCATACTAGCGGAGATTACAGCCACACGCACGGACGTGAGGTGTTGCGACGGTGGGACCTGACCATCGGCTAGACCCCAAGAAGATGTGTGAATGCGAGGAAAGGTTGCCAGCACTAAACTGCCCGACCAGTGTCTAGAGAAGAAGTGAGCTCTAATAGCTCAAGTCATCCAGTACTACAGCGTACTGGGTCCCTAATCATACAGGGGCTTAAAATAAATGAACAAGGCTCTCAAGGTGTGTATGACCGAGGGGATTACTATCCTAATCCAGTGAGAAGTAATATTAAACTACTTTACCCCTTGCAGGGATGCTACAATCCCCGCCACTGGATGGCCCAAACATTAACTCTTTGTTTTTTCACAGTACCGTAAATCTTCTAAATAATGGCCTACCTCTAATAAACGCCCCCTCTACCTCAAGTGAAAGCATTTTATGATCAATGTGAGTCCGTTTCGATTTTATAACACATTATAACAAAGAATGCATTGTGTAAAGCTCCTAAAATCGTGTATCGTTTGAAAGAGGAAGAACTCAAAGTGTTACCTACGTTATTAACCGCCCACCTCCATTAAACGCCCTCCTCTAATAAACGCCTCCCCTCCAATAGAAGTATGCCATTAGCTGCCCGGCCGTTAATAGAAGCTTCACGGTACCTAATCCCCCAAACTTTACGCAATACCATTCACACGGCGATATACTTAAAATATTCCATGCATAAGAAAAATAACATTTATGTATGCATGGTTAAGAACAGTAAACAAGAATGAGTCATAGTATTGTAGCCATTGCTATTTCGCTTGATCTGGCTGGTAGCTTTGTGAAGGTTTGGGACAGTGGAAAGTGGTCTTATTATAAGAGGTCTTAATTGGAGGTTTTCCTGTAATTTAATTGAATCTGGCTTCACCATTGGCGGCTGTCAGAGTGTGGGGGTAACACTTATCGTGTTTGACCTGAGATTGCCGGGTTGCTGGCACTTCGTGGAGCTGGCGGCTGCTATCTCTGCGTCCGACAGCTGGCGCAGACGCATCACCGAGCCGAGGTTCCGCAGCTTGAGGGCCAGGTACACCGAGATCGGGATCTGAGTCACTTTCTGGGAGGGAAAACAACGCAGACATACAGTATGGTATGATTATTACAAAATTGATGAGAAACCAAAATAATATCGTATTAAGCATATTATCGTTCTATCGATACTTTGAAAATGAGCATCGTAGGTCAACCACTTGATTGATATTAAGGATCTTAAGCTTTGCAAAGGAAGTGTGATGCATAACAGACGATTGAGAGCAAATAAGCATATCCGACTGTATTGCAATTCATTGCCATAAAAATATTGCCACAGTTGTAGTGGTCGAGTGATTGAGTCCCGACAGCTACACAGAGATCGGAGTCGCAGTCACTTTCTGATCGAAAAACAACGCGGGTGTCAGGGTGAGGATTAGTTGGAAAAGTGCTACTCGTCAGGAGGACGAGTAAGCCTCAAATATCTACTCGTCCTGCAAAAAAATGTACTCGTCCTCCTTACACAAAGCTCTATATTTGTAGGCCAAATTGTTGGTAACAGATTGATGATATTCATTTGATTTGATTTGTTTATTATAGTGTCAAATGTCAGAATAGAATTTCATTTTAAAACATAACTATACATTAATATGTCATACTGCCATTAAAAGGCATATTAGGCACTTTTTACATATAAAAATAACAATTGACGTATAATATATTAATCTATAAGATCAAACATTTGTATATAATAAGGAAACAGATATATTGCAATTCATTGAATATTGCTACAGTGGTAGTGGTCCAGGGATTGAGTCCCGACAGGTCCACAGAGATCACCATCGAAGTCACTTTCTGCTCAGAGGAGGAGGAAAAACAACGATACAGTATGTAATGGAAAGGGATCAGCAAACATTTCTTCAGGATGGATCGCAAATCGTACTGTTCGACCATACACATTTGTAACAGATATTTTGCAATTCATTGACTTGGGTCCAAGTATTGATATTAGGATTCTTTCTCCAAGTCTATAAGGCTATATCACATGGCCACTGCCGGGACTCGAACCCTGGACCACTGTGGCACATATTCACAGGGGCGAGGTACATTTCATATATTCTCAACTCTAACCCTCACATGTAGACTACTGAATATCTGCTACAAACAGTTGCCTACAAATATGTCCATTAGAATACGTATTATAACTCTCACTACAGCTAAACATCGATTTTACGCAGACATTGGGGTACATACTTTGAGAACCGTGTTAACCCCGAAAGCGCGTTATGTGCTGCACAGCTATTGGTCGAGATCGTATAGTGTTAGACCTTAATGCGGAAATGATTGCATATGCGCGCAGCAAGTTTCCTTGTGCACCAATACAGCTGCCTCGAAGGTAAACAACTTGCATAAAGGGTATTTTTGACAATGTTTTCATATATAAGGATATACACGTATAACAACATAAAAATGGGGTCCACGGTCAATCCGCGTTACACAGAAATTCTCGCAAAATCCTAGGGCGTTATATCGAGGTTTAGCTGTACATCCTCATCCATCTACTCTCTGGTTAGTGCTCTTACATAGGTTGCCTCACACAATAAAGCCCAATAGAAACTGAATAACAGAAACTTTTCTCGTGATAAATTAGCTGTAAGTCAATGATGTAGTAAATAACGGAAACCCTCTACAATGGAAGGATTTGGTTCCATTGTTGAGGACATTCACTATATTGCAGGGCTGCCCACCCCCCAATAGCTATTTCTGTACTCAGGATGCCCCAAGTTAGTATTTTAGGGGTATTCCAAGGTGGAATGGCAAACAGTCTACAAAAATACTGGGTGTAAAAAGAAATCCATAAGCGCACAACTGATAGATGTATGTATATCTGGTGTAATGTAACCAATATTCAGGGCTTTTAACACCAATCGCAAACACACATACATATCTATGTTGGGATGCAGTTCCTGTGTTTTTACTTCATAAAAAGTAATTATTAATGAAAAATACACAAAGTGGGGAAATCTGAATTTTTAAGGTACAATTAGTATTTGGGTATTTTGGGTCAGAAATCTGTATTAATACCCGACATATCTGTACTACTTGGCAGCCCTGATATCGGACAAACGACCATCTGCTTACATCGCTATGTGCGACGGCTTCGTACCTGCGCAGTGAAATCCTTGACGAACTCCACGTATGCGCGTGTCTCCTCAAACGTGACCTTGGGCCTCGCCCCGCTTGGGTCACAGTCCGCAAACAGTTTCTCCATCTGATCCCTGTAAAACGCACCCTGGCCGGACGGCACGCCTTTCACCTGCGGTAACAAGCACACTGACTCTTGTAGCAATAGCGCTAACAAAACCAGGGGGGTGGGGGTGGGGGTTGTCTAGATGTAAACAAACATTGGGACTCAGTGACTGTGACTCAGTATAATCATTCAGCAATATTCTAATTTTGATTGGACGGCACACCTTTCACCTGCACATACAATGTAAGGTACAATAGGGTTAAAATTCTCCACTCTGACGCATACAAATATAGTTTCTATTGTAATGCCATTCGTATATGGAATATGCTTTCTATATTAGATGCAGAATCCATTGAAATTTTTAAAGCAAAGTCATTAATATGGATGACCCATTTGCATTGGGAGAACGTATGTGATACCTGGACTCTTGTGTAGTATTCATTAGAAATGTTGTTGTTGTTATTGTTTTTTTGTTCGTGTTGTTTTTCTAATTCACTGGAATTGTTTTTTTTTTATTATTGCACCTGTTTAATATTAATTCATGAACATGGTATGTCAGAAATGCATAAAATTTCCTGTACGGCCATCGGCCCTTTTGGAAATAAAGATTGAAGATTGAAGACAAGCCGCGATTACCGTATTCGTTCTTTTAACCCTTTGCCGTCGGAAAGGCATTTATGCCTTAATGCATGCCTTAAAATCGGTCTAAAACATACGTTCTTCAAACCCTCGTACCTACCAAACTGTCTGCAACATGCATCGTACAAGACCACGTGGTGACTCAAAATCGCCTACTCCATTCATTAGTCATCACCTTATTTCGCTATAAACGACTTTTTATAGTAAATAATATATTTTTTTCAAAGAAGACATACTTAGAGATGAAACACCAGTTTTCGGTACTCAACTTTGACCACTAAATCTAATTATTTGTCGTCACAAAACCCCATCGGCTTTAGTGTCAAAAGACTGGGCGTCCATTTTGCTATCTATTTGTAAACAACTCATTAGCATGCGGTGAACCCTGACCTCACAAAAATAATTTATTCCTTCATTATATTTCCTGTGTTTACGCCCATTTCCGAGGCTGTAGCCTCTGCCAACAGCATTTAACAAGCATAGCAGCATTGCAAAATACGCATGCTGGGGCAAGGCTACTGTTTCAGCCAATCACAAGCGTTTCCGATGTCGAAAAAGACAGCTAACATGGAGGTAAGCATAGACTGAAAATATTTCTCTGTAAAATGTAGATTTCAACGATAATGATGAAATGGAGGCATCTATAATATCCACCAGTGTTTGGCGGATACGATATAGAATACACAAGGAAAGTGTCAGGAATACCCGATTAGTCTACATGTCGCAATAGCGGGAGATTTGGCAGCAAGTACACAATCACTCAACAATGGACACGCCGACAAAGCAACAGGACTGAAATCTCTCATTTTGTGAATGAAACGTATGTCCAATATTAATATTAACAATTTCACCGCATGTAGAATGCTCTTCTGCAGAGAATGGTAGGTTACATGTCACAAAACACCTTGCTGTCATACCATAACATGAGATTACCTCGGCCTGTCAAATGTCAATGTTTTGAATCGAGAGATGAAACTTCGGGTGCCTTCTATGGCCATTTCTTTAAAAATACAAAATATTATGAGCTCTAAATGTGAAAATAAGAATCTGCATCGCATGTCATGTCTCCTGTGTAAGTATGATAATATTTGGACTCTTCAGTATACCTGTAGAACTCACACAGTATCTACGACAATAAAATCTTAAAATCAATGACCTTGTGTGATTTGAATATACGTCAAACGTCCAAAATACGGCGACCGTCAAAGAGTTAAGCCCACAGTGCGCTTACAAAAACACGTCAGCAAAAAAAAAAAAAAAAAAAGAATTAATAAGCGCACCCCTTTGACCCCACAGAACATGATAATACAATGCGCCCGGATGGTTATGTGGTGATCCGAATACGGAATAATACCGCCGGAAGTGAAATCTTTGCCAAAAAAGAGCAAGATTTGTATAATATTTTATCTGTATTAACAGGGGGGTGCGCTAAATGGGGCTCTGGTGCGCTTATAAGAACAAATACGGTATTCTTGTTTTTGCTTGTTTTTGTTTTTCTTATTTAGCAACAAAAGGGGCCCCAGAAATCATTCACAGATATTCTAATTTTGATTACCACTTGTTGCTTTCTTTATTTCCTCAAATAAACAATTGTATTATAATGTTATATACTATGGATATAACTATTAGTTTAAATACAATCAATCAATCGAATCCTAAATCTATTTGGTCAGGGTCAAAATTATTCCTCATTTTGATGGTGTAGCCATATTTTTAAACTATATTCAGTAACACAAAACATTATCAACATCATCAACATCAAATCCTAAATTTATTTGGACAGGCCCTAACTATTTCTCAATTTGAGGGTGTGGCCTGGCTGCAAAAATATAAATCATTTAATTGCTTAAGCAGTAAATTGTTCTACTATTGCAGTTTAGAATAAAATATATAAAAAGCTAAAAAAAAAAGGATGTCTGATTCATCCTTATGGCATTTGAGTTGAGTTTTAGATAGAAGGATCAATGACCACGCTGCTGTCTAGTATTCCCTACTCACCATGACTGTTGTGAACGGGTTGCGTCCGCCGACGAACTTTCGTGCCTCCAGCTCATCGATCTCCTCCTGTACAAAGTAGTGCGGGTAAAACGCACCGCACATCACCAGCTGAAAACAACACGCTAAATGTCCTTAATGTGTTCATCGTGTTGGAGTCCATATATATATATACAAAGCTCATCTTCAAACAACACAATATATTCTTACATTGATTGACAAGAATGCAATCACGTACCATGTTAAGCAGAACAATCATGAGATAGACTGGGAGGAAATGAGTGTGTGGGACAGAGAGAGTGATTGGAGGACAAGAACCATCAAGGAAGCGATCAAGATACGAGGACAGAGACAGGTCATGAACAGGGACGAGGGGGGCTTTCAACTCTCTCATGTATACGACCCGATTTTCGGCATCGAAAGTCGTGCATATTGACCTTGACATGCACAGAGATTTTGAAAATGGCAACAGCAGTTGTTGAAACTGTCAATCAATGTAAGAATTTATTGTGCTGTGTGAAGATGAACTTTGTATATATATATAAACACGCTAAATGCTCAGTGTGTGAAATAGAAGGGGCCCCAACTTTTGACCAGGGCCCTTAACTTTTAGGACTTGAGGGCCCTGCTGTCCCTCAACTATTTTTTGGTGAATATTGGTGAGTCAAAGTGAATTCCATACTTTATCATGTACTGCATGGTTCAAATATGTGTCTATAAAAGCAACCACTTTCTTTAGCTAACATTTCAAACACATGTCACAGCAGGGCCCTCAACTTATGATCAGGGTCCCCAACTATTTAAAGTTAAGGGCCCTGCTGGACCCAAACTGTTTCCTGCGAGTTTCAAACACTGGCTCAGTGCTGAGGAAAAAAGGGTCCAATCAATCTAGATATTCTAAAGACTATTGTTGTGGCTACCATCTTTTCCACCATTTATTTTATTTTTTCAAAAGTTAGAAAGATTAAGCCAAACTTAATGTAAAGAAAACAAATTATATTGTATTTCACAGTAAACAAAAAAATATATATAAACTCAATGGATATTTATATTAATGGTACTATTATCAATGAGGTAGTTAAAACTAAATTTCTTGGTATCACTGTTGACAATACATTATCTTGGAAATACCACATATATAATAGATCATGTCTGTAATAAAATAAGTAAAAGTTTTTATTTAATAGCAAAAGCTAGGAAGGTAATGGACACAAACTCTGTATTATTCATTTGTATATTCATATATTCAGTACGGTATTGTAGTCTGGGGAACAGCCAATGCTAATATTCTAAACAAAGTAATTGTATCATCATAAGAAAATAATTTCTTAGATGCATCTGGATTCATCATGGAATAAGAAAGGATAAAATCCATTCCATTGCTTCTTCAAGAAGTATAAAATTTTAAAAGTAGAAGATATTTATAAATTCAAATCTGTTCAACTGTATTTAAACTAACAATAGGTGATTTGCCCCCTATCTTGAACAAAACTCTATAAAGGACTGATATTCATTCTTAATATGAATAGTGAATGCCTAAAGACAGGCCAGAATTTTTTTAAAGTCTAGGGATTAGGAAAAGTAAACTAAATTTGTATTGCATGTGTATTTACATGGTAAAACAAAATAATTAATCAAAAACATTTTTTTTTTATATTTATTACAAAATGTTTTATCTCTTCTTGACTAAAAAATAAAAATATCGTAAGTCCATAAAATAATAAGAATGATTTTAAAAATATTCAAAATCAACTTACAATGTTGCCATCTCCATTATTCAAAAAAAATAAAATATGTTTGTGACATATTTAATGGATAAATTCATGCTAAGTGCAAACAAAATTAAAGTTTACAACTGTATTTAAAATAAAAATAGGTGATTTGCCAAATCTATCTTGGACAAACCTCTATAAAGGTACTGATATTCATTCTTAATATGAATAGGCAATGCCTAAGACAGGCCAGCATGTTTATTGTCTATGGGATTAGGAAAAGTAAACTAAATTTGTATACATGTGTATTTACATGGTAAAACAAAATAACTAATCAAACACATTTGGGGTATATTTATTACAAAATGTACTCTTCTACTTGTTGGTAAAATATGATAAGTCCATAAAATCATATTTTAAAAAATATTCAAAATCAACTGACAATGTTGCCGTGTACATTAGATAAAATAAAATATGTTTGTGATATATTTGATGGATTAGTTCATGCTAAGTGTGAAACAAAATTAAAGTATTACAGCTGTATTTTAAAAATAGCTCAAAAGTAATGAATAAAGCTTTGATCCTAACAAAAATTGATTGTGAAACACAATGCAAACTGAATGGAAATAACTCTATCATAATGTAATCTTGTGAATGGTGTCACATACAACAAGGAAGAAGAAGTAAAATTAAATAGGAAAACCCAGCAATTCATATAAAGATGTTGTTTGTACGAGGAAAAAAAGAGAGAAAGAAGTCTGAACTATTTGAATTTTCATTCAAATTATCACACATTTCCAAGTCTCACACTAAATAAACGTGGCCTTATTTATGCAAAAGGTCAGCAGTATAGTGTTAATATTTTAATTCTATTCGTGACAACGAATATTTGACAACCTAGCACGCATTTTCTGCTTCAATTTTGAGTCCTGAAATACTCTTATTTACGTTCGCAAAACCATAGCTTGTCATACATTGCTGGAAACGTGAAGGAACCAGCTTTGCTTTGAGGCCCAACATGAAATGTGAAACTAGACTTCAAGTTCATATCGAAACATTGAATTTTCAGCCTTGAAAGCGGTTTTCTTAGGTTCAATCGCCAGCATAACAATTTGGACAAGTGCTAAATGATGCAATAAGCCTTTATCAAGAGCGCTCTTACAAATCTATTGCAGCGCCGAATATTGGTTACGCAGCAGCAGCGGCGCTGCGCAAGGCTGATTAGTCTAATATCCCGAAATCGGTAAGATTGTGACAAAATAGAAATTTTTGAAGAAGAATTATCATATTATTCGTCATCTACGCCTCATCTTATTGTATCTTGGATTCGGATCACAAATAAAGCGTTTGGCAAACTACCAAATAAGTGTGGACGTTGGATATCGAGTATTTCTATCAAATGGGATGATGTCTTTGTCGGGTGATAGAATGATCCCTGTCAAAGACCCACGAATATAAAGAAATCAAGTTTGAACACGTTTTTGGTGCGTATTATTGTAAGTAAAAATATATTATTATGAAATAGGGATGGTTTATGGTGTTTTTTGTGTCTATCCTGGATAAAAAGTCGCTGCACTTAAAATTTCTACTGATACTACGACATTTAAAATCAACCACGCAAGCTGTCAAATGAATGGACGATTACTCGAAATTGTCAAAATGTTACTTGATACTGTATATATCTTTATTTATAATGGTGAAAATAAGAAACTAGACCGTCTCCTGAATGTGTAGTGTAAATGTGAAAATGTTCTGATGAAAAACATAAGAGCTACAAAGGATCATATTTCGACTATAACAATTGAAGCCCCCCACTGTGAATAACACGTCACGAAAAATGCGTGTCTGGCACTGAGGGTGTATCATAGTAATTTAATGTTTTTGGTACTCCTGAATCTTATTTAATTTTCCTGATTATTCGTTTTTACACCAATCCAAGAAATTCTCAAATTAAATCATGCGCAAACATTTCTACTTTTACACTATCTAAAAATAAAACAAAATTTGAGAATGGCTTAATCTTTCTTTCAACTTTTGAAACTTTGGACATTTTCTGAAATGGTGGAAAAGACATTAGCCACAACATGAGAAGAGCCTCCAAATAATACATCTTAGTAATTTTAAGACTATTGGTCTCCTCTTGCCCAAAGTAGTGTGCGTAACACAACACATCACCAGCCATGGGGTAAGGGCCTGTGTGTTACGTTGTCCAGACGGGTATCACTTTCAGCACACCTTAGAGTGGGAAAACATCACATTCAATTGGAGGTTCTACTGTATTGTATTGTAGTGTGAGACAAAACCTTGAGTAATGACTCTTACCATTTTAAAATCTCAATTAAAGCACAATTTCTTTTTAAAAGGAGCCCTTCAAGCCCCGCGCATGAACATCTTTTGGAATTTGCCCCATACTATTGCATTGTACAGTAGTGAGACTCATTCTATTCAAATGTCTTAGTTGCTGTTATTGTTTCACACGCTTTCTAAACACAATTCTACATTTTTTTAGTAATTTATTTTATTAATTTGGAAAATATTTTCGATTCTCAAGAATCCTTTTCAATCATAAACATTTAAATAGAATGATACAAAGTGCTGTGCACCATATAAACAATCTATTTAACTTGCAGCGCGCGTGCACCTTGAGTATGAGCTGCTGGTTCTGCTGTCTGTTACCTTGAGTATGAGCTGCTGGTTCTGCTGGTTGGTTGTGTGTCTGTTTGCGGGGCGCGGGGGGGTGAGGATGTTGAACGAACGCAGTCGGCGGGTGATCTCGTCCACCTGCACACGCACTTCATGGATCCGCCGGATCTCCACAAAGTTATCGCGGCCCCACACGATCTGGGCGCGGTAGTCCGCGAACTCGTGGTTGTCAACCTTGGCCGCCCACACCTACATCAGATGCAGCAGAGACAACCCTAATGTACATTATAGTGCATGTTTGCATTAAAATCAAAGATGAGACACACATGCATATTGATTTTATATCACATTAGTTTGATATATGATTATACCAAAAAAATAACTCCAAATGAAATCCAGTGACTAGTGGCTGTATCTGGGTGGAGAGTACTGGCTGGCTGAATTTGGAGTTGGACTCATGGGTTCGATTCCTGGTCTTGTTTTTAAGTTTAAAACCTAAAAATAAGATGAATGAACACGGGAGAGTGGGATGCTAACTCGTTCTGTTAAACTCTCCACTCAGTGTTAGAGGTTCTTGTTTCTCACTCCCACCTACAGCAGACGCAGAAACAACGTGGTCAGGATTCATCGGTGGGAAAATAATTCTAGACAGCCGAACGGAATCCGTGAATGAACGTTAATTCCGATAATGTGAATTTAAACACCTTTATCATTCAAACAGCATCGAAATTTTTACACAATGTAATGTATTTGACACCAACATCAACATAGATGTTCAATATATCTTCAGTGTATCAATGTGAAATGCGTAAAATAACATTATCGGAATAACGTTCATTCACGATTTTCCATTCGTTTGTCTACTCGTCATGCTACCCTCAAATATGAGGGGGAAATATACCTATTTTGAGATGTGAGAATGGCCCTTGATTCTTTATGAGAATGGGGGTCAATTTCCTTTGAGAATTTTGAGAAATTGTAAAATTGTGAAATGAGGATGGTTAGAAAATTAGTGAGAATGGCCTTGGATTTTTGCTGAGACTTGAGAATGGGGTCGGGCATATTTTCCCCTCAAATATCTACTGGTCCTGCAAAAAATGTGCTTGAACTCCTTGCACAAACGCTACTCCTGTATGGTAAAATTGACCAGAATTGATGCTCATCAAAAGGAAGAGCCACAAGCCATAGCTACGAATTGTCAATTCGAAAGTACGAACTCACGACACATTTTCTAATGCACCATAATTACTGTCACACTAGTCCAGGGCTTGTATTAAACCAACAGAACGAGTGACAATTTTAGCTCGCTCGTCTTCGAGACTCGGCCTCCAGACGACCAAGTTTTGTCACGGCCGTATACGAGTGGAACATGTAGGAACAAT
The DNA here is from genome assembly GCA_019095985.1 of Streblospio benedicti. Taxonomy (NCBI): domain Eukaryota; kingdom Metazoa; phylum Annelida; class Polychaeta; order Spionida; family Spionidae; genus Streblospio; species Streblospio benedicti. The sequence continues at coordinate 50,758,629 of CM032669.1, forward strand.
AACATTTTTCGGAGGACTAGTAGCTCTTTTGCAATACTAGTCCTGTATGGTTGCTAAAAACTTGAAAAGCTACCTGGAGCACAACATGCTTTCAAGATGACAATAAAGAGTAACAAATTTAAATTAATGTTCTGTTAATTAGGTATGCAGTATATGGAATCATTATTTTCTTTGTATATTTCTGTCACTGCTATATCATTCCAAAAAGACTAACATGTACATAAATATATTTATTTAAATTTCAAAGCAATAGATTCCTGTTCACAAAAAAAATAAAAAAAAAATAAAAATTGTGAACAGGAAGCTATTCCTTTGAAATTTAAATAAATATATTTATGTAAATTTTAGTCTTTTTATTTTGGAATAATAAGCAGTGACAGAAATATACAAAGAAAATAATAAATTTAAAATTCCAAGAAAGAAAGGTGTTCTGAGTTTGAGGAAAACAGGTCCCCTTGTTTGTAATTGTGCGTTGGCGTGCTCCTTCCGACCTTGAAAATACAAGCTTCCTATATGGGAAATTCATCCGAACACACGTTCCCAGTCGGACGTACCAGTCGGAAACTCGGAACATTTTTTTGAGGATTGACCTAGCGACCTTGACATTGGAAAATCAAAATGGCTAGGATCAGAGAAATTTAAATGGTAAGTTTTATATAGATCTTAACACGGCAACATCTGTAAACGTAATTTATATGTACAAGTACATCAGCAGGCCTACCATAAATTTTGAGATGGTGCTAGATTTGCGATTTTTCTGTGTTTAACATAAATCCATATTCTGTTGATTTATATTCACATGTTGAAATGGTATTCGTCTCCGCCATCTTCAATGTACGTCATAAAGGAAAACGTCTGCCTTTCATGGTAACATTTCATTTAATGAAGAAAACTGTATACCATATACAGAGATGTGAACCCGTCAGCGTTGAAAATCTTAATCACAGCCATGAAAAATCTTAATTTTCAAGCAAAAATCTTAATAAAAAATATAAAAAATCTTAATACAATCTTATTGTTTTTCTACTTATAATAAACAATAGGGGAAATACTAGTATATTTACTAGTATTGTAAACTACTCTGGGGTGAAATGAAAAAAAATGATAATTGGAAAAAAATCTAGATATCACAGAAATCAATTATAAAAAATATCACCAAAATCCAACAAGAATTGATTAAGCAGTTAATATTTAGATTAACAAGCATTTGCCATTTACCCCTCTATCACAGGCTTCATCTTATAAGTCCATCAAATGGCATTTTGAAGCAGTGTCATCATGATTTTAAATAGATACCTTTATGTGAAACCCTATTAGGAATGATAGTAGATTATATATTGTACTGTTACTTTAATCTTCTAAGCATATTAAAAGAAGTTACAACAGATTGACACCAAAGTCGCCATATTGGAAAAGTGCGCACCTGCTGGCCATACTAGTTCCATAGGCAACATGCATTTATCACAACGCAAATACATCAGTGTGCAAACACGTTTTCTTGCACTAGATAAATTACCTTTGTGAACCAGTTGAAGTTATTTTGTTTCTTACAAATAAAGATTGTGTTATGAACGCATATTTCTCTGACACTAGTAAAATTCCGTAATAAACCAATGTCCCAGACGTAATGAATTTTCAGGGGTCAAAAATCGTAAAAATGTAAAAATGTAAAAAATGTAAAAACGTAAAAAAAATGTAAGTTCACATCTCTGAATATATTGTACAGTACAATATTAACAGTACAAGATAGGAAATTATAAACAGCTATTATACACTGCAAATAATGTGCAGTACCAGGTATAAGTTTACCTTCAACATCATATTCTCATGATTTCATGTGGGTAACACTGAAGAAATTTAACTTTGGCGAGAACTATATTAAATGGATAAAGATTTTATATAATGAACCACTATTTAAAGTGAAAAATAATGGCTTGGTATCTGGCAGTTATTCTATGAATAGGGTCATTAGGCAGGGATGCAGTCTGTCAAGTTTAATTTTCATTTTAGTAATGGAGGTTTTGGCGACAATGGTAAGAAATAATGAAAATATTAAAGGTATAAAAATTAATAATAAGGAACATTAAGTAGTTTTATATGCTGACGATGTTACTTTTATAATCAAAGACAAAGAATCTTTATGTCAAACGTCATTGACACTATGCAACAATTTAGCACCTGTGCAGGTCCAAGTATCAGTTACAAAAAACAAGGGGAATATGGCTGGGGCCTTTAAAAGATGATAATAATATTTTATGGACTGGAAATCCAATTACCGGTAAGGCCAGGGTAACTTGATTCTATGGATGACGACAAAATTGGCTGTAAAATTTTCCACAAGGTAGGTAAGAATAATAAAAATAAAGCGCATGGTCAATAGCGAACAGGAAAGGGGAAAAATAAAAATAAATGAATATCCGAAGGAAAGTTTGGGATGGGGGAATAAAAAAATATTCAGTAGTCACGGTGTGTGCATTTCAATTACCAATGGTCATTTGGTTCTTTATTCAATAGGTATGGGACCTATGGGTCAATGTGTATTTGCAAGAAAGGTGAAGACACTGGTCAATTCCATGCACACCCTCAGCCCGTTAAGGCCTATGGGATCGATCACCAGCCAAGCATCAAGTATTACAATCAGACCACTGTATAATCCATCTATGGTCCTCCATCTGCCTGGTGCTGACCCATCTTAGGGTGGCCTTGAGGCTTGACTCGCCCATTTGGACTCTCGAAGGCTTTACCCAAGGGCCACTCATGCCACTAGGGGAGTGCTACATGTGGCTGGCACACAGCCAGAATATCATTTGTGTGGAGAGGACATCAGGTACGCAGGTGCCTAGCCCTAGCCCTACATGTAAAGCTGATTTAACACCCTGAATACCTAAAGATAGACACCTAGGAGAGAATGTACACTGCATATACAGCTACCTTAGCCCCCGTGGGTAGTGAAGTAATTCCTTGAAGTTGTCTGATATGTGTATGAGTCCCTGTGTAAGGGCTGAAATAGCCTTACCCCAACCAGTTCTTCTTGTTCTTGATGAGTAGTCCGCAAGTGGATCAGTGACTATGTAGGCACTGGTCTCCATTAACGGAGCAAAACGCGGACTAAGTGAGGTGCCCCTATGGTGTAGAAGGCGCCAGCTGACTCTCGAATGAGGTAATTAAGTCAGCTTCGGCAACAGACTTTGGTAATCCATTCCATTCAGGAATTGTAAGAGGTACAGTCCCTTTCCATAATGGAGAGTTTTTGTCACATCCAGTTAGTCTTGGTAACTTCCATTTTGTGGGCTCTGCATATTGGTGTTTCAGAGCTAATCAGGTCTATTGAGTCAGGTGGTCGATCTAGCTGGCCATTCAAAATCTTGTAGAAGAGAGTCAACCTTTGGTTAGAACGCCATTGCTCTAAGGTTTGCCACTTGAGGTCGACCAATAAAGCAGTAACGGAAACAATACCATAAGCACCGCGTGACCAGCGGGCAGTGCGGCGCTGTATTGTTTCTAAAAGGTCACCCTCTTCCTAAACAGTTGTGTCCCAAATGGCCCCACAATATTCCAAAGAGGATCTTACCAGGGCTATATAAGCTAACTCTCTGAGTTGATATGGGGAGCACACCCCCCACCCCCATCTACCTGGAGAAAAACAAGCCTCTGGTTCGCTTTAGTAGCAGTTTGGATGATGTAGGCTTTCCACTGAGAGGAACAAGTGCCATACTTGTTTGAGAAAAGAAGGCCTAGGTATTTGCCTTCGGTAACACTGGAGATAATTTCTCCACCCAAGGTGTAAAAACGAGTACTGGATATATAATACATTTCATACACTGCTATTACATAATAGAATATGTGCCTGAGAAAATCTGTCTGTCAAATGTGGTCAACCTCTATATTGTCAAAGGATGATGATGAGTGATCGTGTGTCAATATTCACATCTGGGGACATCTGGGAAGCTCAAATTCTGTCACAGAACAAAGGAATCTCCGTAATGTGTTAAACATCGGCATTTATTATCGCTCAGCCATCTACATTTCGCCTTGGTTTTACTATGATTCCGGTTGTCAAATTCATTGAACATTTCATTTGTCAACTGCCATTCTCACCTAAACAAATGAGTAAGCCAATAGTAATGTTTTTCATCAAATCTATTACGAATGCTTGCCAGAAAATTTAAAATAATACTTACCGGTACTAATTTTAAGAGGAAACATGCACACTTCCGTGTCAGCGCGCGTGCGCAATAGTTAATGTCCTGCGCACCTGCTGCTGGGAAATCGAAACTGAATGCATTGGCGTCCTTGGTAGCATGACGTCACTAGCAAATATAGCACCATAGGCCGACAAATATAATAAAAACATGGATCTTTTCACTGAATCGTCGGCGAATATAAAAAGACACGCCATTTGACAGATTATTTATCTATCGGGGGTTATTTTAATGCATCGGCGCTCTCGTCATCCATAGAATCCAGTTACCCTGGCCTAAGTGTTTAGGCATCGACCATTTGATCTCAGGGGGGGTCCAGCAAAAATATTGAAAAAAATAACGCAAGGCTGAAAATTGATGAAAAAAATAATAAGGTTTCATTTGGCTAGAAAAAAAATAAATAATTGTCAAATATGCCTTTAAACAGCTTTATACAGCTTTAAAAAATAATTGGGGTTCAGTAATCTAAGAAAAAAATAATTAGATGTCAAATTTCATGAAAAAAAATAATTGAAGCTCTGGTGAAAATAGTCCCAAACAACGGAGCAGTGTTCAACGGAAAATACTAGCAACGGAAGGAATTGCTGTGCATTAACATTTTCCCTTATATAGATAAGTAATATTTGGAGTGATTAACGGAATGTCATTAGCAACGGACAACGGAAGGCATTTTAGACTAAAAAACAACGGAATTCCTTTGTTCTGTGAGCCATTTTTCTCGCTATTGGTACATGGTTTCGTTATGTCGTAACAAAGACGTAAACACTCTAACCGGCCAATCACAGCGCGTTCCGATAGGAGACCGCAGGTGCGCAGTGATATTTAAATGACATCCTGTATTTTGTACATGCGCTTTGCATACCGGAAGTCCATATCCGAAAAACAAAGGCAAAATTAAATAGTAATCTAAGATTATGGACGATATACTAACGAAAATCTTTGTTAGAAGATGCTAACATAATAAATATTCGTGTATCAGAGAACTGCTATCAACAAATGGAGAATGCATTTGTTGCATCAAGCAGGATTCAGTAAGTAAGCTCGTGACTGAGCGATAATGGATGCCGATTTTACACATGACTATTATGTTCAGATGACTTATCAATGGAAACCCCCTACAACGGAAGAAAATTGGACTGCAAAGTGGGTTCCGTTGTTGAGGAGATTTACTGTACAGAAAAAATTATAGACATTAAGATTTCAAAATTGAAAGAATTTAACTTTTTTACATAACATACTTCCAACTGGAAATTACTTATCAAAGTTTAGGAATATTAGCAAATTTTGTGATGCATGTGGACAGGTTAAAAACTTGGAGCACATGTTATATAATTGTGAACGAATAAGTCGTACATGGGAAATGGTTTCTCGTGTCGTAAAGTGTAATGTCAACTTGAAACAAATTATATGTGGGTTTATTAATTACGATTCAAGCCAGAAATCGAAATATTTGAACTATTATTTCATATTCAATTTTTAAAACTAACTCCATCTGTAAATCTAATAATGAAAATTATGCACATGAGAATATTGAACAAATTGTTAAGGAAAATCTAATATATTATAAATTTATAATCGACAAAACAGATTGTGAGATGTTAAGTATCAGATTTATTGATAGTATTTTGGATGAAATATGTATTTAATGTATTATGTAAATTTCAGACACTTCAGTTTTTCAACTGTTCACCATAACCTTTTCATTTTGTAAATGTATCTTTTTTTAGTTTCTTTTTGAATTGTTAATAAATAAATAAATCAAAAAAAAATATTCTGTTGTAGTGGTTAGCAAGTAAATAAGTATGGTACTTTTACTACCAAGCAGATGAACAGAAACGAGTCTTACGTATGACCACGTAGCTTGAATTTTCGAGGTCGGAAAGAGCACGCGAATGCACCATAACTGTATTCACACGTAGAAAACCATTCCAGCAAATATGTTCTGGGATATGAAAAACACATTTGAAATCACAGGTTTTAAATAAAAATATTTGCATACAACATAAAAACAGTCCCAATGTTTGTTTACATCTAGAGATTATTTTTTCCCCAAGTTTCCCACCCCCTGACCAATGAACAAAGGGTGTCTCTAGATGTAAACAAACATTGGGACTCAGTGACTGTGTATATTTGCACCCGTCATAGCAAGAGCAACATTATTTTCAAAAAAAGTTTCTTTTCAAACATAAATAATGAACAGTTTAGAAGACGATATAACACAAATTACAACTTAGTCAAAGGCGGAGAAATAAGTACGCACCTTGTAAGCATTGAGCGCGGCGATACAGTCACTGTTGCTGTCACTGGCCCAGGCTAATTTACTCCTGCAACCACACAATGATAGACAAACACATATAGTCATTCTAGGTATATAATCTGCAGACCACCACAGAGGAGTATAATGATTGTGTTTTAGCTAACAAGACGTGGTAATTCAATGTGTGTAATAAATAATTAAGGTGAAAAATATTAGTCTTATTTTCCTTAATGTACGTTCATACATATGCGATATCACTTGAGCGACGAAGCGACAGGCGATATTTTCAGTATATCATATTTGCATTGAGCTGTTCACACATACGCGACGGAGAGACGAGGCGATATCGCTTGTGCGATTTTTTCGCTTCAGGAACGATAAAATCGCCTCGTCGCTAGGCGATTTTCCTGGAACAAGATCGTTATCTCATGTAGTCTGTCAGGTTTTAATTGATCTCTTATATAATTATTGACCAGCACTTTGGTAATCAATTGGAGATAAAGATTTTTATACGTTCAAGGAAAATCGCCAGTGAAAATCGCTTGCAAAATTGCATGTGAGTGAACACCAAATCACCTATCACCTCATCGCTTCGTCTCTTGCGCGATATCGCTTATGTGGAAAAGACATAGTTTATTGATCCTGGATTTTACAGAACACACATATTTTTGACGGAGCATTATCTTTTAACCTTGTACTGAGAGTATTAGACCCACTTGTTGGATATGTAAAGCAGAAATATATGTGAAAGACCAGTATGAGACCCACTTGAAGCTCGAGAGCACGCCCTTGAAGGGCTTTGAGAAGAATGAGCGGAGGGAGATGCAGGCTGCGATGATGATGGCATCGTCCAGAACCCCGAACACGTGGCCCAGCAGCAGCAGCTTGCCCAGCCGGATGTCAACCTACAGCAGGGTCAGAGTTCTAATCGCTGTCTCAATGAAATATTTATATACGAGCATACACCACTTTTCTAATCACAGCATCCAGCACCAGTTTACACCAGTGTTTGAAGTAGTAGGGGCCCTAGGGGGACATTTCTTTTTGTTTCTAAGTTAGAGCAGTGCACACCCATTACGTAGGTCACACCCACCCCGTATGTTTTTGAAAAAAATATTTGGCATCCAAACAAGTACCAAATAATATTACTACTTTCAACACAATAGTTTTCCCGGTGCCAAAGTGTAAAACAGAAATTTTTTAATAAGGCGCATATTATCGCCACCTACGGGATATGTGTGCATACATTATTTCATAACAAAATGCATCATAGATCATGTAATTTTAATGAGCCATAAAAATTGTGTTTAAGGAGACTTGCTGGAGATAAAAGAATTTGGAGAAAAAAAATACAAAAAGTGCACAGTCCCCTCAAAATGTTCTTGTTTTTATTTTAGTATGAAAAGAGCGGATGGGAGGCGGCGGTTCATTTCTCTTTTGAAAATGTATAACATGGCCTTTAGCAAAATCAGAATACAATAGATGCCCAGACTGACACAACACACACCTTAGAACTGTAAAGAGCAAGTCTCCTAAATTTTATTTACCTGAGTAAGCCCTAATTATTACTCATTCAGAGGGTGTGGATATCATATAGTGAATGTTTTCGTTACTAATATAGTAAAGGTCTGATTATCTGTTTTCCAAAAATTTAGAAAATCCGGACATCCTTTATAGGTCCAGTTGGTACACAGGGACTAAAAGATATCTCTTTGCACTGTGTGAAAACAATTCACTTGCTATTCAAAGCTACCGTAAATATACAATCACCTAGCAAAACAACTAAACCCAGAAGATTGCATTCATGGAGTAACGCCCCTTTATTCTGCGACGTCTGACGTACCCAATGCGCACAGCTAGATCTTTGGGATGTGGAACTAACGAAAACGTACTTGACATCTGACGTTCCAACTTTACACTTCATCTCATTTCAACAGATTGATTCGAAATTCAAGACAAACCTTTTTTTTCAAAAAGGTCAATTTAGATTAATTCATTATGAAAATAAACCAAACGGGCTGATAATATGGTAAGGTCTATACCTGTAAGTTTGCGAGGACGTGGCCCATGAAGGTGAGATCTCCGTCATGCGCGTCCGGTTCGCCCTCGCTCAGAGTGGACAGGGCGCCGATCTGAAACAGCAGGGTGCTGATTAGGCACTCGCCACTCGCCCCTGGCTAGTGTAAATTCTGTTGGCTAGTGTGAATTCAAAGTCACTCGCCACAGTTGGCGAGTATGACTACTTGATTCCAACACTTTAATAACTAAGGATGGCTAGTTTGGATTGAACATGGCGAGTGTAAATTGAGTCACTCGCCACATTCCCTGAAACATTACTAATTACAAACTTGTTACGATCTGAAACAGCAGCCGTAAATACAAATGCCGGTTTGAAACAGTCGTAAATACAAATTTGCCTCCCTCACCCAATCAAACACAGTAATTAATCTAGAAATAGGCAACAATGAGTCCCGAAGGACTCGCATATTTTGGGTCCGAGGTTTACTACGAGTCCTGCAGAGTTCAAAATCTGGCTTTGCTAAAAAAGGGTTGTAAAAAACCTGTCTTCAACTATGACTATTGTGGTAGAAATATGCTTGGTAGAAAGATGCTAGAGTATGTTGCAAACTAAAAAAATCAAGACCGTTGACCGTGTTATGATTCTGGCGGACGAGTTTCACTGAGCTCTTACAACGTTCCCACAGATTTTGCACATTAAAATTCAATGAATTGTCAATGACTTTTCAAGACCAAATTTCATTTTTCCACAAAATTATTCTAGATACCTAGCTTCGTTTAAATATGGTCTCTGTAAAGATCAAGGAGGCCAATAATATGTATATAATAATAATAATAATAATTTATTTTTATAGTATCAAATCACAATCATAAACGACATTTAGTGCTCGAGATACTTTACAAGAAACATATCTAATACAATTTTACAGTTACAGTCACAAACTTATATACATGTATATACATTACTATGATAATTTCTATTCTTTCCCACAAATCTAGACACAGATTTCTAACCAAATTATGTGGTGTGGGGTTCTCACGCAAAGCGCCCAAAAATTAAGACTTTTTGAAGACATCAATGTGCTGAATAAATTTTATATACATTATGTAATAAAAATTAATCTCTGCTCAAACAGCATTTAAATTACCAATTTAACCAAAATTCAATGACCTTCAATGACATTTTACAAAATTTCATTTTTAGTTATGACTCCTTACATAATCCAATGACTTTTCCAGACTCTTGAAGAAATATGAATTTCAATGACTTTTCCAGACTCCGTGGAAACGCTGGCTGGTTGGTAGAAAGGCGCGAGAGTATGTTGTTAGATAATGTATATAAAATCTATTCAGCACATTTATGTCTTCAAAGAGTCTAATTTTTGGGCGCTTTGCGTGAGAACCCCACACCACATAATTTGGTTAGAAATCTGTATCTAGATTTGTAGGAAAGAATAGAAATTATTATATACATATTATTAGCCTCCTTGATCTTTACAGAGACCATATTTAAATGAAGCTAGGTATCTAGAACAATTTTGTGAAAAAATGAAATTTGGTCTTGACCCCGTTATTATTCTGGCAGCAGACGAGTTTCACTGAGCACTGACGTACCTCTATGAGCATGAAATGGAGGTGGGCGTAGTGTTCAAATATACACCCCTGGGCTTGTAAGTGGGACCTTTTTTCATTTTCAAAAGGTCAAAAAAGTGCTGTTTTTCGGTTATAAGCCCATCGGCTTTAATGCGCGGGAATACAGTATGATGATTTCTATTCTTTCCCGCAAATCTACAGATACAGATTTCTAACCAAATTATGTGGTGTGGGGGTGACTTTTCCCGGCTCTGTGGGAACCCTGAGCACTCCTCACGTACCTCTTTGAGCATGAGCACGGTCTTCTCTAGGTCGTCGAGGTTTGGGGGGCTGAGGGCGAGTCCTAGGATCTTCTTGGGCTCCCCGATGTCCAGCCGCTTGGTGTTCAGCACCAGGTTCTCCAGAGGGCACCGCTGGGCGCAAACACGGAGACATAATTATGCAAATGTTATTTGAAAACAACACAGTTTGTAGAGTGCTCAACTTCATGTTATTAGGTACATAATGTTTTTATAAATCTCATTCAAAGAGTATAGCTTTTGGCGGCATTTTATTTGACACATCGAAAACTTGTTTTGTGATTGTTTTCATGAGTTTACAACTCAATCAAAATGTTTAAAACCACAAAAAACAATAAGATACTCATCAATTTTTATTTTCCCTTAAAAGCATTATTAAAAGAACATGGATAAAGTTTGAAATCTTTATACAGATAAATATTGTACTTTTGTTCTTCATTTTAAAAAACTTATTATGATGTACACAATAGTCTGATTTTAAAGGCCTTTTTAATTTGTCATTAAAACCTTTGTTTTTTGTGAAAAAACAGCCTTTTATGGTGGAAAGTGGAAAAAAAAGTAAGTAAATGATTGTGCTGTGACAAGAAGGCGTTTTTTCGACCTGAGTTTTAAAATTTGCACGAGTAATCTACTTAGACTCTTTAGACATCGCTGCCACTGCAGACATAGCTAATTTGTTTAATGTACAGTTTTTCATGCATGGCCTTGAAAAACGCAGGTCCAATTGGTTTATTCCGTCTTTAAAACCAGGTGCTCATGGTCCAGATATGATTTTTAGAAACCCAATGGGATCATTGTGTTTTAAAAAAATTACAGATGGTTACAAAAGGCAATACGAAAATCAGTGTAAAATGAATAGTTTTCATTAATTGCCCTTTTTCTAGATGAACTAAATCATTCGAATAGCTAAAAAGTTTTATAAATGTTCAACTGAACGCAACATTTGGCTTAAAAATAAACAGATTTAAAAAACTGTAAGCTAAAACCACAATATCGCACCAACGTGACCATGGTTTTCCTTTCAAAAGTATAAAAGTAAAAAAAAAAAAAATAGGTCTGTATTTTGGTATGCCTGGGTTCCCAATTTTTCACAGTTCCGCAACGCAAAAATTTCATTTCATTTGACTATTAACATCAAAATTTTATTTCAAACTCAACACACTAAATTCAAACATGATAACGAACATAGGATGGTTATGTGGTGATCCGAATACTTTCGGTTTTAATATACAATAGAAATGATTGGAATAAGCCAAAAATAGCAAGATTTGTATAATATTTTATCTGTATAAACAAGGGGGTTCGCTTAATGGGGCAAGTGCGCTAATAAGACGGTACATACATAATTATATAGTTTTAAACAGGATAATAGTCCAATTATTTACATTGACGTCGTCACGTCATTGTGATCAAGATAGAAGTTCCTATCGAACGCTCAATGGAAATAATTGGACTATCATCCTGTTTAAAACTATATAATTATGTATGTATGTCTATCAAATCCAGGATAATAGATGTCGCAAAAACAAACGGATTGTTGCAGCTACAGTATCTAAATGTTTTATCCCTTCATTTTGTAAAAGTAAACACGATTGTTTGGAAGTCTTAATTTGCTCTGCAATGCTATGCTTTGGTTCAAACATATGTTACTGCAATAAGTATGTACAAATGGATTACGCAACAGATAAAATGAGCGAAAAGCCTTCTTCGGGAATTGAATGCTTTAATGAGCATCACAGTTTATTGCCTTTCTGAAACTTTCTAACATTCTTTTGAATGTGTTCCTACTATAAACAGGGTTTGACTACATGACAATTTTGTTGAGATTTAGAATTCCTAACAATGGATGCTTTGATCAGAAAAGCATAATAATTCTGTACTCAAAGAATGAACACTTCTCTCATCTTAGGTTACTTCATTCATGATAAAAAACAAGAATTTGAAGATGCCATTAGGAGCCAGTAGAAATCACTTTTGACGAGGCTTTCGCTCTTATCGCAAGAACTTCTTCAGGCCGAATGACTACGACCTGCCCCCTCGTTTTCCTGTCACTGCTGTCATGTGATTGCCGCAGCCATGGCGGTCACGTGACAAACTAAGAACCGTCATTCGGCCTGAAGAAGCTCTTGCGATAAGAGCGAAAGTCTCGCCAAAAGTGAATTCTTTACTCATCAATTTCTCAAAGTGACGATAACATTACCTGCATTTCACAAAAAACAAATAAAAAAAATCACCTGCATTTCCGGGGTGCTATACTCTGGAAAGGCGTCCTCGTAGAACCTGCGTGTGACGAGTCTGTACACGCGCCCGTTGGACACGCGCCCCGCGCGGCCTTTGCGCTGCTTGCAGTTGGCCTTGGCTGCCCACTGCATCTGCAGACTCGAGTAGTTCGTCTCCGGGTCGCAAACCATGTGCTTCGTCAGGCAGAAGTCGATCACTGAAACACAACGCCGAATCAGAATATTCATTTGTTCAAAGTTCTGTTCATCATCTTGAGTTTTTTCAACCATATTTTTGAAGCTACCTGAAGCTTTCAGCCATCTTCACATGGCCATTTGAAAATGGTCAAAAGCTTCAGGTAGCTTCAAAAATATAGTTCAAAAGTACAAGTATAACTCAAGATGAGTAAAACCTTATAAAGGACGACTAAAGCAGGTCATGGGCAGGGACGAGGGGGCCGACCAACTCTCTCATGTGTACCATATGATTTTAAATACCGGATGTCGTGCCGAGTGACCTTTGACCTTTGACACGCGCAGAGACATGTAGAAAATGGCAGCAGTTGTTGCTGAAACTGTCAACCAGTAAGTAAATAATTGTGTTTTGACAAGATAAATTAATCATGCTAACAGCTAGAAAAGGTTTATCTACTCGTTCTTTTGACAAGTGCCAAATTCTGGTCAATTTGGCAGACAGAGTTTGTGAAAGGAGGACAAGTAGATATTCGAGTTTTACTCGTCCTGATGACGAATCACAGAGTCCTTTTATGATAAAAAAGTAAAGAATCAATGGAGTCAAATTTTAACTTTATCATTTCACAACACATAAATAAATATATATAAAAGTTTATAAAACACACCAAATTCAATTTATGGATAGGATTGAACACATTTAAGGATTTCAAGTAAATTACACGCCTCAATTTGAAGATGTCCTTTGCACTGTTTTCCTTTTTTCTATCATTTTTGACAAGGAACAAAAAACGTTAATAAAAATATAAACTCAAAAATTCATTGTTTAAAAACTACTGTCAAGTAAGTTACACGCCTCAAGACCGTTGACCCCGTTATGATTCTGGCAGATGAGTTTCACTGAGCGCTCTCAGGGTTCCAACAGATTTTGCACATTAAAATTCAATGAATTTTCAATGACTTTTCAAGACCATATTTCATTTTTCCACAAAATTGTTCTAGATACCTAGCTTCGTTTAAATATAGTCTCTGTAAAGATCAAGGAGGCTAATAATATGTATATGACAATTTCTATTCTTTCCCACAAATCTACAGATACAGATTTCTAACCAAATTATGTGGTGTGGGGGTCTCGCGCAAGGCGCTCAAAAATTAGACTTTTTGAAGACATCAATGTGCTGAATGAATTTTAATAAGTAGATGAAAACCAGCACGCACCGTATCTGATGTCAGGCACGGTGATGGAGCTCTCTGCGATGTTTGTGGAGAGGATGATTTTGCGTGTGCCGGCCGGCGGTTTGTAGAACACGCGGATCTGGTCCTCGCCGGGAAGCGTCGAGTGAAGGGTGATCAGCTGATACCTGCAGACACGGAGTTATCATAAGATAACTTTATTTCAGATGTATAACATACATAAATGTAAATGTAAATGTAGTGGTCTGGCTCTCATGACTTTACAATTTACACCAGGTCATTGGCACACTTATTGATCAGCATTTGATCAGTATACTTGCATTGGCAGCACATTCAGCGCACAATGCTCATCACTCACACAATCACTCACTCACTCTTTCAACCCAATGACCTGTACCTATTTAACGTGTAGGTACCACGGAGCAGTGTGCAACCTGCTAGAGGTAGGTTTGCTCAACACCTTCCACCAGGCCCGACTGGAAATCGAACCCACGACCTTCTGGTCATGAATCCAACTCCCTAACCATTCGGCCACGGAAGCACATCCATATAAAACAATTGTATATAAACATATGTACATAGACGGTATGTTAAATACTGCTAAGAATACTGTTATTGGGCAGATTGATTAAATACAAACAACTTTCTAGTCCAACTATTATAACATTCAGAGGCAAAAGTAAAATACGAAGAATTTAAAATGCATGCGACAAGCGAATTGTTGCAGTTTTCAAGTCTTGTTTTAAAACTGAATATATTTTTTCGCAAAATGATTTTAAAATTATCAACGTTATGACTCAAATTTTTTTTTTTACTAATACTACATCGTCCTTTTATATTTAACAAGTGTCTAAAAATATTATTAAAAGCAACTCTACAATCATTAAGTTTTTTACATTTAAAATTAGTCCATAGTGAAGAGCAATACAGATTTCTACAAACGATTGTATTGTACACATTATGACAGCCAGCGTGCTACAAATGATGGGTCAGCATTCGCCAATCGTCCGCTCCTATTGACCAATAAAACCTTGAGGCGGACAAGTAAGAAGTTTTAGTAACTCGTCCTTTTGACGAGTAGCAATTCTGGTGAATTTGACACACAGGTATAGAGCTTTGTGCAAGGACGACGAGTAAATTTCTTGCAGGATGAGTAGTTATTTGAGGGTTACCTACAACACAAGGTATTCTCTCATGTTTGCTGAAAATACTCGATTCTGACTGGCTGAGAGGTGGAGCCGAACAATTGATATCCAACACTACAAATTTTATGACGTAAAACGATGAATAAACATGAGAGAAAAAGGTAATTGTATACGAATGGCTGTAAGAGATCAGACAATATCTTGTGTGGAGTTGAAATCATTGTTGATGGTCGGAAGTTCAGAAACAAAAGGTGTGTGTGACGTATTAGTGTACGATGTTATCATGAATTCATGATCTATCGTGCCTTGGACATTCAACCTATGATTTCCTATTACCTTCACTAATTATGCACCAAAGGATGTAACTTTCATTGGAATTCGTGTTGATGGTCGGAAGTTATGGGGCAAAAGGTGTGGTGATCTATCGCACCTCACCTGTTCTTCTGCTACAAGTATGTATCAGAGTTTGGACATCCAACAAGGTGTGTGTGTGACATACTTACGACACCAAGCAGAATCTGTTAGTCTCAATCATCGAGGCTGTCTACCGCATAAATGACAGCACGCGTAACCTGGGCGTGGTGATCGAGACTAAATCTATTTACGACACTTCATATAAATCGAGCGCATTTTTGCGCGCCGGTAAAAGTGTGTTTACACAATGAGTAGTTCAATAGAGTACATTCCATAATGGCGGCGCCCATATGTGAGCAAAAACCATTGGTATTTTAAGAAAAAATACAAGTTTTTAGAATATTTGGTCATTTCCCTTGAATTTCAGAATTTCTCAATTCCGATCTGGATGGTCAGAATTTAGGCCTGTAACGATACGCTTGAGCAACGATACAATACACATCACGATACTTTGTTGGCGATACGATACACATCACGATAACAAAAACCATACGTCGAAACATACAACAGTCTGTACACGCTGTACGTTACGACTAGTAGCGCAAGAAATCTATACTGAAATAGCGGGTCGCCGTTAGCCATTCAATTGACATTTTGTTAATAACGCCGTTCGCAATACAGCAAAGATGGCGGCGCCCATACTCATGGGAAAAGACAAAGATTTACCTTGAATTATGCAATATTTTGCATATAAATTCATTGAACAGATATATTGTGAAAGTATCGCGATATAGACTATCATATCGATACTTTAATCGTGAGTAAATAAATCGTGATTCAGCGATGCATCGGTGTATCGTTGCAGTCCTATCAGAATTGGCTTCATATTTCGGAATGATTCCGAAATTTTGGAATACTTGGCAACTCTGCTTTTTTTTTTTTTTTTCGATTTTTGCAGAACCCCCACTCCCATAACAAAGAGCTTGCTCTAGTCTACCTTCACTATGCCAAGAGTATATGGTGACAGTTGACAGTTGTCTAAATCTTTTAGATAAATTCAATAAGTTTCTGGAGGGGGGAGGGGGATGCCCCCAGACCCCCAAGCAATGCATTGAATCTTCGGTGCTCTCAGGGCCAGTAATGCGTCAGAAGAGCCAGTGTAGATTTCAAAATACTGGCCCGTCTGGCTAACTTCATGGCCAGGATTCGCCACTCGTATTGACCAGTAAAAACTAGTGGAGGACGAGTGCTAATTTTTAGAAACTCATCCTTTTGACGAGGAGCAATTTTGGTCAATTTGGCATATAAATATAGAGCTTTGTGCAAAAAGGACGAGTACATTTTTTTGCAGGACAAGTAGATATTTGAGGGTTACTTGTCCTGCTGACAAGTAGCTCTTTTCCACCTAATCCTGACCCTCCAACTTGTGCTACTTCCCAATTTTTGTCACTGCTCACCTGTTCTGGTCCGCATGCTTGAGGCTCTCTGGTGAATGATCCGTTAGTGTTCTGATCAACACCCTTCATATATTCCTTCACACGAGTGCCCAACTTTCTGCCAGTTTCCCCCACACATACACTTTTACAAGATTTATGACCCCCTCTCACATGTTCTCCTGCTCAGATTACTTGTGTACGATCTATACACTTATTTGCTAATAGAAATATTTAGGGTGCGATCGTAGTTCCTGTCTAAAACCAGCAGGTGGCTACAAACAATTGCATTCTGTTAAAAAAATAGACAAACAGTATCAGTCTTTATCATTTCTTTCTGACACGCTGTAGCATCACAGCTTTGGTTGATTGAGACTGCACCATGTCGAGTAAAAATTGTACTAACTGTTTGATACACCTTGTACGATTCGTACCTAAATATTTCTATTGAGACAGCGAAAAAGCTTCATGCATATGCAAAACAGCCACGTGCTTGGTTTGTTCGTCTATTAATTTCCCATGATTGCTAGTTATACGAAAACAAGTGTATCGCCTCACCTGTTGTCGTTCTCTGTAGGCTTGAGTCTCTCGTAGAGGTCGGTGATCTCGTTGATGCCGGGCAGGAAGACGAGCACGGAGCCGCTGTTCACACTTTATCGCTCGCGGCCGAGGGCTTGACACTGCACTGCGGGATCTCGAACAAAAAGCTGCTCGATCAGATCGCAGCACAGCGCATACAGAGTCTCGGGGATGTGTGGCACGGCCACCGTCTGCTCAGGGAGCTGGGATAAGATACACACAGTACATGTTTATCAAAGGTTCTTGACACTGCACTGTTTTCGAGCCAAATATTTGAAAGTACCTTGAGAGCTTTCCAACTATTCTCTATCCGCCGAATAGGCGGATTGCAGACTGATGAAAACCTAGAGAATAAGTTGAAAGCTCTCAAGGTATTTTCAAATATTTGGCTCGAATGCAGTGTTAAGAACCTTGGATAATTATTTCAAACTCGAGCAGATGAATATTCAAAATAGACTCAGTACATGGTCAACTCAGGGATCTGGGTCTATCACAGAAAAATTTACACTCGCTGATGTGAGGCGCGTCCACACTCTGCTCCGGGATCTGGGGGCGCACAAATGTAAATGTAAATGTGTTGCATATTCAACAATCTTGTGATATTTAATAGAACAAATTTCAATGGCATTTGACATGTTTGTTCGTAGCGACTTCTTTTGTACATTTACATTTATATGGTTGATGCTTAAGTTACGTAACATTAAACATGTATCTTTATATAGTGTGAATAAGATTTGTTTGTATAAATTTTATGTAAATGTAAATATAAATGTTGTTATTTATAGTCGCAATTCACTGTTATCGTGCTAGCGACTTTTTACATATTTACACCAGGTAATTGGCGTCCTTGTTACACTATATCCTTCTCAACTCCGGGATCTGTATAATTTTAGAATAATTTTCGATAAATCCAGAGTTTAAACTTACAATCTTTAGTCATTACTTCTGAAGACAGAAAACTTAGAATTGTAAGTTTAAACTCTGGATTTTTTTGAAAATTATTCTATCATATACATCAGAAGAAAATCCAATGAAATTGTATGATAACAAGACGTATGCACTAATTTCAAGTGTCGGCCATGTTGGAATGGAATAGAAGCTCATTACCACTTGACCACTAATTATACACACTGTGAATTGCGACTGTGAATAAGGACATTTAGACTTATTTACATTTACATACACCTAAATGCTTTGCGTTGGGTTGGATACACTTAATGTTGCATTCCCATTGTTTTGTGAACAGTAAAGATGGACATACTTTTCAAGTTACAACCAATACAAAGTTACCATCCCCAATGATGTTAAATGCTTATCTCGCAAAAAGTCTTGTTGGTTTTAATGTTCAGGTTGTACATGGCTGTTCAATACTTTTGGATGGCAATATGCTGTATTTCAATACAAATGAATACATAGATTTAAAACTTTTATGGAAACAATACAGTGAATGTCCTCAACAATGGAACCCAATTTGCAGTCACAAATCCTTCCTTTGTAGAGGGTTTCACATGTTTACTACATAATTTGAATACATTATTATAAGCCAATGCATGAGAAGTTTCCGCTATTCAGTTTTTCCTTTGTTTACTCTTCCTTTGTTGAGGACATTCAGTGTAATGCTAAAAATAATACGAACATTTTTCTGCAGTTTTGCCAGATCTTCGAGGTAGAACTCCTTGACGGTGTACGTCCTTCCCTCTATTTTCATCACCGGGGACGGATACAGTTTGTCGCCAACCGGCACAGAGAAGTAGTTGGCGAACAGAGACGTCTGGATCGTGGCAGACATCAGCACCACCTGCACACAAGTTAAATAAATTATAATCTTTATAAACACAATATTCTACATTTATTTAGTAATTTACTTTATTAATTTGGAAAATATTTTCGATTCTCAAGAATCCTTTTCAATTATAAACTAAAAACCAAATGACAATATAACAATCTACAGGTAATAAAGTACATTCAACAATACACTATTAACAACAATATTGAATACTATTATTAGGGATTACATGTAATTTGTGGTTAAGGGTAAGGAACATTGCTATTGTAATTGATTGTTTATTGTTACTCTGCCTATTGCTGGTTGAAAATGGTCACGTCTTGAGTTCATTTGTACATCTGATTTCATGTTTATTATTTTCAAACCTTCTGCTACTTGTTACTCTCTCTAAGGAGGTTTGGAAGCACACAGAATCAGGGAATAACGTTCAGTAGAAGACTCGCCTTCTGAGGCGAGTGACTCTCAATTTACACTCGCCATGTTCAATCCAAACTAGCCATCCGTAGTTATCAAAGTGTTGGAATCAAGTAGTCATACTCGCCGACTGTGGCGAGTGACTTTGAATTTACACTAGCAAACAGAAATTTACACTAGCCAGGGGTGAGTGACGAGTGCTTAATCAATTAATCAAATTATTTTATTTATTTAGAATTTACTTTATATTTTATCTAATTTACAATTTATTTTCA
Organism: Streblospio benedicti; assembly: GCA_019095985.1. Taxonomy (NCBI): domain Eukaryota; kingdom Metazoa; phylum Annelida; class Polychaeta; order Spionida; family Spionidae; genus Streblospio; species Streblospio benedicti. The sequence goes on from CM032669.1 coordinate 50,778,590, forward strand.
AATTGAAATAATAATTGAATATTTGAAAATAAATTCTAAATTAAATTCTAAATTAAATAAAATATAAAGTGAATAATAAATAAATAAAATAAAGATTTAAAAAAAGGTGGAATAAGACAATGAAGAACACTACCTACTGGCGGATAAAACAATTGTGTATAATATAGCTAATGAGCTTGTTTAAGATTGATAAACTTGCTTAAATTGCAAAAAAGTGTCTTCGTCGTAAAAAATATGAAATAGTACTCATTGACTTTATATTGTAACAAATATTAGAAATATGTATTCCCTAATTTTCTAAACATTGACTAATATTTAATAAGATTATATATGCCTTTTTCATGTATCGTTTTTTGCTACCATTTTAGATTCATTGTACATAGCGTATTTGTTCTAATAAGCGCACAGTGCGCTTACAAAAACAAATTTCAGCAAAAAAACAAAAATTAATAAGCGCACCCCCCCTTAGCCCCACAGAACATAACACAATGCGCCCGGATGGTTATGTGGTGATCCGAATACGGAATAATACCGGCATGTTATAGTCTTACAAATATGGCGCCGGTAGGTGAAATCTTTGCCAAAAATCAGAGCAAGATTTGTATAATATTTATTCTGCATAAATAAGGGGGGGGGATTGCGCTTAATGGGGCAGGTGTGCTTATAAGAACGAATACGGTATCATTAATAAAAATCTAAAGAAAAACGAAACAAAAAAAACAAAAACAAAACACCTTATTTAATAACAATACATAGTTCTTTATACCTGCTTTATAATCCAATCCAAAATCCTAAATATTTTATTCTAAAATTTCTAAAGTTACTAAAGTTAAAAATTTAGAAATTTTAGGAATTTTAGAAATTTAAAATTTTAGAAATTTTAGAATAAAATATTTAGGACTCTGGATTGGATTATTATAAAACTGGTATAAAGAAATCTAGAGTGTATAAATGAACTATGCATTCTGAAAATGTCTTTCATATAAACAGCATATTAAAGTATGTAGAGCAATTTAAATACTACGCAATAAGAGGCCAGTGTACACACAAGTAAACACGTGAAAGCAGAAATGTAAACCGAATGATTTTCGTCTGACGTAACTCGCGCACGGTGCGTAAGAAGCCGGCTATCTTTCCCATGTTAAACGGGACGTCTGCCGTCAGAAATTCACGGTACGTCTGGCGAAAATCATTCGATTATGCAACACCACGTGACCTTGTGTTTTAGGTCGCAAAAAACCATGTTATTTTTAAATGTGTAATAATAGTAGATGTGGAGAATATATATATATTATTTTCCTTACATTTGCAATGGAAAAGGCATTATTCATTGATACTGGACTTGACAGAACAAAAAGTATTTTGACTGAGCATTATCTTTAAACCTTGCAAAAAAAAACAAACCCCGCACGGCTCCTACCTTGACGCCGCTGGAGTTTGATCGCAGGAACTTCCTGACGACTAGGATTGCGAAGTCCGAGTCCTGGTCGCGGTCGTGGACCTCGTCCAGGATGACGTGCGTGAACTCGCGCAGGTGCTTGCTGCCGATCAGCTTCTGCAGCAGGATGCCGGTCGTACAGAACAGCAGCCGCGTGTCCTCAGACATCTCCTTGTCCTGACCGATCTGACAGCACACAACATGTAGATGTCAATGTCTGGCTTGGTTATTTTGTTTCTTTTTTATTTATTTATTTTTTTTATTATTTACTTCATTTTTTTTTTTTTTTTTTTTTTTTTAACCCTTTGCCGGTCGGAAAGGCATTTATGCCTTAATGCATGCCGAAAAATGAGCCTAAAACATAGCTTCTTCTAACTCTCGTAACTATCAAAGCGTTTGTCACATGCATCAGATCATACAAGGCCACGTGGTGACTCAAAATCGCCTACTCCATTCATTAGTCTTCAAAATATTTTGATATAACCATTTTTTGTAGCAAATAATACAATAAATTTAAAGAAGACATACTTATAGGCGAAACACCCATTTTCGGAAGCCTCCTTTGCCCTCGAAATATAATAATATTTAGTTGTAAACTCCCATCGGTCTTAGTATCAAACAATCGGCAGTCCATTTTGCTATCTGTTTATAAACATCTCATTAGCATGCGGTGAACCTTGACCTCACAAAAATAATTTATTCCTTCATTATATTTCGTGTGTTTACGCCCATTTCTGAGACTGTAGCTTCTGCCAACACCGTTTAACAAGCAGAGCAGCATTGCAAAACACGCATGCTGGGGCAAGGCTACTGTTTCAGGCAATCACAAGCGTTTCCGATGACGAAATTGACAGCTAACATGGAGGTAAGCATGGAAGGAACTAGACTGAAAATATTTCTCTGTAAAATGTAGATTTCAACGATAATGATGAAATGGAACCATTTAAAATATCTACCAGCGTTTGGCGGACACGATATAGAATACACAAGGAAAGTGTCAGGAATGTACTATTAGTTTACATGTCGCAATAGCGGGAGATTTGGCAGCAAGTGCGCGATCGCTCAACAATGGACACGCCGGCAAAAGCAACAGGACTGTAATCTCTTATTTTGTGAATGAAACGTATGTCCGATATTAATATTAACAATTTCACATTATGCTGTATGCCATTCTGCGGAGAATGGTAGGCTATACGTCACAAAACACCTTGCATTCATACCATAACATCGGATCACCTCGTGCTGTCAAATGACAATGTTTTGAATCGAGAGATAAAACATGCGATGGCGTCGACGGACATGTCTAACAAAATGCAAAATATTATGAGCTCTAAGTGTGAAAATAAGAATCTGCATCGCATTCCACATGTCCTGGATAAGTATGATAATATTTAGGCTCTTCAGTAAACCTGCAGAACTCGCAGTATCTACAACAACAAAATCTGAAAATCAATGACATTGTGTGATTTGAATGTAAGTCACACGTCCAAAATACGGCGACCGTCAAAGAGTTAATATTTTTTATTTTTTTTTTTTTATATATATATTTTTTTCATTCATTTATTTATTTTTTATTTTATTTTAATTTTATCTCTGGTTTATGGTGTTCTTCCCCGAAGGATCAGACGACTCTACATCTACACCAGGTCATTGGCAGCATCCTTGTCACAAAATATCTTTCTGATCGTTCTCAATAGTCTAAATATCTTTGTTTACATCTGTTTTGTTTACCGCAGTTTTTATGATCACTCACACTGCCTTAAAGTCCTTGTTCATACCAAATTATTCCAACGGATAGAATTTATGTGGAAAAAATTTTTTCGGTTAGACTTGCGAATATAAGACAAAATCTGTTAATACTCTGTTTCATCTTAAAAGCATGAACATATTTAAACCGGCGCTTTACATTGGCCTGAGATCATACGGTTTGAATTCCCCGCTGGACATTTTGGCAGTGGGCTTTCTGATTGGTCGGTTTCTGAGCGTAAGTTCAACAGAATTGGATATGGTGGTATCACGGCTATATACTGCGTATATAGTCGTGAGATACGACGATGAACAAACAGGTACCCACCTAATACGATAGAAGTTCATTTATCCTGGATCTGATAGTCATATATATTATTTATACTATAAACAGGACAATAAAAGTTCAATATACATTTTGAGCTTTTGGCTTTGTTGCTCAAGGCAAGAGTTCAATTGCCGAAAAGGCAAAATGTATATTGAACTTTTATTGTCCTGTTTAAAGTATAAATAAACATTCTTGAATGTGTTCATTGTGTTGGTATAAAATATTTCGGTTCATCTTTCTTTATTCACAACACTATACTTTTTTACAAACAGTAACAGTTTCGCCAAACAACTGTTGGCATCTTCAGAATGCTCTTCCCGCGCAATGTCAGGAGGTCAAATATTCCGATCCTGACCTGACCTCAACTCTCGCGTGTGTATGATTCTATCCTCGGTCAGGATCGGGATATGTGACCTCCTGACATTGCGCGGGAAGAACATTCTGAAGATGCCAACATTTGTTTGGCGAAAATGTTACTGTTTGTAAATAAATATAGTGTTGTGAATAAAGAAAGATGAACCAAAATATAAATAAACATACTAGGCCCTCACCTGGTAGCCACAGACGCCGCCCGGGACCCAGTCCCTCTCTGGCAGACGGCGCTTGCAGATGCTCTTGGCAGCGATCCTGCGCGGCTGCGTGACCACGATGTTGCAGTATCTGCCCTGCCGCGCGTAATCGTCCAGGATGTACTGGGCCACTTGGGTGGTTTTTCCACTCCCAGTCTCTCCCTCGATAACGGTCACCTGGTTTGCTTCGATCAAACGCACAATCTGGGTGGCAGCAGGGAAATAACAACATTATATGTACGCTACGCTTGTGATCAGTTAGAAACAGCAGGGTGAGGATTAACCACTCGTCCGCTCGTATTGACGGGTAAAAACTAGTGGAGGACAAGTGCTAATTTTTAGAAACTCGTCCTTTTAACGAGTAGCAATTCTGAATAATTTGTCATACAGTTATAGAGCTTTGTGCAAGGAACGAGTACATTTTTTTTGCAGGACAAGTAGATATTTGAGTGTTACTCGTCCTGCTGACTAGTTGCACTTTTCCAGCTAATCCTGACCCTCAACAGAGATTATGATACGTTTTGAACCAGAATGCCACTTCCCAAATTGCATGTCACCGTCAGGTCAGGTGAAATGAAACACCTGTCACATGACTGCCGATAAGCAACAGTCGTGTGATTAAAAGTGCTACTCAACTCATCTGGCAAAAAACAGGGTCAGGATAAGGTGGAAAAGTGTTACTCATCAGCAGGACTAGTAACCCTCAAATATCTACTCGTCCTGCAAAACAATGAACTCGTCCTCCTTGTACAAACTCTATATCTGTATGACAAATTATTCAGAATTGCTCCTCGTCAAAAGGACGAGTTTCTAAAAATTAGCACTCGTCCTCCACTAGTTTTTACTAGTCAATACAAGCGGACGAATGGTTAATCCTGACTCTGAAAAATTTACTTGTTCCCCTTGCTCAAACTCAATACCTGCACACCAAATCGACCCAGAATTGCTACTCGTCAAAAGGACGAGTTGCTAAAACATTCTACTCGTCCTCCACAAGTTTTTACTAGTCAATATGAGCGGACGAGTGGCGAATCCTCACCCTGAAGTTGGCTCACAGCTTTTTGACTGGTTGCTTAAGGTGTCATTTATCTGTATATAATGAGTAGGAAATACTTGGGGTGAAAATCTCACAGCTGTCATTTCAATAAAAAAAAAACGTCATGGTTTTGATTTTCATTTACATAAATCACTTCTACTTGAAAGGTTTGAATCAGAAAATGGTCAGTCACTCCCTTTTTTTCAAATGTGATATTACAAGTGCAAACAACAAAGTATATGTGGTCCGACTTACTTCCTCTCTGTGCTTCGTTATGGCCAAGTTTTGGTCGTATTTATGCTCAAAGTTATAATGCTTGTACACTTTTAGCAGATCTTCCTCCGTCATGCCTTCGGGCATCCTGATACTGCTCAGACCTAAACAACAAAATATGAGTGAAACTTCATTGTAACAGTGACGACCTATGACATCATCATTTGTTGTGAACAAGGCAAGAGCAATTGCCGAAAGCTCAAGATGTAATTTGAACTTTATCATCCTGTTTAAAATATTAACATATGTCTAAGAAAATATGAGTGAAACTTCATGCAATACATCAAAGACTGATCAACAATTGTAAATGTAAGTGTAATGGTCTTCTTCCACACTATGCATAATCGGATGACTCTACATTGTTAGAGGGGGAAATATACCTATTTTGAGATACATGAGAATGGCCCTTGATTTGTTATGAGAAATGAGAATGGCGGTCCATTTTCTTTGAGAATTTTGAGAAATTGTGAATCAAGAACGGTTAGAAAATTAATGAGAATGGCCCTGGATTTTTGCTGAGATTTGAGAATGGGGTAGGGCATATTTCCCCCTCTTGTTATTATATATCAAATCATTTACCGACAGGTGAATGCTTTCATAGAAGCAATTAAGGCTTCATGGATAGCAAAAATTATTACTATTTCAGGAAAATGGCCTGATATATTTCACATGAATGCCAAATATATAGGTTTACCTTTGGAATATATTATAAAGCTTAGTGTTTCAAAAATTAAAAACTTTCCAATTCTTAAGGCTTTCCCAATTTTTTATCAAGAAATTCTCCTGTATTATTTTAAATCAAAAAGTGTAAAACCGTTTAATAAACTTACTCCCCATGAAATCTTCCATCAGCCCTTATGGGAAATGAACATTTTAAGATCAAAGAAAGTACCGTATACGACCATCCTAGCGCCCAGGGCCGTTAAATTGAAATTTTCTAAAACTGGGGGGTGGGCTGTTACACAAGAGTGAAGTTACTACATAATTCTTGAGGACATTTAAGAAAAAAAGGGGGGAGGGCTGTTACACGAGGGTGGGCTTTTGGATGGTCGTATACGGTAATTTGTATTTAAAAAATTACGTGAAAGAAAATATTATGTATGTAAAAGATCTAGTTACTTTAGATGGCAGATTCTTTGATGAAAATGAAATTTATAAAACAATAGAAAACAAAGATTGAACACTTCTCTCATCTTGGGTTTCTTCATTCATAATATATATTAGAATTTTTTAGATACAAATAGAAACCATTGAGGCTCACATTTTGGCGAGACTTTCGCTCTTTTCACAAGAGCTTCTTCAGGCCGAATGGTACACGTATAAAAGAGCACCTTAACCCCAAGAGAGTGCCCACCGCTGTAGGTGACCATATTAGAGAGACGGGCCATACCATCAGCCCTAGAGACTTCAAAATTGTGGCGCGTGAGGACTTAGAAATCCGTACAAAGATCAGGGAAGCCGTGGAAATCCGGGTACGGCGCCCTGAGATGAACTGAGACACCGGCTACGACCTGCCCCCCCGTTTTTCCTGCCACTGTTGTCATGTGACTGCCACAGCCATGGCGGTCACATGACCAACTAAGGACCGTCATTCGGCCTGAAGAAGCTCTTGTGAAAAGAGCGAAAGTCTCGCCAAAATGTGAGCCCCAATGGTTTCTATTGGTATCTAAAAAATTCTAATATATAATAGAAAACAAGTCAAACATAATTCAGGAAATGTATTTAATTAAGAGATATGTCTTGAAAAGATTTAAGCATGTTGATCCTAAAATTGGTAATCATTAGTGTTGGGAATCAGTTGGAATTTGACAACTGATCATCACTTAAAATCAGTTGGCCCAAGTGACCGATCATCAGAGTTAATCGTTTCATACGATATTTATATGTAATCACCCAATGAATATGGTCCGCATGTCGTAGGAGCTCTAATCTGCGCGACCACGTTACACAATAAGATGCATTAACTATGGGCGCGAACTTACTTTCGTTTTCTCGTTGCGCGGGCTCGACATTTGAACTACTGAGCTTGCGCGCTGACGGCCGAAACATGCGTGTGTATATTTTTCACATTGCAAAATATAAGTAAGTTATTTCTCTTTTCTGGCAAGCATTTGTAATAGATTGATTGAATAACGTTACTAATAGATCACACGAGTTTGAATCGTGTGCGAAAAAAGCAATTATTTACACAATCGATTATGCCTCACGCTAATCGAGCCCTGAGTCGTTTGGTACAAACGAATGATCACCGATTATAGTCGATCATGGTCCCAACACTAGTAATCATGTAAATATCAAAGAATCCTATTTTATTTTATAAGGTAACACACTTTTTGATCTAACAGATAAAAAAGTAAATTTTTCTACAAACTATTAGTTGAAAAAAATAATGTACGAGCTAATATGGAGTCTATATATGCAAGGGAATTTCGTTTCCAAAACAGTAAGCAAATCTGGAAATCAATATACCAGCAAAAGTTATGTTTTAAAGGTTTCAATGAAGTTAAATAGTTCAACTACAAATTTATACATAATTTTCTTCCTTGTGGTAACGTGTTAAATAAGTGGCAAAAAAAGTATATCAAAATATTGTGATTTATGTAATGAAATTGAAATTTTAAAACATATGTTGTATGATTGTCCGCATATAAATCAAAATTGGCAAAATATTTCAAATATTACTGATTGTAATGTTAACCCTTTTAGGTGCCGGGCGCATATATGCACCTCAGATTTTACGTCCCTTTAGTGCCGGGGCGCATATATGCGCCTCAGTTTTCAGAAAAAACAGTTTGAGTTTGTCTGCCATATTCGTATATAAAAAACTTGGTTCTAGTCTCAAATTCCGGTGTGTCAACAACAACTGTACCTTGTCATTTCGATGCATTTCTAGAAGTAAATAAGCAGCATAGTGTTAATATTTTAATTATATTAGTGTGAACGAATATTTACCCACCAAACACGCATTATCTGCTGCAATTTTGAGCCACGAAATACTCTTATTTGTGTTCGCAAAACCATGGCTTGTCGTATATGTTTTGAATCCTTGTGAAACCAGCTATTCATCGAGACCTTAAACAAATGTGAAACTAGACTCATCAAGGTCATATCCAGATATATATTTTGAGCCTTAATAGCGGTATTCTTAGGTTCAAGCGCCACAAAACACGTTGACACTGCTAAGGAACCCGGAATTAGCCTTTATCAAGAGCGCTCCTACGATTCTATATCAGCGATGCGCAAGGCTGATTTTCAGGAAATACCGGCTTTTAGTAAGAGTGACAAAGTTGAACATTTTGAAGTAGAATTATCATATTATTCGTCACCCATGCCCCATCTTATTGTATCTTGGATACCGAATCACAAATAATCCGTTTGGCAAACTACCCAATAAGTGTGGACGTTGGAAATCTAGTATTTCTATCAAAACGGATGATGTTTTTGTCGGGTGGTCGAGTGGTGGCACTGGTCCCTGTCAAAACTTCACGGCAATGAAGAAATAAAAAGTTGAACACGTTTTTGGTCCGTAATATTGTAAGTAAAAATATATTATTATGAAATAGGGATGGTTTATGGTGTTTTTTGTGTCTATCCTGGATAAAAACTCACTGCACTTAAAATTTCTACTGCTACTACGACATTTAAAATCAACCACGCAAGCTGTCAAATGAATGGACGATTACTCGAAATTGTCAAAATTTTACCTTATGCTGTATGTATCTTTATTTACAATGGTAAAAATAAGAAACTAGACCGTCTCCTGAATGTGTACCGTAAATGTGAAAATGTTCTGATGAAAAACGTAAGAGCTACAAATGATCATATTTCAAATATGACAACTGAAGCCCCCCACTGTGAATAACACGTCACGCAAAATGCGTGTCTGGCACTGAGGGGGAGTATAGTGAATTTACGGCTGGCGTCAAGAGGGTTAAATGGAAATTAATGTTACGTGGTTTTATATACTACGAAGTAACTGATAAAATAATTGCATATAATTTTATTTTCTCAGTGATATCATATTCCATTTCTAAAGAAAATTCTAAATGCAAATTTAATGGAAAAAGATTAGAAATTGAAAATATAATTTTTAGCATTAAAAGAATGATATATACTTATTATATAACTGTGGAAAAGTTGAATACAAATTTATTATTTATCTATATGAATAGATTATTATGTCATTTTGATGAAGTATAGTAGTAATCACTCTGTCATATTGTGGAAAACATTTTGTCATTTTGTGAAAGTTATTGATATCTATACTGTACTTGTTTGTATTTATATTCGTATACATATATTATTATTATTATTTGATTACGAAAGTTACAAAACATCATATGTATATATTATCATGTAAATAAACCTGAATATTAAAAAAAAAAGAAAAAAAAGGTGAATGACAAAATTTACCTGTAATTGTACTATCAAGGTCCACTCTGTCCATGTGACCAGTCACTGAAGTCGTCTCGCTTCGTCCACTCAAAAGGCTCTTGACTACCTACATGATCAAACAACATCGTTTTAATACAACGTCAATTAATTTAAATTCTTAATGACTTACATTTATATCAATCAATAATTTGACACTTTCGATGCCTAACATTTTGAGGCGTTTTTTATCGCTATTTTATTGATTCTTCATTGCTTCTGTAGAATCAATAATACTTGTAAGATCATCAGTGACATATGGACTCATTATTTTAAGATCGTTAAAAAAAGCATTAAGTAACATGCATGTGTGTTAATATAGTCAATATTTTTAATCTAACAATCTTCTTTATTAATTCACAAAGCCCTGTATGTTAGGCCAACCAGCCAATAATAATCAATGAATTCGCCTTGATCATTGATCTTGAATTGCTCCGATAAAATTCAGTTTTGGGTTGTTGCTTTTCTTTTAAAACTTTAGGTGAATTTGCTGTCTTTAAACGAAGGCATTGTTATAAGATGGACTTACAGCATTTCTTGCTTCCTTTACCAAGTCCTCAGTTTCCGCTTCTTGGTAATCTCTGGCATATTCAGTTTGCATGGGGTTATTGACTCTAGTGTGCCTAGAAAAGAAAAATGAGATCAAATGACATCGATGACAAACCGAGAAGTAAGTGTCTTAAAGTTTTGACTTTGTTGACTAAAAATGTTGACGGCCTGCGAATCAAGTCACAGAATAATGCACTTTTTCACTGATAATAATGACTGCTTGCTCCCTCACTTGCTGTATGAAGGGCGCTTTTGGGAGCATTGTCAGATCCAGGTTGGGGAGAAGGGAGGGGCAAATTTTTCATTATTTTGATCATATACCAGACCAGATGTTTCACATGCATTTCATGAGAACTCCAGCCTCTGCCACCAAAGCTTTAATTATTTTCATGATTTTGAAACAACTGTAAACATGGTGAGTTCAACATATTTCAGTTTGAAATATTTACCAACCAACCAATTTGAGATACGAGATGGTCTAAAATAATGATAGGAAACTTGAAAGCTAGTGAGAGTGTTGGTTGTGTTAGCATCAAAAAAGGAAAAACGTGCATCGTAGTAATTTCCAACTGCGACAACCTTCTGCAGCTCAATAGTTTGATCTGTGCATAACTAGTAGTCAAGTATAGACTAAAACTTTTCGAAAATAATTTCAACAACTTTTAATTAGTTAATGTAAAGATGTTTTAATCAGTTTTCAGAAATTATTAACATATTAATTTAACTACCATGTATGTAAAATATAAGTAACATTTATTTACTGTATTATATGTTTGTTTACTTTGATTTATGTAGAATCTAGAGCACCAACAGCTAAAATCGGCCATACACAGAATGCTTGAATTTTATGTATGAAGTGAAATTTAGTGACCTCAACAACAGGGAGTTCACGGCATACGTAATATTCATGGATTGTGTGCATGGCCGCAGTGCGATTGGTGCTCTAGATATCACCAGTATTGGTCCATCATACTGTGAAGGGTCCAACAACAATACTCAGTATATTATACAATCCCCCCTTTTGGCAGATACTACACCGAAATTCATTGAGTATAGTACGAGTCCCATGTATTTTAAGTTGTAATTCAGTTGGAAATTAACTTATAACTATATTTTTTTGGGTGTAGTATCGACCTTATATTAGATAAACCGTTTTTCTTTCATAATCTACAAAGTTTAAGATGTTTAAGACCGCAATACATGGTTGCAAATTGTGATGAAAAATGCTGTTTAAACACCTAGTTTTTCGTGGTGCACAAGATGCAACGCTTTTGCATAGGCTGCGCAGAAAAACGGCACATGTGTGTCTGTTTACGTAAAAAACGTGTTTATGCTAGAAAAGTAATGTTAAATTCAAGTGATTTTCTTGGACTACAACCCTCCTAAAAATTTATTAATGTAATATCTATAATCTACAGAAGTATGTGTTTCCAACCATATCAATTATGAAATATTTGTGAATCATTTCATCGACAAACTTTGGGGATAAAAATGGTTAATGTGGCGGATCTTTCCGATCAGGAATTTGACAGCTAAATTTTAGCGCTATATGTTAACCCTCTCTAAGCCGGAAGTAAATTCACTATATACCCCCTCAGTGCCAGACACGCATTTTGCATTTTTTTTTTAAGTGTTATTCACAGTGGGGGGCTTCAGTTGTCATAGTTGAAATATGATCCTTTGTAGCTCTTACGTTTTTCATCAGAACATTTTCACATTTACAGTACACATTCAGGAGACGGTCTAGTTTCTTATTTTTACCATTATAAATAAAGATACATACAGCATCAAGTTAAATTTTGAAAATTTCGAGTAATCGTCCATTCATTTGACAGCTTGCGTGGTTGATTTTAAATGTCGTAGTATCAGTAGAAATTTTAAGTGCAGCGACTTTTTATCCAGGATAGACACAAAAAAACACCATAAACAATCCCTATTTCATAATAATACATTTTACTTACAATAATACTGACCAAAAACGTGTTCAAACTTGATTTCCTATCGTCGTGAACTTTTGACAGGCATCATTCTATGACCCAACAAACACATCATCCGTTTTGACAGAAATACGAGATCTCCGACGTCCATACTTATTGGGTAGTTTGCCAACCGGTTTATTTGTGATCCAGTATGCAAGATACAATAAGATGGGGCATGGATGACGAATAATATGATAAATTCTTCTTAAAATTGTTCTAGTTCGTCACAAGATGGCTGATCTCACCAAAAAACATTATTTCCCGGCAATCAGCCTTGCGCAGCGCGCGGCGCTGTTATAGAATCATTAAGAGCGCTCTTGATAAAGGCTGATTGGGATTCCTTAGCTGTGTCAACGTAGTTTTGCTGGCGATTGAACCTAAGAATACAGCTTTCAAGGCTAAAAATAGATATCAGTATATGACGTTGACGAGTCTAGTTTCACATTTGTATAAGGTCTCTGTGAATAGCTGGTTTCACGAGGATTCCAACCATGTATGACAGACAAGCCGTGGTTTTGCGAACACAAATAACAGTATTTCAGGGCTCAAAATTGCAGTAGTTAATGCGTGTTTGATGGGTAAATATTCGTTCACTCGAATAGAATTAAAATATTACCACTATGCTGCTTATTTACTTCTAGAAATACATCGAAATGACAAGGTAAAGTTGTTGTTGTTGACACACCAGAATTTGAGACTAGAACCACGAGTGTTTACATACGAACATGGCAGTCAAACTCGAACAGTTTTTTGAGTGTTGTCGTATAGAAGTAATTTACGTATGTCGACTTTTGTCGACAAATAGCATCCAAGGGGTTAAGAACCTGCCAGTGAACTTTGCTACACATATCAGTCCATACATCACCTAAATATATTTTACTGTTGACTATAAACAATAGAAGTATGAGTTTCCAACCATACCAATCACAATAAAATAGGACTCTTTATCAGCTGCTCTTTATGACTAAATTTTGGAAGTCAAAATGAATATCGCTTCCGACATGAATTTGACAATGGCAATAAGAATTTTAGTAACAGGGAAGATAGATATTGGATGATATTTCAGCTCTAAGTCGTTCAATCATAATATAGTTACCATGGAAATAATCTGTGGAGATATGCGATTCTATCTATATATACAAGTCTAATTAATTGCTCAATCCAATTAGTTTATTTTGATCATCATTTAAGTACATAGCCACATTTGACAGTTGGGACTCGGTCGCATTATCGTGACGATCTTTGCAGAATATTACAGCAAAAACTATTTAGTAATTTGTGTTGAAATAGTGAAAACAAGAAACAACAGGCAATTTTGTATATAGGGCTTTATTTTTTTATGAATTGATGCCATAGAAAACACAACACAATAGTTTTAAAAAATCATCTCTCAATTGGGTGAATGCGCACAGCAACATGCCCAAGCTGGAAAATGTCCAGGTTTTTGTACATGCTGACAAGGAGAAAACAAGGAAACACAACACCTAAAAATTTGATGCTAAATTGGCCATACCTCTCTTATTATCCATCGCATTTCAAAAATCTTTCTTTTAAATTGTTTCTGTTATCATTTCCCATCACATGGTATTTTTTTTTAAAAATTATAATTAATTCCATATTTTGAGCTGGACACTCTACCACTAGACTAGAAATGGTACATATGATAGCTGGGCTTGCGCTATGGTTCGTTTTATCGCCATGGGCGAGAGATTTTAAGGATGGACGAGAGATTTTGCTTACTCTTTCGCCAATGTGGCGAATCATTTTTATTCAAGAAAAATTCGCAAAAAACGAATTTCGTCCGCTAAATCGAGACTAAAATGCAGGACGCTGTTTGCCATCATTCTAGTTGACAACATTTCGGAACGCTGTTCGCGTAATGACAACAAAGATGGCGGCGCCCATATAAACGCGAAAATGAAAGCAATTTACTTGAATAAAACCGATAGTTTGCATATTAATATATGATCAGTTGTATCTTGAAAGTATCGTGCCACTGACTGCCATATCTACACTTTCATCGAGAGTAAATAAAACGTGATTCAGCGATGCATTGGTATATAGTTTCTCCTCTAGCAACCGGCGAGCACACGTTTTCCGATCGATGTCAATAATATCATTACGAATTCCATGGATTAAACGTTCGTTGGTGTTCCTTAATAATAAAGAATTATGGCTGGTAGACTAGGTTAGATTTTAATGATAAGTGCAGCTGTTTGAATCTCACAATGTAATGATAAAATATGAACGAAAATGGAAGTATACCCCCCCCCCCCCCCCTGTAGTGTCAACGCAGGCGGCCCGATGGCGGAGCGCCGAGAGGTTTCGACGTGCATAGGTCTCCTTCGTCCAGTCCCACCGGGCCACCCTCAGAAAAAAATTGCTTTTAAATTGAGAAAATATAGTGTATATGTGTTATCAAAAAGTTTGTATCCATTATTGGCCAATGTACTTCATTGGTTGATGCAAAGCAGTCATCAGAAGTTTTGAAAAAGTTATATTACCTTCATCGTTCTAGCCGGAGCGTCGGAAAAGTAAACACAATTTGATCAAATGTCATTAAGATATTTTAAGTAGAAATATTGTCAAAGTAACTAAAAGTAATGATGTTTGTGTTATCAATATCATGTTAATTAATTTACATAGGTTTTTGCTTGGCTAAAAAAAATTCAATCGGCTAAAAAAAAATATCGTCGTTTAGCCAATTGGCTAAATTTGAGATGGGTCTAGCGCTAGCCCAGTGATAGGTCCATATGATATACCGGGAACCAGCACGACACGAAACCAGTACGACACCACATTTCGTGTCGTAACCTCTCAAAAAATCATACCACTACGACACAAACGGCAAGCGAGTACGACACATACTGTTTGCATTGTGACTATCTGACAGAGTTTAACACAGATAATGTATATCTCCATTTATTCAACGTAGAGTATAAATCAATCACATAAACTAATACTATTAGATTGCGCCAGCATTTATACTTTTAAAAGACAAAGTTGAAAAAATGGAAAATAATGTTTCATTAATAAAACTAATTATTTCCTATTTTGAAACTACTTGGATTGATTCCAATATATGGCATCCTTCCACCTGGAGGACTTTTAATAAAGCAATTCGTACAAACAATGACGTGGAAGGTTTCCACCACAAATTAAACCATGAAGCACACAATAATAGAATTCCGTCTCATCACCTGGCACTATAAATACATTTTATTATTGTTAATATATATCTACAATATATAATATATAATTAATGTACTTAATGCTAAATAAAATACTACTACATAATATATCATTATTATTAAATGGTGTCGTAATCTCCTGACATTTGGTGTCGTAGTCTCCTACATTTCGTGTCGTAATCGCTCTATATTTTCGTGTCGTACTGGTCTAGTGTCGTAGTCGCTGGTATCCGATATACCTGCTTCCACGGTAATCTTTAGTGTTGTGAAAGATGAAAATAATAGATTTATTTGTTTACCAACACGATGAACTCATTCAAGGATACCTTTTGTATGGTGGTATGAAGGGTTTTACATCCGGTAATGCTGGTCCGCCAGTGGTGGGGTCTAGCAGGTGGCCACCCAATCTGGAACGTGGAGTTGTGGCAATATCAATTTTCTTCCCAATTTTAAAGTAGTCATCGATTTGATCAAGTCTTAATTCCGCTGCAAATCTAGACGCCATTTTTCTCTCTTTCGTTTAGTGTTTAATTGAAATGCTGGACTCTCTTAAATAATGTATAATTTTATCCAAAAAAATTCAAGATAAAAAAAATTTCTGCCATTCTTTTTATTCTTATCATTCCAATTACGTTTCGCACTATGCAACGGATAGTTGTCTTTTACTAGCATTTCCGTCGCGAAAGCTATTTTCTTTACATACGGCTATGTGTCTTCAGTCGAGGTTTAGAATTACCATTTAGGAATAAATTTAGGCCCTGGGTCTCCTAGTAACTTTTAGGTCAAGAAGGGTCCACAAAAGTCCGTAATCGTGTGTAACTTTGCATATCTTCTGGTTTTCTTGAGGGTTTATTTCCAAGCATTTTATGACACCATTGTGGCATAATTTTCAAAACTAGATTTTGCTGCTTTTGAGAAGTTATAATCTTTATATATAAATGAAGAAGCGATTTTTTGTATCACAAAAGGCTTTTTAACCACAAGACGTACACACTCCAAATTATGTATGTACAATCAGGACAACTTGGTGGTCGGCATAATGTCACATTTCAAACCAAATAAATTGGTTTTAATCATAAAAAACAAGAAAAAAATATTTTCTAGAAAGGTTGCTCACAGGGCCATGTTTGTTAAAGGTATGTGAGCTAACGCTAGTTAGAGTTGCGGGGTGGGTAGCATGTCTCCATCAGCTAGTCAATCCCTAATTGACCCTGCACCGTGATGGCCCATACGTCCTACGCTCGCACTTTCCATACGTACGTCATTTTGACGTATGTGTTGTTTATGACGTAATTTTACGTCGCCCGATGTGTCCCAGTTGCTCGGTTACGGGACATTTTTAGTGGTGTTCTGTCCTGTTGCTAGGTGATGGGACAATTTAGTTGATTTCCCATCACCAAAGACGGAATAGCCGTCAGTTTAGCTTGAGAAGTTGTTGCGACAATATCGTAGGAACCAACACCCCCGAATCTCGTAGATTCGGGGCCTTTTCAAACTATACTCATGTATCAATAAGGTTACTAGACCCTCGTACATACGTGTCTTGGATCTAGTACCCTCTTTGATACATATTCAGCTTGGCGTGTGCCACGGTCTGAAGCCGTCGCTACCAGCACCAGTGCGAAGTCCCCCGTGAGCCACAATCTGGTCTTGGGAGAGGCCCCTGTACGACTGTAGTGTGGGCCTACGTATCATTGGGACAAACACAACGAGAACCCAGGCGGTGTGAGTGCCTCGACCAGTACCAGGAGCCTTGTACAAGTCCAAAAGCTTACAGTATGGTGTCGTGACCAGGATTTGATGGGCGTGTGGCGACACACCCGGTCATTTGATTGGAAAAACTGACTGGACAACGCATGGAGGATCGTAGACCTTCACGGATTCTCCTAGGCTCGCCACTGGGTGAGGGAATGGAAATCCGTGGCGAAACCAATGTGACCGGACCACGGGTGCTCTCAGGCTCACCACCGGGTGAGGAGGGGGAGCACCGTGATATGAACGTGGCAACCGTTGAGCTGGATCTGGCGAACTCGGTCGGAAATGGTACTTATGCGTCCCCTTCCAGGGGACCTCTGGGCCGTTCCACTGAGGTATACAGACCTGCTCTAAACTGAGGTACACATCCATTGACTTCAATGGAAACCCAGACCCGTGAAACATCGAGTCTGTGGGCAGTCCGAACTGGTGTACCCTGGAGATCCGAACATTTGCATGGGCCGCTAACTCGATCTAGGACATTACATTTAGGCCTAAGACCTAAAGTGTCTGGGGCCCATGTCTCGTCAGTCTCGAGTGGCGGGCCGACACTGGACAACCGTAGAATGCACTTAGTGGACTTGTTTGATACGGGCAATGAAGCTGGTGACTCTAGTCATCCAGCCTCCCCAGAGAGACAACCACATAGGGCACAACACGGAAGTCTGCCCTCCGGGGCCGTCGCAAATGCAGGTGATGTTGGTACACCAAGTGTATGCACCGACCGTGATAACCACGACCGCCAGGGACTGCCAAACTTTAGAACAACAATGTTCCGGGGTAGCATGGTTTCCCCAGCCGTGTCAGGGTACCCGCGATTCCGGGACGGTAGTGTGTACACGCCTCCTAGAGCTTCCGTGCTCCAGAACGGGGACATGAGGTATGGAACTCGTTCTCCATCCATTGAGTTCCATGGACAACCTTGCAATTCTGGAGCCTCCCTGCTCCGGGATAGCCTTCATCTGGCAACCATGGGGTTGCCAGGTGCCGGTACTACCGAGTTACGGGCAACTTCCAATGGGAATGATGATGAAACCCCTTCCACCAGGACTCAATCTGAGGTGTGGTGCTGGCAATGTGGCTGTTATGGTCACTCTGATAGGCACTGCCCTCGACTGAGTACAGTGGAAGCGGGTACAACCATGACTCGTGAACCTCTGGCATGTGAGTCACCCCCGGGTGGTTCCGTCATTGATTCTGGGCCAGAAATGAGAACCGCTATTAATGGGCACCTTAATGGTGTGGCTGCGTCTGGTACTCGGGGGAACCCCTTCATGCTGAGTAGTATGGGGGATGCAGAGGTGAGGTTTCTAGGATGGGTAGAGTATGAAGCTCAAGCTCTGTTCAGATATCCCCACTGCCCCACTGTGCGCTACTATGGTAATGTCGCTGGGTTCAAGCCTGGGCGGCTAGACGAACTGCCACACATCGAGGTGGGACACCAGGGTCCTCTAGCTTGGGTGCTGTCTGTACACACGGTACAACAGTTAATGCTGGAGGAACTCCACGTATACAAACACGAGTTTCAGGATATATGCAAGGATGGACACAACCGCGAGGTTGTGATGTACCTAGCATGTCTAAAGGCTCGTTTTTGTAAGTTGGTGGCGCCCATTGATCTGGCCACATTCGACCTTGTCTGGGACAGTCTGTTGGAGGTCGTAACTGGTTGGCAGGACAAAGTCTTGCAGAACGAAAGCAGTCACCCTGACATCCCGGACCATTCGGTAAACAGACGTCCGAACAGGCGGGTAATGGCCCCTCCACAGTTAAGGACAGTAGGCACACCACCCCGTGATTCGTCACCCGGAAGCTGTGTCTCAAGTCCCCAGTCCGTGAGGCGAGCTATCTTCTGTAGTCTGGACCCTGTCTGCGATACCACGTCCGTTCGAACCAGGGCTAGATCCGAGCATCCGTCCACTGTAGAGGCAAGACCTATGGTTTCATCCGAGGGTCGGACTCTTATGGATAGACGTAGTTCCCGCTATCTCCAGGTGCCCTACGTGAGTGCCGCACGAGACCACGAGGAACGAGTCAAGCGATCTGCCCAACCAGAGTCCTCTGATTCATCAGACTCAGAGGATGACGTTCCTAGGGTGCCAAAGAAGCATTATCAAACTGCCGTCCGGGTAGGGTCACACGTGGGGAGTGTGAGTTTTAAGGATAGGATCAAATCCTTTCCCAAATTCGCACAACCCCGACCAGACCAGTCCTGGACTGATTACCTACACGGCCTAACACGAGTGCTCAGGCAACATTGCGTACCCGCCTCGGAGTGGGCTGTATGGTTGGCAGACAGGCTGTAGGGCAAGGCCCACAGCCTATTGGTGAACTTGGAGGATGAACAGCTCAATAGCTGGGACTGTCTAGTGTCTGCAATGAACGCCCGGTTCAATGTGACACAGGCCGCGGCTAGGCAGGATTTGATGACCCAAAAGCAGGGAAAAGGGGAAACCGTAGCCGACTTCATAAACGGCCTTCAATTGCTGACAAGGCCGGCTTATGCGAATAACCCGTCCAAACGGCAAGAGGTCATTATGGACAGGCTGCGGGATGGTCTTGCTACTCCCTCGCTACGTCATGTATTTGACGCCTGCGAGGAGGCAGTACCATTGCCCTTTTTGGAACTGCAGCACCGCTTGATCCACCGGGAGAGCCGGGATGAGCCTGGTCGCTATAGGTCTCAGTTGCTTAACCAGGGCACTCCCAAGGATCCGAAACCGAGTGGGAAACCCCAGGTTTCAGGGGATACCGTTCACCTGTGCGAGGCTTTGAAGGGCATGCAGCTGGTCCAGCGGCCAGCTGTGACGTCTGCACAAGCTCGGTTGTTGGGAGTGTGGTGACCAAAGCCACATTCGACGAGACTGTCCCATTTTGAAACCGAGAGGGGCGTACAGGAATGGTTGCTGGGAGTGTGGTGACGATAATCATCTCAGACGCGACTGTCCCCGGGTACCTCCTGAGGAGAGAGCACTACTGAACGAGCGTTTTGCTGCATGGCAGCAGGAACTCAAAAGCCATGGCTCTGCTCCGAGGCGGGGGCGCGGCGGGGGCCGCGGTGCCACCAAAAACCCTACCTCTGGCTCGTCCACCAGGGGTCAAGGAAACTTGTAAGACGAAGTGTTAAGCCGCAAACACTTCGGGACAATGAGCATGGCAGCCGGCCTGAACTTTCGGGAGTGGGGCATGTAGACTCATTCCATCCTCTGACTGGGTCCGTGGCCCACCGGAAGAGTATCATGGCTGACGGACAACCTGGTAGGGATACCGGTAAGCTCTCACAGAGTGGTTCTTTGTCCTGTGAATCACGTGGACATCCGAAAGTGCATCCAGGAGACCTCGCGAGGGGACGCGAGGAGAGTCCTGGGCGGCGTATACTGTCGTACGGTATCAGTCCCTGGACCAGTTGGCACGTCCATCGCTATGGAGTGCTGACTCATGGGACAACGGCGTCCCATGGGTCGGGTAGTACAACACTGCCAGTGAACGAATTCTTGTCAGTTTCAATGTCTGTAGAGTCGTCGGGGACTCAAGCAGCGATACAATCGATTGGTTGGACTCAAGCTCGTCTATGGTCCGCGTACTAACCCCAAGCCGCCAGTTACCTGGGCGGGGTGTTCGGGGTTTCCTCCCCAGTGGGTCCCCTCCACACTGAGTTTTAGACGACGATACAGCATGAGCTAGTTCACTAAAACCTAACAAGCTATGGAACATAGGCCTCTCATCAACTGATGAGTGTTGAGATCCTTCAATATCAACCAAATATTTCCTACTTCTTAACTCAGTCCTCCATCCTTTTGTTGCATCAGATAAATCAATGTCTTTGCCTGTATCTTGTTCTATCTGAAGAGTGCTAAGCAAATTGACTTTGATTTCTTTTAACATCTCTGTGTTTCTACATACTGTTGGCCACATTATATTTGTGGGAATAC
>CM032669.1:50799916-50831866 GCA_019095985.1 Streblospio benedicti
AAAAAATTTTAAAAAAAAAAAAGGGCCCCAAAATAAAAACCCCCAAAAATTTTAAAAAAATTTTTTCCCCTTCCGGGAAAAAAAAAAAATTTTTTTTTTAAAAGGAAGGGGGGGGTTTTTTGGAAAAACTTAAAAAAAGGGGGGGGTTTTTTTTAAAAAAAAATTGAAAAAATTTTTGGGGGGAAAAATTTTCCCCCAAAAATTGGGGGGGGGGGGTTTTTTTTTTCCCCAAAAAAAAAAAAATTTAAAAAGGGGGGGTTTTTTTCCCCCCCCCAAAAAAAAAATTTTTTTTTCCCCCTTTCCCAAAAATTAAAACCCCAAAATTTTTTTTCCCCGGGTTTTTTTAAAAACCAAAAAATTTTTTTTGGGCCGGGGCCTTTTTTTGGGAAAAAAAAAATTTTTTGGGAATTTTTTGGGGGCCTTGCCCCCCCCCCTTTTTTTTTTTTTCCCCCCTTTTTTTTTAAAAAGGGGGGGTTTTGGGGGGGGGGGGGGGTTTTTTTTTGACTGGTAAAAACTTGTGGAGGACGAGTGCTAATTTTTAGAAGCTATTCTGAATAATAGCTTCCTGTTCACAAAAAAATTTAAAAATAATTGTGAACAGGAAGCTATTGCTTTGAAATTTAAATAAATATATCTATGTACATTTTAGTCTTTTTGGAATAATAAACAGTGACAGAAATATACAAAGAAAATAATAAATTTAAAATTCCAAGAAAAACAGGTGTTCTGAATTCCAGGCGTGCTCCTTCCGACCTTGAAAGTACGAGCTTCCCATATGGGAAATTCACCCAAACGCACGTTCCCAGTCGTATGTACCAGTCGGAAACTCGGAACATTTTTTTGAGGACCGACCTAGCAACCTTGATATTGGAAAATCAAAATGGCTGGGATCAGAGAAATTTAAATGTTAAGTTTTATATAGATCTTAACATGGCAACATCTGCAAACACAATTTATATGTACAAGTACATCAGCAGGCCTACCATGAATTTTGAGATGGTGCTAGATTTGCAATTTTTCTGTATTTAACATAAATCCATATTCTGTTGATTTATGTTCATATTCTCATGATTTCATGTGGGTAACACTGAAGAAATTTAATTTTGGCGAAAACTATATTAAATGGATAAAGATTTTATATAATGAACCACTATTTAAAGTGAAAAATAATGGCTTGCTATCTGGCAGCTATTCTATGAATAGGGGCATTAGGCAGGGATGCAGTCTGTCAAGTTTAATTTTCATTTTAGTAATGGAGGTTTTGGCGACAATGGTAGATGCGCGCGCCAATTGCCGGACGGGCGGTAATTATTCGGACAACGACAGAATGTATTTGAATAAATATAATAATATTTATAAAAAGGATTTCTCACTTTGTACCTCTCAATTATTTTAACAAACAAGCCATGTAAATTCTATGTATCAATTATTTTATAACGGGCTGCCTATAAGCACCCGGAAATGAGTGAAACCGATAGTGTCCGGCAATTGGCGCTGTATTGTAAGTACAAAAATAGGCAACAGCATGCGATTAAAATTTTATTTTATTAGCTTTGACATTTTCATTTTTTTTTCTACTGTAACATCTATAAAAGAAGTTTATCGCTATACACAATTTCTGTTCTTCATATTTCAAAGAGAAATTTGGATGTTTATTTAGCATTGGGAAATCGTGCTTTTGTGTAAAATAATTGGCGGCATGCGCAAAAAAGAAATAATGAAAATATTAAAGGCATAAAAATCAATAATTATGAACATAAAGTAGTTTTATATGCTGACGATGCTACTTTCATAATCAAAGACACAGAATCTTTATGTCAAATGTCATTGACACTGTGCAACAATTTAGCACCTGTGCAGGTCCAAGTATCAGTTATAAAAAACAAGGGGAATATGGATGGGGCCTTTAAAAGATGAAGGATTAAGGGTATATAATAAAAAGGGTATATAATAATATTTTATGGACTGGAAATCCAATTACCGATAAGTGTTTAGGTATTTATATAGGATATAATAAAAAGAGATGTGATGAACTAAACTGGGGAAAAAAACTTGTAAATATAGAAAATGTATTGAATACATGGAAAAAGGCAAGATTAACAATTATGGGGAATATTGAAATAATAAAAGTTCATGCAGTTCAAAAATAGTATATACAACAACTGTACTAGATATGCCAAAAGAAGTATTTAAGAGTTTGAATAACATGCTTTATAGCTTTTTATGGGGAAAAAGGGATAGGGTAAAATGGAATCACATTGTTCAAAATTTGAACAGAGGAGGATTGAAAATGCTTGATTTAGAGTATCATATTAATGCACTACAAGCTGCATGGATACCGAGATTCCTTAAGATTAAAGGAAAATGGCAAGACCCTTTTTCCATGCATATTGCTAAGATCAATATGGATATACAATATATTTTTCAAACTAGCTTCATAAGTGAGAAATCTTTTCCCATGATCAATGTTATTCTGCTATTCTACAGAAATATTATATCATCGTTTAACAAGATAAACCATGAAAAAATTACAGTCTACTAAATAGTAGTGAAATTCTTAATTTACCGGTTTGGGGCAACACTTATTTTCTGATTGGGAAAACTTGTCTGGTTAAAAGTTGGAAAGATGTTTGTTAAAAATTTTCTAACTGATGATCTGTGATTATTAATTATACTGAACTATATAAAGCTATAAATAATATACAAAAATGTGTATATAGAAATGACAATCATTTCGATTTTTAATTCAAATTTAAATAAGAATTACTTTATAAGACTGTACTGGTGTGAGAAGGGTGAAGACGCAAAATTATAGGTTACCACCTTTGGTCATTAACTTGGTCTCAAAACATATTTTTTTGAAAAATAAAAGGGTATGGATCTATGTATAGGCAGCTGTAATGGACTGAGAAAAATAATGTTCAAAGTATGGAATTTTAATGACGATTTGCATACTTTTTTTACATATATATGTTCTATAGTATCACAGTTTAAAAGTAATGAATTTTTTGTTGGACATTATAAAAAGACTGTAACAGTTTAAATCTTTCTGAAGTACCCAATTAGTAGAAAATTAGTGACTCTGATTGCAGAAGAATGATTTAAACATGTGGCAACTGATTTTCCTGAAAATCTCACACAATGTCCCTGCAGCATATTGAATAAAAGAAAAACATGGGGTCACCTGATAATGTAGTCATGCATTATATAACATGGAAGAGCACAACTGACAAATTTCACCACCACTTACCAGCACAATCAGGCGTGTACAAAAATAAACAAATTAATCTTATAACTGTGTAGTAACCAATTCATTATTACCATATCCATGTATAAAAATTGATTGCTTTGGTTTTTAAATGAAAATGTCGTATAATAAATGTAACTAAAATCAAACGATATCGGGCATGACGCGCATTCCAAACATACATATGCATTGTATTTTGCGTGTACTTATCTCAAATGTCATGTTTTTGCATCAGACGTCATTACTTTACTGTAGAATGCCCTTACACCTGGTAAGTTTTCAATATTTATTCTAGTTTTACTTTGACCACCTGCAGACAGGTAGGCGTTTTCTTCTTTTTATTTACCGACAATAGAAATCTTCCTCTATCGAGGCTGTATCATTTTGGACGTTTAAATGATTCACATCACAAAAAGTCATTGATTTTCGAGACTATTATTACAATCATTTAAATCGAGGCATTTGTGACAGAAATATACAAAGAAAATAATAAATTTAAAATTCCAAGAAAACAGGTGTTCTGAATTCCAGGCGTGCTCCTTCCGACCTTGAAAATACGAGCTTCCCATATGGGAAATTCACCCAAACGCACGTTCCCAGTCGTATGTACCAGTCGGAAACTCGGAACATTTTTTTGAGGACCGACCTAGCAACCTTGATATTGGAAAATCAAAATGGCTGGGATCAGATAAATTTAAATGGTAAGTTTTATATATCTTAACATGGCAACATCTGTAAACACAATTTATATGTACAAGTACATCAGCAGGCCTACCATGAATTTTGAGATGGTGCTAGATTTGCGATTTTTCTGTGTTTAACATAAATCCATATTCTGTTGATTTATATTCATGTTCTCATGATTTCATGTGTGAAGAAATTTAACTTTGCGAGAACTGTATTAGATGGATAAAGATTTTATATAATGAACCACTATTTAAAGTGAAAAATAATGGCTTGCTATCTGGCAGCTCTTCTATGAATAGGGGCATTAGGCAGGGATGCAGTCTGTCAAGTGTAATTTTCATTTTAGTAATGGAGGTTTTGGGCGACAATAAAGGTAGATAAAGTAGTTTTATATGCCAATTAATCCGGACAAAAATCTTTTATGTCAAATGTCATTGACACTGGACAACGATAGAATGTATTTGAATAAATATAATAATATTTATAAAAAGGATTTCTCACTTTGTACCTCTCAATTATTTTATAATGGGTTGCCTATAAGCACCCGGAAATGAGTGAAAATGAAAATGTCCGGCAATTGGCGCTGTATTGTAAGTACAAAAATAGGCAACAGCATGCGATTAAAATTGTATTTTATTAGCTTTGACATTTTCATTTTTTTTCTACTGTAACATCTATAAAAGAAGTTTGTCGCTATATACAATTTCTGTTCTTCATATTTCAATGAGAAATTTGGATGTTTATTTAGCTTTTACGTGCTTTTTGTCCAAATAATTGGCGCGCACGTCTAAGAAATAATGAAAATATTAAAGGCATAAAAATCAATAATAATGAAACTTGTCTGTATTTAAAAGAATGGTTAAAAGTTGGAAAGATGTTTGTTAAAAATTTTCTAACTGATGATCTGTGATTATTAATTATACAGAACTATATAAAGCTATAAATAATAAACAAAATGTGTATATAGAAATGACAATCATCAAGAGTTCTCTGTACAAAAAGCTTAAAGATGCATCTTATGTTAATAGTTTGAGTGTAAAGAATACACCAATCCATACTATTTTAATAGAGAACAAAATTTTGGATATTAATAATTTGCAAAAAATTAAATTTTTATAGTATTCTCATGTCTAAAAATAATGCTAGAGGAAATATGGAGGAGGTATATTCAAACCGTTTTGGTTTCGAAAACACAATAGAAACATGGAAAAAAATATATACAGAAAAAATTATAGACATTAAGATTCCAAAATTGAAAGAATTTAACTTTAAGATTTTACATAACATACTTCCAACTGGAAATTACTTATCAAAGTGAAGACATATTAGCAAATTTTGTGATGCATGTGGACAGGTTGAAAACTTGGAGCACATGTTATATATAATTGTAAATGAATAAGAAAGAATGTCTATGGGAAATGGTTTGGATCAAGACTGTCAGACACATTTAAAGCATTTATAATTGTAAATGTCAACTTGTAATGTCAACTTGAAACAAATTATATGCGGGTTTATTAATTACGATTCAAGCCAGAAATTGAAATGTTTGAACTATGTAATAGATATTATTTCATATTCAATTTTTAAAACTAACTCCATCTGTAAATTTAATAATGAAAATTATGCACATAAGAATATTGAACAAATTGTTAAGGAAAATCTAATATATTAAAAATTTATTATAGACAAAACAGATTGTGAGATGTTAAATATCAGATTTATTGATAGTATTTTGCATGAGATATGTATTTAAAGTATTATGTAAATTTCAGACACTTCAGTTTTTCAACTGTTCACCATAACCTTTTCATTTTGTAAATATATCTTTTTTTTTTAGTTTCTTTTTTAATTGTTAATAAATAAATAAATTAAAAAAAAATCTGTTGTAATGGTTAGCAAGTAAATAAGTACAGTACTTTTACTACTGAGTAGACGAACAGAAACAAGTTGTATGTACGACCATGTAGCTTGTATTTTCGAAGTCGGAAAGAGCACGCAAATGCACAATAACGGTATTCACAAGTATTTTATTTTGGAATGTTCTTTTATGCTGTGTGAATATGTTCACAATTGTTTAATTTTGAATTTTTAAATTTTTTAATTTTTAATAACGTTTTCAAACCATGTAGGTTCCTTGTCAAAAACTAAAATAGAAATACAACATAAAAACAGTGCAAATACAGTACAAAGAATACAAAATGGTTATCAAGATTATTTTTTCAAAATAAGTTTCTTTTCAAACATAAACAATGAACAAAAATTAAGAAGACGATATAACACAAATTACAAATAAGGAAACGATCATAAATAATGATACCAGGGGAGTCGTCCAAAAACGTTGGGGGTCGTCCAACTTTTATGATTCCGTTTGGGGAGTGTCAATGAACTTCTTTATCACGCTACGGTATTTTTATTTCAAATATTTTTTTTTATTTTTTATTGTTATTCTTTTTTAAATGTTGAAGGGGGGGTCGGTTAACTTTTTCTTCGAGCCCCCAAAAATGGACAACCCCGACGGTATCGTTATTTATGATCGTTCCCTTAGTGAAAGGCTGAGAAATAATCACCTTGTAAGCATTGAGCGCGGCGATACAGTCACTGTAGCTGTCGTTGGCCCACGCCACTTTCCTCCTGAAAACACAATGACAGACAAACTCATATGGTCATTCTATGTATATAATCTGCAGACCACCACAGAGGAGTATAATGACTGTGTTTTAGCGAACAAGACGTGGTATTTTGTGTGTGATAAATTATTAAGGTGAAAAATATTAGTCTTATTTTCCTTAACGTACGTTCACACATCGAGTGATATCGCTTGAGCGACGACAAAGCGACAGGCGATATCGCTTGCGCGATTTTTTCGCTTCATGAGCGATAAAATCGCCTCGTCGCTAGGCGATTTTCCTGGAACAAGATCGTTATCTCATGTAGTCTGTCAGGTTTTAATTGACCAGCACTTTAGTAATCAATTGGAGATAAAAGATTTTTATACGTTCAAGGAAAATCGCCAGTGAAAATCGCTTGCAAAATTGCGTGTGCGTGAACACCAAATCACCTATCACCTCATCGCTACGTCTTTTGCGCGATATCGCTTATGTGAGAACGTAAGCTTACACTTCCGATGGAAAAGACATAGTTTATTGATCCTGGATTTTACAGAACACACATATTTGTGATTTAAGCATTCATTTTACTATGATATTTTGAAGATCAACGCAAGCTTTTTAAATTTATTTACTGTAAAAATATGAATGAACAACATGTTTTGAAATGAACCTTTTATCTTAAAGTTTTCCCATTACAACCCATTTCTTGAAGACCAACCCGGAGTGAAAAACAATGACTCATTCTTTGCAGACTTATAAGGTTATATGGGCTAAAAATTCAATTTTTACATTTTCATTGTTTTATATGGTATAAATGATAAAGAAAAACATATTTTCAAAATGAACCTTTTATCATCAATAGTTTTTCTTATATAATACATTTTATAGACAGCAACTACTATCAATGTATATTGATTGGCCATGTTTAAAGCCCATTTTCTCAAAACTAAGTTTGCATAGTGGATTAATTTTTCTTTTTATATTTCTCTCTAACCGTGAAATCAAATTTTCACAAACGTGTATATATTTGAAGATATATGCATTCTGAAAAAACATTTTTGGGATTTTGATTTTTTATTTTGTTGATGAATTATGAACATTTTTCAATTGATTTGATTCAAAATTCAAAACAAGACCTTTTAAAATTTAAAAATGCATATAAAATGATAAAGGGAAAAATATATAAAAATTTGCTCCTAAGGTTTTCTAGATAAATATCAAATTTTTGTAACTGAATAGTGATTTTGGTCATTTTGATTTTGACTATCAGTTATATTCTTCAGGGGGCAAAGTTCAAAATTTTTTACAAAAATTGCTTTTATAAAAAAAATGTTCATCAATCTATTAATTCAAAACATGTTGTTCATTAGATTAGATAATTATCTACAAAAAAATAAGGTGTAATTTTAAGAATTGAACACAATAATGAGTGAGAAAATCAAAGTTTAATAAAATTTAAAAAAAGATGCATTTTTTTGTTTTTGTCAAAGAGTAGAACCCACTATTCTGGGTTAGGGCTAGAATAGAATTAGTAATTAAAGCCGAACACCCACTTGAAGCTCTGCAGCCCGGCCTTGAACGGCTTAGTGAAGAATGAGCGGAGGGAGGCGGCGGCTGCGATGATGATGGCGTCGTCAAGGCAACCGAACACATGGCCCAGCAGGAGCAGCTTGCCCAGACGGATGTCAACCTACAGACAGACATGGGGGATTTTAATCATCGCAGGCTCAAGGAAATGTTTATGTACGGATCGCCAGTGGTGTCTCAAGTTTTCAAAATTTTTTTTTATGTCAACACTCAAAAGGTCCCCGTGGCATCTGACATTCCAACTTTACACTTTATCTCAGTTTTCAAACAGATTGATTCAAAATTCAAGACAAAGGGTGTTTGAAGGCCATTTAATTAATTCATTGAAAATCACAAAACGGGTGTAAATTTTTGTTGGCTACTGTGAAAGTTTTTGTTTTCACATGCAAATGGTTTCCCAACTTTACACTTTATTTCAGTTTTCAACAGATTGATTCAAAATTCAAGACAAGGCCTTTTATTTAAGGGACCAGTGGAGATTAAAAAGAATTCCTAGGACAAAAAATCTCAAAATTCCTTGTTTTTTATAACAAAAGCCACAAAGTTTGGATTGAATTTGGTTTATGGACCATACAAAAGATCACAGCGTATGGTCCAGAAAAAGACAATAAAAATTCAGTCAATGTGCTATAGTTTTGCCTGTTTGGCAATTTATGATCAAATACATGACAGGTTTGTATGGTCCACTCTGTCATAAAATCTATGCGATGAGCGAAACCCCTAAAGCTGATACCTTTTAAAAAGGGAAATGAATGTACTTTTATACTAAAATGAAAAAAACAGGCCCAGCACCTTTTTGAATTTTTTATCTCCAGCAAGTGTTCAGCACCAAGTTTAAAATGTCATTTAGACATACATGTTTAAACCAAACGGGGTTCATAAGTTAGCATGAGGACGTGTTTTCATTCTTTCATGTTCATCTTTTTCAGAGTTGGACAGCGCACCGATCTGAAATATGTTTGTGGATTAGGCTTGGGTTCCACCATTTTTCATTGTTTCATGTTCATGTTTTATAGTTCTTTCAAAGTTTTTTGCTTACAGATTGGACACATCGGTAGCCTCTTTATGATTACTTTGATTTCCAACACTTATTTATACTCTACCTTTTTATGCAATAGCTCTATATTTTCCCTTAACATGACTTACATGACTACAGTTTGCAAATCATAATCTCATCCTTCATTATTGTACTTGTTTTTATTCATATTGCTTGTGTAAAAGATTAGTTGTACTATTGTAAAGTATTATATTTTTTTGTGTGAATGCTTTTTAAATCAGATGTTGTTTGGTTCTGAAAGAAGTAGGAGCCATTACAAGAATAAAGCTATTGATTGTATTATTCATACGTGTTGTTTCCAAGCACGTTACACATACATAAGTGATATGCTGGAATATCTCCATTGGAGACCACTAGCCCATCGCTGCAGAGTACATAGCACACTTTGTTTAATGTACAAAATAGTGCATGGCCTTGTAAACATTCCAATTGGCACATACTTTTTCCTGCAAAGAAATGGTGTCCACCTCCAACCCATAGCATCCCGTACCCAATATCACCAGTATTCATTTTTCCCTCGTACAATAGCAGATTGGAACCAGCTCCCTAGAGACACACTGTCATCAAAATCACTGGAGGTCTTCAAGAGTAAGATTTCCAATGTGTCTCATTCATGTGTCAGGAGCCAGTAGAACTCACTTTTGGCGAGGCTTTCGCTCTTATCGCAAGAACTTCTTCAGGCCGAATGACTACTTCCTGCCCCCCGTTTTCCTGCCACTGCTGTCATGTGACTGCCGCCGCCATGGCGGTCACATGACAAACTAAGGACCGTCATTCGGCCTGAAGAAGCTCTTGCAATAAGACCGAAAGTCTCGCCAAAAGTGAATTCTTTACTCATCAATTTCTCAAAGTGACGATCCCGTTACCTGCATTTCTAATTCAGGATGTATGTACAAAACTTCAACTGATGACAGATAATATTGTGTGATTTGTGTTCATTATGAATTATTTATTATGAATGTGGATGGGTTATTTATTTTTTTTTTTTTTTAATTTTACGGTTCTCTTTTTTCTGTTTCTACAAGTTCACATTGATGTAAAAATATTTTGAATGATAATAAAAAAAAGTCACCTGCATTTCTGGTGTGCTGTACTCTGGGAAGGCGTCCTCGTAGAACCTGCGTGTGACGAGTCGGTACACGCGCCCGTTAGACACGCGCCCCGCGCGACCTTTCCGCTGCTTGCAGTTGGCCTTGGCTGCCCACTGAGTCTGCAGACTCGAGTAGTTCGTCTCCGGGTCGCACACCAGGTGCTTCGTCAGGCAGAAGTCAATCACTGAAAAACACCGCCGAATCGAGTCAATACGAGATTATTATCACTTGATATTATAGAACGAAAATCTGTAAATGAACGTTGATTCAGATAAATTTTTTTTTAAACATTTTATCATTCAAACAGCGTCGAATTTTTTTACATAATGTAATGTATTTGACACCGACATCAACTTAAACGTTCAATATATCTTCAGTATATCAATGTGAAATGTTTAAAACCACAATATCGGAATAACGTTCATTCATGGTTTTCTGTTCGTTTGTCGATTATCACTTGAATAAGTTTGAAATATTTATAACATAATACTGTGGTACTTAGAAAAATCGTGACTCAGTCACGGTGACTATACGTTTTAATGCTTTCTTTATGTCAAACACAATTAAAACACATGACTTAGCCTTTTATGGTGGAAAATGATAACAAAGTAAGTGAGTAATCAAAGATTAACACTGAAGTTCGAGTTGAGTTTTACACACATCTAGTACTCAAAGTTCAATTTTTCAGTCTTGAGTCACGCCCCTATTATTGACGAGTAAAACCTTATGCAGAACGACTAAAAAGCAGGTCATGGGCAGGGACGAGGGGGCCGACCAACTCTCTCATGTGTACAAAATGGCAGCAGTTGTTGCCGAAACTGTCAACCAGTCAGTAAATAATTGTGTTTTGACAAGATAAACTAAATCATGCTAAAGCTAAAAAGTTTTATCTACTCGTTCTTTTGACAAGTGCCAAATTCTGGTCAATTTGGCAGACAGAGTTTGTGAAAGGAGGACGAGTAGATATTCGAGTTTTACTCGTCCTGATGACGAATCACAGAGTCAAATTTAACTTTAGTAAAAGTATAAAAAGTAAAGAATCAATGTAGCGATCAATGATTTTGTGAATGTTCTCACTTTCCTTTTTCATCATTTCACAACAACACTTCAAGTTTAAAAACTTCTGTCAAGTTAAATATATATATACAAAGTTCATCTTCACACAACACACCAAATTCTTACATTGATTGTCAGTTTATGGATATATATGGATTCCAACACGATGAACACATTTAAGGATACTGTCAAGTAAGTTACACGCCTCAATTTGAAAAGTAGATGTACTAAAAATCCTTTGGTTTGAAAACGTTAATAAAAATAAAACTCAAAATTCTAAATTAAACTATTGTGAACACTACTAACACAGCATAAAAGAACATTCCAAAACAAGAAAAGTAGATGAAACCCAGCACGCAGCGTTTAAAAACTACTGTCAAGTAAGTTACACGCCTCAAGACCATTGACCCCGTAATGATTCTGGCAGACGAGTTTCACTGGCGCTCTCAGGGTTCCCACAGATTTTGCACATTAAAATTCAATGACTTTTCAAGACCAAATTTCATTTTTCCACAAAATTGTTCTAGATACCTAGCTTCATTTAAATATGGTCTCTGTAAAAGATCAAGGAGGCCAATAATATGTACATGATAATTTCTATTCTTTCCCACAAATCTACAGATACAGATTTCTAACCAAATTATGTGGTGTGGGGGTCTCGTGCAAGGCGCTCAAAAATTAGATACTTTTTGAAGAAATCAATGTGCTGAATGAATTTTAATAAGTAGATAAGAAGATGAAGAGCACGCACCGTATCTGATGTCTGGCACGGTGATGGAACTCTCTGCGATGTTTGTGGAGAGGATGATTTTTTGCGCGTGCCGGCCGGCGGTTTGTAGAACACGCGGATCTGGTCCTCGCCCGGGCAGCCGAGTGAAGGGTGATCAGCTGATACCTGCACACACGGAGTTATCATAGGATAACTTTATTTCAGATGTATAACATACATAAATGTAAATGTAGTGGTCTGGCTCTCATGACTTTACAATTTACACCAGGTCATTGGCACACTTATTGATCATTATTTGATCAGTAAAAAAATATACTTGCACTGTTTGGCAGCACATTCAGCGCATTTGCTTAATCACTCACACAATCACTCACTCACTCTTTCAACCCAATGACCTGTACCTATTTAACGTGTAGGTACAACAGAGCAGTGTGCAACCTGATTAGAGGTAGGTTTGCTCACCCACCACCAGACCTGACTGGTAAATCAAACCCACGACCTTCTGGTCATGAATCCAACTTTTAATTTCAGATGTACGGAAGCACATCCATATAAAACATAATTGTATATAAACATATGTACATAGACGGTATATTAAATACTGCTAAGAATACTGTTATTGGGCAGATTGATTAAAAACAAACAACTTTCTAGTCCAACTATTATAACATTCAGAGGCAAAAGTAAAATACGAAGAATTTAAAATGCATGCGACAAGCCAATTGTTGCAGTTTTCAAGTCTTGTTTTAAAACTGAATATATTTTTTCGCAAAATGATTTTAAAATTATCAACGTTATGACTCAAATTTTTTTTACTAATACTACATCGTCCTTTTATATTTAACAAGTGTCTAAAAATATTATTAAAAGCAACTCTACAATCATTAAGTTTTTTACATTTAAAATTAGTCCATAGTGAAGAGCAATACAGATTTCTACAAACGATTGTATTGTACACATTATGACAGCCAGCGTGCTACAAATGACGGGTCAGGATTCGCCACTCGTCCGATCGTATTGACCAATAAAAACTTGAGGAGGACAAGTAAGAAGTTTTAGGAACTTGTCCTTTTGACGAGTAGCAATTCTGGTGAATTTGACACACAGGTATAGAGCTTTGTGCAAGGAGGACGAGTAAATTTGTTGCAGGATGAGTAGATATTTGAGGGTTACCTACAACACAAGGTATTCTCTCATGTTTGCTGAAAATACTCGATTCTGATTGGCTGAGAGGTGGAGCCAAAAAGCTGATATCCTATGCTACAGAGTTTATGACATAAAACGAATAATTGTGAGAGAAAAAGGTACTTCTATATGAAGAGATCAGACAATATCTGGTGTGGAGTTGAAATCAGTGTTGATGGTCGGAAGTTCAGAAACAAATGTGTGTGTGACGTATTAGTGTACGATGTCATCATGATCTATCGTGCCTTGGACATTCAACCTATGACTTCCTACTGCCTTAACTAATTATGCACCAAGTTCAGAAACAAAAAACTTTCATTGAAATTGTATTCAATCATGATATTTATACCTTTACTAATTAGTGGGGCAAAAAGTTGTGGCGATCTAGGTGTACAAATCCTCACAGGGTTAAACATGGGAGTTGATCCTGACGTGTCGACTGCTAAGTTTAAAAATTAACTTCCAATGTCTTTATTGTTCACTTGTATTCTTCATTCATACATCAATCACATACATACATATATATAACAGACAATAGCTACATCAGCCTATCATAATGAAACTGCCGTGTACTCTATACCTTGGACATAGTGACAATAGTACTAGACGCATTGTTCAGGGTTTAACATAAGGACTGGTAAGGCAGAAGACATCGGGTCTACCAAGTTTAAAAATCAGGTAGACCGACTCAACTTCAGGAACCCGGTTGTTGTTGTTGTTAAAAAATGCCCTTTAAAGGGAAGCTTGTATAGTTCAATTACATTGACATAATATCATTTAATTAATTCTCAGTGTTTGTTAAAATAAGGATGATGATTCAAACAGTTGTTGGACACCAGTATGGGGCAAAAACAAATGTTGTGCCAATCTATCGTGTCTCTCCATGATAAACTAGCTGACTGGCAAAAAGCTAACTAGATGAAGCCAGTTTTCTTCCAATGTCTTTAAACAGGTCTATTCTTCATTCACCCTGTTGTCACATACATGGTTATATATAGACACAGACATGCTGACATGCCTTGTCTAATGTTCACCTTGAACTCTATACCTGCCGGGACAGTGACTGACATACATGTACTATGACGCATTGTTCATGGTTTAACATAAGGACTGGTACAGGCGAAGGGACTCGGGTCTAACAACATGCAGGTAATCTGACAGACTCAAAATCAGGTATCCCGGCACTCACGTGTTGTTAAAAATGCCCTTTAAAGGGAAGTTTATGAAATACATTGAGAATATAATTAATTCTCAGTGTTTGTTAAAATAAAGGATGCTGATCTCAAACAGTTGTTGACACCTGTATTGAGACGCGTGTTCAGAACTGCCAAAACACAACAGCCAGGTCACCTGTTGGCAAACAGGTAGAAAGCGTGTTTTTTCAGGGTAAGCAGGCCACACCTGATGCACTTATGTCGAACCCTGTGTTTGTAACCGTGGTATTTTATCTCACAGACACCGAATATTTGGCAATTTCCTCAATTTCTACATATCACAGAGACTGATCGCTGATCTCATATCATGGTTGTGTGTATTCTCCACCGTGTTTCAGTCTATGATATGAGGCGATCTGATCTCACCTGTTGTTGCACATGCTCTCTGCGTGTTTCAAAACACGTACAGATCGCTGATCTCACCTGTTGTTGCTGTCGTTCTCCGCGTGTTTCAGTCTCTCGTACAGATCGCTGATCTCACCTGTTGTTGCTGGATCGTGTTTCAGTCTCCTGTTGTTGCTGATCTCACCTGTTGTCGCTTCTCCTCGCGTGTTTCAGTCTTGTACATAGATCGCTGATCTCGTTCCTGCATTTGACATGATCTCATTGTTCTCAGCGTGTTTCAGTCTCTCTCGTAGAAGATCAGGGATGTCTCACCTGTTGTTGCTGTCGTTCTCCGCGTGTTTCAGTCTCTCGTACAGATCGCTGATCTCACCTGTTGTTGCTGTCGTTCTCCGCGTGTTTCAGTCTCTCGTACAGATCGCTGATCTCACCTGATGTTCGTCCTTGATGTGGGCAGGAAGACGAGGACCTTTGATGCCGGGCAGGTTCTGGGAGACGGTTCAAAATCGTGCGGGGAACAGCTGGCAGACCGGGATCTCGATTTTCATCGAAGCTGCTCGATGAGGTCGCAGCACAGCGCATAAAGGACTCAGGGATGTGGGGCGCGTCCACCGTCTGCTCGGGATCTGGGATAAGATACACACAGTACATGGTCAGGGTGAGGATTCGCCACTCGTCCGCTCGTATTGACCAGTAAAAACTAGTGGAGGACGAGTGATAATTTTCAAAAACTTGTCCTTTTGACGAGGAACAATTCTGAATAATCTGTCATACATATATAGAGTTTGTGCAAGGAGGACGAGTATACTTTTTGCAGGACGAGTAGATATTTGAGGGTTACTCTTCCTGCTGACGAGTAGCAATTTTCCACCTGATCCTGACCCTGCATGGTTTACTCTGGGATCTGTGTCGCAGAATAAGTTACACTCAGTACATTCTTCACTTCCCAGATGCGCGGGACGTGTCGCGCAGTAGAATTAATCAATATCAATTGTTTCATTTACTATTTCCTGCTGTAATTGGATTTTAGTTAGCGTAAAAATTGACGAAGTTATGGGCAAAAGCCGGTCTTGGTCAAATTTGCTGATGGATCATGATTGGAGCAAAGCTGAGAACTTCACTTTTATGAAGAATGCACGCCTCAAATAGATGTATTTACTTAATTTTCCTAAGTCTATTAGTTTAACAGCCACCAATGTTATGTAGAATACACATTTTGAATAATATACCAATAAATGTGATTTTAAATGGCCTTATAACATATACCGGAAGTACCCATGGACTTTTGCGTCTCAAAAGTAAATATTTTTTTTTAACTTTTCAGCGCAACTGGGAATTGAAGAATGGTCAACGGTGTCGTAGAATAGGTTACACTCAGTACATGGTCAGCTTCGGAATCTGTGTGTATCGTAGAATAAGTTACCGTTACACATAGTTCCCAGGACGATTGAAAAAAATTCCCTGATTTTTCCCTAACTCAATACCAATCTTCGCTGACCAATGAGTGCGATGGAAAACACACGAGGCAGCCATATGAGCATGATTGGATGGCAATATGTTCCTTTGTATAGGTTTTCCCTTGTTTACTACATCATTTACTTACATTATTATTATTATAAGCTAATGCATGAGAAAAGTTTCCGCTATTCAGCTTTTCCTTTGTTTACTCTTCCTTTGTTGAGGACATTCAGTGTAATGCTAAAAATAATACGAACATGTTTCTGCAGTTTTGCCAGGTCTTCGAGGTAGAACTCCTTGACGGTGTACGTCCTTCCCTCTATCTTCATCACTGGGGACGGGTACAGTTTGTCCCCCACAGGCACGGAGAAGTAGCTCGCGAACAGATCCGTCTGGATCGTGGCTGACATCAGCACAACCTGCACACAAGGTAAATACATTATTCATATGGTGTGTCTCATTTAAATGTCTTTGTTGCTGTTATTGTTTCACACTCTTTCTAAACACAATATTCTACATTTATTTAGTAATTTACTTTATTAATTTGGAAAATATTTTCGATTCTCAAGAATCCTTTTCAATCATAAACTAAAAACCAAATGACACTATAATAATCTACAGGTAATACAGTACATTCAACAATACACTATTAACAACAGTATTGAATACTATTATTAGGGATTACATGTAATTTGTGGTTAAGGGTAAATGGTCAACAGGGGCGTAGCCAGGATTGCAAAACAGAGGAGGCAAAGAAGTTTGGCGAGGGTGCAGACAATTGCCGTAGCCGCGCAGCTGTTCTAGAGTGGATTTGTGGCAACCCCGGAGGCTCAGAAATAAAACACAGATATTGATTAAGAGAGCAAAATTTTACATATGTTAAAAATGAAAAAGAGTGTTTGTCAAGTATGCATACAGATTCTTTTCATATTTGTATCCAGTTTGATTACGTGACAATTATATAATTTTTGGAGCATACAAAACAAATATGTTAACTCTCAGTTTCATTCACGGTTTGAGAAAAAATACTCTCAAAAAACAGAGGAGGCAGTTGCCTCCCCTGCCTCATATGCAGCTACGGCCCTGGTCAAGTCTGGAGTTTGTTTGTACATCGGATTTCATGTTTATTATTTTCACACCTTCTGCTACTTGTCTCTCTAAGGGGGTTTTGAAGCACACAGAATCAGGGAATAACGATCAGTAGAACACTCGCCTTCTGTGGCGAGTGACTCTCAATTTACACTCGCCATGTTCCAATTCAAATTAGCCATCTTTAGTTAATAAAGTGTTGGAATCAAGTAATCATACTCGCCGACTGTGGCGAGTGACTTTGAATTTACACTAGCCAAAGGAAATTTACACTAGCCAGGGGCAAGTGCTTAATCAATTAATCAAATTATTTTATTTATTTAAAATTTACTTTATATTTTATCTAATTTAGAATTTATTTTCAAACTGAAATAAGAATTGAATATTTGAAAATAAATTCTAAATTAAATTCTAAATTAAATAAAATATAAAGTAAATAATAAATAAATAAAATAAAGATTAAAAAAAGGTGGAATAAGACAAATAGTATAATATAGCTAATGAGCTTGTTTAAGATTGATAAACTTGCTTTGGCAAACAAGTGTCTTCGTCGTAAAAAATATGAAATAGTACTTAGACTTTATATTGTTACAAATATTAGAAATATGTATTCCCTAATTTTCTAAACATTAATATTTTAAAAGATTATGTATGCTTTTTTCATGTATGGTTTTTTACTACCACTCATTCATTGTACATATGATTAATAAATATTTTAAGAAAAAAAAAAAAAAAAAAAAAAAAAAGGGAAAATAAGGGTCCTATATCGCTCACCTGCATGTGTAAATTGGGCTTTAAAATTAAGTGTGAGGTGACCAGGTGAAAAATGCAAGTTTCAGTTCATACAAATAGTTTTGGCAATACAGATGCAGCCGTGGTAAGGGTCAATTTTACACCCAGGGTCATGATTCCAATAATATACGATGACGATAGAGCCATACAAGTTTTATGCAATCAAATGAAAAATGAAGAAATTATTTTGTAAAAATTCCAGAGTTTATGGCTTTAATAAAGTTGAAACAGTTTCATTTATGATGCAGTTTGCATTATGACAAACAGACTGTTTGCATTATGACTAACAAACATTGCATGGACCTCTGTGGATGGGGTTATGCAGTTTGGATTATGACTAACAATTGTTGACGGACGGAAGGGGATCACAAAAGCTCACATAATGTTTCACAGCATTGTGAGCTAAAATAACCAAAAAAAACACCCCACTTGGTCCTACCTTGACGCCGCTGGAGTTTAACCGCAGGAACTTCCTGACGACGAGGATTGCGAAGTCGGAGTCCTGGTCGCGCTCGTGGACCTCGTCGAGGATGACGTGCGTGAACTCGCGCAGGTGCTTGCTGCCGATCAGCTTCTGCAGCAGGATGCCGGTCGTACAGAACAGCAGCCGCGTGTCCTCAGATACCTCCTTGTCCTGCCCGATCTGAAAAAATACAACATGCAAATGTCAATGTCTGGTTGATTTTTTTTTTTTTTTTTTAATGTCCGGTTTATGATCTTCTTCCTTGTCCTGCCCGATTTTTTAATTATTTTTTTATTATTATTTTTTATTTTATTTATTATTTATTTATTTTATTTTATTTTTTTATTATTCTTTTATTTTATTTTATTGATTTTTTTTTTTTTATATATATTTTTTTTTTATTTTTCTTTCTTTCTTTATTTTTTTTTAATGTCTGGTTTATGGTCTTCTTCCCCAAAGGATCAGACGACTCTATATCTACACCAGGTCATTGGCAGCATCCTTGTCACACTATATCTTTCTGATCGTTCCCAATAGTCTAAATATTGAACAAACATGCACTCACCTAATATGATAGAAGTTCATTTATCCTGGATCTGATAGTCATATATATTATTTATACTTTAAACAATAAAAGTTCAGTATACATTTTGAGCTTTCGGCAATTGCTCTTGCCTTGTTCGTGCCAAAAGCTCAAAATGTATATTGAACTTTTATTGTCCTGTTTAAAGTATAAATAAACATTCTTGAATGTGTTCATTGTGTTGGTATAAAATATTTTGGTTCATCTTTCATTATTCACAACACTATATTTTGTTACAAACAGTAACAGTTTCGCCAAACAACTGTTGGTATCTTCAGAATGCTCTTCCCGCGCAATGTCAGGAGGTCAAATATTCCAATCCTGACCGAGGATAGAATCATACACTCGCGAGAGTTGAGGTCAGGTCAGGATCGGAATATTTGACCTCCTGACATTGCGCGGGAAGAGCATTCTGAAGATGCCAACAGTTGTTTGGCGAAACTGTTACTGTTTGTAAAAGAATCAAAAATCCCTGTGAATATGCACATCTACATATAATGTTCTTGCTGTATACCAAGTTTCATTGCTGTATGTTGAGTCGTTTAGGAGGAGTAGCGGACGGAAGGACGGACGGACGGAAGGACCTGACTCCTAGACCTGCTCCGCCGTTGGCGACGCAGGTAAAAATAAAAAATATAGTGTTGTGAATAAAGAAAGATGAACCGAAATATAAATAACCACACGACTAAGCACTCACCTGGTAGCCACAGATGCCTCCCGGCACCCAGTCCCTCTCGTGGCAGACCCGCTTACAGATGCTCTTGGCCGCGATCCTGCGCGGCTGGGTGACCACGATGTTGCAGTATTTGCCGAGCCGCGCGTACTCGTCCAGGATGTACTGGGCCACTTGCGTGGTTTTCCCGCTGCCCGTCTCTCCCTCGATCACCGTCACCTGGTTGGCTTCGATCAAACGCACAATCTGGGAAATAACAACATTATATGTACGCGACGCTTGTCATCATCGGTTAGAAACAGCGGGGTGAGGATTCGCCACTCGTCCGCTCGTATTGACGAGTAAAAACTTGTGGAGGACGAGTAGAATGTTTTAGCAACTCGTCCTTTTGACGAGGAGCAATTCTGAATAATTTGTCATACAGATATAGAGTTTGTGCAAGGAGGACGAGTACATTTTTTGCAGGACGAGATGATATTTGAGGGTTACTCGTCCTGCTGACGAGTAGCAATTTTCCAGCTAATCCTGACCCTGAACAGAGATTATGATACCTTTCGAACCAGTGACAAGTCTTTGAATGCCACTTCCCAAATTGCATGTCGCCGTCAGGTCAGGTGAAATGAAACATGTGTCACATGACTGCCGATAAGCAACAGTCGTGTGATGAAAAGTTCTACTCCACTCATCCGGCAAAAAATTTACATGTTCTACTTGCTCAATCAATATGAGCGGACGAGTGGCGAATCCTCACCCTGAAGTCGGTTCACAGCTTTTTGACTGGTTGTTTATAAGGTGTCATTTATCTGTATAATATGAGTAGGAAATACTTGGGTGAAAATCTCACAGCTGTCATTTCATCAAAAAACAAAAGTCATTGTTTCGATTTTCATTTACATAAATCACTTCTACTTGAAAGGTTTGAACCTGAAAATGGTCAGTCACTCATTTTTTTTTCAAATGTGATATTACAAGTGCAAACGACAAAGCATATGTGGTCCGACTTACTTCCTCTCTGTGCTTCGTTATGGCCAAGTTTTGGTCGTATTTATGCTTAAAGTTATAATGCTTGTAGACTTTCAGCAGATCTTCCTCCGTCATGCCTTCGGGCATTGTGATACTGCTCAAACCTATTCAACAAAATATGATGATTAAAGTTTATTTATCCTGGTTCTGATAGATATATGCTTATATTTTAAACAGGATACAATAAAGTTATAGATCAACAGTGACAACCTATGACATCATCATTTGTTGTGAACAAGGCAAAAGCAATTGGGGAAAGCTCAAGATGTAATTTGAACTTTATTATCCTGTTTAAAATATAAACATATGTCTAACAAAATGTGAGTGAAACTTCAGGCAATAGATCAAAGACTGATCAACAATTGTAAATGTAAGAGTAATGGTCTTCTTCCCCACTATGCATAATCGGATGACTCTACATTGTTAGAGGGGGAAATATACCTATTTTAACCCTCTTGACACCAGCCGTAAATTCACTATACTCCCCCTCAGTGCCAGACACGCATTTTTCGTGACGTGTTATTTACAGTGGGGGGCTTCAGTGGTCATAGTTGAAATATGATCCTTTGTAGCTCTTACGTTTTTCATCAGAACATTTTCACATTTACAGTACACATTCATGAGACGGTCTAGTTTCTTATTTTTACCATTATAAATAAAGATACATACAGCATAAAATTAAATTTTGACAATTTCGAGTAATCGTCCATTCATTTGACAGCTTGCGTGGTTGATTTTAAATGTCGTAGTATCAGTAGAAATTTTAAGTGCAGCGACTTTTTATCCAGGATAGACACAAAAAACACCATAAACCATCCCTATTTCATAATAATATATTTTTACTTACAATATTACGGACCAAAGACGTGTTCAACTTTTTATTTCTTCATTGCC
This sequence comes from Streblospio benedicti, assembly GCA_019095985.1. NCBI lineage: Eukaryota > Metazoa > Annelida > Polychaeta > Spionida > Spionidae > Streblospio > Streblospio benedicti. The sequence continues at coordinate 50,821,697 of CM032669.1, forward strand.
TTGAAGTTTTGACAGGCACCAGTGCCACCACTCGATCACCCGACAAAAACATCATCCGTTTTGATAGAAATAGTAGATTTCCAACGTCCACACTTATTGGGTAGTTTGCCAAACGGTTTATTTGTGATTCGGTATCCAAGATACAATAAGATGGGGCATGGATGACGAATAATATGATAATTCTTCTTCAAATTCTTCAACTTTGTCACGCTTACCAAAAAACCGGTATTTCCTGAAAATCAGCCTTGCGCAGCGCGCGTCACTGATATAGAATCGTTAAGAGCGCTCTTGATAAAGGCTAATTGGGGTTTCCTTAGCAGTGTCAACGTGTTTTGTGGCGATTGAGCCTAAGAATACCACGCTTTCAAGGCTCAAAATAGATATCAGTATATGACGTTGATGAGTCTAGTTTCACATTTGTTTAAGGTCTCGATGAATAGCAGGGTTCACGAGGATTCCAGCAATGTATGACAAGCCATGGTTTTGCGAACACAAATAAGAGTATTTCGCGGCTCAAAATTGCAGCAGATAATGCGTGTTTGGTGGGTAAATATTCGTTCACACTAATATAATTAAAATATTAACACTATGCTGCTTATTTACTTCTAGAAATGCATCTAAATGTCAAGGTAAAGTTGTTGTTGTTGACATACCGGAATTTGAGACTAGAACCACGAGTGTTTATATACGAATATGGCAGACAAACTCAAACTGTTTTTTCTGAAAACTGAGGCGCATATATGCGCCCCGGCACTAAAGGGACGTAAAATCTGAGGTGCATATATGCGCCCCGGCACTAAGCGGGTTAAGATGTGAGAATGGCCCTTGATTTGTTATGAGAAATGAGAATGGGGGTCCATTTCCTTTGAGAATAGTGAGAAATTGTGAAACAAGAACGGTAAGAAAATTAATGAGAATGGCCCTGGATTTTTGCTGAGATTTGAGAATGGGGTAGGGCATATTTCCCCCTCTTTTGTTAGTATATCAAATCATTTAGCGGCGGGTGAATGACAAAATGTACCTGTAATTGTACTGTCAAGGTCCACTCTGTCCATGTGGCCAGTCAGTGAAGACGTCTCACTACGTCCGCTCAAAAGGCTGTTGACTCCCTGCATGATCAAACAACAGCGTTTTTAATACAACGTCAATTAATTCAAATTCTTAATGACTTACATTTATATCAATCAATAATTTGACAATTTCGATGCCTAACATTTTGTGGCTTTTTATCGCGATTTTATTGATTCTTCATTGCTTCTGTAGAATCAATAATACTTGTAAGATCATCAGTGACATATGGACTCATTATTTTAAGATCGTAAAAAAAGGCATTAAGTAACATGCATGTGTGTTAATATAGTCAATATTTTTAATCTAACAATCTTCTTTATTAATCCGCAAAGCCCTGTATGTCGGGCCAACCCGCCTATGATAATCAATGAATTCGCCTTGAAAATTGATCTTGAATTGCTCCGATAAAATTCAGCTTTGGGTTGTTGCTTTTCTTTTAAAACTTTAGGTCAATTTGTTGTCGTTAAACAAAGGCATTGTTATAAAATGGACTTACAGCATTTCTTGCTGCCTGTACCAAGTCCTGAGTTTCCGCTTCTTGGTAATCTCTGGCATATTCAGTTTGCATGGGGTTATTGACTCTAGTGTGCCTAGAAAAAACAAATGAGATCAAATGACATCGATGACAAACCGAGAAATAAGTGTCTATTAAAGTTTTGACTTTGTTGACTAAAAATGTTTGACGGCCTGCGAATCAAGTCACAGAATAAATCCACTTTTTCACTGATAATAATGACAGCTCGCTCACTCACTCGCTGTATGAAGGCCGCTTTTGGGAGCATTGTAAGATTCAGGTTGGGGAGAAGGGAGGGGCAAATCTTTCATTATTTTGATCATATACCAGACCAGGTGTTTCACATGCATTTCATGAGAACTCCAGCCTCTGCCACCGAAGCTTTAATTATTTCCATAATTTTGAAACAACTGTAAACATGGTGTGTTCAACATATTTCAGTTTGAAATATTTACCAACCAACCAACTTGAGATATGAGATGGTCTAAAATAATGATAGGAAACTTGAAAGCTAGTGAGAGTGTTGGTTGTGTTAGCATCAAAAAAGGAAAAATGTGCATCGTAGTAATTTCCAACTGCGACTACCTACTACGTGCTACTACGTGCTAATCACTCACATTAGCGTTCACTTGCCTGACCTGTACCTATTTAACTATTTAACGTGTAGGTACCACGGAGCAGTGTGCAGCCTGTTAGAGGTAGGTTTGCTCAACACCCACCATCAGACCCAACCGGGAATCGAACCCACGACCTTCTGGTCACAAGTCCAACTTCCTATCCACTCGGCCATGGAAGCACATTCTGCAGATGGTAGATGTCTTGGACTCACTTATCGCTCACAGCCAGGTGGGTACTGATGAGGCAATGAGTACCAGAAAACATGACAAAAGATGGAGTCTTCAGAAATATATTTAAGACAGTGCCAGTGACAAAAAGAATACGAAGACTAGATCTAATGATCTGAATATTCAAACCTGCCGCAGGCCATGGTTAAAAACTGCTCATAGGGCAATGCTGTCAAAAGAAAGAACTTAAATGTGCAGATGTAAAATGGCCAATTCCCAAAGCAAGCATGTCCACTAGACTAGAAATGGTACATAGACAAAACCGGGTGAGTTGGTAACATTGATTATTTTATTGGGCAAGTTCTTGTGGCGATACGCCCCAAGAACGAGCCCAATAAAATAATCATTTACACAACAAACCCGGTTTTGTATTTATCAGTCTTTACTAAACAATTACAATACTGTTTAAAAAATAAACTGGCATATACTCAACACATTTAACAAGATAATCTATTAATAAATTACAAAATGCAATAATATGCAGTAATACACTGCATAATCATAAAAGAACACGGCACAGTCACTGCTAGACCTATAGACGCCTATGGTCGGACTTCTGCACTACAGTTACGTCGGCCGTATGACTGATACGCACGCTGTTCTGTGCGATCTCTTTGATGTTCATTGATTTTGGAGCTTTTCTTAGTAGTTTAATAAAATCAATAGATTTTCCCTAGAAGTTGCAGGTGTGCTATATTCATGAACATATTTGAAGTGGGTCAAAACTAGTCCGGTTGACAACTAACCATATACGGAATATAGACAGTCCTGATACAATATATTTTTACAAGGCAGTTCTGGAGGTCGATATCGACTGAAAATACATGCAAAAGACTGATAAATATGATATACCCACAGGGCGCAGTCAAACACAAGTAAGGATATTAGTCACCGGGGCCTAGTCACCGTAGGATACAAGACAACAACGCAACATGACCGGTTCATGACACACTACCTTTTGTATGGTGGTATGTAGGGTTTTACATCCGGTAATGCTGGTCCACCAGTGGTAGGGTCTAGCAGGTGACCACCCAATCTGGAACGTGGAACTGTAGCAATATCAATTTTCTTCCCAATTTTAAAGTAGTCATCGATTTGATCAAGTCTTAATTCCGCTGCCAATCTAGACGCCATTTTTCTCTCTTTCGTTTAGTATTTAATTGAAATGCTGAACTCTCTTAAATAATGTATAATTTTATCAATTTCAAAATAAAAAACATTTCTGTCATTTTTTTTATTCTTATCATTCCAATTACGTTTCGCACTATGCAACGGATAGTTGTATTTTACTAGCATTTCCGTCGCGAAAGCTATTTTCTTTACATACGGCTATGTGTGTTCAGTCGAGGTTTTAGTTTGTTTGCAGAAAGAGTACGTGTGTGTGTCCATATGGCGGGGTGGGGGTGGACATGGCTGGTGGTGAGGCAGGGAGGAGCAATTTATATGTTCCAGATCTCATCAATTTCAATCCGAGCAGCAGCAGAAAGGGAGTAATAGAGATGCACGTGTTTGCCAGGGGTAGGCCGGAGTAGCTGGAGGGAGGTTATTAGAGGGATAAAGCATTGCCACATACACGTAGTGTGTGTATGGCTGTCACATATGACTGTGGGAGGAAGGTGATGGAGATGTATTTAATCTTTCCCAGAGCTGTATAGTGGCGGGAGCTGGTGTGAGGGATGTGGGACAGGGGAAAGAATGGGAAAGGAGGAGCATATCTCATCCGTTTCAACCAGAGCAGCAGCAGGAAGGGGGGTGCATTAATTATGGACCTGTTTAGATGGGGATGGGGATGAGTGGTTTGGGGAGAGAAGAGGGGGTGGGGGTTGCAGTGAAGGAAGGGTAGGGATGAGTGTGACATTTGATATGCTCCACACGTGTTTACCATGGGTAGCAGTAGCTGGCGGGAGGGATATTAGAGGGATCAATCATTGCCATATTTAGTACATTTAGTGTGTAAATGGCTGTGACATATGGCGATGGAAGGACAGTGACGGAGGTGTATTTAATCTGTCACAGACCTGTATACTGACGATAACTGGTTCGAGGGATGTGGGACAGGAGGAAGGATGGGGAGGGAGGAGCATTTAATGTGTTCCGGTTCTCATCTGTTTCAACCCAAGCAACGCCGGGTAAACAGCTAGTGTTATCATAATTTATGAACAAAATGAACTTTAATCTGTATTGAAAATGTGAGAGCAAGTGTTCTAGTTATAATTATGAGCAGTGTTCAAGTTATGAACACTAGCTCTCCAAACATTCACATCTATCCCCAAGGTACCAGATATATGTTTTACTTTAAAGGATCTTATAATGAAACATAACATGCACAAAACGAACTCCAACAATATATAAATATGTGTTGGGTGAATGTTTATATATGTATATATTTGATGGTGCCCATAACTTGAGCATTAGCCATAACTGGAACACTTGCTCTATTAATATATTGAAAGAAACTGTTATCAATACAAATGAGTAGCCTTTGTCAAGGCCCGAGAATATCATTTATAAAGATTATTGAAATTTGTAATCATTGCACTCAGAAGCAGCCAGTCTAAATTTCTCAGTTTAGTGAGATGATATTTTTGGTTCTTTGCTAATTCTTTTGCTGATGACGTCATTCTTGCCAGACTTCCAGAGACCTACCGGCCTGTGCTCAAGCGTCATTGCCTCATCGTTTTTCTGATTTGCCTTCTTTATTTTTTTAAAATTCAGCTAGGATAATTTCATGGCAGAAATTGTAAATTTTTGATATGCAGATTAAACGACATCACACTAGTTTGATTAATATCAAAATGATATTTTCTTGCTTTCACAACTTTTCACTCCTCAGTTTGCTATTGTGATATAGAATACATTATGATGTCATGTAATTCATGTTGTTTTGTTAGTTTTAATGTATGCTATAGGTGTGTACACTATACACACCTATTGCATTAAAACTAACAAAAAACAATATGGTCTTTCAGTATTTTCTGATTCTTAAATGCTCACATATGTTCTCTAACTAAACTTGTCATGCTCATCAATTTTCAAAAAAAGTAAGTCATTTTCATAGCAATTTTGACCTATGTATCATATTATTTGCTTTTATTTCTTTCAAATATATGCTTAATCTTTTCAAACGATATACTAAAATTATAAAAGAATATCCATGAGAGAGTTGAAAGATCCCCTCGTCCCTGTTCATGACCTGTTTCTGTCCTCGTATCTTGATTGCTTCCTTGATGGTTCTTGTCCTCCAGTCACTCTATCCAATACACTCACTTCCTCCCAGTCTATTTCATGATTGTTCTGCTTAACATGGTCCGTAATTGCACTCTTGGGGGCCTTTCAACTCTGTCATATGTACGACCTGATTTTCGGCATCGGAAGTCGTGCGGAGTGACCTTGACATGCACAGAGATTTTGAAAATGGTGACAGCAGTTGTTGAAACTGTCAATCAATGTGAGAATTTATTGTGTTGTGCAAAGATGAACTTTGTATATATATAATGGATTCCAACACGATCACATTTAAGGATGTCCAACTTTTCAGTTTCTTTTGGGCGGGGTCGCTGAACTTTTTTTATCACACTACGGTTTATTTTTTCAAACATTTTCTTATAGCAATTGTCCAGAAATGCAATGACTATGTAGAGGACTTTTGCTTTAGAGGGGGGGGGGGGGGTCACTCAACTTTTTAAAATGTTGAAGCGGGGTCAGTTAAAAAAATACTTTTTCTTCGAGCCCCCCAAAAATGTTATTTATGATCAGTATCTAAACTAGAAAGGCTGGCCATCATGAACAATGTTGGTTGAAAAATGTTGGCAATAGTAAATTGTGTTCAATTTGAACCTAAATTAAATATTTTCAAAAAATAAGATTCATTTAACATCCCATGTATTCAGAAAGATGTGAATTAATTCCCCACAAATATCGCATTTCACATCATACTTTATCTAAGGTAATTACAACTTGGCCTTGTTTGACCTTACATATCATCTATATTAATTCATTTTGTAATGTTTGCACTGTATTTTTTTCCAATGTATTTGTATTATAATGCATTTTGCTCAATTCAACACGCTTGACTTAAGATGTTTTATGTAATAGTACGTAACAATCATATCAGACTTACATTTAACAACAACCAATAAGAAGCTAATAACTTGAATTCACTTGTGGCTCTTTATTCAGATATATTAAACATTACACATGATGAAAATGATACAAATAATTTCCATCCTCATGAATATCTGATTTCAAATCAATTAATTACATACTGCGCAAAGCCAAATGTCTGTCATTGAAAACTAACTGCATCGAAACCATTTCTACTTGTCATTGACAACCTTAAACCCGCAATCTTTTCTGTATACAATCCTTGCACCGTCTGCAATGCGCACACCGTATAACGCATCATTCACGGCAGTCGAGTGAGTAGGACTATTGACATCAACAATCCCACCCTCAGCCACGCACATCATTTCAACTAGAACACTGAACAATTCTGCTGGAATCGGGGGCATATGCTGCGCAATAAGCAGATTCACTCCAGTGTTGCAGCCACTGACCTGAAGCGGAAAAAACGTTTCAAATAAATAGTCTATCTTACTGAATTTCCAACCAAAATCATATTAATTTTTATTGAATGTAGATCAATTTTTATCCCCAATATAACAATCATCTTGTCTTCGGCGGATACTCTCATTTTGACCTTGAAAATTACCTCAAGATCATTGTGTCAAAAAAAAAAACTAAATTCTGTCAAAAAAGTATGTTCCCACTTTTTTACTCAAAAATTCACATAAAATTTACTTATTGATCATCTGACCATTTAGCTTTAATCAATGTGATTACTAGAACTAGCATTCAAATGTTGGTATGGTCATAACAATTTAGCACATTTTGCACTAACACTACAGTTTACTAACTTTTACATTTGCTGCACTTGAATTACTCTGGTCTTCATTCTGCAAGTCCAACTGTTGGACCAATGTTGTGATGTCATCAGAAGACTCATGAGAACTGACGTTTCTGCATGAACTGGATTCTACACCCACTTCTGTTGCATAGCTTGATGTGGACGGGGATGCAGGTGTACTCTCTTGTTGTTTTAACATCTCATTACTCTTTACCCTTAACCGGGTGGGCTGCTTGCCTTGAGCGGTTACTGGTAACTTATTCCCATCTTCTTTATTTGATTTTGACTTTGATGTAGTACTAGTAGCGCTTCGCATCTTCATTTTTTTATTATGTTTTGGCTTCAAATTGGCATTGGCTTTAGCCTGTGATTTTTCAGAGTGGCTGTTTTTCTTCTGGAGAATGAGTTTAGCCTTTTTAAGTTCATCATCACGTTTTTGTCTTGCTCTCCTATTTTGAAACCACGTTCTCACAGACTGAATTGTCATATCAAGCTCTTTGGCAAGATATTCTTTTTTAGCAGTTGTTGGCCAATGTTCCTGTTTAAAAGATTCCTCTAGTTTAAATTGTTGTTCAAAAGAAAACATTGTCCGAGTCCTACGTTTCTTATCTTCCCTTGTATGCCTTAATCGAGTCATTGTAGACCTTTAAAAGTTATATTTTTATTACCACCAAAATAACAAACCGCTGTGTCAAATGTTGCCGCGCGCGCGCACCTGCCTTAGCCTATTCAGCAGAAAATGAAGAAAAAGCAGAAAATCTTAAAAATAAGAAATTGACGCCAATAGGGGTTGGAAGTTACCAGAACAGGAACTACCGTTACAACCAGACTAAACTCAACTGGATTATGGAGCGAGCGATGATACAAGCTGTCCCAATGTTATGCTTATGGGAGAAATTGCGCAATACATTTTGAACGCACATAGCTCAATAAAACTTAAGACTTAAGCAATCTCACTTACATACATCACAGATAATATATTTTCCTTTCGTTCAATAGTAAAATATACTATAAACTATCACATTTAGTATATTTAATTAAGTTGAAACAGTGAAATCTTTGCATGATCATAAAAAGTCTACTGACAATATCAGCAGGCGACGACAGGTAAAAACACCTCACATATATATTGGATCATATCTCTCTTATACATTGTCGTATTAATATATAATTTTGATGGAAATAATCTGCAGTAAGATGCGATTCCATTCATATACATAAGTCTATGTAATTGTTTTAACTAAATAGTTTAATTTGACCATTAATCACATCCACGTCTAACACAATGCGTTCGGCGTTTGCTGTCAATGTATTGCCTATTACTCGATTTTGTCCAAATCGGACGAGATGGTATATATTTTATTATTCATTATGATGAAAATAAGAAACTAGACAGTCTTCAGAATGTGTACTGTTAATATGAAAACGTTCGGATGAAAATCATATGAGCTACTAAAGGATTATTGTTCTATGTTAACTCCGAATCGACTGACTAGACTCACGCCATTTTCTGGTCTGACGAAAACGTGTTGGTTAGCATGATCCAGTGATCACTACATTCGCGTTAAGTACCAATTTAAATCACATCTCGTTGAAGAACTTCCGAGTGCTATGACTGGTTTAGGATTATGTGACCCCGCTGGGTGATAAACGATAAACGATACATTTATTTCAGATATGTAGAAGCTACAATCCATATAAACAAAATTATATATACAGCATATACGTAATATCTAACAGTATTCAATAGTCTAAAAATACACATATTACAGTTAAATAATTTTTAGGCATTAAAATTATACAGTGTTCTGTTCCAGTGAACAGAGCGGGACTGAAATATTGGTCCCGCCCCGCATTTGTTCCGCAATGTGATGTCCACTCCCGCCCCGCTCCCGCGATGGTTTCCAATATTCTGTCCACTCCCGCCCCACTCCCGCACTTGTTATGCCCAATCCCACCCCGCTCCTGCAACAATTTTTATATTCATCCCTCAACAGTCCCGCAGCAGTCCAGCAAGTCCCGCATCTATATTTGATCTTCCCGCAACAGTCCTGCAATAGTTGTAGATAGATTGTGATTAATGTGTTCCCCTAACCTCATTTATTTTATCAATTACTTTCAACAACTGACATTCTAATGACATGTATCGGAATACAACCAGAAGCTCATTTTCATTGACTATTTGAACCAAATGAAACAAAACTGAAACATATTTTTTAACAACTATGCATTATTTCTTTAAAAAAATAATATTACATAAAAATAAGATAAAACAAACAGTGACAGTATAGCTCAATTGATCTTTATGAATACATATCATAAGGGAAGTTTCCTTAACAGGGAGATACCACATGGACAATTTCCACTGTACATTAATGGTCAACATCTCCAGTTGATTGTCTCTTCATAAAAAGTAATTCACATATATGGCTAACTGACCACTTGACTGACACCACTTGCACCCAATACAAAAGCCCAGTTAAGCAAACACTGGTGATTGTCTACTTTCAATGCAATTATAGCTAACTGACCACTCGACTGACCATGACACAGGTCTAACCTGCTAACTGACTAACTGCTATCTAAGTTCACTGGTCAAGTGTTATGTTTATTTACCTAGCATTTGCTGACTAGTTATAGAGGTAATTGTGAAAGGCAACCTACAGTGACAGTTAATTTTACAATATCAAAACCAGCAATCAACTGTTCTTTTTATTTGCTGAGCAAGAGAATGTTCGGCAACTTTTTAATGCTTGTCTGAATCTATAATTGCTTTCTTATGTTACAATTAGGTAAATTACTTCTCATGTCGGAGAATATCTATTTATGATAGT
>CM032669.1:50831966-50863298 GCA_019095985.1 Streblospio benedicti
AAAAAAATTTTAACCTCTGAAAACCCCTTTTTTTTAAAAACCCTCCTTGGAGTAAAATGAATTAATTTTTGGGTTTTTTTCCATTAACCAAAAAAACATAGGAATTGCCCAAAAAATTTAAAAATAAATTTCAAAGTTTTTTCCAAATTTAAATTGCCAGTTGGTCCAAGGTTTAACCCCTTTGGAAAGGGGGTTTTTCACACAGCAATTTTTCCCCCTACGGCTTTTCTTCGGGAGAGGGGAAACGCAAAAATTTTTAAAAACTGTTAAAAATTTTACGAAACATTTGGTCAATTTTCTAAAAATGGGCCCGGGGGCGGGGGACGGTTTTTGTAAATGAGTAAAAATTGTGGGCCAAACTTGCTAAGTTTTTTTCCCGTTTCTAGCGCAAAACCCACAACAAACTAATCAAAAAAATTAAATTTCACCCATATTTCAAAAAGAGGGTTTTAGTAGGGGGGTTTGCGGTTTTTCAAACCCCCCCAACCTGGGGGGCAATAGTACACTCCCAGGAGTTGACAAAGTGAAAAAGAATGAACAGGCCCTGATCTGGGGTGTAATATGTGAAGTCCGTTGAACACATGGATAGTTATTACCTGGACTATAAACGACCACATATACATTTATTTTATGTCCTAAAATGTTATATCATCATTTATTAACATTTGTTGTTTTTTTCTCCTTTCCCACAACAAAGAACATTCAAAATCTTCTGAATATCTCTCTTTCATATCGTAATATAAATTAGATTGCCGTATTTGCTCGTACAAGCTCTGATCAGCCCCTCAGCTGGAAACGTTGAAAATTGGGAGGTTGCTTCTTATTATAATGTTTAAAATAGTAAGGTTTTGAAATTAACTATTGCTAAAAATATGGGGGTGGGCTTTATTCAGGGTTGGGCTCTAGCATATGATGCATTCAAAAGAGGGGAATCATAAAACTGCTGATGTCCGTCATTGTGTGCGTCCTGTGTCCGAGCTCAGATCTCAGAGATGGCTGAATGGATCATTCCGAAACTCACACATAATATTCCCCTAGTATAAAAAGGACGATGCCCGTCATTTTAGAATTTCAAAATTCTTCAAGATGGCCGATTGGCAGCCATTTTCTGAAATACAGAAAATGCTTAATAACTAAATATGACAGTTGGAGGTTTGTTTTGTTTTGACATCAAATAGGAAATCATGGTCAAGGAATCCACTGGTGATATTATTTTTGACATACGACCTTTCTTTCAAGATCATCAGCGGTCAAACTTATACAAATCATGCTCTATCTCCTTTATTATTGCCTGTAGAGATACAGTATGTATTACTAGCACATTGGAAATCATGCTCAATGAATCCACCGGCAATATTAGTTTTCACCTACGACCTTTCCTTCAAGGTCATCTGTGACCTCAAGAAGTCATACTTCTTCAAATCATGCAACATCGCTTTTAACATGTTACCAAATAATGTAACTCATTCTTTTTCACTTTCCCAACTCCCTGGGGAGTATACAGCCCGTATTTTTCTCGTACTTGCGCATTCGCGACTTCGCATTAGCGTATTGGCGGCCTTGGGTTAGCGGCCGCGGGTACGAGATTTGAAAATGGCCGCTAATCGCCACCATATTTTAGACATTGCTCACTGCTAATTGCTCAATGTTGCATCCCGGTTTAAAAAACGTCCCGAGAAGTCATATACACACCAAGCATTGGTTGGTAATAAACATTATCATTCATGTGCCCTCCAATAGATCACTTTTTGTTGTATCATCACAGCTATGTGACTATTCCGAACGCATGTTCGACGTCTAAAAAATCTAGCCATACACGCTAGGCAGACGTAGCAGTGGGATACCGTTTCAAACCTGATTTTGGAGAACTCAAATGCTCCTTCTCCCTGTTATATCAGAATCAGGACAGTACACTTGCTGTGTGCATTATGTATCAGCCAATGACATGGCCATTATGATTCTATACTTGCAAAAGCAGCATTCTTCTGGTGATGTGATCATTGGGGTTTGTCCATTGGTATGATCAAAATGAAGCTTGGGGTGACATGACACCTTTAAATGCGACAGGTGGTTTCAGAATCAGTATATTACAGTGAGATATTGTGCAATGTTTTGAATATATGAAATGAGCGTTTAACTTGTACAATGTATTATTCTATACACTTTAGACTCACTTTCTTTTAATTCTGTAAGCTCTAGTTTACCCACAAAATTGTGGATGACTATGTTCCAGCATTATTTATCAGTAGACAAACCGATTATTGACTTAATAAAATAACAGAATACATGACTCCTCATCAAAGTTATCCTTTCTCAGAACCATTAGTTTTACCTGCATTGCGTGCAACAGCAGCATCACCAAGGTGCAGAAAACAAGCAACTAAAGTTTATATGATACTTTGTTATTATGGGACCATTATTGATTGCTAAAATGTGTTGAAAACAGATTGCATAACACCAGAATTTTAAAAAGCTTGCTGGCATAAATTTGAGAAACACAAGCTAAGATATGTCATATTTGGTTTCTTGAAATCTGTCCTGATACAAATATAAAGAAACTATGATTATTTGCAGACACAAAAGACACTTTCATGGACGACATAATATATGTCATCTTTACATGCATATCACAAAATGTTATCTAAAGTCAGTCATTTTCATTAAAAATTAAGGGTGTGTGCAAACGATATAATAACTTGTAGAAGTGCACTTTGGAAACTTCTATAAGCATTTAAGGAACCTCAAGAGAAACATGGCCTCAAAATTTCAGCCTGATGGGAGCCCATTAAAACAGAGTGAAGGAACGGAAAATCTGCAAGCACAAAATGAGGAGATGGAGGTTTGTGGTGAGAGGATAAAAAACGTAAGAAAACTGACTGGTAGAAATGTGGTGAGATCACAAAGCAAACAACTGGTAACAAATAATGCACATATGGTAGGGGCTTTAAATGGGAATGCGATATGTATCAGCAGCAATACAATACAATCGCAACATAGTTCTGCACTAGAAATCCAGGGCATCGAACCAGTTGGCAATATTGAGCCATTAATTGTTCCTAGTCGATTGAAACAATTTGATTACCAACCAAAATATATTAATAGATCAAATGTTATTCACCATAAAGATAAATTTTATGAGGTAAAGTCTCATAAGACGAAGCAATCCAGAAGCAAACCAAAATCAAGACATACAGACTTACTTCTCAAGGAGAAGAACATTCAGCCACCGTGTAAAGAAATGGACTCTTTGCATTTGAATGAGAAAACACAGAAAGCTAACTCACCACTGGAGAAGTCTCTTCTTGTGGATTATTACAAAACAAAAAACACAGACCTAGTCACAAAAGATAATACTGCAGATGAACCAGCACAGGACAGTAATATGGATTACACAGCAATAACCATTGGCAAAAATGAAGTCTACACAGTGTCTAATAACATGCATAGTTTGTCAGATATCAATGTGAATTGTACTTGGAACAGTCAGTTTATAGACATAGACAGCTACAAAGGGATGGACGCTGGGGCTCTTCTAGTGTCCCATGCATCAGCAAATGTTGGAAAAACAGTTTTAATTTCGAGATACTCATCTGATTCACCACACACTGACACCGACAGTCTGCCAGCTGATAACGTTATGGAAACTACAATGAGGACGAGTGACTCCCAATATACTACAGCAACGAAACTCAAGGATATCGTCAAACTACCTGATGATCATGAAAGAGAAAAAGAACAAATTGAAGACGGGTCAGAGTGTACAAATGTTTCAACAAATGTTTATGTACATGGTATCTGGGAAGAAACTAGCAATAAGATTAGTATTAGAAAGAAGCTTGAAAAACCTTTTAGATGTGAAGCATGTAAGAAGTCCTTTAGTTGTGCGGGTTCTCTGGTAAGGCATGAGGGAATACACACTGGTAAAAAAGCATATACATGTGATACATGTGGGAAATCTTTTATTCCAGCAAATGCCTTAGAAAGGCACACACGAATGCATACTGGTGAAAAACCATACAAATGTGATACATGTGGAAAGTGTTTTGATAGAAGACTTCATCTCAGCAGTCACATAAGGATACATACTGGTGACAAACCTTATGCATGTGAAACATGTGGCAGGTGTTTTGCACAAACAAATAACCTCAAGAACCATGCAAGGACACACACTGGTGAAAAGACATACACATGTGATACATGTGGGAAGTGTTTTAGTCGAAGGGATAATCTCCGCAAGCATGAGAGTATACATACTGGTTACAAACCATATGCGTGTGATACATGTGGGAAGTATTTTATACGAGCAGTTGACTTGAAGAAGCACAACGGAAAACATACGGGTGAAAAACTGTATCCATGTGAAACATGTGGCAGGTGTTTTGCTGACCAAACCAGCCTTAACAGACATGCAAGGACCCACACTGGTGAAAAACCATACAAATGTGATATATGTGGGAAGTTCTTTAGTCAAAAATGTAATCTCAGCAGTCATATAATGATACATACTGGTGAAAAACCTTATGAGTGTGACACATGTGAAAAGAGGTTTATTCAAGCAAGTAAGTTAGAGAGGCACAAACGAACACATACTGGTAAAAAACCATACAAATGTGATATATGTGGGAAGTGTTTTAACCAAAGAAGTCATCTCAGCTGTCATAAAAGGACGCATACTGGTTAAAAACTTTACACTTGTAAAACATGTTGCAAGTGTTTTACTCGCAAAACCAACCTCAAGAATCAAGGACCCACACTGGTGAAAAAACATATAAATGTGATACATGTGGGAAGTGTTTCAGCAGCAGTAATCACCTCACACTACACATGGCAGCTCACACAGACGCACAGCCTTTTGATGTGAAACATGTGGGAACGGATTGATACATAATCTCAAAAAATATATACGATTTTAATGAAAGTACACTTTAAGTAGTTTTAAGTAGTTTTTAGTGGAATAATCATACACATTTAATAAATGTGGGAAGTGTTTAAGCAGCAGTAATCACCTTACACTATGCATGGGTGCTCATACAGGCAATTAGCCTTTTGATGTGAAACATGTGGGAACGGATTGATACATAATCTCAAAAATACTTACATGTATACAAAATCAAAATATTGAAGACAACTCTATTTCCTAAATCACCTGCCAGTATATATTTTGATGAAAGCACATTCTAAGTAGTTTTAATATGATATTTAAAAAATGTCAGTATTTAACTAGTGATGCATGAGAGGTTGTTCATTGGTTATCACATATTCGACATTATTACACAGTTTTCCCATGTAGATATAAGTATGTAGATACCAACGTAATGTTGGTGGCTCAGGAACTTACATTTTTCACACTACTGTGCTATATTTTGGTGAAACATTTCCCCTTTGACTGGCAACTGCGCAGATCTTTTGCACATGTTGTTGGCGCTGGGTTCCATCAGGTGGAGTTCCCAACACAACAAAGTAGCTAGGTAAATATGGGGGGGGGGTGTTGGTGGGTGGGGGATGGCCTTGCCCTTGCTCAAGCTAAGTTCAGCTTTGGTTGGTGTCCAAGCTACTTCGTTGTGTTGGGAACTCCACCTGATGCAACGCAGCGCAATGAACACGCGCAACAGATCTGAGCAGTTGCCAACCGAAGGGGAAACGTTTCCCCGAAACGTAGCACTTTTGTGTGAAAATATGTAAGTTTCTGAGCCAGCAACATAATGTTGGTATCTGCATATTATAAATCCAGAAACTTTAAAAACCTCTAGTTTGCCCATTGAAAAGTCCAAAATGAGGCTTTAGCTGACATGATACCTTTAAATGTAACAAATGTTGTTTTTCAAAATAAGCTGTTTACAATCAGAGAGATAGTGCAATGCTTTGAACGTAAAGTAAATGAGTTTTTATCTTTTACACTGTATTGTTTTATATACTTTATTATTTACTTTACTTCTAGTTTACCCACAATAGTGAGGATTACTATTCTCCAGCATGATTTATTATGAGATAAACTTACGGTAATATTGACCATAATTTTTACGTGGCTTGCACACAGCAAAAGGACGCTTTACATTGTTATTGTGGCATAAATTGAGTTTAATTTCCCTATGATCCAATCCAAAAGGAAATTTCTGAAAAAAAGAATCATGTGGCATTTTTAAAGAAGTAAATATCCAAATTTATTTACAATGTTTTCGTTTTGATCACATGTCTACACACATGGTTCAGTGAACACAGCTGTCGCGAGATTACCAACAAACGCTCAGAACACAAGCACGTTATGATTTCGTAATAATCTACTGTATATTAACCCGATAATCATAAATACATCAATACCATTCATGAATTTCCGGTAGGCCACGGAACTTAATATTTCTCTGCGACACCACCATCAAAATGGTCCTTGTGAGTTTCGGGTTAGGGACCATTCTACTAGACTAACACGACTTTGAATAGTTTAAGGTCGTTTTCAAGTATCATTTATCGTATGCAAGTGTCCTAATAGAATGTTGAGTGAGGATCATGAATGTGTAATCGGATTTTAGTTAGCATGGAAATTGACAAAGTTATAAGTAGAAGACCGGTCTTCATCAAAATTGCGGACGACCAGTGACTGGAGCAAACTTCATTATTATGAAGAATGCACACCTCAAATAGTTATATTTACTTCATTTACCAGCATTTATCAGTGCGACACCCACCATGGTATGAAGAATACACATTTTGTATGAAATAGCATTAGATGTGATTGTAAACGTCCTTACAACATACAGCAGAAGTGACCATGAACTTTTGTGTCTCAAAAGTAAAGAAAAATGACGACTGCCCAGTTTTCTGTGCTACTTGGAAATGAAAAATTTGCGTTGCTCTTTTATCACCTTTATTTATGTACTACTATTACAATGTAAATATTTCCTTTGAGGTTTACAATTATAGATTATTGTAGTTTCAAAATAATGTCAATAATAAATTTTCAAACAAAACGTTTCGGCTTTTATTTATTTACCTTCAGTTCACTATTATCTACACACAATTCACCTTACTCAAATGAATTAATATGAACACAAACAGGTGATAAAATGCGAAAAATAAGTATTTTGTTGACAAAAAATAAGTATTTTGTTGACAAAAACACACTGTGACTAGCGCCATTTCACACCAACTGGAAAATGATACGGAATATAACATCTACATCTAGTTTTAATCATATTTGCAAGTTCGTTAATATTGAATACATTAACAGCAAACATTTTATCATAAATTACACTGGTTATGGTGCCGATTCCTCATATTCCGCAATGGTTGATTTATCATACAATCTTTGGAACAAAAAACAACAGCTAAAACCTAAATATGACATTTAGGGGCGGTCCAGACGAACATCAGGTGGGGGGGGGGCTAGGTCTTTTTTTGAAATAAATAGTTTGTTTCTGCATATGTCCCAAAAAAATAGTTTGTTTGTATATGTGTCCAGAAAAAAATAATTTGTTTGTATATGTGTCCAGACTTATAGATATAGTTTATAAGACCAACATGAAAAAAAAAGTTTGTTGTTCAATGAACACGAAAAAAAAAAGTTTGTTTTTGTGGGGTCTCTGAAAAAAATAGTTTGTTAGCAGGTAAAAAAACCTAGCCCCCTGATTTTCGTCTGGATCGCCCCTTACATATGGTGATCGATCGAGATGATATGAGCCTATAAGTATCTTTATGAATTATTGAAAATATTACGTTTTTATTCTTATTTCTAGCGTGATATCAATACAAAAGTACTGAAAACTAGCTCCACACATATGAGAATAGGCTCCATTAATCCGTGACTCGTCCATTCCAGAGTTTTCTCCAACTGGCGTTCTGCAGCAGACTGTGGGAGAAAGCTTTCCCACAAACTTGCCAAGATTAAGGCGCGGGATTAAGGTTTCTCATCAGTGTGAGTTTTTATGTGACTTTCAAGATTTTTCTTCAGGCCAAACGACTTGTTAAGCACTGTACATTTGTGTTCTTCCTCCCCACTGTGGATATTCTGGTGCCTGATCAAGTAACTACTGTGACTAAAAAAACTGCAGTGATAAGATTTCTCTCCAGCGTGGATTCTCATGTGTCTGGTCAAGTCGCTACTTCGACTAAAACACTTCCAACATTACAGGCCTGTAGGAAGCAAAATGTGATTGGTCATGCCATTCGGAAATTACATAAAAAATGACAGTCGTTTATGTAGAGCAAATGGTTCTACATATCAACTAAATTGTGCATGCCGCAGCATGCACATGCTAGGAGGGTCCAGGGGCACGCTTTTACAGAAAATTTTCTAATTTTACTATTAGCTGTAATCAGGTACATTCTGACAGTGAGCCATTTTCAGCACCAAATTCTATCTCATATAAAACTGCCTGGAATAAATACATTGTATGGGGGTTTTGTTGTTTCTTTTTCTTAAAAATATGGCAATAGCATATAATCTGAAGGAGAGGAATGAACTTCCACTTCCTCTTTATATTAGAGCCGTCAATGCAGCTGGTGTAATTTGTGGGTTGTATGGAAGCTCTTAAAATTATTTATGTGATGAAAATTGATAAAACGTGAAGAACTTTATTTCAAACACCTTAACAAATAGCTAAAAGAGAAATACATCAATTACGTTGAATTCTGCTATTCTCATAATATAATTGAACTTATACGTCCTGTGAGAGAAGGCACCGAAAACATTCACCAATATCAATCACTCTTTAGACATGTTGCTTCAGTTTGTCTTACCATGTAATTTAACAAAAAATTAAAACTTAAACAAATGTAATCCAAAATGTTTTTATTGTTAACCAGCTTTCAAACCCACTTTCAAACAACATAAGAAGATATGAACACTTTATTTAACTTATAGTAATCTTAATTTATAACATTTATATTTTAATGTAAAGTATAGTACTTTCTTTTATATATTATCAAAACTGTACACTTAATAGAAAATATTTGTAATCATACCTAATCATACATATCATGTATATAAGAATCTATTTTAAATACTAAGGTCTGTTTAGAATACCCTACTAAATGTGTTTGAAACAGCAAACATATTAACATTTATGCATAAATGCTCAAAGAATATGAAATGGAATCAAAGTTCAACGTTTTGTATTTGGGTTCAACTTTTGAGAGCCCTTTAGCCAATTGGCTTCAGTGGATTTTGCGTTAGCGGAAGCAGAGTCACACATAGATCTACCTATGTATTACACCCTGATAAAAGTACAATTTTTTCTGAATATCCGATGGAAGAAAATCGGAGGATACCATGTTAAAAACCATAGTGTGCCACTGCAACGCGTGGCCGGGGAAAGCTAGTTTGTTTATAAAATGTTGTCAGATTGAACTATGACATGTATTGATTATCATTGGTTGTGAAACCATTCATTGCTATTGATTGAATTATTAGCCTATTTCACTGTTTTTTGTAAATTATTAGTATTAGGCTAAAATTCACATATTTTTTTCATATAATATATTGTTAAGGCCATGAATGAATTATCAACACATTGATTTTTTTTTTGAAATTATTGGTCATGCCATGGCCTTACGGCTTTAACCCTTCCTACGGCCCTGCATTATCTACACTAATATTGTTTCTCCCCAGTGTGAGTTTTCATATGTGCATCAAGAGTTGATTTCCGACTATATGATTCCTTACACACTGTACATGACAATGGTTTTTCCCCAGTGTGGACAATCTGGTGTCTGGCAAAGGCGCTACGGTCACTAAAACACTTATCACATTCACTGCACCCATATGGTTTCTCACCTGTGTGGATTCTTATGTGACTCGCCAGAGTACTTTGCTGACTGAATGATTTATCACACACTATACATTGATGTGGTTTCTCACCAGTGTGGATTCTCATGTGACTTGTCAGATTACTTTGCTCACTGAATGATTTCTCACACACTATACAATTATGTGGTTTATCCCCAATGTGGGTTCTTAAGTGCCTTTTCAAATTACTTTGCTGACTGAACGATTTCTCACACACTTTACATTGATGTGGTTTCTCCCCAGTGTGGATTCTCATGTGGCTCGTCAGATTACTTTGATCACTGAATGATTTCTCACACACTATACATTGATATGGTTTCTCACCAGTGTGGATTCTCATGTGACTTGTCAGATTACTTTGCTCACTGAATGATTTCTCACACACTATACAATTATGTGGTTTCTCCCCATTGTGGGTTCTTAAGTGCCTTTTCAAATTACTTTGATCACTGAATGATTTCTCACACACTGTACATTTATGTGGTTTCTCCCCATTGTGGGTTCTTAAGTGCCTTTTCAAATTACTTTGATCACTGAATGATTTCTCACACACTATACATTGATGTGGTTTCTCACCTGTGTGGACTTTCATGTGACTCGCCAGAGTACTTTGCTGACTGAATGATTTCTCACACACTATACATTGATGTGGTTTCTCACCAGTGTGGATTCTCATGTGATTTGTCAGAGTACTTTGCTGATTGAATGATTTCTCACACACTATACATTGATGTGGTTTCTCCCCAGTGTGAATTTTCATATGTGTATGAAGATTTGATTTCCGACTATATGATTCCTTACACACTGTACATGAGAATGGTTTCTCCCCAGTGTGGACAATCTGGTGTCTGGCCAAGGTGCTACGGTCACTAAAACACTTATCACATTCACTGCACCTATATGATTTCTCTCCGCTGTGGATTCTTACGTGCCTTTTCAGATTACTTTGCTCACTGAATGATTTCTCACACACTATACACTGATGTGGTTTCTTAACAGTGTGGCTTCTCATATTGCTGGTCAACTGGCTATTTGTCCCGTAACACTTCCCACATTGACTCCACTCATATGATTTCTCTCCAGTGTGACTTATCATATGCCTGGTCAGTTGACTTTTGTCACTGAATGATTTCTCACACACTGCACACTGATGTTTGTTTTCATTGTCCATTGTCTCACGCTGATGTAAACCAGACTTTCGTGAGACGCTTTTTTGGCTTAATTTACAAATTCTCAAAATATTATACAACTTAATCCAAATTTAAGACACAAAAATCCAGTCCATACAAAGTTCTCAGTAAACCTGCTTCTCTGCTTCTCAAATACAAATGAAGAGTACGCATGATTAAACGGGCGACAGCACAAAAAAAAAGTCAGTTGTGCATGTGCCCTATATTTATACGGTAGAACCACCCTAATAGGACTACATTTGGAACCAGTGTTAGGTGGTCCCAATAGAGAGGTGGTTTCTGTACAGAGGTTCGTTTTGGTAACTTTATGAAGGCTTGGGATCGTGAAAAGTGGTCTTGTTATTGAGGTGGCATGTTAAGCTGGCCACACTGTGTACATTGAAATTGCATTTTATGGGTACAAGTGGAAGTGATTGGAATACTATAACATATTTAATTTATCCAACGTGTGGGTGGGTGGGGGTTAGACCACCCTCTACGGGATGTTCATTTTGTTTTATTAGTATTTTTAATTATATGTAATATCTTGTTTTTCACAAAATTACACTGCTATACTTGTGTTCTATAATCGCGCAGTGGAGTCCAATCTTAAAAGGCATGATACATGTAAAAAAAAATCCATTACATTATAACATTTCAAACACTGCTATCAAAATGAAAATACAAGCATATAAAATATTATCCAAACAGTATGTTGCCTCAGAACTCTGAAAGGTTTGCACTGTATTTTCAAATGACAAATTTTCCCACGCTCCAGAAAGTCAGACAGTTTTTATCTTTTTTTTCTCACGTAATATTTAAGGACCGGTCAAACTGGCATCTGCGTGCACATCACATCCAAAGAACAGATGAAAATCTTATGGACCAGTTTGTCAGTGATATTGACGTGTTTAAGGGAGCGTTCATTATTTAAGTGTTATGGGGGGGGGGGCTGGTGAAAATTCAAGATTGTGACTTCAAAATTTAACGACCTCCCCTTTTTTATTGTGACAACATTTTAATGACATCCCTCTTGGGTCAGGCATAAATTTGATCACCCCCCAACCCCCCCCCCCTCCCCCCCCTTCACAACTTCAATTAGCGATTCAAAAATGGAAAAGTTACAACTTCAGTCTGGTTTAGATAAATCGTTTGGCTTAGCAACTCATTGCAGCACACATTTTTACTACGTTCAATTCCACCTCAATATGCCCAAGTTGATAGTTTGATCTTATTTGTGAATATGCGTTTCACGGGTTCGCCTATGATCGCTTAAGTGTAATAAGCGGGTTTTAAACTTTGCAAAATAGTCATTTTGGTAATTGGCATATGGTCAAGAATTACAACAGCTGTGTTTATACATGTATGCTTTTAGAAACATTTAAACAATCCCAATATTAGGTCAAGATTTCACATCCAATAACTGCATAAGAATCAATGGTGTTGTATAATCTGCTATGCATTTGGATTTTTTGGGCCGATCAAAGGAATGTTTACCTTCACTGACTTATGTCTAGGGCACATTCCACCTCAAGGTGGGTCTACAGCCTGTCTACGACCAAAAACGCAAGGAGATCGTAACAATCCGTGAGTGTGCAGTGCGACAAACGTAGCGGTAGGTTTTTTCAAGGCAGCAAGGTGGCCACAGAAGACATTTAACAAGCCAAACTTCTTCTACGACCACCCTATGTCATGGTCTGACCGTAAAGAGGCAGTGTGGAGACCTTGCGGTAATCATGGTATAATCACAGAGGATTTACACGCACATTGCCGGCACAGATACAGTACCTGCGCAGTGCGTTCCCTGGACCATGCACGTACGAATGCATGGAGCCCATGCGTATGTGTCCACAAATGTACTTTTGTCAATGCATGGGGAAAACGCCGTAGACGCCTCAGACCGCACGACCCCTTGCAGCGTACACGCCTGCAAGGTGGAATGTGCCCCTGGCTTAAGGTAAACGGTGGTCCCAATACCTGGTACTCCTACATTTCAATTTAGTTTTACCTGATCAAAAAGTGTATACATGTATTTACAAATTTGAATTTTGAAAACGATTTGGAGAAGAAATTAGACCGTTTGTTAGAGTCTGGTTATTTGATGAGCGGGGACAGTCAGCTGTTAGTGGGAAACATTATATTTAAACTGCAATCATTGACGCAAACAAAATTAGAAATGAGAATTTGAGACTAATTTCAATCTTTCAAGAAATTTGTTGTGTAGATGCAGCATTTTACTTTAAATCATTTCTAGTGATTTTTAAAACAAGTGTCTTCAGGAAAAAAAATTAATGGCCGAAAGGTAGTGGACTGAAATTGGTAACAGCACAATAAAGCATTGTTTCTTCGGTTTCGACGACTCGAATATTGTATTTTTTCCTTCGTATTCTGATGCTGAATTTTCATGACCCCCTTTAAATACTTCAACACTTTTTTTGATAGCCCCCCTTTTTGTATCAGCATGATTTTCATGACTCCCCTCTTATTTCACCGCCCTCCCCCCCACCCCTAACACTTAAATAATGAACCCTCTCTAATACTTGCTACAGTCGTATGCACGTGAGAAGACGTGGTAATAAATCAGAATGTCATTGGATGTGGAAACAAGTTTTTAACTGGATAAACCGTGCTGCGGCAGTTATCAATGGTTGGGGGATGAGCTTAGATGTGATTACACCAGCAGGCGCTACTGTGACGATATTTATATGGTCCACAAAGTACAAGGCACAGCAATTTGACTGCCGCATTGAATTGATCTTTCACGTGGCTTGGACACGGTTTAGCAGTTCTTAGACTGTGCATCAGCCGTGTAACTGACCCCAACAGTCTACATCACGTGCAAAATCACGTCCAAGCATAAATTGACAAAAAAATACTACTGACAACCACGCCGGCCAGATTTTCGTAACTTTTTTTTACCGTGAATCAGCTGTGATATTGTGTGACCGGCGCTTAATTTATAATTCTCTTTTTTTCCCGTTCGTGTGTTCGTCTTCCCCCAGGTGACCTATATTGTTCTTTCACTCATTTATTTAGTTGTCGATAATTACTTATGCATGATAATTTCAATATAGAATACATGTTACTTTTGGGGATCAGTTAAATTTTAGCACCTAATATGCTATCAAACTGTGTATCACAAACATAAAATCGCACGCAAACTAATCCCGTCGCATATTTCAGTTTCACAAAAAATAATTGCACTAGGAATACAGCGTATGAAAATAAATCAGATGCCAATTTACATGATCGGAACGGGGCCCCTTTACGGGCGGTGGATAAAGGCAGTCGTTTACTCGCACATGCAGGCATCGTTCGTGACGTACCATCCGAGGTCAGTCGTCAATTTTTCACGACCACGGCACATTTCTCGACCACGAAAATGTTTGATGTTTCATGTTACATAAAAACAAATCTCATCTGTCGTGAAAACAATACTCATCGAGAGCAATGAAGTTTGGCGAACTTTGGCTTTAAAAAGCGATAAAATTAAGATGGACAGACTTGTACAGTAGCAAGCTTTCACAGGATTTTGATTGTCATGTTGTCTGTTTGACTTATAAATTGTTTAAAACAAAAATAGAATGTGAAAAATATTTTGATTTTTTTACTTGGAATAAAGCAATTAAGTAGATCTATGTTTTAATAATTTGCAGTGGGTAGCTCTATTTTAGGCACTATTCAGTATTTATCAGGGGGTGGGGAGGGGGAAGCGTGGAAGTTTTTTTTTTTTGTTGTTTTTTTTGTGTGTTTTTTTTTTTTTTTTTGGGGGGGTGGCGGGCGGTCATGAACTATTGTCACAAAATTTGGAGGGGGGCAATCAATTTTTCTACACGTTTGAGGGGGCGGGGGGGGGGGGATTCTGTAATATCTGAATATTAAATCTGACACACGTAATACGTAACAGTTAAACTACAAACGTACGAACGTGCGTACCTACGCTAAACGTTTGCGTACGACAACAATATAAGCTAAACGTTTGTATACGTCAGCAACGTAAATACAAATGTGTAAATATCTGAATATGGTTACAACAATTGTATACAAGTAAGTTTATTTCATATATATTCATATTAATTATGTACCATATAAATGTCGGCTACAAAACAATAGGGGACCTATTAAATTTTGCTTTTGAAAATTATTGACTCAGCTGTGTGTTGTGCAATACAGCCAGGCCCGTAGCGAGAGTTCATACAGCGAGGAGGCGAAATTTGTTTATCTCACGTCAGTATCGCTGCAAGCGCTCTTTTATCGTGAAATGTGAAGTAAAATCAAGTTTATGCACAAATGAATATGTGATAAACACAAACAAATATTAAACAAATTGTAGAGAAAGTGTTTAGACAACATAGTGAAGACTGGTCAACAGGTTTCTAAAAAATCATTATGATGTGTTACTACCCAGAACACATCATGAATTATTACAAAAAAATACGATATTGCATTATTAGTTATTGACTAAGCATTTTAATGCATTACAGGTAAATTACGTAACGGCTGGTCACACTGGTATAAAATGAGGTACATGTAAATTCACGAATGACACATAAAACTATGGTGTGCGTGCTTGTAGGTTGAGAATTTGAGTCATTTGCTATAAACTTGCAAAGATAAGTGAAAGATCGCCCACAAAACAATATTATTCTACTAACAAACTGGGCACGTCAGAATGTGACTCATTTTTTGTAAGGTGTTTCAAAATGTAAAAGAGGTCCCCTAAACGATGGCTGATACTCCATGTGCATTCCACGCATATTCTGCTTAAGTATGATGTTAAGTACTCATGAATTACATACACCCACCCAATAAGAAGCACTACGTAATGTTTTACCCAGTTGTGCGTGGAGTAAGTTTTGCACAGTTCAAAACTTGGAATCACGCATAGCGCACGACCACAGCAGTCTTCAAGTGAGAAAAAGAACGCACTGATTGTCCACTGATGCATCGTGCAAGACATTTATTTTATGTGATATGTGATTCATGTATTTACTTGATTTAAAACCTGTGTGACCAGCACGTAGCCTAATTACATAGGTGCTTTTGACGGCAAACTAGCACACGATTTCAAACGATACCTAACGTAATTTAGTGACCTGTCGGTGCCCACGTGGAATTTCAAATGTACGACCAACTCATAGCCAGTTATTTTTAAGGCATAACAATGTTGGATGTAAAGCTATGCCGATTAAGAAATACATGCTACAGACAATCACAGAATGTAATAGTCACCGTGGCAGCTATCTTGGATTTGACATATACATGTGGTAAATCTTTTCTTAGATTTGAATTCTATGACCCCAACAATATGTCTTTGGACAGTAAAATCATGCTTGTATCATTATTATTCAAAATGTTATAGACAATCACAGAATTAACCCATCTCAGTGGCTACCGTCTTGGATTTGCGTATACCCATGTGGTGAAGTTGACTTTTATTGATTGATTCAGATTCTATGACCCCAAACACATGCCACTAGACGTACTTGTGTCATTAATGGCTAAAACAAGCTGAAGGCAATCACAGAATTCACGCATCTCAGTGGTGGTCATCTTGGATTTGCCTATATCTATATGATCAATGTGATTTTTATTCCTGGAGTCTATGACCCCAAAACATATAGTTAGGCACCAAAATTATGGTTGTATCATTAACGATATAATCAACATATTATTAGCGATAATCTATTTTTTTTCGAAATGGTGACTATAAATATTTAGAAAATGTGCAATAATAATTGTTTGATTTCAAACTAGAAATAGTGATATATGAATAAGATTGTCAAAAAACTGCAAAAGCTATTTAGAACAAAAAAGGAGATTAGGCAAAATCTTGAGAGCAAGGAGGCAAATGAGGCAAAGCCAAAAGCGAGGAGGCGACCGCCTCCTCTGACACAGCCTCGCTACGGGCCTGACAGTTTCTGCTTTCTAGTCTACACAAACATACAGTTTTTGCTGTTCTTTTATTTATCCAGTTTAAAGATGCCGAGAAAAAGGAAAGGCCCCATTGGCATTAGGTACAATTCAAGGCAATAAAAAGGAAAGGTCACGTAGAGTCACTCATCAGGGAGCTGGGGAGGATTGCCCCCGGGGAGGGTTGGCCCCCGGGGAGGGTTGGCCCCGGTGATGGTAGCAGAAAGGGTGTGTATATGTTCATATTATAGGGGGTGGGGGTGGGTAATGATAATGGTAGTTGGTGAGGAAAGGGGGGGGGGGGAAGGGAGGAGCATCTAATCTGTTCCAGATCTCATCCGTTTAAACCAGAGCAGCAGCAAGAAGGGGGTGATGGAGATGCATTAGTTCTGACCTGTTTAGATGGGGATGGTGTGGAGAGGACTGGGTGTAATGGGTGTGTGGATGTAATAGCACATGCAACTATTGCATACCTGTAGAAGGTAAAGTTGTATGTAAAGTTGAGAATTATTGGTACATGTTCAGACTGTTAATTAGTAACTATTTACATAGTACACACATTAGAATGGGTTATAAAGAAACCGGGCGTAGGAAAAATACAAAAAAGACGGATGTGGTGGGGAAAAGGCATTCAATAATGTACTCTTAATTATATTTCAAAACCTGGGCATAAATATTTGTTGTGACGATATGTATAAGTATGTGTACTTACTATGATTTAACAAACACTATACCATATCCATTACTACAACTATATCGAAGGGTAACAAATAAGCACCT
Organism: Streblospio benedicti; assembly: GCA_019095985.1. Taxonomy (NCBI): domain Eukaryota; kingdom Metazoa; phylum Annelida; class Polychaeta; order Spionida; family Spionidae; genus Streblospio; species Streblospio benedicti. The sequence continues at coordinate 50,849,610 of CM032669.1, forward strand.
AGACATAAATCAAGCCTAAAACGGAAGCCCTGGCTAACATGGTCTATGTGCTTATTAGTTACCCTTCTCTATATTAGTAGTAATGTGTATGGTATAGTGTTTATAAACCATAGTAGTATAATACCACACACACCTCCCATGATGTTGGGGCCCATGGTTGTGACCCCTGATGACCCATATCACACACCCCAAAATAGTACCATATGTTGATCACACACATTGGAATTTCACATTTCATTTCTGGAAATGAACATTTTGCCAATCTTTGAAGGAGCAAAACTAATATGCACATTATTAAACATTTCAGGTGTATAACCTCCAGTATCTGACTCGATTTTGACGCAACCAAGACACAAACACCTCTCCAGCTGGCGATACACAGCAGAAACGTTGATACTCGCGCTGCTCAGTGACGTTAATGTTCGTGAGGACAATTGCAGGACAGCACTCCACGAGCTGGTATTTTCAGGACTATACCGCGATTTCCGATACGGCATCATGTTAAGCAAATTGGTAACTCCACCACAGGACAATGAAGGAAACAGTCCACTTCATTTGGCAATCAAGATGAGACATTACTCGTTGGTTCCACTTATGGATAATGTCCGTGCATACGTTAATATGCAGAATGCAAAAGGTGAGACGCCACTGCACATACTGTGCACGGACACCTCCGTACCCCTATATTCATTTGTATTGCATCATCTCATTTCATGCAACAACATCAATATGCAAGACTCTGCGGGGAACACGCCTCTTCATGTGGCATTAAAACATGACAATATTCAATTGGCATGTTACCTTCGGCACTTTAAGCCAGACCTATCCATTTGTGACTCTAGCCAGCAAACAGTTTTGCATCTAGTCTTATGGAAGAAACCCGAAAACCCAATTTTCAAAGCCGCCACTCCAACATCAGTTATCAAATATTTCATGTCACATGATAACCTTAATTTGCAGGACAACGAAGGAAACGCTCCCATTCACGTCGCTTTTAAAAATAAGTGCAGCAGCGACAATTCGGTAAAGAAAAGTGGACCGGATCTATCAAAGCCTCTTGAAACGCTTATAACTCTTGGAAATATAAACCTCCAAGACCGAGACGGCAACTCGCCACTACATCTTGCGCTCAAGGGGAAACATTTTGATGATGCAAAATTTCTGCTTCAACACAGTCCTGACACAACATTGCAAAATTGTGAACAAAAGACGGCCGTTCACGTGGCATGTGAAGTGAACTCACCTATGGAGCTCGTCCAAAAGATCATATCCTACGAGAATATAAACATAAAAGACAATCGAGGTAACACTGCTCTGTTTTATGCGGTTAAGGCTGGGTCGTCACTTCCGCTTTTCGTAGAGTGTGATGTTGAAATAGATTACGCGTATATCAGTCTGGCTGAGCGGAAACAACTTGCTGAGGCCATAATACATAGCGATTTCTGCTCTGATGCATTGCACAAATCTGCGAGGGATTATGTTTTGCCCATGATGATTTCCGGTGATAATCTCATAGATGCTACGGGGAAAACAGCACTTCATCATCTTGTGTTGAAGAATGATAATGCGTTCCTGTTAGACGTGGTGCAATCGGGAATAGAATGCAAAGATATGTGTGACGACGATTCGAAAACTCCATTACATTATGCCATGAGTATACGTAGAACATTTAATGAAGGCCTCATTGACGCTCTCCTAACTCCTACAAATGTTAGCATTAAAGACAAGCATGGCTATACTCCACTCCACTGGATGATCTCCCGGTGGCCACAACTGTTGTTCCGTTACTTAGAAGGCAATACTGTCAGCGAAATTGGAAACAGGATTACGACCAAATTGATTAATAAACAGAATATCAATTTGAAAACTAACAACAATATGACACTGTTACGTTTTATTGTGAGACACAAAAGGTGGGATTTAATTCCTACAGTTCTAGAAAAAGGGGCCGACGTCTGTAGTTTATTCCAGGGGCTCGTAGTCAGATTTACAATTCTACATGATGCGATAGTACATCATGTGCCTGCAGACACTTTCAAATTGATAATTTCACGTGAAAACGCACAACTCCATTGCAGCATCAATATCCTCTGGTGTGCCGTTTCGCGTCAACGATGGGACCTCGTGCAGCTTCTGCTGGACAATGGCGCCGACTTAAATGCTCCATGCAGAGAGACAGACAGCCACACAATACTGCATAAGGCAATACTAGTTAGGAGTGCGCCATTACAGATCCTGGCCCAGCTGATGTCTCCTGACAATATTAGAACGGAGACGAGCGCAGGCGAAACAACAAAGTCGTTGGCGATCCAAACAGGGCAGTGGCACGTCCTGAAACTGCTGGTGACCCACGGCTACAGGAAAACAGGCCCTCTGGCTCTGCTGTGCGGGCTGACCATCAAACAGTACGTGCCCGAAAAGGTCTATAAACGCCTCCTGCCAACGAAGATGTGGAAAGACATTGATGCATTGGCAGAACACTTTAGTTCTGATTTTTCTTAAAAAACTAAATGATTGTTGTAATTTCATACCAGGAAAGATGCCTCCACGGCGATTACATCAAGAATCATGTAGACTACCGCTGCAGTTCTTATAAGGATAGAAATGTGTTGATTGATTAATCACGTGTATGGTATGTAATAGGCAGGATCTGTTCTCTTAGAAAAATGTAGTTTAAATCTAGAAATAGATAAGTACTTTATGTATTGTGTAATTTTGTAATTAGAATGGTACCAAATCTACTAACTGTTCAGTACCTGGACATATTAAATGCGAAATGCTGTGTGTGACAAGCCCACGTGATAACATACCACAAAATTGTCACGTGGGCTTGTCACACACAGCATTCCGCATTTAATATGTCCAGGTACTGAACAGTTAGTAGATTTGGTACCATTCTAATTACATAATTACACAATACATAAAGTACTTATCTATTTCTAGATTTAAGCTACCTTTTTCTAAGAGAACAGATCCTGCCTATTACATACCATACACGTGATTAATCAATCAACACATTTCTATCCTTATAAGAACTGCAGCGGTAGTCTACATGATTCTTGATGTAATCGCGGTGGAGGCATCTTTCCTGGTATGAAATTACAACAATCAACAGTCATCAATGCGTTGCATGATGTCCGATGTAAGATCTTACGGATTCACTTTCACGTTGCATTCGTGATGTGTGCTTGAACCGTATGTTGAATGGTTTGTTTGCAATGGAGAAACTTTTCTCTAGCTCTACCATTATTTCAAGGTATGTTCTATGTTGCAGACGTGGTATTCTGTCGTACGTGACCCTTGCAAAACCCTCTAGCAGGGTAGGCAGGATTGTGCACCGTTGTGGGTCGTTTGGGCCCCAATTGAGGTGTGTGAAACCCACCTCTAGATCCTTCACCCACTTTTCGTAGGAAGTGTTGAGGGCCCCACTGAATTTTGGTAATGTTATCTGTGGGCCTCTTTGGGATTGCATCCCTGTGGGAGATTTGGTGGCTATTGTATCGACTAGTTGGTTAATGTTACGACACAACTCTGCCATGTCTTTATTAGGGTGTGGTTGAGGCTTAGACATATTCAGTATCGTATGCTGTAAGTCTCTAATTGTTTGTTTCATGTCATTGATCTCATTTTCGTGTGGGGTTTGGTTGTAAGAGTCATGCCTTGGCATGTCATAAGAATGTCGATGTATTGCCCCGTAGGGTGGGCTTTCGTGACTAGGGTTTTTTGCCCTTTTGTTTGTAGACATCAAGTTCTTGCCACATTGACTTATTGTCATCTGTTAGAACATCAATTTTTCATGTAAAACGGGCGATCGTGTCGTTCAGTTTAGATTCATAGTGAGCTTCTAACGCTTTCAGGCGCGTAGTTAATGCGTCTGCTAATGCTGTCTCTGACTGCACGCCCGTGGCTATGTCGGATTTTGTATTTTCGTCTGAGGAGGGAATTTTGTCTTGGTCTGATTCCTCAGTTTTACCGGTCTCGAGATGTTTCCTTTCGGGTTGGTCCATGTTCGACATCACAAATCTCAACTCTGAATCTTTCAATGTCCTGAAAAGGACTGTATTGTCACCCGGTACGAATGTTTTATCAACAGTTACGTCCGCGTTAATAGAGTGTTCAGACGAGATCGATTCGGTATCTGAATCGTTCAGTTTAAATAAAGGTGGCTTACCTATCGGTGTGGATGTTTTATCCAACATTTAAAATAATTTATCCGTCATTTCTACCACTGTGATGATTCAAGAACACACGCTCTATTACTCTTACTATTTATTACGCTACGACCAACCACCTCACGTCTCCTCACTCCTGCTTATAAGGATCTATATAGGGGCCGCCGTGCTACCTCACAGCCTATGAGTCGACTCACGTCTGCTCAGTTTATCAACTCATCTAAATCATATTATTACTACATGACAGTTGCGGGAAACGATGTGCAAAGAATTTAAGTTGTGTTTTTTTTTCTTTTTTTTTTAACTGTGCATTGCATTTGATGTGTTCTGCATTATTAACTAGCTGTGTTTGGAAGAAAATTGGCTCGTATGGTACTATAATGTGAAACCAGGTGGGGATGCAGTGTTAGTGGGTGATTCTTTTTTAAAAGTCTGGTTACCTCCGGCTGCACAACTTCTTTGGTTTGGATGACCATTAAGTTTGTATGCAAACATTTGTCAATATTGCTTTTGGGTTTGTTTCTTATTTATTTGTGGCCAAGTAAAACCATATTAGCCATGATATGTTGGATGTTAAACTTGTGTATGATAACAAACCTCCAAATGGTGTATGTTGGGATATTCGTTAATCTAAATTTTAAATACCATGTAGTGTTAAATACTGTTACTCTAAATCAGTGTGCCTGTAAATTTAGTAACAGATCTAGTTACATTAATGTGACCAATGTATTGAATGTGTGCAAATCCGTGCAGTATTAGGATACATATATGTACATGTATGTAGCTCTAATGATAAATATAGCCCTAAAAAGTATATATTCAATGAAATTATCAAAAATCTTTTTTTTTTTAATAAAGCTTTCCACGCATGTGACCAAATCATATTTGATGACATCAACTATTTTTTTATTTTGAAATTTCTGTTTGTCAATTGTATCATAACTGTGTTCTTTGTAACTGGATGTGAATTCACCAAATTTAAATAGTTCATCACGTAGATAATCAAATCATATTATATTATAGTAGAAGTACAGTGTACATGATGTAGCAAATATGAAACATAAAAAACTTTATATATACTGACGAGTTTGTGTTCTGAGATTCATTCATAGCTTTCTCCAAATATACACATACATGCATATCTTTATATAGCAGTCAGAACAGTTGAATCTTATAATCTAAGGTAGGACAATACAGTAAACGTCCATTGATATGAAATCTTATGTGCTTATACACTACTTTTTAAACACACACAAACCTACATTTCAAAAACTTCTATCCATGCTGGAATACGTGTCCATGAGAAAACCACGGGGGGAAACGTTTATCTGATAAGATATCTTTTCACTTTCTCCCCCCAAAAAAAAAAAAAAAAAAAAAAAAAAAAAAAAAAGTCCATTCTTTTTAAACCACCTACTTTTTAAGGATAATCAAACACAGGGGCAATTTATGGACTAAATTATAAGCTAAACACTAAGGAACGCCACCCACGTGTTTAGCTTATATTTTAGTCTATAAATTGCCCCTGTGTAATCAAATACAATCAAAACTACGACGTAAACACTAGCCGAATATTAGCGACGTACGCATCAACGCCTTTCTGGTACTTACGTGGTTAATATTTGGTGCTTACATCGAGAAAATGAATTGTATTGGTGCTTTCGTCGCATCCGACGTTCAGAATTTCCGACGTAAGCACCAGCACCCTTGTCACCATGCGCACTGGCAGGAGTTTAGGTTGGATCAACAGAATAAAGAGTATTATAATTAATTTAGGATTTAAATGAATGCTGTGCAAATTTTGTTGCGTTTGTATGTTTCTAGAAAGAAAGACATGTTTACCAACGTTAATATAGTGTTGGTTTTGATGAGTAAAGATGGTTTAAAGTGACCATAGACAGCTCCAAGGGGGGTGGTGGGGTGTGCAGGGGGCGTGCGTCCCTCTTTTCCCACCAAAATACTTCATTTTCGTAGGGTTTTGGCATGTCTGCCATCGATCGTGCGTACAAAACCCATGAAATCCGTTAATTGCGCCCCCCCCTTTTCCAAAATCATGGATCTGCCATTGGTGAGGAGTAGCAAAATGTGGACCTAGCGTACCAACATTTTAAATGCTAGCCACACACTGTAGTGACAGTTGCATTCTAGTACAGCATTAACTGACTAAAAGTAACGGATAAAAGGGACGTCTATATAATCTTAATGATAATCCAGTCACCAACATGTGTTCTCTAAACCAGTCACATTTTCCATTGTTTTTCATCACGTCAACCAAGACACTTGCACAATGCACATTTTCAATAAACAACCATAAAATCCATGGACATGATCACCTTCAACTCACTATACAGTTATGAACATAAGCCCTAAAATAGCTGTCGTCAAGAGCACTATTGAAAGAATCGCTTCAACTGGTACTTGATAAATGATACAAACCGGAGGTACAGAAAGTGGCCAGCAGTAATATCCTCAAATACTTTGATTTTCAACTGTTTTGCAAACGAATCATGCTTGTATAATAAAATAGACAGTCACATGCAAGTGTCACACTGCGTGTCCCGTCGCCTGCACACACATCAGGCGGAGTCGCCGTACGCGTATCAAAGAGCCACCCAGCATTATTGTCCTCCAGAAAGTGTACTACCCTTGTGCTATAACGCTCAAGATTGCGTTACTTCTTGGCCGTCATTTTGAGTTTCTTGCGTCGTGGTGACAAGATGTAAACGGGTGATTACTCACACTAGCACTGAAAACACATACAAACACACAAACAAAGAACATAGATTTTGAGAACTTTCAGTCTATACACTAATTATGGCAATTGTAAAGAAAGTGCTTCAGAGACACAATGCATCCTGCATTGATCACAGCATGCCAACAAACGAAGTCGGTAGAATGCTGTCTGATTAAGGCTGGCACGATGGTGAAGCTAAATATAGCGACAGGTGTCAGACAGTGTGGTTGCGCAACGCAGCATATAGGCGAAGTTGAAGTGGGATTCCTTCGTCACGGGAGGTTGGTGTAGCGGTTAGCACACCCGACTATGACATATAAGACCGGTCTGAATCATAGCCGGGAGGTCGTGAGTTCGATTCCACGATCTTCCAAATTGCCTTTACAAGCAACACTGACTTTCGTTTCAATTGGTGGAAGACAAGGACCCGGGTTCTTCGGTAGAACCAACCGTTCTACCACCGGGTAGTCGCCCTGTGAAATTGTGGAATTGTCCATTAGTCCAAGTGGGGCTGGCCCCGTGTGCAAGACTCTAGGGGAGGGGGCTACCGCCCGGGAATTTCCAACTCAGTAAAGTTGGGTATGTGTGATCTGGATGGTGGGAAAGTTAGATCTGTGAATCCTTACAGGTCCCTCGGTCACCAAAAGCTGACTATGAGACAGTTGATACCAGGGAGAATTCCTGATCTGATGACCCTGTGTCCCTGAAACACTGACGTAGTATAGAAACTCCCTAGCTCACTCTCCAAAGTGGCCAGTAGCACGAGGTGATGGCGACTCTGGGTAGTGCCCGGATCCCCAGTGGGATAGGTTGAATACGGTACCCGATCACGGTAAGGGGCTGTTGTGAAAGTGAGATTGTCACATAAGTGAGCTGGTTGTAGAGGAGAAGGGAGTTGGGGGAGTCTGTAAAGAAAGTGCTTCAGAGACACAATGCATCCTGTATTGATCACAGCATGCCAACAAACCAAGTCGGTAGAATGCTGTCTGATTAAGGCTGGCACGATGGTGAAGCTAAATATAGCGACAGGTGTCAGACAGTGTGGTTGCGCAACGCAGCATATAGGCGAAGTTGAAGTGTGTGTCCTTCGTCACGGGAGGTTGGTGTAATGGTTAGCACACCCGACTATGACTATGACATATAAGACCGGTCTGAATCATAGCCGAGGGAGGTCGTGAGTTTGATTCCACGATCTTCCAAATTGCCTTTACAAGCAACACTGACTTTCGTTTCACAATTGTATTGTCCAAAAGTGTATGTCCAAGAGTTTCATCACATAACTCAACACTGACGTCTAATCTCCATCTAACCTGTATTCTGTGTATTGAGATTTGATCCAGTTTTCCAACATCCAAATAAAAATGGAGCAATAAGTACTGCTGCACAATTTATGACTTTTTGCACTACATTAATTGTTAAATAAATCCATCGCATACGTTCTTTCTAAAAGACTGACATGACAGGCAAAAAATATTAGAACAGTTTTATGATGGAGTCCAACAAGTACTGGATTAGAATAGAATCAAAGAAATTGAATGGCTATAGACAGATTCAAGGGAGCGTAGGGTGCAGGGGGCGTTTCCCACCGAACTACTTTATTTCTATAAGGTTTTTGGCATGTCCGCCATCGATAACGCTTACAAAACCTATGAGATCCTTTAAAGTGCACCCCCCTCCCCCGCCTTTTTCCAAAAACCTGGACCTACCAGTCAAATGAATCTATTCTAATCATAATGGCTTGGTCACTGACTGCATGGACTTGATTTAGTCGTCCTTCTTGTCGCCCGCGGTGGAGGCGGACATGCGGTACACATGGTGGCGCCCTCCACCCCCCTGTGGTCTGTGTCCGCCTTGCGCGCCTTTATCACGTCTCTGTAGTTATTAAAAATCCTTGCGGTGTGATCAGTGCAGTGGTAACACAGGGTAACACAGGGTAACGCCGTGTAGAATGTAATACTGTAAAAATTGTGTAATGTGGGCATCTTTGGATGAAGTGAAGTATTCACATTAGATTGGTATACAAAAAAACTTTATATTAAGCTCGAAAAATGTACAAAATGTTTGAAAAATTATAAACCAAATATAATGGTTGGGGGAATTATGACCCAAAAGTATAACGGACAGCAAAACAAAGGTACCCCTATTCGATGGCATGTTCATAGCTAGCTTCTACATACCCTGCAAGGTCTCTGGCACGCCCCAAGTTGTCCTTCTGAGAAGGTTCCTTCTTCCAGTCCTCCTCGTTGGCTCTCACCAGTCCCTGGTTAGCTGTATGGTCCAACGCAGTCTTCTTTTCTGTTACATGTTCCTGGATCAGCTTCGGGTCCTCGTGCACCACCTTCACTCCTCCTGCCCTTGGAATGACTTGGTGTCTTGTCCTCTGAGAGGTGTCACCGAGGTTGAGACCAGCTGCCTAGTAGAGTCGCCAACCAGACCTTTGGCTACCTCTCCCTCGCCTTCCTGCGATCCTGGGGTAGGATCTCCCGTCAAAACCTCGGAAGTTCCGGGGCTGGGGTTCATCTGTAGGGACATCGGAGCTTGCACCTTCGACGCAGCTGTAGATTTTGTTCCGCTTGCATTGGCTTTTCCATTTGTGGTGTTAGCCATGGCCAGAACATGCTTCAACCCCAATGCCATGCCGCACCAGAAGCAATTGCGACCACGTGCCTCTCTACGAGGTGGTTCCCAGCCCGTTGCTTCATTGTGGCGTAGACTGCTTTTAATGGACCGAACTCGCCTCTTGCGTCTGGTCCCTTTTGCTCTAGAATCCACCTTGACTGGACCTCGACATGCATACTGCGTCTGTTTGCGTGTTCATCTGTGAAATCCTGGTCACTGCACCAAACTAAACAAAGTGAGATCTTCAATGTTCTGCTACTGCTACATGAACACCCCTGACGCTGCTGGTGGAACTTGGCTGGTCAGGAGGCTCTCCTATGGTCTTTGGACGGATCCAACATATACATGCATGTGATCTATGTCGATCTAGAAACGAAATACGTATATAACGAATACATCTACTTGCCACCTTATTACATTGAAGACATTAAAAGACCCATTAGAAATCTTTTTAATATACATAGTGAGCAATGCAAAAGATCAGCAGTTTAAGGTTTAATTAAGGTTTAGAGAAATTTTAAAATGTAGATGAAGTACCGTTTGAACTGTTATTAATATTACTGTTAATTGATAATTATATTGTAAAATTGTAAAACATTCACCATATTCTATTACTGTAAAAATTACTGTAAAATTGTAATGGTAAAAGTTGTACAGAAATGTACACATATATGATTTGCTCCAAAGATGGAGGAAAGAAACATTTAGACGAAGTTGAATAGTCGGGGGGGGGTCCCCCCCAAGGGGAGTTTTTACAAACATATTTTTTTGTATTTTAGATACTACTCTTAAGGAAAAATGATGTTTGCCAAAAATATTTGATGGCGAAATATATTTTTCAGGGTCAAACAGGGGTCATCGGGTCAAATTTTCATAAAATCGCATTTATCTTGATTAATAACAAATTTAGAGTAAAAACTTGTATTGACCTTAGATAGGAACATGTATATGTGGAATCCAAATAAAACATCATAGTTGACATTTGACCTCTCCTTCATGGTCAAATAGGGGTCAACGTGGCCAAAATTGGATAGAATTGCATTCATCTCGATTAATAACGAATTTAGAGCAAAATACTTACCTTAGATAGGAACATGTGTATCAACCACCTTCATAGAAAAAGAACTACTACTTCAACACGCACGTGGGAGGATGCACAATTTAGGGAGCTGGTATTGTTTATGATGGAGAGGGGGCGGTCGGATTTGTGTCATTAGCTTACACTGAAATCCCCCCCCCGGAAATTGTGCACTCAAAATTCACCTCCCCCTCACATTTTGTGCATTGAAATCCGCCCCGTTGTATCACAACTTTAATGTTTCCATACAAATGTATCTTCAGTCCAACCATTTGAATATCACCAGTTGTACATTGTGTCAGCATTTTGTGTTTTACGTAATACACTTCCGGATCTTGATCTTGATGTTAATATTGGGTAGGTTGAACAGTGATATGGTCATCATCAGCCTAATACTAAAACACGGGACGGAACGGACCACGGAACGGTACACATACTACATTTTCGGGGCGTCCCGTTATTTTGATCATCGTTTTCTAAAGTGTTCCGTGTTTAGCCATCAGACATAAAAAAAAAATGAATCTGAATGTTAGGCTATCACCGTGTTACGTTGGGATGTACTTTGCCAAACATTCAAAAGTACGTAAATACGACCCTTGTGCACTGTCATTATTTATTGACACCATCATCACGGTGTAATGTGGATACCACAACCACAAATGGATCCGTTTACTATTGAACACCTGGTCCTTGCATGGGTTCTGCTTTCTCCTTGAACAGACGCTACTGTCACCACTAATTTCAAAACGTCATCTGCCATGCAGTAGTCATGTCAACCAACCATCCTCCTCCTCTCCGTTCACGAGCACGACGTTGTCTTCCGATGCCGAAAATCGGTTCACTTCTATTGTACACTTTAGCCAGCACACGGCAGTAGAGTTGAAAGGCCCCCTCGTCATTAGTTCGGTTCAAAACCTGCATTTTCTGTACAAAACTTCTATTTAATGCGACTTTAGCCAGCACACTAGCCGCCTCCCCTGATGGTTCTTGTTCTCCAATTCCCCTCCCTATCAAGTACACTCACTTCCTCCCAGTCTATCTTATGATTGTTTTTGTTTCAAATGGTCTGTGATCGTCTTTCTTTTGATCTAGGTGAGAGGATTCGGGTCGTTGCTCTGGTGAAAAGATCCCCCACTGTTCTGCTCCACATCCTTCATGTGTTCTTTTTTTGGGTGCCCAGTTTTCTGCAAGTTTCCCCAACATACACACTCTTGCAAGACTTACAGGGGAATTTTGTACACCACTTCACATTTCTCTAGCTTATCCTGTTTGTCCTTAGGGTGAACGAGAATGTTCCTGATGGTCTGTAGGGGCTTCACCGCTGTAGACACTTGGTGCTTATTGAGGATACGTGAAATACCCTCTGTTACCCCTTTCACGTAAGGTAAGATGACTAAACCTTTGGAGCCTGCTGAGTCCTTATTCTTTTTCTTTCTCTTGTCCTTTCCCCCTTCCTTCTTCTTTTCTATCTGTGCTTTCACTTTTTCAAATGACCATCTTGGGTAACCACATTTAGCTAGAGCCCCTACTATGTGTTCTTCTTCTTTCTGTCTATCCTCTGTCTCTGTCACTATGCCATTGCACCTGTCAAGAGGGGTCCGGATCACACCTAACTTGTGTTGCAATGGGTGGTGAGATAAGAAATGTAGGTACTGGTCTGTGTGGGTCTTTTTTCTATATGCCAGTAGTTTCACAGTACTATCTGCTTTCCTAACTATCAGAGTGTCTTGAAACGGAATGGTGCCATCTTTCTCCTCTTCATGGGTGAATTTGATGCTTCCTGTGGTATCTACTGTATTGAGATGGTCAGTCAAGTTCTGTGTTTCCCCTTTTCCAATACATCGTCTACGTATCTTTTCCACAACTGCGGTTTGCATGTGATTGGTGAAGTGGCAATAGCTTCTTGTTCCAGCCACTCCATAAACAGGTTCGCGACAATGGGTGACGCTGGACTTCCCATAGCTGTGCCAAACTTTTGTTGGTAGATAGTGCCCCTGAACTGAAAATATGTGGTGGTCAAAATGAACTCGCATAGTTCCATAACATCAGTTGGTGTCAAACGTATTCTTTTTTTCAATGTTGTATCCTTACAGAGTCTGTCGCGGATGATGTCTAATGCTCGGTCTATGGGCGTGTTTGTAAATAGCGACACTACATCGTGGGAAGCACGATTTTCGGCATCGGAAGTCGTGGTGAGTGACCTTGACATGCGCAGAGACGTTTTGAAAATGGTGACAGTAGTTGCAGAAACTGTCAACAGTAAATTTTGTTTTGTGTTGTGTATAGATGAACTAAATAAATAATGTATATATGTGTATTCCAACACGATGAACTCGTTCGAGGACATCTACTTGGTGTGGTTTGCTGTTTGCTGCTATGTATCATGAAGGAGCCAATAGACAATGACGCACCAATTGTTTGTGGCTGATTACGTACATTGTAATTGTGCAGTTTTAACCAAGATTTCATTGATACTCTATTAAACATGTTCATTACCCATAAGTCAAAGTTTTTCTAGCAACGTTGTGCTCCCTGATCACATTTGATCTCGTTTCACACTGAGAATATGCAGCCTTACACAATCAGAGATAGCTGGCGTACAGGTTCATAGGGGCTACTAAAGTGCCATAATGTGATTCAGAACTTTGTCAAAAACGAAAAAAATGTAAAAATGGGAGAAAATATTAATAAATACCACTGAAACAGAGCATGGGGTTGATAGGCTGAGGGTTCACTGTTTAGTGGTATCAACCATTCGGGCTGTTTATAATATTAACATTATACTTCCCATTTACACATTCAAAAAATTGGCTTTTTATCTTCTAATTGCTGCAAAAAGTAAAAAAATTTTATTAGTATCTTCCCCTCATGGTTTAAGTTTTTTTTACATTGGGACAGCCCCCCCCCTTCTAAATAATTTTGTTAATTAAAAAAAAATTGGGAAAACATGATATGTGTTATTCCCCCCCTTTCGCTAATAGGTTTACAGAACCTTTTTTTTTTTAATGTAAAAAATTTCGTCTTGGGGATTATTTTAAAAAAAAATTAAAGTCCCTTTTTAAGAAAACCCCTGTTGAAATTTTAAA
>CM032669.1:50869023-50903039 GCA_019095985.1 Streblospio benedicti
AGTCGGATTATTCACTTCATATTGTTCAAGTTTTTATGGTTGCACGCTATGGTCAAACTTTTAGGCAGCAAACCTATTTCAAACTGAATATTGCTTACAAACAAATCTTCAGATCATTTTTCCATTGTCGTAGAATAGGTACTTCTAGGCAAATGTTGAGCTTAGGTATTGATTGTTACCCTGTTATCTTACGTAAATTGATTTTTAGCTTAAAAGAACGTATTTTTACTAGCTCTAATATTATTGTTGCAACCCTTGCAGATGCTATGTTTTTTAGATGTTCCAACTTGTTTAAAAGGTGGATGGATCAACTATATTAGTAAAAGATAATGTGATACTAATTTGTACATAATGTATTATTCCAATTAACAATTTCTATGGATTTTATATGTATATATACATGTAATTTATCTGAAATAAAATTATGTTATGTTATGTTAAAACATATATACAAAAGACACAGTAATTTTTACAATTTTATTTCACGAAATCTTAATTGGTACAAAGTAAATTACCAAACGTAAAACAATCAGAAATAAAATTGCTACTTTTTAGTGTAAAAAATACATGAAATTCGAATTAACACCCTAAAATTTACAACATACATTTTCCAGCAACTTATACATAGTTGACTCAATCACAAAATTAGTGTTACTGTTGCAAATCTTTCCAATAAATGCATGGTTTCATAATACAGAGATCCTTAATGTATTCCTTACCGATTATTTTTTTAAATAGATGAGAAAAAAGGGAGATAAATCATGAGCTTCACAAGTGTAAAAAGTTTTTTGTTCCTATGAATGACCTATTTTTTAGCTTTTGATATTATTCTATGATGTCCATACAGTTTATGTCCCGCCTCCTACAGTAAGATGCCACCACCCACATCACAAATCTAGTATCGGGTAAGGGGAAGGCCCCCAAGACCTCTACCTCCGCGCCCACGACCTCCACGTCCTCCTCTGGGGCCTCCTCTGCCTCTGGCTCTGCCTCTGGGGCCTCCACGTCCACCCCTGTTGTTCCTCTGGGCACAGTCCTTGGGAGTGTCATCAACAAGCAGGGTGTCCAGGGGTAGACTGTCGGGCAACAAGAAACATCTGATATTGTTTCCTCTAATGCTCAAAGTTTCCAAATTGACTGGGTCTTTGTCAGAAAAAAGCAGAAAGGCCTAAATAGCAGAAATTTACGCCAATATAGTGGTCAAACAGTTGCAGGGTGTTAATTGATCGGTAAATATCATGGCCAACTGGGTCAACTGAAATTATCCCAGCCCAGTGGAAGTACATGTATTCCTATTATATTTGTCTTTTACTAGGACTCCTAACTGGTTTTAGATTAATATTTATTATATAGATAGAGGTATAAAGCAGAAAAAGCAGAATACTTTCTGGATCTTTCATGAATTCATGCATACACAGGATTCAATTAAACTGGCATTTGTCTATACCATTTTAATCAAAATGGCAATTGATTAAACTGACATTTGTGATAGAATTATAATAAAAAACACATGGAATTCTAATAACAAATTTAATTCCAATAAATTCATCAATTAGCAGTTTACTGGGGGTGGCCTTTGAAATTTTAAGATCATTGGCTTCTCAATTGATTTTGCCACAACACTGGATGGTTGAAGAAGGTCTTAGTTCTAACCTGCTGTTGTGGTAAGACATTTAATTGAAGTTGCTCTTTGTTCTAACTGGTTGTTATGTACGTACATGCACATGCACTTTTATGATTTTATAATCCAAATAAATAATCCAAATAAGAAAATAAAAGAAACAAATAAAGAAATATGGAAAATGTATTTTATTTGTTCGGGCATTTTACTTGTAATTTGATAA
This sequence comes from Streblospio benedicti, assembly GCA_019095985.1. Lineage (NCBI taxonomy): Eukaryota > Metazoa > Annelida > Polychaeta > Spionida > Spionidae > Streblospio > Streblospio benedicti. Next base: position 50,870,868 of record CM032669.1, read on the forward strand.
TAAATAAATAGCGAATTATTAGATTCAAATGTAATAATTCTGTTTGTTATTTATAAATGATTAGAAAAGGAGAAAAATAAGCTACCTTTCAGTTCGTACCAACTAATATGCATTTTTAGAATGCACTTTTAGAATGTTAGTACTAATTAGCATTAATACTTATACTTTTGGGTAATCACTTTGCTTTAAATCTTAAAAGATAAAAAAAAACATTGAACAGTACAATGATCGCCAGACTATGTGATATAGTCCTAACCTGACTTGGAGTCATAAGTCTAATGACTTATAATTAATTACATATAATAATATATACCCAAGTCCATTAAATCATAAATAATTTCAAATCAAGTCGAAATATTTGAAAATAGAAGACGAGCAAACATATGATTATCAAATTAGTTAAAATTAAGATTATTATATTTCATTCATTAAAGTAGACATTTTAGAGTCCTAAATGGTCCTCTATGTTGATAAAATTTCAAAGGGTTTCTATAACTGAGATAATGTCAGTTGACCTTAAATAGTCACTTATCAATTAACCCCCTGCAGTGTGGTTACATAATCCTTTAACTGGTTGACAACTATATTGCCGTCAATTTCTGCTATTTAGGCCTTTCTGCTTTTTCTGCTGAATAGGACGACCCAGTTTTATTATCAATAATTGAGTACTTATTTATTCATGACTGATATTGATTCTTGACGTCTGCCACGTTTTGCGTTTGGCTGGGTGTCCAGTTAGTGGAAATAAGATGCGTACTATAATTGACGTCGGCCGGTTAAGGGGACTGTGAACTCATTTCTTACGATTTTATTAAACTTTGATTTTCTCACTCATTATTGCTTCAATTCTTACAAATTACACCTTATTTTGTAGATAATTATCTAATCTAATGACACAACATGTTTTGAATTGTATAGATTGTTGAACATTTTCTTTATAAAGCAATTAGTGAAAAATTTACAATTTTGTCTGTGAAGCATATAACTGATAGTAAAACATCAACATGACCGAAATCACTATTCAGTTACAAAATTTGTATATTTATCTAGAAAACCTTGCCTCAATTTTTTTATATTTTTCCTATTTTTCATTTTGCATGCATTTTAAGTTTTAAAACCACTTATTTTCCTTATTTTCTGGCAAATCAATTCAAAAACGTTCATAATTCATCAACGAAATAAAAAAATCAAAATCCCTAGTAAGGTTTTCTTCAGAATGCATATATCTTCAAATATATACACGTTTGTGAAAATTTGATTTCACGGTTAGAGAGAAATTTAAAAAGAAAAATTAATCCACTATGCAAACTTAGTTTTGAGAAAATGGGCTTTAAACATGACCAATCAATATACCTTGATTGTAGTTGCTGCCTATAAAATGTATCATATAAGAAAAAGTATTGATGATAAAAGGTTAATTTTAAAAAGATGTTGTTCTTTATCATTTATAGCATACAAAACATTGAAAATGTAAAAAATGAATTTTTAGCACATATAACCTTATAAGCCTGCAAAGAATGAGTCATTGTTTTTCACTCCGGGTTGGTCTTCACAAAATGGGTTGTTATGGGAAAACTATTGAAGATAAAAGGTTCATTTCAAAACATGTTGTTCTTCACACTTTACAGTATAATAAATATTAAAAAGCTGAAAATAGAATATTTTTCCCTTAAAGAGTTCACAGTCCCCTTAAGTCAATTAAATGCCAAGGCTTTTTCACAAATTCGCCACTGATATTATAGTCGTTCTTAACGTCTTTTGGTTTATACATTTTAAGATTTTGATACAATATAGTTGATTTTTAATAAAAAGAGTTGGTATTTATTGAGTATTGAAATATAATAACACATTTATCTGTCATTGCATTTTAAGTGTTAATTGTTCTGTTAACTCTAAGTATTTTTTTTATATTTGTTTTGTTAGATTACTTTTTTGGGGCTTGTTTTATGGTGGAGAACAAATCTTTCATGTAATTATTTACTAATAATAACTAAACATGATACATTTCTTCATAAAACCTTTATCAGACTATTTTTTACAAAAGATACTTGACAAATTCTATAAGGGTCTGTATTGTTGTTTTTCCAGGTGAACCATGCTAAATGTAAATGTAATGCTGCACTTTCTACTGTGCATATGGATATTGAAGATTTTAAAGAAATTGACGATTTTGAAGATTTTTCATAACATGTGCATCAGGATATCAATAATATGATCAAATGTTTTAATGAATTGTGCTCAAAACCGTTAATAATGCTCTGTATGTTCTTTTATTGGCATACAAGCTTAATACTTATAGTCATCACAAACACACACATGCATCCATCCATAATCCTCCATTCTGAACTTTTTCATATTTTTACCATATTTCATAGCAATTATCACAAAATATGCCTATAATAGCAACAAATAAAAATATTGAGTATTGAAATTCAGAGATGCATAGACAGAAAACATTTACACACACATCCTATATATTAATACGCTAATTTTTTTTACTTTGCTCGGCTATCTCCTCTTTAGCCTGACTAGCTGGACGCCATCTGACTACAGGAGATCGTTCATGGTATTGTGTAGTTTTGCACGAATATGTTTGTCATCGTCGAAATGGCCCTGGTGGTTGTTTATTAGCGGTTTTATAACAAGATTAGCAGACAGCGGCAGCCATGACAGCGTCATCTGGATGGTCACCCTGCCATGTTTACATAGTCAAAAAACTGCCTTTCAATAAATGACGCCTTGTGTGTGGGGATGCTGTCAGGGTGCTTTCAGGATGGGTGGTTGTGCTGTCAGGACGTGGGCAAGTGTAGTCAGGACAAGGGTGATTGAAAATAAAATGCCGTAAAAACATATTTATACACTCACCAAATATATCTTTTTTCTATGCCCATTTACTCCCTTAGATTTCCATTTTACATGCCATGTCATTGGATTTCACCAATGATTTAGTAGGGATCTACTTATGCGATTATGTAACTGGAGTTATTCAATGTGATTCTCAGCATGCCTCTTTGACCACACGGGTATAATCTAGTAATACATTAATTTCACTATATTCAACATATGGACAGTAAGGCAAATTTAGTACGCGCCCGAACCTCAAGAACATCACTCAGCGAGAGAATCTGCTTCTTTTCTGTTGACCCAAATAGTGGAATAGTTTGCCACACGCACTAATAAGAGGACATACAGACATTGATGATTTTAAATCTGATCTAATTTCTAAAGACATATTTGTCTAGCAAAGCATATCAGCACTAGAACTATCTCCTATAAATTTTATATTAGATTTTAAATATATATCAGTCTGATCGCATATTAAAACTTTTATCAAGCTTTGTAAGTCCATTTCAGTTAATCTGTTTACATGTTGAGTAAATGGTGTGTTTGAGTTGGCTCAGCAGACTCAAAAGCCACTGTACCTTTTACAATAGCCAACGGAAGTAGCACCGCGATCTAGGTTTATATCATCCATGCAATGTGCTGATTCCTTCTCGGTCATAATATAATACGTCTTAGTGGACATCAACCAGTAGATGAGGTAGTTGCTGGTACATGCGATAGGTGGCAGCAGGTAGTCTTTCAAAAGACCTTATATCTAATAGTTTTTATTTCTATTATTACATAAACCACTCGTGTCAACGAGCAAGTACAATTGTGACGGCCTCTAGCTCTAATGTCAGACCATTTAAAGGCCTTGAGATAAGCTAGGCAGCAGGATAAAGCAGCCTTACCAATTGCTGCAGCAAAGGGTGGCGCCAACATGGCTTGCTGCTACACCACCACCACCGTCATATCTCACGACTATATACGCAGTTGGCATGAACAGTGACTTGTAAAGGCAGTGTGAGTGATCAAGCCGTGAAAACCGACGATTCACCATCACACTTAAAAGCAATTCATTGCTATTACCACATACATAGTTTTTGCAAACTCAGCAGTTCTTTGTACAGTCTTGCTTAACAAACAATAGTAGAACACTTTATGAAGAGATAATGTTAACTGTGCAGGATATACATGTAGGCAAGGTCATGGGTCTCTACAAACTGTATGTAGTGATATGTCTATAAATTCACAAATAACTTTTTAACTCATTCTTTTTCACTTACTTAATGTTTCTACATCAAAGTTTCTTTTTTTCTTGTGCCCCAAAAACATAAGTCAACCCACAAAATAAGTCAGTACTTATATACTTACAATATAAATATTAGCAACAGTACTTAATCAAACACACATTTATACTCCGTAATAATCATGCAATTCATGACACTCCCCACAAATAAGAATAACGACACAGTTCATAACATTCCAAACTTTTACTTGGCAGCTGAGCAGCTCATCGTAAAGGAAACGTTTTCCCATCTTCTCGTCCTATTTCCCAATTTCAGTTTTTACAACATGTCCTGAATCTCCCATCTTGGTCAACTCACTATTCAGTTCTTCAGCTTCCTCTTTTAATGTTTTTTCTACTTCTCCCAATAGTCATCCTTTTCGATTTCCAACTTGCTTTTTGCTACACTTTCGCCAATATTTGATGCCAGATCTGACAATTTCTTTTCTTTGGGATTAAAAATATTTTCAAAATTTACATTTTTTACTTTAGATGCTTTAATTTCTTCTAGATATTTTTCACTTGTTGTTCTTGTACTTTTTGGATATTGCTAATTTCATTGTTGTATCTTTCTCTAGCACTTTCAAAGTCAGATTGTAATTCCAGAAGTTCCTTATTTAGCTTGTCACTTTCATTAGCAAGTTGTTTAATTTTAGCAGCATAATTTTCCTTTCCTGATTTCAAAACATCCACTTGTTCTTGTAAAGTCTTAAGAATTGCATGTAATGTTTGCCTATCAGCATTTGCTTCACTCTTGTTCTTTAGAAGATTATTTTGCATTTCAAAAACATTTGATTGAAGTTGGTCAACTTGATACTTATAACTATCATTTTTTTCTGTATGCCCATCTGTGGTTTCTCTTAATTCGTCTCATTCGTCTTGCAATAACCCAATCAAAAACAGTATTGACAAAATATAACCCGGAATCAATACACACTTTCTCCGCTGTTACAAAGTCAAAGTAATAGTCACCGCCTATCATAATATCTACTTCACTTTCATCGTTCTTCTCTGGAAGGCTATCAGCTAAATTCTTCATAATCCCTGGCCAAGATTTTTCTAAACTAGTTCTGTTCAAACTTTACCAAATGGACGATTTATTCTTCCAGTAATTTGCGGAACGACATGGCATTTACAAGTAAAGCATTGTCCATTTTTCAGCTCCAGATCACTTTCAACTGTATTGGTTTTCACTTTATTTGGATGGTCAGATCCAAATGTTAGTATTGATAATGTTTTCTGGTTCTTAACCTGTAACTGCAATAAATTGACTAACTACTTTGACAACCCGAATCTAACAAAAAGCTAATGCTTACTTGTCCTTTTGATTTGCTGTTGACATTTACTGTGGCCGTTTGTAACAAATCTTCATCACTTGATGTTAAGACGGATGAATCTGGAACCATAAGTTGAATAGTGTCTCCTGTTTCACTATCACCAAATTGTTTGACACACAAACTTCGATGGTGATTACTACTTGTACAATAAATGCAAGCCTTGAGCTCACAGTTATGTCCTGGCCCCTCAATTCTCAAACATCGTTCACATCTTCCCTTCAGAACTTCTGTTCTTGCTTCAATACTTTTATGAACGCTACACTTGTCACTCCAATGTAATACACTTTTACAGTACACCACCGGCGTTTGCTACCGTTACAATTAAATGTGCTGATTCCACTCACTAATACAGATTCCGTGGAAGTGTTACCTGCTCTCATATCATCACTTGCGTTGGCACATCTAGCTTCTACATATGTATAGTAATCTCTCTACGAAGAATCTCCATCTTCCATTCAACTTTTCTTTCATCTAAGGGACGGTGCAATATTTAACAGGCTGGGCGACCGGTGCATATTGAAAAACTTGTCTGAAAAAAGGTCTTGTCCCCTGCTGATGTGATGAAAAAAAAAACTGATGTCCCATGACCTCCATTCATAAAAAAAAGTCCGCGTCCCCTCCCATGAATATTCGCGTGATTAATTTGTACCGATTCGCTCACGTCGAGATGGGATTTCAGCAGCTGAAAAAAAGTACATGTACCATGCCCAACGAGAATGAAAAATCATCGGGTCCCCCTACTTTGCACCTTGAAAAAAGTACCTGTCCCCTTACCAAATGCACCGGTCCCCCTTCCTGGTAAATATTGCACCGTTCCTAAATATATCTTTGCCTCGTGTGGAAGCTTTGACCACATCACGAAAATCAGTAGATTGTGCTCCAAATCCTCCCCCAAGGGCTGTAGAGCACGAAGGTGAGGATTTTTAGCAGTCCCAATACGTACGTAAAATGTGTAGTTCATTCGAGGAATTTGGCATGGTCAAAATAGAATTGTATCTTGCATTCAATATCCTTCGTTTATTAGCAAACCTCTCCTACGGCTCCCTCATAATTAGAATTGGTTAATTCCAAGCCTTCAATCACATTCTTTGCTTCACCTGCAACATTCATTTTTAAATCAAGTTTATCAACATTCCTCAATCTAGTATTTACCCCAATACTGCTTTGAAACATGTTCCAAAACTGTTGAAATTCGAAGATGTTCCCATCAAATGTTGGTAAAACTAATTTTGGTAGTTTGATATTACATTCCTCGTGTTCCCGAACTACTCTTCACAGCAGCTTGGGCTTTCAATTTTTCTATCTCATATGCATTGTCTCCTGTGAACAGTTTATGACCTATAATCACCAAACTTGACATTTGGTATTTCTATATCACTCTCCTCACGTGATTTGATATTGGTGTACTTTGGCCTACTTTTGAAAAATTTATGGAATATTCTAGTAAAACTATTGTTACCAATGCACTGGGAAAAGCATTTCACCTATGCTCATTAAACTTTACAGTTTTGTCCATTATACTAGTCGCCACAGTTGAATTGAGGTTGGTGTACTTTGGCCTACTTTTGATGAACTTATGAACGTTACGTAATAAACCTTGTTACCACTGTACAGGGAGAAGTATTTCACCTATAGTCACCAAACTTCATATTTAACTTTATTGATCTTTATTGTAGATTTTGGTGTACTTTGGCCTACTTTTGATGAAGTTACGATGTGTTTTAAAAACAAATTATTACGAATTTGTGTTTATCGGTCTCCTGGGAAGAGTTTATGACCTATCATCACCAAACTTGACATTTTGTATGTCTTTATCACTCTCCTCATGTGATTTGATATTGGTGTACTTTGGCCTACTTTTGAAAAAAATTATGAAATATTCAAATAAAACTATTGTTACCACTGCACTGGGATAAGTATTTCACCGATGGTCATTCAACTTTACAGTTAAGTTCAATATACTAGTCTCCACAGTTGAATTGATGTTGGTGTATTTTGGCCTACTTTTTACGAACTTATGAGCGTTACGTAATTTACCTTGTTACCACTCTACAGGGAGAAGTATTTGACCTATGTCACAAAACTTCATATCTAGCTTTGTTGTACCACTCTCCAGAGCTGATTAGATTTTGGTGAACTTGGGCCTACTTTTGATGAAATTACGATACATGTTGAAAACAAATTATTACGAATTTGTGTTTATCTGTCTCCTGGGAAGACTTTATGACCTATCATCACCAAACTTGACATTTTGTATGACAATGAATTTGAATTACTAATTTTAAAATTGATTGACCTAAAATGGCCTGATTGGGGAAGGGGAGATTTACGGCGTTCACGACGACTACTTGTTATGATGGTTGAATATCTTGTGCAAAACCATCAACATAATGAAAACATAACTAATCATTGATATTCTACTTCTCATTGCTTCATGTACTTGCCAATCCATATTGCAATATGAAACAAAAAATTTGATTAAAAAATATTATTCTAACATACTTTACAACAATGTTTTAATTTAACGATTTAATTTGCGAATTTTGTGGGTAGGTGCAAAAACATGAAAGGCAAACTTAAATAGTCCACCAAAATTGCAAAATTAGTCATAAAATATAGATGAAAATCGCAAAATCTAATGGCCAAAGTAATCTAGTTTTGCAGTACTGTAAAGCCCTTTAAATTTGGGACTAAAAGTCGATGGTTAGATGACTGGATTAAGGCCTTTTAAAAACATGTAAAGTATTAGCAGATGGGAGACAAATTATATTCGGGCAAACGGTGAAAACACTTGTACGTCCCAGGTCCTTGGGCTAATTGTATTTTTACTTCACTATGTCCATTATTGGCATCAACATAATTAACAAGCATTCATTAAAAATACTTTATTTCTTAAGTTTTATAAAAATGACTAGAATGACACTTACCACTAGATAACTATACAAAGCATAGATTCAAACGTTGAACAAAATCAACTACTGTAAAACTACAAATGTTAGCGCACAATTTAATTTGCTAATTTGATGGGTAGTTGCAAAAACGCAAACTTAAATACTGTAAAACTAGAAATGTTTGTGCACGATTTGATTTACGAATTTGGAGGGTAGGTGCAAAAACGCAAACTTAATTAGTCCGCAAACATTAATAGCCTATGTAAAGTAGGTTTGGATGCACAGAAATCACAAAATTAAATAGTCACAAAATAACTTATAGATGAAAATCGCAAAATTTAATAGCCACGAAATATTCTAGTTTTACAGTAGTCAGCAAACATAGCCTATGTAAAGTAGGTCCAGGATGGACTTAAATAGTCACAAAATAATTCATAGATGAAAATCGCAAATTTAACAGCCACGAAATATTCTAGATTTACAGTACATAGAAGTTACATTGTCTACTACTAATATAAGTCTTCATACAGATAAAATCAACCACATGTACAGGTTATTTTTTTACAGACTTCTATAATGAAATTCTTAATTATACATTCTTAATTTTACAGATTTCTATAATGAAATTCTTAATTATACATTCTTAATAAAGTGGAAAAAATTAAAATATAACCAAAGTCAAAATAAAAACCAAATATGTTCGAGATTTTTTTTTCTTTTTTATATATATATTTTTTATTAGACCAATATGCCATTAATCCTGATGCATTAAAATGATTCAAGTGATACAGAACAATACTGCAAGACTAACATGTTCAACATAAATCTATGTACACTGAACCAACTAGTGAAACATTAAGAGAAAATGTATATTGCTGTACACGTAGAAGTCATTTAGCTCTATCATTAATATTTTCTTTAAATTAAAGGCTGAATTGTGTACTATTAAATTTAAAAAAAAAAAATCACTTGTGACTCGTACAATTAGATAAAATTAGCCAATTTGAAAAACGAAATCAAAAAGCAGGGTTTGCGAAATTGGTAAAAATACTCCCATGCTAATTTTGGTTTGAACACAAATGTATATGAACAAAATGTACACTAATTTCACAACAATAGGTACTTTTTAAATGATCAAATGAGAAACATTATGTTAAAAACGTTTTCATTTTCTTGTACATATAGTCCTTATGTTCCACATTTTCTGAACGATTTGTAAGAACTATCAATTATGTCAACCCTGTTCACACGGAGAAATATTTCTTAAATACCATACTTTTATCTTGCACATTGTAATGTATAAAAAAGATTTTTGAAAAAATGCATAACTTTACTCAAAATTCTATATACCCCGGTATGAGAATTTGTATAAAGAGCACATCCTTTCACATCCACTCAAAATACTAATAAATGACTACATATATAATTTTGTGATTATTTTTCATGATAAATGTCCATTCTAACATGAAAAGTTAAAAAAAAATACCCAAAATACGTATGGAAGCCTTAACACTAAACAATTTGAAAGGTAAATCTCGACAATTTGGAAACAATATTAAGTTGCTCAAATATCTTTTTGGAAATTCTTGGACTGAAATAGCAAATATGATAGACACTTTTACAACCATTCAATGTACTTCATCCTCACTCACACAGACATATAATTTATAAAGGAAGACACCTAATTCTGTGTTTCTTACATAGGCTTAAATATTCACCAATACACAACCAAAAAAACATTGACATTGTTTCATATTCATATATTGATAATACTTAATGACTGGAGAATAAGTAGAAATATCCTGGTAAGATTGCTACATTAAATAAAGTAGGACCCAATTCATTTCAACTTCCAGTGGTAAGCAAAAATTTCAACTCATCAAAAAATTTAAAGCCTTCAAGTTTTAGGAGCAAATTCACATAAAATCAGCATTTAGCACCAAGCAGTATCAGAATGGCCGTTTCCTCATTGCATTACCAGCTCTTATGTGAGGATGAAGTCACAGTATGTGCAGTAGTAGCTCCTAACTTGCTTCAGCCACGATGACCCTGGGAAAGGTAAAAATTAATATCACTAACTTAATTTCTGTAGATGCGCGCACTGTCATTTGGCACGCATTTTCAAAGTGATATGTCACTAAAATGTATGCCTGTTGGTGTGAAATGTGTGTCAGAATGACGGTGCGTGCATCAACTGGCAGTGATGTTTTCTCATGTCAGCCACAATCAAAGCGAGTGGGATTGTTTCCAACCGTCTTAATGGATATTGATAAAATGTCTGTATATTTTGCTTATCCTCGAAACAAGAAAAGGTTTATAAAAATCCAAGTACATGTTTGTAGTATAGTTTCCTATATACAGTCGGACCCGGTTAAGTCGAATTTGAAGGGAGTAGATTGATGACCTCGAGTTATCAGAACCTCGAGTTATCAGAAACATATGTCTTCAACAACCCAATGAGCGATAATGCAAGAAATATGTGTTGTGGTCGCTATGGTACTCGTACTACGTGTGATGTTAGACAGTGGCTGTTCTGGGTTTTTATAACAGTATTCCGACCTTCTGACCTTGGCTTAAACAAACATGGCTGCATACACAAAGAAACGTGCTTTCTACTACGGTTTCATTGGTTAATACACTTGTACAAAGCCCTTTGTCTTGACTGGTCATTGTTATGCAAGTACTAATTTCAAAGCTCTTAACCGCTAGCGGTTTCTCCCTCCCGCCTCTGATGAAGGCTCTGTCAACAAACATGGTTTAAATAGCACTTCGGTGTTAGTACTTCGGTGTTAGCACTGCGGTTAGAAGTTTACTACGCCTTTGTCTTGACTGGTCATTATTACGCAAGTACTAACAAAGCTGTTGACCACTAGTAAGTATCAAAGAATTTTAAATTAATCAGAGAAGTTGACCACCCGTTCACCGGCAAATCATAGTAAGGCAGCGTTCTTTGATCTATTGTTTGGTCGGCATGTGCGCCGGTTTGTTGCGTGTAAACTACGAATATTTCGACGCTAAATTCTCATTTGGTCGAGATAAGTGGGTTAATGCCTCGAAGGGAAGTGAGATTTGGCTCGAATAACACGGGTTTCTCGAGTTAAAAGGGTCGAAATAAGCGGGTTATTTTTAGTAGCAATCAATAGTAAGTTTGAAGGGAAATTAAAATGTGTTCTACTTAGGCGGGTGGTCGACTTATGCGAGCTCGAGTAAAACGGGTCCGACTGTATATTAAATATTCTGACTTAATGTGAGGCTAATCAGGGAAACTATAGACAATACTTATCCAATTGTAATGAAACTTTCACAATTGCAGCCTAGGGTTTTGCATAGAATACTGACTAAACTATATAAAAATTACATTCATTATTTTTAGAAGTATCCCCACCATATTCTCCTTATGAAACCCCAGTAGGCCTATTAAGTACCGTATTTCGTGTTTATTGTTTTCAAAACATGTCTAGCATAGGCGTCTATATGAAGGAGACGTTAATTTACTTATTTTTAGTTATTTATTTAACACAAAACTGATTCCAACTCATTAATACACACACAATTCCTATTACCGTCACATAAAACATCGTACCAACCACATACAACGTTGTTATTCTCAGCAAAAATAGATATTTGAAGCTCCATACCACCAGCGCTGATCAATAAACAGTTCTCTGAATATTGGAAAACGTTGCATGCAGGGAGTGGGTGGGCGAGTTAGGGGTGTGGATGGGGCGTTAATATTTGAGAGGCATTTATCGATTTAAAGTTATGTAAAACCAGATGTCTATTTGAGGGGAGGGTACAATTGCGGCAGAGGCTACAAAAGGCAGAAATACTGTAATACTCTAAACTATTAATGAACAGGTAGAAGTATTATAGAATTCGTACCTAAACAGATCTGGTACACTTTATTTGTGTGATTTCATGCCTAGTAAGAAATGAAAATTAATTTGTCACCTTTGGTAAATATAAGCATGTACATGTATTAAGCATGTGTATATCTGCATGCTCATGTTGATAGTCAAGGCCACACACATGAACATGTGCTGAGTGTATACATGCTATGGCTTGCTCGTACCTGGGATGTCGGTGTTGATGGCGAGGGCACCGCACATGGAGCAGGCACGCTGGGGAAGCTCCTGACACAGCAGAAGGGTCTGGCTGCACCGACCTGCAAACATGCAAAGTGCAAAAGTCAGTCAGTGTGTGCGAGGAACAAGGATTCGAAGCCTAATCCTCAAAATGTACGGGGAAGAGGTCAGTTTTCAACCCTGGGCTGTGATTCAAAGCAGCTGCGGTTACTGCTTATATATAAGCTTGTTGAAAATTAGTTAGTAGAGAAAAAAATCCTTGATTTTCCCCCTGATCGTTTGAAAATTTATGATAAAATTCTATCTTGCACCACCAGTGGTACTTGACACCTAAATCCACAATATTTTCTTTTATAATTGGACATTTATTTGATACCCTTAGTGTAGGTACCCTATGGTATATGAGCTGTATTCATATGCATCCCAGTAGCAGTGTGTATCACTGTATTCAAAAATTGTTTACCAGATGAATTTCTAAAAGAGACAATGTCAGGGTTGCCACAAAGTTTCTCATGTACATGTACCTTCTTTAGTAAAGCTTTCAAGTGGCATAAATAACAATGCATTAAAGTGAAACAATTCATTACCATGAGACCCACAACAAATGTAGAGGGAAATTTACAATAAAGCAGACTGTCTAAAATTGGCAATAAAAATATTCAATCATTCTTAATTGTCACATTGTCTCGTCACGTCTTTTTAAATGATAATCATCCTTTTCCCCCATGCGTTTCTCATCTACTGCACCGTAACACCTCGGGGACGAACAAATTGTGACAGCCAGACTGGGACTTACCGAACACATGACCTTTGCTGCAGCCGTCAGAAATGAGACTTGTCCACGCCACATCTGAAACATATACCAAACAAACTTGTAAATTATTCATTCAAGCTTACAGCACTCTGTAGAGAATCACAAATGAGCATAGCAAAAGAAATGTCCTTTCAAATGGCAAAAGTGTCGACATTTAAACAGGTTTGTCTTGCTTATACAATCATTAAATTGGCCCGAGCTTTTAGTTTGAAAAATTATCAATTTGTAGGTGTGCTTTCCCTCACAAATATTTTACCTAATTGTGTAAATGTAAAGTAAAAGCACTATAAAATTGTATTTTTTTTTTCAGTAGCAGATCTGTGTGGTAGTGGGAAGCGTTTTGGTTGTTCAAACCACGTTAACATAAATATTTTCTAAAGGGAAAAATTGTTAACAATTTTGTATGAAAAATTTGTGATGAAAATGGCTCAGAATGCACTGGAGCACGCAGACCTGGATCTGTCTTTACTGTTTATGTAAGTACCTTGCTGGCAGATGCTGCAGCGTTCCTGGCTGGAGGTGGTGCTGGCCAGTGCCTGCAGCGGCGCCGCGGTCAGACGGTCTGTCTCTGGACCCGGCGCATGGCACTTAAGGAACTCACACATCAGCCTCAGTGTCACACACTCTACATAACACACACCCCATAGCTTATACTCCACCAACATAATGGAGGCAATACATTCCAGACTAACTAATGAGTACTGATCAATGCAAATTTAAGTACGTTGACTGAACTTCATCATGACTTCACATTGTTCCTTAATGCAAACATGGCTTTTGGGAGAGAACATAGTTCTGCTTTAGGGCAGAAGCTGTTAAAAATAAAACATGAATTCTTAAAAATTGAAGATTTATTGTTCACTTAAAATTTAAGCTAAAAAAATATAAATCAATAAAAAAAGTGCATATAATATGAATAGGCATTAAAGTACACAATGGATATTGTGCAGATTATGGGCTTGAACCATTAGCATTGCTCTTTAAACAGTAGAACAGACTTCAAAACTACATACATTTAAACTTAAAATTGGAGCTTGTTTTTAAGCAATAGCTAACTGAATCTTTCGGTCCAGTTGATAAAGATAATGTGACTTGAGAGTTTTACCGGTAGGTTAGCTTTGCTTTAAAAAAAGTTAAATTATATCAAACAAATGCGAATTATTGATGAATAGACAAATAATCAGAGAACAAACCTGTGGGAAATAAGAGTGCGTCTTTAAGTAGCTGTTTTGACCCCGTGATGACCTTCAGGTGTGTGCGGATGTGGGCCGACATGAGCAGACTCTGAAACACAAATCACACGACATGTCACCAACTTAAATCTTACTATTCCATTGAACCAGAAGAGTTCTGTGCCACTAAGACATGGCGAGGATGTCAGAAAATCACTTTTGTAATTAAAATGTACAACTTTTACAATCTACTTTGCATATTCTAAGTCAGCTTTACATCTACACCAGGTCATTGGCATCCACGGGACTGTCAGCTAGAGTGGTGACAAGGCGGGAGGATGGAAGGACGGACGCACACCAATTAATGTGGTACAAACCAGAGTGTAAACACTCAGGTCTTAAAAATGCCAGTACATTCTGCTGGTAGCCTGTATCGTCTCACCTCCACGTCATTGATCATGGCTGTGTAGACGCGGCTGATATCCTCTGCCAACTGCGTCTTCCCAGGCTGCTCCGTGCGCAGACGCAACAGATAGCTAACAAAAAGACAATGATACGAAGGCTGGTTACATTTTATACGCAATATTATGAACCTATAAAGTGTTCTCGATTGTGTGTCATTTTGGTTTTGAAGTTTGATGAGCAACCATTTAAATATTTCAAAATTGGCCATATAAAGTGTTAGTCGAACTTGAAAAGAGCATACAAGAAAATTGGAGTCGACAAAAATCTAGAGTTATATTGATCAATACTCTTGAGTTCCGAATAGCGGTACAGTCTTGAATAAGAGTACAGGTTGGAAAATCACGACATTTTTAATAACAGTACGGGTTTGAATAAACATACAGGATGGAAATTCTATTGAAATCGAATAAGAGTACGGGGTTTCAATAATAGTACAGATCAATTATTTGCACGAGGTCAGACCAATTATTATTCAATGAATGTGTGTCATTTAATGAAAATGATTATTATTATCATTTTTTTAAATGAAAATGATTATTAGTATTTCGTAAAATATCATAAGATCATCAACTAATATATTTTGAATCGCAGCTTTATGTAAAAATCATAAATGGGTCAGTCATCATTCACAAATTTATTACACCTCGACACATCAACAATAATTTTTGCAACTTATCACCAACAGCACATTCTCTGTACATGAATGCAAAATTGTAACGCAATAAAGCTAGATCCAAAATACCTTTCAAAGGGTAAATACGCACCTGGCCAAATTCGCCTGATAGAAATGGATCTTAATACTGCATGTTTTTTAACTCAAAATGACTAGTACTAGTACCAAGTAGATACTGCAATAGCACCTGGAGAAAATGAATCTTGAAGCAATCATTTGACCTAGATTTGCCTTTTGCTGCAGGCTATACTTCTTGAGATTTAAGGTAAATTCGTCTGCTTCTTGTGTTACTAGTAGGCGCCGACATTTTTCCCCACAAATCGAGTGAGAATGTACGGTGCCTAATAAACATACAGGGTGACAAAGCTTTTTTTAAATAAGCATACGGACTCGAATAAGGCTGTACAGAGTGGAATATGTTTGTAGAATAAATACCCGTACATGTACGGCAATTCGGAACTCGAGAGTAACGAAAAGTAACATGAAGGTAAAGGGACATTTGCTCTGACTATCAATAACTTCAAGTCATGAGAGCTCGAGACAAACGGGTGATGAAAGAGAAGCGTCTCACCGCACGAGTCTCAGCGCCTTTGTGGGCGCGGTCTGCCATGTGTTGGAGGCGAGCAGCTGGTCGAGGCGCGGAGGGAACGCGGCGGAGGCCAGCCATGCCGTCTGCACGCGGGCCAGGCAGTCGCGCAGGCACCGCAGCGCCACTACAACAAAACACCACAATCAGGCACCACAGACACTCTGAGTATCAGATGTCCTGAAGAGACTTCCGACACATAACTATTCTCATTAAAAATTCTGAACAATCACAGGCTGTTAATCTATAATCATCACAGGCCAGTGATGAATATAAATGAGGTCAAGTGACCAATCACAGCTAAGTATCAGATGGGTGTGGCTTTTTCAACCAAGTAGGTTGCTGGGTGTGGCGGGTTCAACCAATCAGGTTGCAGTATTTAAACATGTCACATAAATTATGTTAATCCACTTTTAGGTGAAACATTTCAGAGGTCAATTTGCATAACATCTGATACTCAGAGTGACCGCAGAGAGCACTACACAGAACTAGATCAGAAGTGTTCAAAGAACACGGCGTCGCTACAACAATGTTGACTTATGGGCAATTAAGATATATACTGAAACGATGTATACTTTACTGTTAATCAAGTTCAACAGTTAAAAGTTGACTAAAATGTTATGGAAACCTCGATTAAAAAACCCACTAATGTAATCAGCCACAAATAATATGATAGTGCTTGTATTGCGCATGAGTGTGTGACTCTACGAGGTTTTTTTTGTAAATAATATTTTGTATTATTATATTTGATAATTTATTTTGATAGAATGATGTAAAATGTTATAATACAATGAGTATCTAATTCTTGTATATATTTTTTCAAATGTGCCTTTTCTGCGAAGCAACTGGTAATAGTACAGAAGAACCACGTTTTCAAGACAAATACAGAAGAAACACTAAATTAAAGAAAAAAAGCCTCTCGTAGAGAATGAGAAAAACCTATATCA
The DNA here is from genome assembly GCA_019095985.1 of Streblospio benedicti. Lineage (NCBI taxonomy): Eukaryota > Metazoa > Annelida > Polychaeta > Spionida > Spionidae > Streblospio > Streblospio benedicti. The sequence continues at coordinate 50,887,949 of CM032669.1, forward strand.
TCTAATTTAAACTCCTTAGGCCTGGACAGTCATAGAGCGCATTATGTTTGAAATCTAAAATAAAAAATCATGCTTAATTTTAAGACAATACTAGCACAGTATTCATAAATTGTAAAATTCATTATTTATTTGGGCATCTAGATAAGTATATTCAAATTATTTTCTATAAATTGAGTACATCATTAAGTATAATAATTTAGGTGGATTTATTGAATATACACAGATTTCCCATGGTTATTGTATAGCAATATAAATACTGCATACACACATGTTCACTCTGAGGTCCGAATCCATTAACAAAGAACTTCAGTGCAGTAACAGCGTTAACTACAAAATACAACCCTAGTCAATGGACGCTCAAGACCTCTTTTGTTTAATCTCCAAATACATTTCATAAAAACAACAGATCTTTGGGGATTTTTGTACACAAATTTGTAAAATGTTAACAGCAGAAAAACTCTAAATCCTCTGATTAAAACTGCGAAACAACTGGTAATAGTACAGAAGAACCACTTTTTCAAGACAAATACAGAAGAACCACTAAATTAAAGAAAAAGAGCCTCTCGTAGAGAGTGTGAGTGTGCTGTATTGATTTTTTTTTAATTTGCAGCATGTATATATATTGATTTTATCGTGTTGGCGAAAGACTTTGATGCTGGGTCAAAGAGCATTACAAACTATCTCTGGCTGGGTTGAATATTGAGTTTTTCTTGCTGGCTAAGTGCACTGGATATCAGTAAAATGTCATAAATGGCCTTCTAGAAAGCACAATTTAATTGGAAGAGTGCCTAAAATTGAATCACTTTGGTGTCGCCTCATACCTCATAGTTGTGTAAAGTTTGAACGAAATCGGGTTAACTGTAAAAGCTCTAGCTTATCCGGAGACAAACATACATAGATACATAAATACATACATAGTTACAAACGAACGAAACACAAGGCTTTCGCTTCAGCTGCTGAAGCGACGCAAAAACACCACAATCAGGCACCACGGAGTGCACAGTGACACATTACAATCAGGATTTTTGTATTTTTGTGTATTTTGTGTAATTTGTGCAATTTCATCTTATGTACAACTTAGAATAAATAAATAGATATGTGTCTGAACTCTTTATATTCCACTAATTAAACATGCTTTAGTTGGAAATCCTACCTACATGTAGCACAAAACCGAATACCGGTTTAATAGTTGAAATGATGCACAAATTCAACAATTCACAATAGTATCTATAATCCTAAGAACCGCGTGGTAAGTTCTGGTTGCAGAGCTGAAGTCAGTCTAAACTGCTGTGCGATTATGGTCATGAGTTTGAGCCCTATCAGAGACTACGTGATAGACAAATGGATTACTAACCTGACTTCCAGTCATAGGTCTAATTACATATAATCATTACACTGTATATGATATGGAAATGCCTACGAACCTCCATCATCTTTAAGCAGTAAATCAACAGAGTGGTCGATTGAACAATTCTCCAAGATGTGCACCTGCAACCACAATACATCGTAAATTTTTCAAGAATGCCTTTAGAAACTGCCTTTTACGTTTTTACTCTTGCAAGAATAAATAAGGCAATAAGAAAAGTTAACATTCAGATTCGGTCATGTGTTATGGAAGACTGAAAGATTATACTGACAAAATTTTTATCAAAACATGAACTTCAGTTTAAAAATGTTCCCCAAATTCAGATTACGACATTATGCAATTACAAAAACAACTATTTGCCAGGCTGCATTTGGAGGCAATGAGGAAATTCAGCTACTAAGCAGCCATCAATTCTAAAAGCAGTCTTGTAACCTGTTCATACTCGGCCATGTTTCAAAACGCAAAAAAAATACCCACATCTTTTACATGATTTTTTCAATGGCAAACACTGATTTTGAATTATTGTACAACATGTTACATGTACCTTTTTTTTAAATTCAATAATATGCCTCCATTTTATTGTGTGTTATGTGTAGAAAGCGATATATATGGCGAATGTCCACAAAACTCCAACATTTTCATTTTAGAGACTTACTGGTAGTCGGAATATCCATAGGGTTTATTGTTCCGAGACACAACTACTGACAAACCATGATCTGCTTGATGTTCTCTGTTACTAACTTGTCAACTGTCAGTCTAGTTCAGGGCAGATGTGCTTTATGAATAGTTTTCTCACAACTATAAAGCCTATTTGATTTACCTTGAGCGCCATCTTGAGTGTGAGGTGGCAGTAGTACTGGGCGGGGCTCTCCACAGCCAATAGGAAGGCTGCGTTCTGGGAGACGGCAACCCCGTGACCTCCCCACACATACTTGCGGTCCCGCGCAAACGTCACATCCTCAGTCAACACGCTGAGTCCTAAAGCACGCCCAGATGAAACTCAAATATTCAGCTGAACAAGTTTTTAATCATTCTAATGATTATGAAAAATTTATATTTATTATGTCAGCTGAAGGTCAAATAACTAAACTGGTTAGTCTACTTTGTAAACATGTTATTTTATATGACAAAGAAAATTGACATTCATATCACTTTGGAGTTCAGAATCTAATATGATGGCATTTGGAATAGTTGATATACTATATTTTTATATAAAGTATACTATACTATATTATTATATAATATAGTACCATACGTAAGTGTAACATAATCTCATAATTAGTTTAGTGTGTTTTATAATTTTATTTTTTATATGTTCAAATTCTTGTTGTGTTGGTTTATTTTTGGTAGTACTGATAGATTTAATATAAATCTAAGGTGAAAATAAACTTATTCTTATTCTAAAACTTTTATACATTGAAAGAAGAGAATTTCAAATTCGTAGCCTTTTGCAGAAGTGAAAAAGAAGTGAATATTTTCTGCAAAAAAAACCAATGCTTTTATTCATCCTAATGAAGTAGTAAACGGGTAGCTTATTAAGCTTGCTTAGACTGTCAAAATTAATATACCCATCCCAAATATACTCTAGGGGTCAATTGTTGGTTGTTCAAAATATACTTTCTTACTTAATGTCAAACTTATTATGGTAGTTCATTAAACGTATTTTTGACTAAAAAGTATATTTATGATTTGAGAGAGGCTTCTATTTATCAGTTAACGTATTATAAAAAGTATTTATTTCAAGTGATCAAAGATACATATGTATATGTATGATTAAAGGTGTAAAATAGCAGAACGAACATACTTCAAAACAATAGTTATTTTCCATTTTGTGCACTTATTTATATGATAATATGCAAAAGTCTTGTCAAATAGTGAACAACACGTGGTTTCATTTTTGGTTCTTGTTTCTTTGCAGTTGTTCAGATTAAAAATAAAATCACAAACTATGAAATTAAAATTTAAATAAATATATTTCACACACAGTATAGGTGCCTTGTCAATTTCCAATGGTTATTTTATTTTAAATCTGAACAACTGCAAAGAAACAAGAACCAAAAATATATGATAATAGTTATCGCAACACAATATCGGATGAATAAAATACCAATGTGTGCTAAAATCACAAATTTGTATAAAGCTCAGGCAAAAATCTCATCTGATAAGGCAACGTTTTGCATTTTTACCTTTGTCCTTATTGAAGAAGAGGCGATAAATGGTGTTGTCCTGAACAGCGGCGAAGTTTCCATGGCTGGAGCTCACCAAATCTACCAAAGTTCATTTACAACATCATGCCAACACAGCTTACATGGTACACCTCAAGTCTAAAATAAGCTAAAATTTACCAACATAAATGTCTGATTTACACTTACGCAGTAACGGTAAATTTAGTGTTTGCAATACATGTAGTATCATCATTTACTACTTAAGGGGACTATGAACTCTTCTTAGGATTTTATTAAACTTTGATTTTCTCACTCATATTTGCTTCAATTCTTACAAATTACACCTTATTTTGTGGATAATTATCTAATCTAATGACACAACATGTTTTTAATTGTATAGATTGATGAACATTTTTTATAAAGCAATTAGTGAAAAAATTACAACTTTGCCTGCGCAGCATATAACTCATAGTAAAATATCAAAATGACCAAAATCACTATTCAGTTACAAAATTTGTATATTTATCTAGAAAACCTTGCCTCAATTTTTTCACATTTTCCCTCTTTATCATTTTACTTACATTTTAAGTTTTAAAACCACTTATTTTCCGAACTTTCTTGAAAATCAATATAAAAAAACGCTCATAATTCATCAACGAAATAAAAAAATCAAAATCCCTAGTAAGGTTTTCTTCAGAATGCATACATCTTCAAATATATACATGTTTATGAAAATTTGATTTCACGGTTAGAGAAATATAAAAAGAAAAATTCATCCACTATCCAAACTTAGTTTTGAGAAAATGGGCTTTAAACGTGGCCAATGAATATACATTGACAGTAGTTGCGGTCTATAAAATGTATCATATAAGAAAAACTATTGATGATAAAAGGTTCATTTAAAAAAAAAAGTTGTTCTTTATCATTTATAGCATACAAAACATTAAAAATGTAAAAAAATAATTTTTAGCCCATAAAACCTTATAAGCCTGCAAAGAATGACTCAATGAGTCATTGTTTATCACTCCGGGTTGGTCTTCACAAAATTGGTTGTAATGGGAAAACTATTGAAGATAAAAGGTTCATTTCAAAACATGTTGTTCTTCAAAGTTTACAGTATAGTAAAAATTAAAAAGCTGAAAATGGAATATTTTTCCCTTAAAGACTTCATAGTACCCTTAACCTTAAAAAAAGTTTATAATCTTGTGACCATGAATTCAATAAAATTGAGCTTTTTTAAAACGCCATCCCTCATCTATAAATAATAAAGATGACATTGTGACTCAGTCTGCTGATACCTTTGTTTTAAACATTCAACACATAAAAAAGACGGACTCACCAATGATGGGGCTTTTCCCCGACAGTAGTTTTGCGACCCTGTTGGTGACTTGGAGCTTTTTTTTGCTCCACGTCAGTTCGAAAGCCAGCAAGTACGGGCCCTTAGCAATCAGCAGCACTCGCTCCTGCACCACAAGATGCATAATGATAACGTGGTAAATGTAATGAATAAGCAGAATGACCTCTTAACCCTTCTTTGTGCTTCCTTAGAATCAATCCTTACAGAATTAAACAGTATTTATATCATTGAAAAATAATACTGTTTTTAAAATGTGTTTATATTACATACATGTTGGAAAATGACTGGAATAGTCAAAAATATTCACAAATATTTAATGAAATTTACAAAAGAAAGCTGGTTCTTGAATGATATAAATATGGGTTTTAAAAATTTGATTGTATTGTATAATGTTCTTCTAAACTGACACAGGTTTGCGTTTTTGCTAGATTTGAGGTGCATTAGCAATAATGACTACTGGATGCTAAAAAATGCTACAATTATACTGATACCTGAATAATACAAAACAATGAACACGAATAGAAAGAATAATAGATAAATAAAATAGACATTTTGTTTGTCCTGAAATGGTAGATTCTGAGATGCATTTGCACCTTGCAGTAATGAAGACGTCAAAGCTACAATCTGGGAATTTGCAGTATTCTTATTGACTCTTATTAAAGTGGGCACACTAAATGTGTGCATCAAAGCGCTAGTAACTCTTAAAAACATAGCTAGTATGAATATTTTTAACAGGCCAGCCCAGACCTTCACATGTTAACATGCCAATTCTATGAAAATAGACTACCCACTGGACCATGAACTTTCAAAATCTACTAAACCTGGCTAAAATCTATGAGCCATGAGCATGTGGGAAATAATTATTTCACACACGTTTTTTTCTCTCACCCAGGTAATTTACTACTTTGGCAGAAATAGACCCACACGATCTGATGACTGGCATGGTGTTTGGCAAGGAGAGACACACAGGCAGACATAGACACACATACAATATAGTGTCAAACAAGCTTGCAGATATACAGCTAGCCAGGCAGCCAGATTACCTTAGTGCACCATGTTAGCTTGGTGACGGGCATGGCATCAGCCTCTTCCCACAGAACGCTCGCCTCCCAGATGTTGAAGTCGTCGTCCGCGCGACGCTCCGTGGCGAACGTGCGCACCAAGCCATTGTGGAAGCCCACCACCACCAAGCCTGCAGTGTATACACGTCACATTAACACCACCACCACGCCTGGAATACGTGGTAATATGGTCATACAAAGTCGCGCATAGGAACGCTATTGCACTAGTTAGCAAGCAATAGCTAAAATTCACATTTTAAGGCATCCCGGTCTAGGTCATATATATAGAGGCCTAAACAACATATAGAGAAATGAACATTGTGGCTTTCATTTTTTTTTAATTAACAGAAAACATATATTTCTTGAGACAGTGACACCAACAATTGCAGCCCATATCACTGGCCAACTGTGGTGGTACTTTATGACAGCAAGAATAACAAAGCTAATATCAGTCACTATACACAATGAAACAAAAATAACTATTTCGGCCATATGAAATAAAATATAGAAAGATATGGATCATGAAATGAAATCTAAAAAAATCTTAATGATAGAGATGATTGGTCGATAAACCAAGGCTATAAATTGGCAGATCAAGGTTTTGCGAAATGGTGAGGCAGGGTGCAAGTGAGTTGTTTTCCTGTTAGATATGTATATGCAACAAACCATCACAGATGATGCTCAAATGTACTTGATATGTCATATTTTGTGGATAAAAGAAGTCGTACTTGCTCACTTCTCCTCATCTCAGGCAGTGCTGCCTCGCTCTTTTTTGATTTAACAATTGATGTAAGACTCAAGGAATTTGCTAGTTAAATTTTGAGCAGTGGTAAATAGAGTTGTAGCCCTGCAGAAGGTAGTGGCCTAGAAATAATCTCAAAAGACAGAAATGTAGGCCATACTAGATTTATGCAAATGAGGATTTATATTTTTTTTACTGAATATGTTTAATTCACTTTCTGTTATCTAAAAAAGCATCTTCTTCATCTAATTCTTCATCTAGGAGTGGTTATATGACCATTTTATGGCAATATAGGAAAGATTGGCGGCCATATTGGATTTATGATACTTACGGATATTTCCGCTTCATGTATCTTCCTAAATGTTTGATATGTGATTCTGGGGACCTTATTGAAATGCATTCCACCATAAAACCTTTTGTTGCAATCTGTTTGAGGTGTACCCATCATTTTACAGGACTATAGGTGTGGGTGCGGCGTACCGATGTTTTCCGTGACTTGGCACCAGCAGACGGAGGACGGCACATCCTGACCACTGTCCACCACCTCAACCACTTCCATCTTCCTGCAATACAACACCAACACATTGCAGGCGCTAGGAGCCAATAGGCTACATCAGTAAGTTACTTCCACGTGTAATGAAAACAACACAACAAAATCATGAATCATAATACATTTTGTAAGTTACCTAACTTAGCAGAAAGAAAAAAAAATACATTTCAAATAATGATTATGAATAATTATGTTAAGATCTGTTTGAAAAACACAGGAATACTCCTCCCCTGTCAAGTAGAAATTTGAAAGTAAACTCCAAAAAGATTCTGATCATAAATAAAAAATAATGCATTGCGTAAACAATTGCCATGACTTGTCACTTAAACGATGCAAACATCTTATGTCAATACAGTCAATGGCTTGGATAGTTTTTTCTCAACTTTGATTACAAGTTTAAGTCAATAGCATCTTTGGCGATTGATGAATCAATGAATTGATTGATTAATGAATTGATTGATTGTTTGCTTGAGTGGTTGATAGGCTGGGCATACTGCCTGTTGAGGGGGAACAGAATCTTCCAAAGCACCATGTGTCCACCCTTCATCACGGCGGCAAGAAGGGCGAAGTTGCTTGTGTCGACAGAGGATGGACGACCCAGATAGAGCGGTGACCACGCCATCGCTAAAGAAATAGGTGCGCGTAATATAGCCATTTTGAGCAGCTACAATGCTGGAGAAATATAGAGAATACACATCTAATGTTCTATATAGGGTTCTATACATTGACAGTACTTGTGGGGTTTTTTTTCACTTAAAGTCAATTTTTTTCCCCATTTAATTCAAGATACAAACATAATTATATGAAGAAGGAACGAACCTGCTCAGATGCTTGTTATGAAGGATAGAAGCATCTGAGTAGGTTTGTTCCTTCTTCATACGATGAATCCAGATTCTAAGAAATCATTACTATATGACAAACATGATTGTTTTTCACTTTACTGTTGATAAACATTTGAAGTCTCATTGGTCAATAAGTATTTTTTTCTCAAATTGTCAATCATGTACATTTCTTTTCAAAAGCCCAAGCTCCCCCACTCCCCCACTTTACTGGCTAATAGCAAGCTGCTGAAGGTACCACTTTAACCGGCATGCACACAGATAATAGTTTGGAATAATGCTGGTGGCAGCTGTTGCCATCTGCTTGAAAACCTTTTGAAATGTGCCTGTCCCATTACCAGCCGTACAGTAAGAAACAATAGCAATAGTGTTGTTTTGCTGTGGTACAGCTGCTGTTGTTGCTCACCTAGTGCTGCGAGTGCAAAGCTGCGCTGCTGGAGCAGCTGCAGTCGGATGTTCTGCCGGTTGTCCTTGCTGATGCGGTTGGAGACGAGCGCAAAGTCCTCGCCTTTCATAGCCTCATACAGCACCAGGGACAAGTCCGACACCTGCAGCCCACAATGTCACTGTTTCCATAGTAATATCATTTACATACACAGCAAATGTATCACAATTTATGGGATTTATTTCCATCATTGGAGTAATTTTATTTTCAGCATTAGAATATACCCTCAAATCTCTGGAAAAATACAGCATCTAACTAGCCAACAAACTCTAGGGATTGCCATTTTGACTATCATGATGGAATGAATTTATTATCTTTTATTAGATGGCAATTGAGCCCAATTTCGGCTAATGAAATTAAAATGTAAACATGTTTTAGAGGGCTGTACCATTTTCCATTGTTGCTTTCCATTAAGTTCTTCATATAAGCACAGCCTGTGGTCCATTGTTAGTGTTGCAAGCACACATCTAAAATATAGAATACATGTACATAATGTTTTATTCTTTCAAACAAAATTTAGACAACATACAGAAACAATAATAAATTGATAGATGTATCAAGTTCAATATTTGACCTATTCATAAACACAAATATTCTATAACAAATATAAGTATCTCATTATAACTTTGAAAAAACATTTTCATTACTTCTTGGCAATGGTTACTTAGTCTGTTGTACCTAGGACTAGTCCTAGGTTGTACCTAGGATACTACTATTCCTAGAAATAAAAATCTTGTAAACAAAATATTCAGGACTGTTGCTCAAGAAAATTTAATTATAATGAGATAAATCTTAATTTAACCTACCACTGCCGTCAAAGTAAATTTTTACTATCTATTACTTCACATAAAGACAAATTGCTGACAATTTATCCAAATCATTTTCTATAACAGGAAAATAATAATGAAAAGGAAAAACTTACACGCTTCCACTAAGCGGAAAATTAGTATTTCAATACAAGTCATCTATTCTATTCATAAAGTAGACAATGTTCTAATGGAATGTAAATAAGAAATGCAATACCTGCCAAACTGGTCGGCTCCTAGGGGTGACCAACATGCAGACTTATAACCCAAAAATGAGACACTGGATTTTATCGAGGGGCTAAGTGTCCGATCCAGCATCAGGGTGTGGAGTTCGTCTTAAAAAGACATGAAAGAGAAACAAAATCAATAGGAAAGAAATTTCCACTTTAAAATGAATCAGTAAAAGGCTCAAACAAATTGAAGTAATGAACGTGCTGAATTGACCTACCTTGAGTTAGAACCTCCATAAGCTTTACTCTATCAACTCCAAGTTCAAACTCTAAGGTCTTTGCAGGAGGAGATATTGAACAAACATGCCAAACAGTCTGTGCATCACTTTCTGAAGGACTGCACCTCTGTTCCTGTAACAATAATGTCCTAATGGTGGTTAAATGTACTGACCCCATCCCTGCAGAAACCTGATGATTTGAAAAATACTTTATCTCATTAATCCCGGCGAGTAGATTTTTGTGAAGGCAGTTTTTGCAATATGGGACAAATATCATTGTTTTTCATACATTATGTGCATTGGTTTTATGTGCATTTAGAATTGTGTGAAGAAATAATAATGGCACTCTTCCAGCCTCTCTTGCTGTATCTTTCATAGTGTGCAGGTGCTCACCCCCCTCCCACAAACATAAAAAAAAAGTGAACAAAAAATCCCTCTGACGTCTTTCAGACTTGGACGATAAATATGTGACATGGAATTATCATATTACTTTTTAAAATGATCCCATGATAAAATCATTAGAGAGGTAGTGCAGCTTTGACAGAATTCCACTTCAAACACCATCTTTAATTTATGGCCACCCTACCTACGGTAGATCGGGGTGCGTGTCTCTAGATGTAAACAAACATTGGGTCTGAGTGACTTTGCTTGCAAGTATTATAGTACTAAAAACACGGATGTAGACAAGCACCTGTTGACGTCTAGATTTTCACGGGAAAACTAATTTTTTATTTTCTAGGAATTGTAATATAAAAAATCAATGAATGGCAACTTCAAGAATATGTATAGAAGTTTATATTGATATGTATATGACTTTATTTGGAAGAAAGTATACATATCATATGTAGTGTCAAGATAAAGTATGCATTACTGCAGTAGTTTACAGGTGATGTTTGGCCAGCAAAATGTATACTTGGCCGGTTGTTAATTTTACAATTTAATTGTCCGGTTAAGGATTCAAATTTTATATATACATACCAAATATGAACAAGGTTCACCTTATAGATTATTTCAGAATTTTGGGTTCACTTTTAGGACTTTTATTAAGGGATCCAAACAAAGGCCAATATTGTATGTGGGTGTGTATGTTTAGATAAAGTTCGCGAAAATCTGTACATGTAGAAAAAACAGAATTTAAAGGATTAGTGAGCATATAGTAACATCCATAACAAGCAGTTATTTTATGGATATTTGGCACCTGTTGCCGCGCCAGTAAATTCACCCAATACTGCTGTAGCAAAAACGACATCTGTATCAGCGATAAAACCTGATTCTCGGAACCCTGTTGGTAGACTGGATAAATGTATCTACCGGTACTATGTGCTTCAACCTAACTGTAAATTCTTAGAAAATATATGCAGACTTTTACGGGGTTTGTGCAGGATGACGATGTTCTTCCACAGGGTATGAAATAGAGCCTACCCGGCGGCCCGTTGCCGGCTGATTTTGGCTCGGGCCGACTGGATTTAATAGTTCACAGCCCAGTGGGTAGACTACTTTTTGGGAGTTGTAAATATGAACATAATGAAGGGCCGTACACTTTTTGCCAGGGCCGGCTACTTTTTATAGTTGCTTCTTTTGGGGGTACTATATGCTCATTGTTCCTTTAAACTGTGTTTTTTCTATAATATGTATAGATTCTCACAAACTTTATCCAAACATCAATTCCAAATACTTATACAATATGACATAAAATCAATTAAATATTAGTCTGAGAACTTTGGTCTTAGTTATGATCCCTCCCAAAATACCAAAAGTGAACCCGAAATTCTGAAAAACCCTATAGGGTGAACCTCGTTCATATTTGGTACACTTTAACGGCCACCTATAAAAGAAAAAGATTAACAACCGGCCAAATACACATTTTGCGGACCAAACATCATCTGTAAAATGCTGCAGTATTAATTTAAAGGTCTATACATACGCTTGACGTTGCCATTCATTGATTTTTTATATCACATTTTTTAAGAATGTTGACAACAAAGTTATATTATTATTGTTGACAATGTTATGCGTGTACCGATGGGCGATAATAGCAGAAATAAATATTTTATCCACATGTCCTATTCTTACCAGAATATAAATACCACTATCATGGGCAATGCAAATAGAGCCATCTTCACTAGATGATATGCATGGGTTTTGCAATATTTTTGCTCCATAAGAAAGTGTTTTGATAACACTAGCATCCATGTTAAAGTCAATATTAATATATTATTTAAGGGAGAAAGAAAAGAAGAAACGGTTTAGTTTGTTACGGTAATATTTTTAGTTGTGCGGGTCTCGGACCAATGGACAGGATATCTCTGCATAAGGTCTCAGACCACTAAACAAATGCTCAATTGTAAGATCTATTAACAATGTAATAACCAGCCCCCTCTACCCTGCTTAGCTTTGAGTGTTGGCCAATAATCTTATTTTTCTTCAACAGAGTATTTCATTTCCAGTTGCTGAGGAGAAAATTCATATGGGCATAACCACCTTCCCAGAGCTCTGGCAGCCATAGAAGAGACCTACCCCTTGAAATCCTCTGTAGTCTAGCACTATTCTATTTGATACATGGCCGTCTTATAACTGACCATGTGCACTAACTATTCAAAAATATTTAAATAAAATAACTGGTTTGACACCTATTGGGTATAAGCTTAATTATTTTACCATATCTATTATCAGTAAATAATCGGAACCACGCCTACTTTCTAGTTATAGCAACAAGCCACAGCACCCAAGTGTTCGGACCGAATTTTTTTGCTCATTTTGTATTGATTTGGTGGTCTGAGACCTAATAACCTACCTGCTAAGAACCCTGCTAATAAATCTATATTCATACCAAGTCACTGGCTTATGTATACCGCCCCCATAATATAATTATAAGATAAGAAGTAACAACATTGTGTAAGCCTTTTTTTAGTTTCACTTATTCTCGGGGCGAGGGGGGCGGGCGCATGATATTGCTAGTGTGACAAAATCTGACACAAATGTCATAAATGTACATTACGTACGCACTAAAAAAAGGAAAAAAGACACCCAGAAGTACACCAAAATGTGAAAAAAGAACCCAGATGATACCAAAAATGGGGAAAAAAGACACCCAGTTTTGAGGCACGTCCATTTACTCACTGTGATAATATTAATTGATGTGAGACATACCCCGACCCCTACCCCCGAGGGATGACACTATTAAGATGGCTGTGCACACAGACATTTAATGTTTTTGAGAGTTTTTGACAATAAAAAAATATTCAATTGATGATCACTGGAATGCTCTCCGTAATGCACTCCACAGCTCTGCAGAGAAAACAGTTGGTTTCCTGAAGTGAAAGCATCACAATTGGTTTGACGAGAATAATCCCAATATCCAGAGCCTTCTGCCCAGATTGCACCAGGCCCACATCAAACATGTGGGAGATAAATCATCACAACCATTGAAGGACTCGTACATCTGCCTTAAAAGGGAAGTGCAGGCATGCCTAAGAGCCATGAAGAACTGATGGTGGAAGGACCTCTCTGATGAGCTGCAAGCTGCATTAGACCAGAAAGACACCAAATCCTTCTATTCTGCTCTGAAAGCTGTGTACTGCCCTATATCCCATGGAAGCTCACCCCTGTATGCTACAGATGGCCAGACCCTCATCAAAGATAAAGCTGGCATCCTTAACTGTTGGGCAGAACACTTTAACTCTGTGCTAAATTGTGTGTCAATCGTCTCAGACCAAGCTATTGATGAACTCCCCCAAAGACCCATGCATGAAGATCTAGATCGCCCTCCCACTGTACAAGAAACTCTCAAAGTTGTTAAGCAACTCTCATCAGGAAAAGCAGCTGGATCAGATGGTTTACCTGCTGAACTATTTATTCAAGCATGGTGGTGATCAAGTAGCCATGGAACTTACACAGTTGTTCACTGAAATTTGGGATGTTGAAGCTGTTCCACAAGATTTTAAGGATGCCCTACTTGTCCACCTCTTCAAAAACCAGGGCTATAAGTAAGCTTGTGACAACCATCGTGGCATGTCCCTCCTAGTAATAGCAGGCAATATACTTGGCAAGCTCATAATTAACCAGTGTTGTGAATGAGTTGTACCCAGAAAGTCAATGTGAGTTCCGCGTGTGTCGTGGTACTGTAGAAATGCTGTTTTCTGCACAAGTGCAAGAAAAATGCATAGAGCAGAACATGGACCTCTTCATGGTGTTCATTGACCTCACAAATGCCTTTGACTCAGTGGGTCGTGAAGGTCTATGGAAAATACTCCTCAAAATTGGATGTCCCCCGTTTGGTGAACATAATACGATCCTTTCATGATGGAATGGTTTGTCGTGTTGTTGATCAGGGCTCTTTTTCAACACCGTTTGAGGTTAGTAATGGAACAAAGCAAGTCTGTGTTATGGCTCCATTGCTGTTTCCAATAGTTTTTTCTGTCATGCTCCATGATGCCTTCAAGGACTGCGACAAAGGGGTGATGATCAAGTTCAGAAGTGATGGGAGCATATCAGAGTTGTGCCTAAGTACAATTGACGGACTCAAGTCCAGTCCAAGTACTTTGCAGCTGGACTTGAGTCCAAGTACAAGTACATTGATGATTTTTCCAATGTACTTGAGTCCAAGTACAAGTACTTTGATTGTACTTGAGTCCAAGTACCAAGTACACAGGTTGAATGTTCAATGAAATACAAGACAAAGACTGACATTTTACTGTATATCAGCTGGATATACATACGTTTTTTGATAAACTACAACCATGTATTATATAGCAAGTAGAATGTGTTGAAAAATGATTGAATATTCATAAGGAATCTGTTGAACTTTGACCCTTTGCCAACTAATAAGTACTCAGAGAGCACAGCATTGCTAAAACAACATTGACGAAGTCCACGAATTACTAAGTGAAACTGAATCTGTGTCTCTCACTATTGGACAAGTCGTCAGTTCAAATCATTCATGGGTATTACCGCCTTTTTATCAAAGATTGAGAACTGTAGAGGGTATACACGAGATTGACGTAGGTGACATGCCCTGTAATAGAAGCAAATGGTAAATTGTATTTCTTTTATAATAGACAGTTTGGTTACTATTTCGTTATCATTCCGAAGATGTTTTATTATTTCTTTCAAATAAATTGTATCCAGGTATACAGCGGGAAAAAATCACTCACAGTTGTCTCTTTTAAAGTTCAAAACAATGGTTTTGTGAGGACGTGAATATTTACTTATCATTTAGTTAGATTACAAATGTATCATATACCCCTTGATCTGAATAACAATTCATCTTACTATCTATCTGCAATAAGCATGTTAAGAAAAGATGGAGGACT
>CM032669.1:50903139-50948467 GCA_019095985.1 Streblospio benedicti
AAGTGGTTGCTAGGCAGATAAAGTAAGTAAGTAAATAGATGTGCAAATCGGCTATTGAAACACTGTACATAGGAATGTAATCTCTAGGCGAAATTTTCGTGTTGTGGGCTAGAGTGTAATGGTATTCTTCATCGTCAGATTTTCCGGTTTGTCAAAATGTTCAATAATATCATGAAATTCGAGTATCAAATTGAGTTACTTTTTAATATTTAATGTTTTTATATTCAGGCCAGTTAATGGTGATGTTTTGTTTTGCAATATACTTGATTGTGAAAAAAAACTATCGATTTTGTCATAGTGAGAAATTTTATTTGACCATATCCTTGTATGCCAAGCTTATGTCCAGAGTAGTGAACAGCCACTAACCACAGCTTGTCAGTAATGTCATGATTTTTGGTTTAATAAGCAAATAAGTGTGTATTTCAAATATTGTTTCTGATTGAGCAAAAGCGGTAACTAATCATAGAACTGGCTGTAATGCTGATTTTATCGTCAAAAACCGTGAGTCTTGACAGCCCTGTGATTTTTTGGGCACCAATATTCATGTTATTCAACTGGCCAAACGGGCCAGTTCAAGACAGAGTCAACAGGCCCCAGACCATTTTAACTGCCCATGGGCCAGCAGCTAAATCGACCTCTGTTATCTTTTAATTGGTCTCGAAGTGAAGATGGCTTGAAGTCTGATGCAAATTACATTCTTAATTTGTGGATGGTTATTCATATCCAAAACGTTTTAAAGCAAATTATGTTAATTTCATTCCGACCACTTATTCTTCTTCAGGGACCTGCCTCTACTGCACACACGAACAGAACTATTTGTCAACAAGTTTCACCAGGACTTTGCGCCTCTGGCTTATGACTGCATGGAGGAATGGTACTTCAATAATGTTTTGCATGAAACAAAACAAAACCTTGTTCATTCGATCAGATTCAATAACAGAAACACTAAATTTGAAAGACCAAGAAACACTAAATTTGAAAGACCAAGACTGAAAACATGATACCTACGAATAATTTCTATATGCCTTAAAAACAATTACGTAGCTTGTTCATTTACATCAGAATCAAAACAATTGTGATATCTCGACATTCAATTTCCTGAATATACTCTTATGAAAGTGCTTCACTTCAAATACAAGAAACTGTACCCCATTTAGATGCAGCTCAAATGAATACGTGGATATGGATAAAGTTTATTAATACACTAATTTCAATTACACCTTGTTACACAGAATATAAAATTTTGGAAAGGTACATTGTACTGTTTTATCTGTGATTAAAAATTGCACTGATGTTTTATCTGTGATTAAATTCATATCTTTCAGAGTTCCACCTCTTAACGTTTCTTCAATATATAATAGATCAGAAAAAAGTATTAATAGTTTAAGCTGAACTTGTTTGATCATGAGGTAAGATCATAGAACAACGTTAAAAGAAGCCATGCATGTTAAATACATGTACATGTACTGTGCAAATACTGAAATTTGTTATGCAAGAAGAGCTTTGTAAATATTATGCGGTATATTCTTGTAGATTAAAAATGTAGAGTGTGCATGCATGATGACTGTTTATGACTGAAACTACAAAAAGAACTTGAAATTTGTTGAAAGAATAGAACAGAACAGAACAGAATTTTATTAATCAGGGAGTCCCATACAAAGACAAGTATATAAACAATCAACGTGAAAGAGAAAATATAAATAAATAAAACGTTATGCAATATAATATACAATTGCCAATACATGTCAATGAAAAAAATAATAATACTGATTTTGATTGGCACAAGAAACATAAAATATATATTGGCAATAGATATATTTATCAAAATCAAATAAATTGTGCTAAATTAACAAATGAGTTTAAAAAGCAATAGGATTCAATTCACAAACGATGACAACTGATTCTTAATCTATAAATATTACTTCTAAAAATATAAATTATAAAGAATAAAAGACGTAAAATGTACATGAACTTTTTCTTATTAACTCTGACTTGGTATTCCAACAACAAACATAAGAAAAGAGCAACAATGACATATTTAACGTTTTATTAACACGCCCAGATCGCATTATGATGTTGACCCCTCAGCAGATATACTGTTTCAGCATGGAACGGAAGAAGCAAGCTTTCCGCACACGTGCACCTTCAAACAGAATCTCCGGCGGATTCGAGGCATTCAGCTCGGGTGTGCTGGAAATAAGCAACCAAAGTTTGTGTAGAAATCAACTTAGTGTATTTTACACAAAAAACCACACAGATTCTAATTACAATTTAGTTTGACATAAAAATTGAGGGGGATGGGCTTTTAGATATATCAGATATTTACAATAACAGTTCAATGGTACAGGTTTGGTATCTAAATTCATAGAGATCTTTTACAGGGATGCGGGACTGAGGGGATTTTGGATACTTATTGTATGTCTATATGTGAATACAACATAAACAATGTCATTTACAAAGTTTGCATTTCACAGCTATAAATGTTTTCTTCTAGTGACTGACAAGAAATCTTGTTGCTACATAGCTGTCATTACAAAGAATTGCGGACAATATTATAAAATCATTGTTTGTGGAATGTATTCACATCATAATCCTGACTACAGTAAACCTCCTCAACAACGGAACCCACTTTGCAGTCCAATTTTCTTCCGTTGGAGGGGTTTCTGCTGATTAGTCATCTGAACATAATATTCGAATGTACCATCAATTATCGCTCAATGCGGAACGTTATTGTTGAATTCTGCTTGTCAGAACAAATGCACTGCCCATTTGTCAGTAGCAGTTCTCTGATAAATAAATGGATATCCCGTTGACAGCTAATTACAAACATAATCTTTAACTTTTAGTCCATAAATTAAAGATTACTGTTAAATTTTCCCTGTGTTATTTTTTTCAACATGGTGCTTCTGTTCTACAGCGCATGCGCATAATTGATGGGTCGTTGTTAGCCTCGCTAAACTGCATTCTATTGCATATTGGTAAGGGCACGCAACTACATGGACTGGATGATCGAGACTAAGTCTTTATTTGTTAGGACATAACGAAACCACGTACGATAAGGAGAATGAATGGTTCGCAGAACAAAGAAATTCCTTTGTTTTTAGCGCACCTGCTACAAGTGCATGGAGTACGAGTGTCATGACAAGGATAGTATCCTTGTTATCATATCGGAACGCTCTCTGATTGGCGAACCCTTACTGGCTTGAAGAAGCCCCTACAAAAACGAAACTAGTTTAAATGCACTGCTCCGTTGTTTACAAGATGAAGAAAGCACATGGAATACGATAACAAAGAGCAAAATAAGGTTAATTCCGTTGTTTGTCACCCAAAATACCTTCCGTTGTTCGTTGCGAAGGACATTCCGTTGATTACTCAAAGTTTTACTTATCTATATAAGGGAAAATGTTAATGCACAGAAATTCTTTCCGTTGCTGAATTTTTCTGTTGAACACTGCTCCGTTGTTGAGGATATTTACTGTATAACATGCATTTGAATTTCAAATAATATTTGAAACTCAAAAATTAAAACCTATTAACCCTCTCGACGCCAGGCGTAAATTTACTATGATACCCCCTCAGTGCCAGACACGCATTTTTCGTGACGTGTTATTCACTGTGGGGGGCTTCAATTGTCATAGTCGAAATATGATCCTTTGTAGCTCTTACGTTTTTCATCAGAACATTTTCACATTTACACTACACATTCAGGAGACGGTCTAGTTTCTTATTTTCACAATTATAAATAAAGATACATACAGCATCAGGTTCAATTTTGACTATTTTGAGAGATCTCCGATTCATTTGACAACTAGTGGGCCAATTTTGAATGCGGTAAAATCGGTAGTTATTTTAATTCCAGCCACGTTTTATCCAGGATATGCACGATAAACAACACAAACCATCCATATTTCATAAAAATATAATTTTACTTACAATATTACGGACCAAAAACGTATTCAAACAGTGATGTCTTTATAATCTTGAGCTTTGACAGGTATCAGTCAATCTGCCAACAAAAAGATCATCCGTTTTGATAGAAATATTAGATATCCGACGTCCACACTTATTGGGTAGTTTGCCAAACGCTTTATTTGTGATCCGTAATCCAAGATACAATAATATGAGGCGTGGATGACGAATAATATGATATTTCTTCTTCAAATATTTCTATTTCGTCCCAGAATTGTAGATCTTACCGTTTTCCGGAAAATCAGCCTTGCGCAGCGTACGGCGCTGCAATAGATTCGTAAGAGCGCTCTTGATAAAGGCTTATTGCATCATTTAGCAGTTGTCAAAATTGTTATGTCGGCGATTGAACCTAAGAATACCGCTTTCAAGGCTGAAAATTCGATGTCGTGATATGACCTTGAAGTCTAGTTTCACATTTCATGTTGGATCTCAAAGCAAAGCTGGTTTCTCAAGGATTTCAGTGATGTATGACAAGCCATGGTTTTGCCTACGAAAATAAGAGTATTTCAGGGCTCAAAATTGCAGCACATAATGCGTGTTGGGCGAGTAAATATTCGTTCTCACGAATAGAATTAAGATATTAACACTATGCTGCTTGTTTCCTTCTAGAAATACATCGAAATGTGAAGGTAAAGTTATTGTTGTTGACACACAGGAATTTGAGACTAGAACCACGAGTATTTGTTTACGAAAATGGCAGACAAAATCAAACTGTTTTTTTCTGAAATAAGGCTCCTACAGGAGCCCACGGCACTGAAGGGGGTATTTACATTGGGCTCCTGTAGGAGCCCACGGCATCCAAAGGGTTAAACAAAATCATTACTAACCTGATAGCCTTGAGGGCCACTTGTTTTTTGTAATTCTCTCCACGTTTGCCGTGGATATAGACCAAGTACTCCAGGATATTGATGTCCCAAATGTAGGCGTAGTACGTGTCTCCTGCAAATTGGATTGATAAAATAGAATTCTACAGCAATTTAAATTTACAGCTAATAAATCATTATATTCTAAAAAATAAATAAATAAATAAATAAATACGAGTCAATTCAATCTAGCTCATTGTATATATGCTAGAAAGAAAGAAAACATTAAACAATTTCCCACTTCAAATAAAAATATTTTATATGAAATAATCATTGCGGTTGGACCAATTTACTTATAACTCTAAATAACAACTAAGATTTATAGATAACTCAAGATTGTCATTTCACTTCATAATACTTTATATTTTAACCTCCTCGTTTAATCCCATACTTTGCACAATTCAAATTTGTTTCCATACTTTTGCTCAGAGTTTGACTTCTGTATCATGTTCAGCTATATTGTTAACACATGTTCTGGTGTATGTGTGTCCCTGCGCCATGAAAGTGGCTACCTTGTGATGAGCAGGGTCAGGATTAGCCACTCGTCCGCTCATATTGACTGGTAAAAACTTGTGGAGGAGCAGTAGAATGTTTTAGCAACTTGTCTTTTTGACGAGTCGCAATTCTGGTCGATTTGCCATACAAATATAGAGCTTCGTGCAAGGACAAGTACATTTTTTACAGGATGAGTAGATATTTGAGGGTTACTCGTACTGCTGATGAGTAGCACTTTTCCATATAATCCTGACCCTGATGAGTTTGCGTGTATGCGTGTTCGTACCTGCGTCGTGTGAGGGGCGTTGTTCCTGCAGCACCTTGAAGGCCCGCTCATAGTCCACCTCGTCTAGGCACTGGCACAGCACCACCAACTACAGGAGCACAAACAAATGTAGAGAATAAGGCTAAAATGATTCATACAACGTATAGCAATATTCATATGGACGGACCAGGACGGTAGATAATAATGTGTACTACATATCATGATAAAAATTGTGATACCTAACCGTGTATACCTGGAAAGGGCAAACAGAGAATATACCAGTTCATTGCTACACTCTTTGCTACACTCCAACTACATATTTATCACACTTTGGGCATGGTACAATAAAAGGACTACTTTCTATCCCTGTGTAGGATGATTTCCCCCACTCTAGCTGACAACAAACTACAGAGTTCTAAGTTATGATATTAAATTAACTACCGTATACGACCATCCAAGTGCCCACCCTCAAGTATCAGACCTCCCCCCCTCTTTTTCTTAAATGTCCTTAAGAATTTATGTAGTAAATGCATTCTCATGTAACAGCCCACCCCCCAGTTTGAGAAAATGTCATTTTAACGGCCCTGCCCGCTTGGATGGTCGTATACAGCATAGGCAGATCCAGGGTGGGTGGGGCAGGGGGGAGGGGGCGCAGGGGCACGCGCCCCCCCTTTTCCCACCAAAATACTTCATTTTTATAGGGTTTTTCATGAAATACCTTAAGTGCCCCCCCCCCCCCCTTTTCCAAGAACCTGGGTCTGCCTATGTACAGTAAATCCTAGTGTCAAGCTTGCCGCGCGTCTCACCTGGGTGTGGGCCTGCAGGTTGGTGCAGCACCGGATGAGGCGTTTGATGAGCGCGTCGTCCACCACGTTCTTGCTGAGCGGCTCATGGAAGTAGTCCGTGGCCAGGTGAGCAGTGAACAGGTACTGGCGCAGCGCCAACCGGTAGTGGGACAGAGCGAAGTTGACGTCTGCCTGATAATCAACAGTACATGATCAGTACTCTTGCGTCTAAACGGGCATCTGTGTCTGTCTGATAATCAACACTACATGATCAGTTCACTCTTATCTATAAACTCGCATCTAAACTGGGCGGAGTTAACATGAGACTATAGGAAGTCACGTGAGACACAGGGTCAGGATTAGCCACTCGTCCGCTCTTATTGACTAGTAAAAACTAGTGAAGGACGAGTGCTAATTTTTAGAAACTCGTCCTTTTGAGAGCAATTCTGAATAATTTGTCATACAGATGTAGAATTTGTAAAAGGAGGACGAGTACATTTTTTTTGCAGGACGAGTAGATATTTGAGGGTTACTAGTCCTGCTGACGAGTAACACTTTTCCACCTAATCCTGACCCTGAGACAGGGTCCCGTTACAATGTTATGGAAAAGTACCCTTTAACAATCATTGTTACACTAATTGTCAGGTGTTCACTTTTAGTTGTAACATTCCCGATGAAGTTAGTCATAAACATGGAAGGCTATGACGAAATACACCTTTACAAATTATTTTAATAAGGACTTTACTTAAAAATCTCGTTTATATTAAGGCATTGGAGAGAAACTATTGCTTTTGAAAACGTCTGGTATCTTCGTATCTTTAGGTTGTACCTGATTGTTTGGTGACACATCAGGGTTGCCACAAGAAGGATGACCTAAAATTCCCTGACTTTTCACTGACTTTTCCCTGACTTTTCCCTGACTAATTTTGAATTTTCACTGAACTTAATATCTTAAATTTCGGCCTCCTCCTACCCTACAGCTGTACTTTAGTTCAATTTATTGCGTTAGATAGTTAAATACTGACACAACTATATGAATATTATTTCAAAAGAACTACAAGTACATTTTTTTGCATATCAAAGTGTTCACACTATTTACTAAAGGAAATAAAATGACCTTATACATCGGTTTTAATGTATGAGATATTCACAACACTAACAGTTTAACAATAAGAATATTCAGAAATTTAACAAAATCTAGAAGTATATTAGTTTAACACCCACTTTGTTCAACTGATCTTAAAGAATTTAAAAGACCTCTAAAGGAGAATCTTTATCTAGCAGCCAAAGAATTTTTTCTTCCAGACAGGCGTTTGCCTAAGTGTAGAAAACTAACAAATAAATTAAAAAATGTGTCTTGTTTTATTTTTTGTTCATCCAGATTTTTTATAATAAATATTTTAATAATTTACAAATATAGTAATTACATATGCAAATTGCCCGACGTGACGTAGGATTTGACCTTTTGAACTTACTGCAGGGATTTCCGACGGCAAACGCTTGACGTTCCACGTGAACGTTGAATCAAAGACAAATACTACTTTGAGTCTGTGGTGTACTTACCAATCTGTATTACCGATGCGTGTTGCCTCTTCATGGTCAACACTAACAATATCATCATTGTTCTCATCCTCATCACTGCTTGGCTCTGGCTCAAACAAGTAGCCACTATAAAGGCCTAAGTTTTCCTCTGATTGTGATTCATCTTCTTAGCATGAGAAATACTCCGCCGTGTCCGAGTCAGTTGCCATGATTCAAATACTGCAGTAGCAGGTGCTTGTTTGCACTCTATCACCTGTCTCGCTGTGACGTGGAGTTGAGTATTCTTCATTTTCCAGTTGCGCAGAACGTCATGCGCAGTGGTATTTGCAGGTGCGCTAAACGTTCATCGCACAAAAGCTACGATTTTTGGTCAACACGACATTGAATATTAAAAGGTTATTTTCAAGTATGTTTCGTCGTATTGTATACGTGAAAAGTAGTTTTCTAATAGAATTTTGAGTGAGGAATACGAATCTGTAATCGGATTTACATTCCTATGAAAATTGACTGAGATATAAGGGAAATACTGATCGTAAACAAATATGACAGACGACCCGGTTCAGCAGAGAAACTTGGAAAACACAATATTCTGATGAATTCACGCCTCAAATAGACATTTTTGTATACATTTCCAAAGTTTATCAATGTGACAGCCACCAATTTTCCATACAATACCTTATATCCATGATCTGGCATGAAATATTTTTTCAAATGGGATTTTAACATGTACCGGAAGTCATATGGAACGTTTGTCGCAGCTAAAAATGAAAAAAAAGACCACTGCGCATGACGTTCTGCGCAACTGGAAAGTGAAGAATTTCGTAGATCTAAGATCTAGATTAAGGGGCGGAGCTTGCGAGTCACAATGTGACGTCACATTGTGATTGTGTAGTAAATTTAAACGATGATTATAAAAGATCCAGTCATTATCAAATTATCAGATTAAAGGATATACAAGGTCTATGTCATTGAAATCATCCTCCCAAATTTCAAGAATTTTGGAAATGTGGTTTATAAGTTATAGGATATTATGTTGCCGTTCATTCAAGTGGGAGCTAGACCGTTCGTTCACGACTACGCGTCATAAATTACCCACAAATCCATTCGGCAGAAAAACAACAATGGCTAAAGTTTTGTCGGTATTTGTGCAAATAAATTCACTATATTTTGGTATACACTTATTTGATTACATGTTTTATATGTGATAAAGGAAGTGCATCTCATTATGAAAGAGGCACATACTAACTGCAAGTTTGGTTCATAAAGAGAACTATGAGAAGACCGGGGAATTCAATTTTTTAGATAGGATTTGAGGATGATAATAATTCTTTTGAATTATCATCTAAAATCTTATCTGTATCTCAGTATTGTTGCAGTACAAATATCACATGTTGCTGTCCTAACAAAAATAACAGTTTTTTGTTGCATGAAATCTTTGCCATGGCCATAGATCTTTTCCTCTGAAATTTCCTTTTTTTCCTGACTTTTCCCTGACTTTTTGAAATTAGATTCTTCACTGACCAATTTTCAAATTTCCCTGACAATTCACTGACCTTGAAAAAAAAAAACTAATTTCCCTGACTTTTCAAGTCCTGTGGCAACCCTGACACATGCATACATGTACTATACAATCTTAGTAATACACATATTATAAACATATGCAAGACGCTGAATGACAACTCATTCCAAACCCTTAAACAAAAATCTCTACATTGTACTCATACATGTATGTGAATTGCTGTATTGTTATTTGTTATACTGTATTCCTGTTAAACAAGTAGTCTTCTGGAACGCCGTAAATCTCCCCTTTCCCGATCAGGCCATTTTTGAAAAGTAGGCCAAAGCACTCAAATATCAAATCACATGAGGAGAGTGATATAGTCATACAAAATGTCAAGTTTGGTGATGATAGGTAATAAAGTCTTCCCAGGAGACAGATAAACACAAATTCGTAATAATTTGTTTTTAAAACACATCGTAATTTCATCAAAAGTAGGCCAAAGTACACCAAAATCTAATCAGCTCTGGAGAGTTGTACAACGAAGCTAGATATGAAGTTTGGTGACCATAGGTCAAATACTTCTCCATGTAGAGTGGTAAAAAGGTTTATTACATAACGCTCATAAGTTCGTAAAAAGTAGGCCAAAGTACACCAACGTCAGTTCAACTGTGGAGACCAGTATAGTGAACTTAACTGTAAAGTTTAATGACCATAGGTGAAAAACTTATCCCATGCAGTGGTAACAAGTTTTACTCGAATATTCCAAAAAAATTCAAAAGTAGGCCAAAGTACACCAATATCGAATCACATGAGGAGAGTGATATAGACATACCAAATGTCAAGTTTGGTGATGATAAGTCAAAAACTCAGTAGTAAAGATTAAATATTCAGAATATTACCAAATAGCACACAAGAGTTTTTATACAGTAGAACCTCTCTATTAGAACCACCTTCGGGACCAATGCTATGTGGTTTCAATTAGGATGTGGTCTCTATACAGAGGTTCATTTTGGTAGCAGTATGAAGGTTTGGGAGCTTGAAAAGGGGTCTTATCATATAGGTTGTCTCAATAGAGAGGTGGTCTTAATTGGATGTTCTGTACAAAATTATAAAGCTGCAGAATATGCGTACAATGGAACCTCTATTAGGACCACCTTTGGGACTACTGTTAGTGTGGTCTCAATATAGAGGTGGTCTCTATACAGAGATTCATTTTGGTAGCTTTAAGGTTTGGAAGTCTGAAAAGTGGTCTTATTGTAGAGGCGGTCTTAATTGGGGGTTCTACTGTACAAAATCATAACAGGGCTGCCAACCCCCTCTCGAGGATTTCTGTACTCCCGATGTCTCAAATTAGTATTTTAGGGGTCCAAATTAGTATTCGAGGGAAAATTCATTATTTGCCGTTATTTAACTTTTTATAGGAAATATTGAAGGTACAATGTACAAAAAACACTGACTTGATTAATTTTAATGTATAGAGTATAATTCAACTTCATTAAACTACCCCAATAGGTCTCTGCCCGGAGCCCGGCATGCGGTGGAGGTGCAAAACCAGGGTCATTTAGCTCCCAAAAACCTGCGAGAACATACTTGTGTTTAATACTTCTATTTTATGCTGGTGTAAATAGATTGAAATTGAAGCAATATATCATTTCATGGAGTCGTGTTTGTGAGAGGCTAGAGATAGAGGTACAAATATTAATCTCTGTCATTCATATAGACTTTATAGACGTATGTCGAGGTGCTGCCGACCGCATCTAGTACACTGCTCAGGGAGTTCGTATGCACAGTCAACTTGTATGTTCCATTTTAAATGGATTAAACTACTTTATTCATCACAGATCATGTGCAAAAATGCATTCTGGTAAAAGAATGTTTACCCAACATTATTTAGATTCGTTGTATGTAAGTAATATATGAAGTAATATATGCCAGGGATCCATGTAGCACCATCATCACGTGTTGCTTCAGTTTGTCTTACCACACAATAGAAAAATCAACCAAAATTTTAGTCCAAATGCAATCCAAAATTTATTGTTAACTAGTTTTCAAACACGCAGGTTCCTTTTCAAACATCATCACGGTCTCTATAGCATTTGACAAGTCGCAAATGATGCACTTGCATTTTTAACTGTATACGATAACAATATGCAGGGTATGTTTTATATGCGGTCATATTTTATTTTTCATTATAAACAATTATATTGTGCTTTAGAACCTGCATATATACGTAGTTATTATCTATTTCTACCTGTAAACGTTCCCGGCCATGTTACCTTTAATTATATTATCGCTCATCTATATAGTTTGCCACATGTCCGCTAGAGGCGCTGCGTGCGCTAACTCGATTCGATATGATGTTTGTAAAACCGGCAAAAGCTGTTTACCATGCACCAATCAATCGAGTAGGCCTACATTTTTTTTTTGTGTGAGCAATAACGTAAGTAAATTCATTCTACAGAAAAATCATTCTACTTCTGTATTTATCCTCATAACCACTGAAATCCGTACTATAAATGGTACAGATTCGTACTCCCGTATTCAGACCCTCAAATTCGTACGAATACGGCCACATCCGCACTACGTGGCAGCCCTGTCATAAAGCTGTTGAATATGCGTAGCTGTGTGGTACCTTTATGAAGGTTTGGGACCATGAAAAGTGGTCTTAGTATTGAGGTGGTCTCAATTGGAGGTTTCACTGTACCTGTGTGCGCAGCCAGCCGTTGTGTATGGGGCTGAGCCTGGTGAGTGCGTGGCTGAGCAGAGCGGTGAGCGCGCCCTTCACGGCGTCACAGCTCACCGCATCTGGCTTCGCCACGGACGTCGGCCACAGAGGAGTGTACTCAGTCACAATGTCCACGGCACCGCCGTCATCCTACCAACGCCAATGTGTGTCTTGTAAGATTGCATTGTGTTTTTCAACTCGACATAGAGGATATGCATACTCACAGGATCCCGGGTCAGTCTGGTATGCATTATGAAAAAGACTAACATGCAGTTTTGGATTGTGAAAAAAATATGTCGGTTGCTTTGTGAAAGAATAGTTCGCTGTTCATACATGTTGACATTTATTGTTCGAAGCGAGCAATAAAAGAATGTATGAAAAGTGAAAAATTGTTGGGGTATGCTTATTACACATCTCTTGTTTCTGTTTTTTGTTGAAATTTGTTTTTTGTAAGCGCACCGTGCGCATTTTAGAACAAATACTGTAAACACAAACACAAACAAACACACACACAAACACATACACACAAACACACACACATACATATATACTATACATAATGGTCATTTTGAAAAAAGTGAAGGTTACCTTGAGTGCTGCGAAAAGACTAGCTAGCAGGGAGATGAGCACGGACACGGCGAGCGGCTCAGTCAGCTTGGTGAGCATCTCACTCAGCTGCAGCAGCGTCACGGGACACTGCCGCACCTGGAACAGACGGCACAGTAGGGGGTGAGCTGCCTGGTTTTTTTTGTGTGTTTTTTTTTATTCAAAATTTACATCTATCCAAGAAACACAACATTATGTTAGTCATTGGTGATTATGAAAGATGATGAAAGAATGATGATGATACAACAGAGATGTAGTAGTTGGTGTGCTAAAGGTCACCAACAACGGCAGCATTAATGATATAATGAATGTTAGGATTTACATTCTAAATCATAAGTATCATAAGTTATTCATAAGTATCTGATACACGTAAGTACATTGTGTTGCATTGTATTAAAATACTCAAAGATAAGCTACATGCACAAAACCCAAAGTATCACAGAATAGGAGATGGTATTCAAAACTATTACAACAAAACTTAAAGAAACAAAAGCTAAACCAAATAACGAGCAAAGTTAATAAATTAATATTTGGCAACTACAGTTCCCGCAGAACAGCAATTGTCGTTTGATGAAATAGGTTGAAGAACGATGTGAGAATGAGACCATGTTCATGTACACAGTTTCAGAATTACAACTGCCTCGTGCTGCAGTTCACCTGTATCATAAGGATGTATTCTTGATAAAATTAAATTTTGTTTCATATTTTAATTTTGATTCTATTAAGTGGGAAGAGGCCGAGGGCAGCCTAGCAGTTTTCAATCATCATCGTCATCTCCGTCACCTGGGTGTCATCAAATACTGACAAGTTTTATGTTCCGAATATAGCAAAAGGCATCGACTCCGATGGACAAGGTGATTCAAATAATGAAAACAGAGACCTCCTAAAGGAAGCAAAGAAAATCAAGAAAAAACTGAAAGCGATTGAAAATTTGGAATCCAAGCAAGACCAATCCATGGGATTGAATGTTGAAGAGATCAAAAAAGTGCAAAGGAAATTTGACCTGGAAGAAGAGCTCAATAAGTTAATGTTGACTGATCAAATGACCGAGCTCTGAGGACAGCTTTTGAAGAATTGGATTGTACTCTCCACTTCTTTTGCAACTGTTAAGAGCAGTATTTGCTGGTTATTGCAACTTTTATAGAGTAATGATGCTGCTGACTGAACAAAAAATAAATAAGATAAATAAATTTACATTTATAAGAATAAAAAAGGAGCCTTTAGCCTTTAGGATCTTGATGAATAAAATAAGAATTAAATTTTGTTTTCATTTTATCAAGAATACAGCAGAAAAAGAAAACTATAAGATCCTCTCTATACACTATTGATAATGAGACCTAGTGCTGTAGGCAAAATATACAGAATATTTAATAATGCATTGATAAAGTAGCCTGTTGTCATTTTTGGACATAATATGTGAAATCCTTTAGGGGTTGCGGGAATGGAATTTGGTTTATGGACCATACAAAAGATCATACAAATACAATGAAAAATTCAGTCAATGTTAATTTTGACTGTACCGAAATTGTATACATGATCTTTTGTATGGTCCATAAACCAAAATCTATTCCTGAAACCCCTAAAGTGTTATACATTTTTAAAAAGGGAAATGCTTGTACTTTTATACTAAAATAAAAAACAAGCACATTTTAAGAATTTTTTTATCTCCAGCAAGTCTAGTTAACTGTTGCAATACATATGTAATTAGTCCGATGGACCATTTTCATTGCAATGACGTGACATACTACAAAAATTATTTTGTGTTTGGGGCCACGGTACTTGTTTTATTTCTATTATTACATAAATCACTCAAGCCAACCATATATTAAGTGCAAAGATGAAGGGCAAGTACAATTGTGACAGCGTCTAGGCTATGAACGTGTGGTCCCTGGGAGTCACTCTCGACGTCCTCTTCACCGAGCAGCACCTGTCGTGGGAGAGTCTCAAACAATTGTGTACCCGAAGAAATTCAGTTCAGACTTAGTATCAATGCTGGACGGCATCTTCCAGGCCGAACCTGCCTCCCCATCCAGACAAGAAGAGGCACGGCAGAAGATAGCGGAGACATGGAGATATCCCTGGCTAAATGTGATGAGCATTGTAGTAAATTCAGTATTTGGCGATAACAATAGTTTCTAATTTTCAGAATATTTCATATTTCTGCAGTCAACAACACCCCACGTGGCTTGCCCACCTCTCCGACATTCACCACTATTTTTTTTAATTATAACAGATCAGTATTTTATTTGGGATATCTTCTACATATTTTAAAAACATAGGATTATATCCATAGAACAAGAGTGCTGTGAGTACAGCTACATACAGAACAGTGTAAAAAATCATATTCGTATTTGCAATATTTGTAAAGTAATGTTTTTTAATTTATCACAATTTTTATTCTATGTCAATGTTTTAAATTTTTATTCCAGTAAGATTCTCAGTTTGGCAGTAAGCACCACATTTGCTGCTCAGTGTGAGATGTGGTAAGAGGTGTGGAACACTAACAGAATTTCTATAGAGGATGTGACAGTTAATGTTTCAAATTTCATATGGTGAGGTAATAGCTGGTGATTAAACCCCTTTTAATCACCATATCACATCTGGCAAGAATGTTAATTGAGTCGCCTTCTTACTTGTGGTATTGACGTCTCTTCGGAAGATGATATTCGCAACAAGGTGCAACTATAATACAAGACGGTCAATCTTCAGTTGTGCTTTTTTGTAGGGGGGCACTTCCCTTGATACCAGACGGGGATGCACAATTTCATAGCTTACTTTCGTCAAAAAAAAAAAGAAAAAAAAAAAATCATAGCTGGATATGATAAAAATTAGGCATTTCATAGCTGCTGGACAGTGGAAAATAGGGGCATTCATAGCTGGCATTAGAACTACACTCCCCTAACAAGTGAGTGATTTCTTATGTGCCAGTGATGTTTTGTTGATGAAAAGACGCCAAAAGAAAGATAAAGAAGCTATCTTCACAGTCAACATGTACAGGATGACGTTATGACCATTTTTTCAAATTATTTCTCAATGTTATTATGGGGAGGGTACCCCCGAACCCCCCGTTTTTTATTTTATAAGGCTGAGGGCCTACCCCCCCCCCCGACGTTCCCTGGGCACCCTCACCTAAACCAAACTCCTGGGGGGCAAAGCCACCAACACACCCCACTGGGTGTTACACGTTTTATGTTGGGTTGCCCATGTTAGTCAGTATGTCGTCGGGATGAAATCAAGACTAGGTGGGTAAAAAATGTGTCCAATCAGTCACCAGTCTCTTAAAGAAAGAGCTGAATTTTGCCATAACCCCTACCAAACAACCCATAGAGGAATATCCTTGAACGTGTTCAGCGCATAGCCATAATATTTTACCAACACCATGGACTGTTCTCCCGCCACCATGGCCACACCGCCCCACGAGCATAGCCATAATATTTTACCAACACCATGGACTGTTCTCCCGCCACCATGGCTACACCACCCCACGCGCATAGCCATAATATTTTACCAACACCATGGACTGTTCTCCCGCCACCATGGCTACACCACCCCACGCGCATAGCCATAATATTTTACCAGCATCATGGACTGTTCTCCCGCCACCATGGCTAACCGCCCCACGAGCATAGCCATAATATTTTACCAGCATCATGGACTGTTCTCCCGCCACCATGGCTACACCGCCCCACGAGCATAGCCATAATATTTTACCAGCATCATGGACTGTTCTCCCGCCACCATGGCTACACCTCCCCACAAGCATAGCCATAATTTTTTACCAGCATTACGGACTGTTCTCCCGCCACCATGGTACACCGCCCCACGCGCATAGCCATAATTTTTTACCAACACCAGGGACTGTTTTCCATCCACCATGGCTACACCGCCCCACGCGCATAGCCATAATATTTTACCAACACCATGGACTGTTCTCCCGCCACCATGGCTACACCGCCCCACGAGCATAGCCATAATATTTTACCAGCATCATGGACTGTTCTCCCGCCACCATGGCTACACCTCCCCACAAGCATAGCCATAATTTTTTACCAGCATTACGGACTGTTCTCCCGCCACCATGGCAACACCGCCGGCAGGGAATAAGTGTTTCATTAAATCAGGGATATAAAGAAGTTTTATTTTGAGAGCATATCAATCTGCACTCACTGCTGCCACTTTTATGCGAATAGGAGTAAATGAACAAGAGGACCATAAGGCACTCTCACTAAACCCAACTCCTGTGGGGCAAAGCCTCCCACACACCCAAAAATATAAGACCACGGCTCTATAGTTGATAGCAGTATTATAGGCAGGAGGACGTTTTTTATTTTATAAGGGCGAGGGCCTACCCCCCCCAGACGCTCCCCGGGCACCCTCAACTAAACCCAACTCCTGGGGGCCAAAGCCACCAAAACCCCACCAGGTGTTACACGTTTTATGTTGGGTCGCCCAGGTTAGGAGTAATTTTTATTGTTGATGCAATTTTACACCTAATCATGAATGAAAGTTTTACTACGCTGCTCTGATTGGCTATGCGACGTGATTGACAGCTCAGGGGCTGGCAGGTCACCTCGAAATTGTTATGCAAGAAATCCGTCTCGGCCACTTAGAGTGGAGGACTGGTGGGTGTGACATAATTTAACCAATAGACGGCTTCATTAGCACTCTCGATCATGCGACTTTGACCGTTTACAGAGTACTTTAAAGCCAAGGGCGGTGCTGAACAAAAAATCATGAAAAAAGACTAGGGTTTGACATTGGTCTCAAGGTCGGGCTGAGCCAATAAGAATTGGACATTAAGAGATGTGTCAGAAGAGCACCCTCACACAGTGCATACCCAGTCACAATCACTTCCCCCAGGGAACCTGTGGGAAATAATAAAATGGCGTATCTCCTTGATCTGTAGTTGATCACCCCTGAGGCAGCAAAGGATATGTTTTGTTCCCTTGTCAGAAGTTATTGAGTTGTATATGCTACGTTTTGTGGTACGAGGCCCATTGTTTAACATGGTATAGATCATCAAACTACATTAAAGGCACAGGCTTTTTAAATTTCAAGGAGGTTAATCATATTTGTATTCATCAAAGTCCATCGTCCAATCCTAAACCAAATCTTGAAAATCAGGCCCTGGAAATCAACGTTAAACAAAAATGTGAAGACTGGCAAGCCCTTAGACAAGCGTACTTCACAGGCAGCACACTGTTAATTGCAGTTTTTGGAACGTTACAGCAGCAAAAGGACCATCATGACGCAGTGTACAAAGGTGTCAAAAAAGAGATAAGACCTGAAATGTTATCAAGGTTCAAGCATGGAAATGACAATGAGAAACATGCTGTAGAGACCATCATAGGTAAAGTCATTCCCATTTTTCTACCAGGCTGTGTGTACAAAGAAGATTGATGCATCCTTCTACCGGATTCTAAAACTAACAGATTTGCCGTCGTAAGTGGAGATGGCACAGCAATAAGATAGAATGATCTAGCAAATGCTGGTTTTGAAATCAAATGCCCAATGCCGGGCAAAGAATTCTGCCCAGATGTTCACTACAAGCTGATGGGATTGTTGCTATAAAACAAAAGGAAGATGTAAAATGACTTTCTCATCTAAAATCATTTCCTTGTAATATGCAAATGACTATTTCACTTGTGTGTTTGTAACACATACAAGACTAGAAGAAAAGTGCTCTAAGAGTACAACATCACTAGACAATATTGAGTCATGTAAGATTAAGATGCATGAGCCATGTTTACTTTGGAATTAACTGTTTTATTTATCAGAGGAAAAGATTTTATTCGTGTATCTACACATTTCAGTGTCAGTAAACATGGTATATTGTAGGTCTGGTTGAAATTAGGGAGGAACAAAAAAGTTTTTTTTTATTGAAAAAAAACAAACAAAAAAAATCGCTCACCTGCATGTGTAAATAAATATGACTTTAAAATTAAGCAAGAGGTGCCCTGGTGAATGATGAAACAGGTTCAGAAAGCACATTTAGTGTTAAAAATATAAGAAGACCACCTCTCTATAGTTGATAGCAGTATCATAGGCAGGAGGTCATTATGACCAATTTTTAGAATTATTTCTCAATGTTATTATGGGGAGGGTATGCCCCAACCCCCCGTTTTTTATTTTACAAGGCCGAAGGCCTACCCCCCAGACGCTCCCCGGGCAACCTCAACTAAACCAAATTCCTGAGGGGCAAAGCCACCAACATACCCCAAAATACAAGAAGACCACCTCTATAGTTGATAGCAGTATTATAGGCAGGAGGACATTATGACAATTTTTTTAATTATTTCCCAATGCTCATTTTGAGAGCATATCAATCTGCACTCATTGCGGCCATTTTTATGCGAATAGGAGTAAATAAACAAGAGGACCATAAGGCACTCTCAGCTAAACCCAACTCCTGGGGGGCAAAGCCTCCCACACACCCCAAAATATAAGACCACCGCTCTATAGTTGATAGCAGTATTATAGGCAGGAGGACGTTATGACCATTTTTTAAAATTATATCTCAATGTTATTTTGAGGAGGGTACCCCCGAACCCCCCCGTTTTTTATTTTATAAGGGAGAGGGCCCCCCCCCCCCAGACGCTCCCCGGGCACCCTCAACTAAACCCAACTCCTGGGGGCCAAAGCCACCAAAACCCCACCAGGTGTTACACGTTTTATGTTGGGCCGCCCAGGTTAGGAGTAATTTTTATTGTTGATGCAATTTTACACCAAATCATGAATGAAAGTTTTACTACGCTGCTCTGATTGGCTATGCGACGTGATTGACAGCTCAGGGGCTGGCAGGTCACCTCGAAATTGTTATGCAAGAAATCCGTCTCGGCCACTTAGAGTGGAGGACTGGTGGGTGTGACATAATTTAACCAATAGACGGCTTCATTAGCACTCTCGATCATGCGACTTTGACCGTTTACAGAGTACTTTAAAGGAGCTTTATCTAGCAGCCAAAGAATTTTTTCTTCCAGCCAGGCGTTTGCCTAAGTGTAGAAAACTATTAAATAAATTAAAAAATGTGTCTTGTTTTATTTTTTGTTCATCCCGATTTTTTATAATAAATATTTTAATAATTTACAAATATAGTAATTACATATGCAAATTGCCCGACGTGACGTAGAATTTGACCTTTTGAACTTACTCAACATACTGCAGGGATTTCCGACGGCAAACGCTTGACGTTCCACGTGAACGTTGAATCAAAGACAAATACTACTTTGAGTCTGTGGTGTACTTACCAATCTGCATTACCGATGCGTGCTGCCTCTTCATGGTCAACACTAACAATATCATCATTGTTCTCATCCTCATCACTGCTTGGCTCTGGCTCAAACAAGTAGCCACTAAGGCCTAAGTTTTCATCTGATTGTGATTCATCTTCTTCGCATGAGAAATACTCCGCCGTGTCCGAGTCAGTTGCCATGATTCAAATACTGCAGTAGCAGGTGCTTGTTTGCACTCTATGACCTGTCTCGCTGTGACGTAGAGTTGAGTATTTCGTAGATCTAAGATCTAGATTAAGGGGCGGAGCTTGCGAGTCACAATGTGACGTCACATTGTGATTGTGTAGTAAATTTAAACGATGATTATAAAAGATCCAGTCATTATCAAATTATCAGATTAAAGGATATACAAGGTCTATGTCATTGAAATCATCCTCCCAAATTTCAAGAATTTTGGAAATGTGGTTTATAAGTTATAGGATATTATGTTGCCGTTCATTCAAGTGGGAGCTAGACCGTTCGTTCACGACTACGCGTCATAAATTACCCACAAATCCATTCGGCAGAAAAACAACAATGGCTAAAGTTTTGTCGGTATTTGTGCAAATAAATTCACTATATTTTGGTATACACTTATTTGATTATATGTTTTATATGTGATAAAGGAAGTGCATCTCATTATGAAAAGGCACATACTAACTGCAAGTTTGGTTCATAAAGAGAACTATGAGAAGACCGGGAAACTTTTAGCAAGTTTGTAGATTCAAAAAGAGAAAAAAAAATCATGAAAAAAGACTAGGGTTTGACATTGGTCTCAAGGTCGGGCTGAGCCAATAAGAATTCATTTGTCAGCAGAGCATCACACAGTGCATACCCATCAAAAACAATTCCCCGGGAACCTGTGGGAAATGATAAAATCTCCTTGGTTATTGAGTTGTATATGCTACGTTTTGTGGTACGAGGCCCATTGTTTCAACATGGTATAGATCATAAAAACTTCAGTAAAGGCAGGCTTTTTAAATTTCAAGGAGGTTAATCATATTTGTATTCATCGAAGTCCATCGTCCAATCCTAAACCAAATCTTGAAAATCAGGCCCTGGAAATCAACGTTAAACAAAAATGTGAAGACTGGCAAGCCCTCAGACAACAAGCGTACTTCACAGGCAGCACACTGTTTAATGCAGTTTTTGGAACGTTGCAGCAGCAAAAGGACCATCATGACGCAGTGTACAAAGGTGTCAAAAAAGAGATAAGCCCTGAAATGTTATCAAGGTTCAAGCATGGAAATGACAATGAGAAACATGCTGTAGCGACCATCATAGGTAAAGTCATTCCCATTTTTCTACCAGGCTGTGTGTACAAAGAAGATGGGTGCATCCTTCTACCGGATTCTAAAACTAACAGATTTGCCGTCGTAAGTGGAGATGGCACAGCAATAAGATAGAATGATCTAGCAAATGCTGGTTTTGAAATCAAATGCCCAATGCCGGGCAAAGAATTCTGGCCAGATGTTCACTACAAGCTTCCAGTGTACTACACCACGCAGCTTCTGGCACAAATGGCTGCCAAGGGCTTGGATGTAATGTTTTTCGTAAGTTACACGAAAGAATCGACAACTGTATTAAAAGTTAAGTTTTCCATTGATCTATAGAAAAGGGTTTTGAATGTAGCAAATGAAGCTATTGAGGAAAAATGACCAACCAAGAAGCCTGCTGCATCTCAAGACTTGTTCATAGATTTGCAAAGATTTGCTGACAGTGTGCAATTTGTTGGGGGTTTCATTCGCTGATGGCTGTGGACTGTGACTATGCATTGATTGAAACTGACCTTCAAATAACCTATACACACACAAAAGCACACACACAAATACATTAATTTACAAAGATGTTAATATACAATCTTTGTCCAACAGCATCTAGCTTACACTTAAACAAGTGTATGAATTATTGCGACGCCCAGTAAAAGAGATTGTGGTAACTGTGGCGTCCAACCGGACATGTCAGGAGACTTGCCACATGCAGTGCCAGTCCAATATTACATTGGCGGCCACAGCCTAACAATGGACTCAGCACGCAAGATATTACACCAATGTATTGATGCTTGTGCTGAGAACAATCACAAAGTCAGGGTTATTTCTTTTGATGGCCAATCTTTTGAGATTGCCACTTATGATGGAGTAAATCCATTGATGATAATGAAACTACAGAAGTCAGTGTGGGAAGAAGCTAAAACAGTTCCCCCAAAAAAAGCAAATTCAACATCTTATGAGACTCCACACCGAAAATAAGCCTGTCTATGTTCCATCTGTGGTTCACGAATGTGAACAAGAAGCTTTGGTAACTGAGGCCAGTTATGAAAAACATGATGAGCTTGAGAGCATGGAGGTGGAAAAAGGTCAAGATGAGGCTGTGTTGACTGGTAACCTCTACAGTATTGAAGAAGAAAAGATAGAATGGAACTAATGCTGATGGCATTATTGTGTGGTCTTCGTTCAGATAAGTGGGTGCATGTGAGCATTTATGACTTAAGCTGCAAATGCAAAGATGCAAAGTTGCCAAAAACCGAGTTTACTCTGGAGGAACTCTCCCTGATGGTGAATGTTCTAACAACGGAAAGGGTAGTAACAAAGTCTAAAACCAGAATGTGTTAATTGTTTGATGAACTTATTGGGCAAAAGAGAACTGCTTGGAGTTAAGAAAGTCAAAAGCCTCAAGAGCTTGTGCATGTCAAGGCTGATGACGTTGCCAAAACAAATAACAAATGCTTTCTATGCAGCAAACATATTCTTAGAGAAATTAGACCTGTGGGAATCCAAACAAGTCTTCAAAATTGGAACGCAAATCTATACAAAGGATTGTGGGGGGAACGTGAAACAGTACCAAATCCCCAAATAGTATGCTTATTCCGCACAATACGGAACAACATTATATCAGCCTATCATAGATCCCCACCATCTGTTGGTGAACAATCGTCGCTGCTGTACCCATGGAATGAGTGAAATGGGAATAAAAAGTGAAGGATGGAAATTTGTGGCGAAAAATGAACACAAAAATCATACACTCTTAACAAATGAGCATGTATTGGAATTGCGTGATCGGCAAAGAAATGTGTTTGCGAAAATAACATTCTAAGAATTAGTTGAAAAAGAACTAGAGAAAAACAATTTTCTTAATGAGGCACAATGGTATTCCATCATAAGAAATTTTTACGCAGCTGTTGATGAGGCACCGATTGATATCAATACCAGGTTTCAACATTTGATGGCTATGAGGAGATTCCTTCTGTTGCATTATAACCCAATGGAGTTCCCCCCACCAGGAGGATATGTGAAAGGAATTCCAATTGCGCAATTCGAGGGTTTTCTTACAAATGTGGACCGAAGACTTCAACTATATAAACTTGTCAAATCAAATGCATACTCCCAAAGAACTGTGAGCTCCTTGGATTCCGAAACAATATTTGGTGGTTTTCAAGTTAGTAATATTTTATGAGGCCATAGCAATATTATTTATTATAGTTACCCGGATATATTTATTTCAAAATGACATAGTGTAAACATATGACTCACATATGATTTAAAATATCAGTAAATAAAAACTGTTACCATGATAATATGCATTCTTAGTGGTTACTCTACTGCTTCAGGACTTGGATCCAAAAGGCTCTGGACACCGGCGTGCAGACGACATTCCAACAGTAACAGTGGCAGCTCAATGTGTTTATTTAAATATAAATTAGACAATGCAAGGTAAAATCCATTAACTTATTATAAACGTATGATTACCATATACTTCATATATTATATAGATTTTGTTTTTTGTCTTCTTTTTAAAGGGCTTTTGAAATGAACACTACATTGAAACCACGGGTGTATATTGTTGACATGCAATTGAACGGTAAAGAAATGCAAAGTGTTGAAGCGGTTGAGGAAAGTGATTATGTAATAGTGGCATGGTAATATCTGTTTTCAATAATGTGCTTTCTTTAGTTAACTACTAGTTGCTAGTCTGACATATATTTCAAATGTATGCAAAAGTGCTTAAAACCTATAACAAAAATGTTACAATCACAATAACTCCAGTTTCTTGACATTTTAGAAGTCACTTCTTTGACAGCAAAGAAAGGAAGAACAACAGCACCAAACATGTGAAAAAAACAAAAAATGTCTTCATTTAATGAAATTTCTTGTGGAGGGAAAGGTGTGCCAGAATATCACCGCATGAACGAAGAAAAGATTTTGGCACACCGTCGGTCACACATATCTGATGTCCTTAGAGATTTATATTGTGCCGCATGCTGTTTTGGAGTCATAGTACAGCGGTGGGGGGATTACAAACGAGAGTGCAGTAAAGCATATTGATCGAGTCGTTTGTGTTATTGATCGTCCACCAGTAGACGCTAGATCTAAAAATGCGTACATACGTAAGTACATGTATGCAGTATACTATAGCATAGATATATCTCATGATAATTGCAAAATTATTTCTCTTCATGCCCCCACCCCCTTCCTCTGTATAGAAATGTGGCAATTTGGTATTGGGTCACCATCACCATCCAAAAAACAAAAACAAACTAAGGAGGAAAAATTGATTGCTCAGAGAAAATATGAGAAAACTGAGAGAAAACGCTGCTTTTTGCCTTCATGGAAGGAAGGTCGCCCTTGGCTAAAATACCAATCAAGTACTAGTACTAGTAGTGGTAGTAGCAACGAGGGCATCATGCTGTGCACGGTTTGCTCTGAGTCGTCAAAGTTTGACAGCAGTGTCATAATGAAAAATTCTTTTCTTCTGGGTTGCACCAGCATGAAGCTGGAAAGTGTGAAAGTGCACGAAAAATCATCATTGCACATTAAATCGGTGGCTATAATGAAAGCGAGAGAACAACCCACAGCCACAGAGGCTTTCCAGATAGTTAAAATGTTAAATGGAGACATCATAGATAAGTTGTCTATGATGTTTCGAACGTGCCATGCATTGGCCAAACACAACAGGCCTTACAGCGATTATGTTTGGCAATGCCAGCTGGACCTTAAGAAAAACCTAAATCTTGGAAATACTTACATGAACGCACAATCTGCAAAGAATTTTACATTTAGTATTGCTGAATATGAACGTAGCAAGGTAGCATCAGAGATAAAATGTTGTAGGAGCACACGTCACTGGTCATGAGGGTGCTATTTTTGACATGGATGACGATTGTGATGATGATGATGCTGATGATAGTGGCTTGGACTCTGACAGTGAATGTTACTCTGATGATGATATAGCCGAAAAACGACTCAATGATGCACTGGAAAACATAGTGTAAAGAACTAGTGAATGTGGACTATGAAATCTAAATCATGAGGGTGCTATTTTTGACATGGATGACGATTGTGATGATGATGATGATGCTGATGATAGTGCCTTGGATTCTGACAGTGATTGTGAATGTGGACTACGAAATCAAAACTTTTGATGAAAATAAACCAATGGTTTAACTTAATGTGGTTGCCTTTTTGCTTTATCTAAAACCCTTTAAAATGCTTTAAAATGGCCTGTGATGACCATTTGAATTAAAAAGTTTCTGGAGGGGCATGCCCCAAGACCCCCCTAGTGATACTTCGCGCCTTTGGCGCTCGCAGGGCCAGTAAGTTATCAGAAGGGCCAGTAAAGATTTCAAAACACTGGCCCTTCTGGCCAGTGTGGGCTACTCCCCAATTTTTGTCACTGGATTTGTCAGTAGTTTTTGAGTGATTCACAAGTGATATTTTATCACATAGATATTCTAAACTCTCAGCGCACATGCACGCACAGCCACATTTTTATGCGTGATTCATGCATTTACACTAATTTTTGTCTATGTGACCAACTCTTTAGGCACTACCCATTAGATGATGGGAGTAGGGCCAGGCAATAAACATTGTGATATTTGTTTTACTATTTCTTCATGAGAATTTTTTTTTCTATTGTATGAGAATTTTTTTACTCAGCATAAGTCAGCATTATTATTATTATTTTTTTTTTCAAGTCAAATTCTGACAATTTATCTTTGAGCGTGTAATAATCTACTTTTTAACGAATGCAATACATGTATGCATATAAATGGAAAGTTTGCAGAAGTCTTTACTGCAAATGTCCATGACTCAAACAGTATTTGGGTTGAAGAAAAGTGGTATGCATTAAGAGACAATTTACTTGAAACTGCAGTGCAATGGGTGTGGTGTATCAAAGAAACACCACTGGAGAAATGAGACATGGTAGCATCACTGTGAATGAATTTCCCCGCGACAGGGAAAATCTCTCTTAGAAACCAGACTTTCTCAAAAATACCAGCTGCAGAATCCCTAAAACCGGCTGGCAAGAGTGGCATCCGTATTTTTCATGACCTGGGTGAAGAGATAGTTTGTGAAGGTCGCATACCCAGGGCTGACAAGTAGTACAGATATGTCGGGTATTAACCCTTTGAGTGGCGGGGCGCATATATGCACCCCAGAATATATGTCCCTTTAGTGCCGGGCGCATATATGCACCCGAGTTTACAGAAAAAACAATTTGAGTTTGTCTGCCATATTCGTATGTAAAGACTCGTGGTTCTAGTCTCAAATTCCGGGGTGTCAACAACAACAACTTTACCTTGTCATTTGATGTATTTGTAGAAGTTAATAAGCAGCATAGTGTTAACCCTCTCGAAGCCAGACGTAAATTCACTGTGATACCCCCTCAGTGCCAGACACGCATTTTGCGTGACGTATTATTCACAGTGGGGGGCTTCAATTATCATAGTTGAAATATGATCCTTTGTAGCTCTTACGTTTTTCATCAGAACATTTTCACGTTTACAGTACACATTCAGGAGACGGTCTAGTTTCTTATTTTCACCATTATAAATAAAGATACATGCAGCATCAAGTTCAATTTTGACTATTTCGAGAGATATCCGATTCATTTGACAGCTAGTGGACCAAATTTGAAGGCCGTAAAAAATCGGTAGTTATTTCAAGTGCAGCAACGTTTTATCCAGGATACACACGATAAACAACACAAACCATCCATATTTCATAAAAAAATATTTTTACTTACAATATTCCGGACCAAAAACGTCGTCAAACTTTCTTTTCTTCACTTGTGAACTTTGACAGGCATCACACTCGATCATCCGACAAAAACATCATCCGTTTTGATAGAAATACTAGACATCCGACGTCCACACTTATTGGGGAGTTTCACAAACGCTTTATTTGTGATCCAGTATCCAAGATACAATAAGATGAGGCATGGATTACGAATAATATGATAATTCTTCTTCAAAAATTTCTATTTTGTCACAATCTTACCAATTTGGACCGATTTCCGGGATATCAGCCTTGCGCAGCGCGCGGCGCTGCAATAGATTCGTAAGAGTGCTCTTGATAAAGGCTTATTGCATCATTTAGCAGTTGTCAAAATTGTTATGCCGGCGATTGAACCTAAGAATACCGCTTTCAAGGCTGAAAATTCGATGTTGTGATATGACCTTGAAGTCTAGTTTCACATTTCATGTTGGGCCTCAAAGCAAAGCTGATTTCTTCAGGTTTCCAGCGATGTATGACAAGCTATGGTTTTGCGAACGCAAATAAGAATATTTCAGGACTCAAAATTGAAGCAGAAAATGCGCGCTAGGTTGTGAAATATTCGTTGTCACGAATAGAATTAAAATATTAACACTATACTGCTTATTTCCTTCTAGAAATATACTGAAATGTCAAGGTAAAGTTGTTGACACACCGGAATTTGAGACTAGAACCACGAGTATTTAACTACGAATATGCCAGTCAAACTCGAAGTGTTTTTTGAGTGAGTCTGTCGACTTTTGTCGACTGTTGGCGTATAGACGTAATTTACGTGTGTCGACTTTTGTCGACAGATGGCATCCAAAGGGTTAATATTTTAATTCTATTAATGTGAACGAATATTTACCCACCAAACACATTATCTGCTGCAATTTTCAGCCCTGAAATACTGTTATTTGTGTTTGCAAAACCATGGCTTGTCATACATGGTTGGAATCCTCGTGAAACCAGCTATTCACAGAGACCTTATACAAATGTGAAACTAGACTCGTCAACGTCATATACTGATATCTATTTTGAGCCTTGAAAGCTGTATTCTTAGGTTCAATCGCCAGCAAAACTACGTTGACAATGCTAAGGAATCCCAATCAGCCTTTATCAAGAGCGCTCTTAA
The DNA here is from genome assembly GCA_019095985.1 of Streblospio benedicti. Lineage (NCBI taxonomy): Eukaryota > Metazoa > Annelida > Polychaeta > Spionida > Spionidae > Streblospio > Streblospio benedicti. Next base: position 50,931,328 of record CM032669.1, read on the forward strand.
CGATTCTATAACAGAGCCGCACGCTGCGCAAGGCTGATTTCCGGGAAATACCGGTTTTTCGTAAGATCAGCCATGATGTGACAGCTTGAACATTTTAAGGAAGAATTTATCATATTATTCGTCATCCATGCCCCATCTTATTGTATCTTGGATACCGGATCACAAATAAACCGTTTGGCAAACTACCCAATAAGTGTGGAGGTCAGAGATCTAGTATTTCTATCAAAACGGATGATGGCTTTGTCGGGTGATAGAATGATGCCTGTCAAAGTCGTACGACGATAAAGACATCAAGTTTGAACACGTTTTTGGTTCGTGTTATTGTAAGTAAAAACATATTATTATGAAATAGGGATGGTTTATGGTGTTTTTTGTGTCTATCCTGGATAAAAAGTCGCTGCACTTAAAATTTCAAGCTGTCAAATGAATGGGCAATTACTCGAAATTGTCAAAATTTAACTTGATGCTGTGTGTATCTTTATTTACAATGGTAAAAATAAGAAACCAGACCGTCTCCTAAATGTGTACTGTAAATGTGAAAATGTTCTGATGAAAAACGTAAGAGCTTCAAAGGATCATATTTCAAGTATGACAACTGAAGACCCCCACAGTGAATAACACGTCATGCAAAATGCGTGCATGGCACTCGGGGTATATAGTGGATTTACTTCCGGCTTCAAGAGGGTTAACATTTCTGCTGTCTCTAAATGGTCATTGTTGTCCAAACTAAAATTACTTCTGCAACACCCTGTATTAAGAGGTAACATGAGATTAAGGTTACTTTCGGATTCATTCATAACGAGACTCGCTTTCGCGTCAGCTGTACAAATAGTGTTATATTGTGCATGTTTTCTTATTATATTACATATTATTCAAGTACGAAAATTTATACTTGTTTGTATACGAAGCTTAAGTTATTGCCGACTTTGTGGCAGCTTTTAATCCACTGGACAGAGCTGCTATTCAACATATTATTACACTTTGAGTTGGCGTCTTTTGAGACGGAAGAAAACATGGTTCCTACCAATGAAAAAGAAATGGTTCAACCTGTTTAGAACCCAAGGATTGAAGACGCATACGCTGCATAGTGTGGAAAGAGGCTCACTGCGTTTCAACATGGCAAGACATTAATATTTCTGCAGTCAACATCCCAGGTGGCTTGTCCACCTCTCCGACATTCACCACTAATTCTTTTAATGTTTCAAATTTTCTTTGCAGGAAGATTCTCAGTTTAGCAGTAAGCACCACGTTTGCTGCTCAGTGTGAATCCATTTACTGAGATGTGGTAAGAGGTGTGGAACACTAACAGAATTTCGGGATATGAAAGTTAATGTTAATGTAGGTAGTAGCTGGTGATTGAATCCCTTTTAATCCACTTGACAGAGCTGCTATTCAACATATTATTACAATTTGAGTTAGCATCTTCTGAGACAGAACAAGAAAACATGGCGTCTAGATCTTCCTCCTCTACGGGAGTAAAGGACCTGAAGGGTGGGCTACTTAAAGAGATTAAGTGCAGTATGGACAAGACGCACGGGGCGAAGTCCATAGACGATATAAACTCTAGGGCTAAGAAACATGCAACAGTTATAGATAACACTTGTCGGAAAGGTGGCCGTGGCCCCAGTTTAGACCGCCCGGCAAGCGATAGTGTCACTGACGCTGGAGAGGGACAAAATTAAATTATTACTTTAACAAGCCATAAAAGCTTCTGGAGAGAACGCAGTAGGCACACTCTCGGTGGCAGAGAACGCACGACTTCGCGATCAACATGACTGCGACTGCTGAGTGCTCACGGTAAGCACATTTAACAGTTCCTTAGTATCATGGTGATTGTAATGAAATGACTGTACAGATCTATTTTAATTTGTGATTCATATGTGTTTGTGTAATGCACCAAAAATCAAAGTCAAGCACATTTTATTCAGTTGATAATTAACGTAGCAAAGCTATAAGACTGCTGAAGGTAGAACCAGGTCGTTATAGAGATGAGCCAGAATAGAGATGTGAGACAGAGGGCTTCAAACGAATAATTTGCACAAATTGTAAATCACATGTTTGTGTTCACTTGCAGTGTTCTTACACCATGTCACAAGATTTGTTCGGCAAGGGCAGGCTTTTAAGGTTGTGGAAATTCACTCAAAGGACGTCCAATGAGCAATGGCAAGTTGTCAAGGACGATGATACAATGAGACGATTCACATGAGTTTGGGGCCGACCTGTTACACCTACAAGAGAACAGTTACTGCTGGAGCAGCTTGTGAAGCCCAGAATGACACTGGCATGGATTGATGCTTAACAACTATAATACAGTGTTAAGTACCAGTGGATGACCCGAATGTGGTAAAACCTGCTGATGCCAAGCACTAATTAGGTGACTCGAGAAAGCTTAAAACTTTATTAAGACCTTGCTCTGAAATCTTTTTAAAAATAATGTACATGTAAATCTTTATTCTGATTTAGCACACTTAGCTTTGCATGTCACTTTTTTGTCACTAAATAAAGGATGCAATGAAAATTGTACATTTTGTGATTTGTTAAAAACATTTTAGTTTGTAGCTTTGTAAGACTAGGAAAGGGAACATTTAAGAGGGCTTGTATTCTTTTTGTTTACTAGCAAAATACAATGCCATAAATTTGCCTTCAAAGAAGAAACATTGCTATTGCCTGGATAATTCAATCAAGTTTTTAGAATATAATGTGTAGTGGCCGATGTTGGCAGAAAAAGTACATCTTGTAACTAAAGAAAAAATTGATTTTTGTATTAGAATAAATTCTTGTGAAAATTTAAGTCCGCGAGATTTTTAACAATTTCTTTCATTAGCACATTTAAAGGGAAAAATTTGCATTTAAATTAGATTTTTATAAATAACATGTACATGTTAATATTGCCAGGACTCATTCAATCAGACTGTTGATTTGTCCCATTGTAGGCAAATTGTTATTGCAAAAAGCTTTATCTGTTCTTGTAATGTTTGATTAGTGTACTGTTATTTGTTATATTTATAATAAAGATACCAAATTAATGTTGTTGAAAGTTTTATATAGTCCTTTATATGAAAAAAAGGTATAAATTTTGGCATTAGATGCTTTTCTTAAAGTTTAGGATTTGGGATAAATTTGATTTGATGGTTAATTTTATGAGGTTGCAACTTTATTTTTACATGTACATGATTTAGAATTATGCCAAAAAACAGCAGCAATGAGAGATGCAATGATACTATTGTTTGATTCACATGAGTTTAAATTTAGATTTTAAAAAATCATATGAAAGAGCAAAAAATCATACTGTTATAAGTTTGCAAATCCAAGACAGAAAATTAAACTGGCAACCAGAAATGCCGACAATCATTGAAACAAAGACCCCTGCCAGTCCATGTTGGAGGAATATTCAGCTCCATGTCAGTTTTTGTGTGAGAGCATGAGGACATTTTGTGGTTAAAGAGATGAGACTAGGAAATGGGATCCTTTACAAGGGCAGCAGAATTGTAGCAAAATACAATGCATAAATTTGTCAAAGAAGAAACATTGCTATTCTGATAATTCAATCAAGTTTTTAGAACATAATGTCAGTGGCCATGTTGGGAAAAAAAAAGTACATCACTAACTAAAAAAAAAATTGTTTTGCTTTTTTGTATAGAATGGTAAGAAAACCATCTAAGTCCATGCTAACAATTTTTTGCCATTCTGTGCATTTAAAGTATTTGGGGTCTGGCAAAAAATGTTACTTTTTTATAAACATGAAACATGCCAAAAACTCATCAATCAGACTGATGCAATTTGTCCCATTGTAGAACAAATTGTTATTTTTTAAAAACTTCTATCTGCTTGTAATGTTTATTGTGTATTTGTTAAACCAAGAAAGATCAGTTTTTAATGTTGTTGAAAGTTTGTATATAGAGCTTTTATATGAAAAAAAGGGCTTGGCATTAATGATTCTTTCTAAGATTGTGATAAGTTTGAATGATGGTTGATTTTATGAGGCTGCAAGTGCATTTAGAATCTAATCATAACAGCAGTTATTTGAGATGTTTTTTACAAATGTTTGCATCGTTAGAATTAAAGTAAAGCACTAGCGAAATTTAAAAAAATCAGAGTACTTATAAGTTGGCAAGACAGAAAATTAAACTGGCACCAGAAATGCCGACAATCATTGAAACATGCCCTGCCAGTCCATGTCGTGGAGGAAAGCATTCAGCTCCAAGCACCTTGTGTGAGGAGCATGAGGACATTGGGAAGAGATGAGCGCTGAAAATGGCATCCTCTACAAAGGCAGCAGAATTGTAGTACCCGCATCGATGTGTCAGCTGCTTCTGCATGAACTCCACACATCACATCTGGGAATTGAAGCAACACTATGTAAAGCCCGTGAAAGTCTCTACTGGCCATCAATTCATGATGACGTCACAAATCTATGCCAACAGTGCAATGAGTGTCAAGAAAACCAACTGTAAAACAGAAATTTTGAACGCACTGGCTTCTTCAAGTGGAACGGAAATAAACACACTAAGCAGAAAGTGTGTGCTGAAACCAAGAAAGAAGTGGAATAGGGACGAATTGATAAGAGCATTATTGAAACGGGCACAATTTAAAACAGAATTTGGAAAAATGTATCAAATCATATTATTCAACTCAATTTGTATCTGTTGCTTTTGAAAATAAATGACAACATTGTCATTAAAATATCGATCTAAAAAAGTACTTTGATCTGCTCTTGATAAATGTCCTAAATGTTTGAAGCAAGGAAAGCTCAAATTTGATTATATATATTTTTCCAGCTTGGCCACAGAGTTACAAAGGATATCTGGAAAAAGTAAAACCCCTGTAATGCCATGGCAGGGCAACCAATGTCACAAGAGCATCAGGGTAAGAAATCTTCTTTACATATGGACTATTAATCAATAAGATTAATCATTACAAAGCCTACTTGTGTCCATATAGTACATAAAAGATTTCAAGTATGTATACGCAAGACAATATTCAAACCGGTATTTACATAATATGCTTGGTGTTTGTTTTTACTGATGAAGGCATATATAGTAAAAACATTAAGACCAGCTTCTATATTCAATAATCAAAATGCTACTGCACTTATGTACTTATCTTCATTATTATGAATGTAATGGTTATTTATGTCAGGTGCCACTGATGAAAGTCTGCTCTTCCAGAGCTGCCAGACATTGACATTGAGAAGCTTGACAAACAGACGTTGCTGACATTTCTGACAGTGGCAACCACGCCAGAAGGGGCAAAATACAGTATGTTGCAAATATTTATAACTTCAAATTAATCTTTTCAATGTTAATCTAAGTTGTGGATTTGGAATCGAAATGTAAGAAATAAAATTGGGGGTTTGTTTGCTATCATGTGTACTAACTGTTAAACATGATTAACTTTCATGTATCTTTCATGTAAAGGGGCCAGGACATTGGACCGGGAGAGAGGCAGGAAAAAAGACAGCCAATGGTTTCTTATGTCTGCTGTAACCGTCAGCACTATTTCCGATCAGGAATTTGACTGATCTGTCACTGTAGGCATAAGCACAAATGAGCACGGAGATCATGTTTACTAGTAGTCGATAATCTGTTGCAGAATAAAAGAAAATACCGGTAAATCCAATGAAAAATCTTTGTTATCCCTGTTAAGACAACAGACATGTTAGAGTTAAAGAGGATATCTGGTTAAAGTAAAACCCCTGTTTAGAGATGCCATGGCAGGGCAACCAATGTCACAAGAGCGCCAGTGTAGGAAATCTTCTTTACATATGGACTATTAATTAATAAGCGTAACCATCACAAGGCCTACTTGTGTCCACATAGTACATAAAAAATGTCAAGTATGTATACGCAAGACAACATTCAAACCGGTATTCACAAAATATACTTGGTGTTTGTTTTTACTGATGTCAATTTTTTCAGGGAACTCTGCAACGCTCTAGAAGCCAATCACAGCCAAGGGCCGACAGAGGCAGAAAGAATGATCAGGTAAGAGTTTGATTGGATTTTACAAATACCACTCATCTCAGTTCTCATAACTAAAGATGTCATACATGACTAGAAAACTCGCACTGTTCGGTTCAATGATTTATAAAATAATAGTTAATAAATTCATGATCAAAGGGCAGTACATTAATATCAACTTAACTGCTTTGTACCGTATGTCAATATTTTCAGGGAACTCTGCAACGCTCTAGAAGCCAATTACAGCCAAGGGCCGACAGAGGCAGAAGGAATGATCAAAGTAGAAGCGACTGTGGCTCAATTAGTGCTAGGTATGGTAAGAGAGAAACCTCTTTATATGTATTTGTATGTATAATGTATATATGTATGAATAACTTTGGTATGTCAATTTTTTCAGGGAACTCTGCAACGAAAGCTCAGTTAGTTGAAATGCTGCATGCCATAATGCAGAATAAGAAAATGGTAGAACAGCAACTAGTTTATCTACCAATCTATGGATATGACCGTTCAGGTAAGAGTTTGATTGGCCATCTTGGCTGTCTGTGCCACGTCCATATAAGGCAGCAAGGCTCTCAACATGGTCGTTTTTTTGTTGATTTCAACACTTTTAAATTTGAATCAGTCGGCTCAGAACTGTTTTTGTGACGAGAGAGTGAAGATGAAGGCGCTTCTACGTATCCTTTTTTTTAATTAGTGCAGTTGCGAACGCCTACCCTCACGGCTGTAGTGCGTGGGGCACACGGTGCTGAGGCTGAGCGCTCGGGGCAATTTTATCTGCAGCGTGGACGACAGTGATGTGAGCGGTACCAGCCTGGTTGTGGTGGACCTAAGAGAGCAAAGAGGAGAAGAATGGAGATGCAGCAGCTCGATGATTGGCAGCAGATGTCTCAACAACAGTCGCCACCCGCGCTGAAGATGGACGTTGCAAAGGAGTCAGTCGCCAATGAGGAGGAACCGATTGAAGTAGATGCCCTGAGAGATTCCCCCGCCGTCACCACTCCTATTGCGTTTCCCTCCCCAGAGAAGATGCAGCTGATATAAGCCATCAGCGGCTCTTTTTACAGCCACCCATTTAAACCTTTAGCAGTTTATCAGGCTAAAGAGGGAAGATGGTGCAAAATCATCATTCTAGAAAAAAAAAACTAGAAAAAAGCACCGACAAACAGGTTCTATCTCAACTGTGGCGTGATGAACGGAAAATCAAGCTTACTGCATCAAGGTTTGGAGAAATACACAAAATTACAGAGAAGAGAAACATTTCAAAATTATGTGATTGCTTATATGGTGAAGGGACATTTCAATCTGCAGCCACAGAACATGAAATGAAATATGAAAACGTTGCAGGAAACAGATGTGAAGTTGACGGCATAACTGTTCAAGTATGTGGGTTACGTTTGCATCACCTTGTCATAAGAGGTCACGAGATTGGAGTCAAATGGCTCCATTTTTGCAAGCAATGACGGAGACTATGGACTTTGGAGATGGATTGTAAGGGCTCTTACTGACAGTAGCTCTTTTCTTTTAGCTCTTTATTGTTCTTTTCATTACCATGTTTTGAAGCACATTATTTATATTGACGTCACTGAAGAGAAGCATAACTCCTCAAATGGCTTATTGTGATAAACACTTTGAAATTAGCCAATTAGATTTTAAATGCTGGTAACTTTAAATTGTTGTATTATTGTAGAGAAGTATTGTTTGTGAGAAGATTTACATTCCGATGAAGTTTAAATATTGTGAGAAGCTCTTTTCACTTGAATACGTGTATCTCTTTCTGTTAGGATAAGTTTGTGTGTATGTATCGACGTGTATCTGTCATATGTAAAAATGATCTGATGTGTTAAGATTATGTTTTCAAGCTCTAGTGTACGACCATTGAATTAGATTTCTGCTGTAATATAACAGGCTCTCCCGTCTACCAAACATTTTCTATCAAATTACCCAAAAGCACCCTGTTGAATAGTATCCCATATAATGCGTACAGTGGGTTTTTGAGTGGTGAGGAATTGGAATTTATATGCAGGTTAGTTCACTGAGGGTATTGATATTTTCTGTTTTAACCAGTGACACTTATTTTTAATTATGGAGAAATATTGTTAATATCAAGTACATCATAGAATAAGTTACATCATTAAATGTTAGTGATAAAGTATATTCATGTTTTTCTGTTTCACATTAATGTATTCCATTTAGGCTCATTAAGACTTTCTTAAGAATTAGTTTTTGTAATATTTTGGTACATAACTATGATAAATGTACAAATGGATAATTATCAGTTATTGAATAAACATGAAAGCAACTCTTAAAAAAAAAGACTGTGGGAAAGGACATGCTGTAGTCGTGACAAGAAAATATTCTGGGGAAAAACTAGGGATGCGACGGTTTGAAATTGTAAAGGAGCTTGTCCAGACACTCATTAGTGGCAAGCATAGACTGCCAAACATGCCTGGTCTGAACAGCAAGGACAGTCTGTGAAGTATAACCTTTACTTTGTGATTGAAACATAAAATCCAAGGGACCATTTTTATTTTACTTTATTTCATTTTAGAATGATGTAGTCTCGAAAAATTTCAAAGATATGGTGGCTTAGATTTAAAGAGAATCTGTATCTACTTCTAAAGGTTTTTCCTCAAAGTGTCAGAGAAAATTGAATGTTAATAATATATAAATGGACAGTGAGAAGCAAACATAATTGATCTCTACAGCTATTGATAGATGAACAATTGATAACTAAAATAACTTGCTCCCCATATTTAGCATAAATTAGTGAGTGCGGCACCTGCGCAGTGTGGGATTCTGAAGATGGACATAGTCATTTGTCCGAAACTGTAAATAGGGTAAAATTCAGTGTTGTGATTGAAGAAATATGTAGATCTATTAATATAACCATTACTCATTCAAGGATCATCAGTAAAGTTGAAAAGCGTCACACTCAGTCTGCTGCTATCCCCATCCCTGGTAGGCACGCGTGTGGCCGGTTCTTTTGGAGAACAAGAGCCTAAGTTCCAGATTGCCCAAGCTGGTGAAGATAAAGAATTGGCTTTTTGATAGATAAACACTTCAAGATAAAAGAATATCAAACAAAATGTGATAAGTAGACAATTGCAGGATGCGTCAAATTCATATCTCACTGAAATTTTAAACTGAGTAACATATCTTTGGTAAGAGACACCAGGAATACCTGTACGTTATTCTATATAAGCCATTCATGAAAGAAATGTCAAGTGTCCGATCAAAGGTCAACTAGAATTTTAAATTTAATTTAACCGGCTGATATGTGATTGGGTGTGACATCATCACAGGTTAACCCGTGACTGCTAATCTCAATTGAACATTTAGGCATTTGCAGTCATGGCATCTAAGTAACTGTTTGTATTAGGAGCAAGTTTGAAGTAAAGAATGCATTAGAAACTTTTTGTGATTTGCAAAAATGTACATACAAGTACTGGAACAGAGATTCTAAAAGTCTTAAATCGGTTTAAGCTAAAGGTATGAACGTACCATTGGATGAGGACAAAGTATTATTACTTAAAGTTTACGTGTATCCATGGTGCACGGGAAAACAAGACAAATTAGACCATGAGCGGTGGAAAACGCCCACATCCCTCGAGCCCTGTATTCACTGTCCACTATTGCTCAATGATTCCTACATGTAGTATACAGTGTTTGTTGTTTTGGGAGGAAACCTATAAGTTTTTCCCCCCAAAAGAAAACTTAATCCAGCTGAGGCTTAAGTAGTAACAATGCTGACGACAAAAGCCAATAAAAAAATATTACAACACTACATTTGAGGAACTTGTCCTTCAAAATAACTCATTCAGGACATAATTTGGAAGAAATCCTTTCTTCTTTGACTGCTACTGAAGGTAATTATTTCTGCCATGAATTATGTAAAAATGAAATGATTTATGGGCATATATCAGTATTAACCCTTTACCCCTCAAAACGGCCTAAACCGGCCGGGTAATTTCACCTGTTTGGGTGTCAAAAGCTTCGTTATACAAGTCATTTGTTTGGGGTATAGCAGCGGTGCCATCGTGATTAAAACTAGATAACTATATGTAAAACCGTATGAGGAATCATCGTATAATTTATTTTAATGTTTAGCTTTTATCTTAAGAGAATATACAAAAGTTTCATTTGACAGCATTAATTTGCACTTCGAAATGGCGCCATGTTTGCTGCATCGTACCAAATGCAAAAACACCAATGTTTGATCGCGTTGTAGACATACTCATAATGGTTCAATCTTGATGAGAAATACATATGTTTTTTTTTTTGTTTATTAGTTTACAAATTTGTTTCATGCGTACATTTTGGCATTCATCAGAGCAGGCAAAGGTAAGTCTTTATATGTCGTGACTACTGGGTGTTATCAGATATAGGACATTTCCACTGCAATGATTGGACGTTGCAGTTTACACCAGTGAAAATATTGTGTGTGGATTTAAATCAAGTAATGCAGAATTTTTTATTGTAAAGTATGTATTCCATTTAGGCTCATTAAGACTTTCTTAAGAATTAGTTTTTGTAATATTTTGGTACATAGCTATGATAAATGTACAAATGGATAATTATCAGTTATTGAATAAACATGAAAGCAACTCTTTAAAAAAAGACTGTGGGAAAGGACATGCTGTAGTCGTGACAAGAAAATATTCTGGGGAAAAACTAGGGATGCGACGGTTTGAAATTGTAAAGGAGCTAGTCCAGAAACTCATTAGTGGCAAGCATAGACTGCCAAACCTGCCTGGTCTGAACAGCAAGGACAGTCTGTGAAGTATAACCTTTACTTTGTGATTGAAACATAAAATCCAAGGGACCATTTTTATTTTACTTTATTTCATTTTAGAATGATGTAGTCTCGAAAAATTTCAAAGATATGGTGGCTTAAATTTAAAGAGAATCTGTATCTACTTCTAAAGGTTTTTCCTCAAAGTGTCAGAGAAAATTGAATGTTAATAATATATAAATGGACAGTGAGAAGCAAACATAATTGATCTCTACAGCTATTGATAGATGAACAATTGATAACTAAAATAACTTGCTCCCCATATTTAGCATAAATTAGTGAGTGCGGCACCTGCGCAGTGTGGGATTCTGAAGATGGACATAGTCATTTGTCCGAAACTGTAAATAGGGTAAAATTCAGTGTTGTGATTGAAGAAATATGTAGATCTATTAATATAACCATTACTCATTCAAGGATCATCAGTAAAGTTGAAAAGCGTCACACTCAGTCTGCTGCTATCCCCATCCCTGGTAGGCACGCGTGTGGCCGGTTCTTTTGGAGAACAAGAGCCTAAGTTCCAGATTGCCCAAGCTGGTGAAGATAAAGAATTGGCTTTTTGATAGATAAACACTTCAAGATAAAAGAATATCAAACAAAATGTGATAAGTAGACAATTGCAGGATGCGTCAAATTCATATCTCACTGAAATTTTAAACTGAGTAACATATCTTTGGTAAGAGACACCAGGAATACCTGTATGTTATTCTATATAAGCCATTCATGAAAGAAATGTCAAGTGTCCGATCAAAGGTCAACTAGAATTTTAAATTTAATTTAACCGGCTGATATGTGATTGGGTGTGACATCATCACAGGTTAACCCGCGACGGCTAATCTCAATTGAACATTTAGGCATTTGCAGTCATGGCATCTAAGTAACTGTTTGTATTAGGAGCAAGTTTGAAGTAAAGAATGCATTAGAAACTTTTTGTGATTTGCAAAAATGTACATACATGTACTGGAACAGATTCTAAAACTCTTAAATCGGTTTAAGCTAAGGGTATGAATGTGCCATTGGATGAGGACATAAAGTATTATTACTTAAAGTTTACGTGTATGCATGGTGCACGGGAATACAAGACCAATTAGACCATGAGCGGTGGAAAACGCCCACATCCCTCCAGCCCTGTATTCACTGTCCACTATTGCTCAATGATTCCTACATGTAGTATACAGTGTAAGTTGTTTTGGGAGGAAACCTATAAGTTTTTCCCAAAAAAATCTACTTAATCCAGCTGAGGCTTAAGTAGTAACAATGCTGACGACAAAAGCCAATAAAAAAATATTACAACACTACATTTGAGGAACTTGTCCTCCAAAATAACTCATTCAGGACATAATTTGGAAGAAATCCTTTCTTCTTTGACTGCTACTGAAGGTAATTATTTCTGCCATGAATTATGTAAAAATGAAATGATTTATGGGCATATATCAGTATTAACCCTTTACCCCTCAAAACGGCCTAAACCGGCCGGGTAATTTCACCTGTTTGGGTGTCAAAAGCTTCGTTATACAAGTCATTTGTTTGGGGTATAGCAGCGGTGCCATCGTGATTAAAACTAGATAACTATATGTAAAACCGTATGAGGAATCATCGTATAATTTATTTTAATGTTTAGCTTTTATCTTAAGAGAATATACAAAAGTTTCATTTGACAGCATTAATTTGCACTTCGAAATGGCGCCATGTTTGCTGCATCGTACCAAATGCAAAAACACCAATGTTTGATCGCGTTGTAGACATACTCATAATGGTTCAATCTTGATGAGAAATACATATTCGTGTTTTTTTTTTTGTTTATTAGTTTACAAATTTGTTTCATGCGTACATTTTGGCATTCATCAGAGCTATTGTTGAAGGTTAACAGCATATTGTAAGGTACTACTATTTTATGCTATTTAATATTTGATAGTGTAGGGTTCTGTTTATAGTCATGGTTCATGGTAGGTATTGGTTTGCAAGGAGGACTTTCTTTCTGTGTGGGCATTCTGTGGACAATTCGTTTCTGTTGTTCAAGGTGGCCATAAAAAATGGCTTATACTTCTCGGAAAAGCTCAAAGATCGTGCAAATAATGCGTAAACTTTGACTAAGTCACATCTTGTGATATTTTCTGAGGATTTTCTAGTTCTGTGTATGAGAAAACTTTCCTATCATAATTGGACCATTGCCATTAGATATTTATTCAGGTATTTGCGAGGATAGTTACGTGAAATCAGCTCATATTCTGGTGCTTGGATAGGAAACCATTGATTGTCACCAACAAGGAAGAAACCAACAAAACAGCACTGATCTACGAGAAAATTGATGGGTGTCTAGATCAAAGAAGGCAAAGGTAAGTCTATATGTCGTGACTACTGGGTGTTATCAGATATAGGACATTTCCACTGCAATGATTTACTACCATGTGTAGAGATTTAAATCGTGGGATTGGGTTCTATATTTTATAAGGGGCGGACCATTACTTAGATGGGGGGGGAGTAAAATATGAAAAAAAATTGCTTGTTAATAATACTCCAAGAGCCATATATTTTCAAGATGCAACAATGCAGGCCAAATTTGGCAAATATCCAGAAGTGCTCATGACTGATGCAACATATAAATCAAACAACTTTAGAATGCCTGGAAAAAGACAAACTGTGTTGACGGATAGAGACATGACTGAGAGGAGCGTTTTCTGAGAGAGATGATGCTGATACCAGTAAAATAGTCTTAATTGCCTTAATTGAAAACAATGATTTTATGTGTTCAGTGAGTAGCGAGACACTTGCATAAAAGCAAGAGGGTAACAAATCTGATAAAAATAATTGTTTAATTGTCTCGTCGTGTTGAGAATTCAGGACTACACAATTATGAGCAGTTGAGAGTAACGGTCACTTTAAAATTGAATATGGAGTTCTGGCGAAATGAATTAGTTTATTATCCACACAATATCATTTGTGATGTTGTTGAGTTTTGCTGGCTAATTGATCCATACATAGAATACACAGTGTACAATCTGTTGTCAATAAAAACAAAAAGAAAATCAAACAAAAAAAAAATTATCATATCAACAATAGGAAGCTACAAATTGCTGCTACATGTGAAGATAGTGACACATTGTTGGAAAAAATTCTCCAACTGGACATAATTTTATTTCAATGAAGTAGCACTACGCCGAAATAACATAGGATGACGCTGGCGGATCACGTGATTCAGTGCGCACGTGCGGATCTTGTTTACAAAATGTGGTAACATTCGGACATTTTATTGTATCATTTGCATGACTTTCAACTCTTTTTGGATTTCTTTTCTGCTCAAGGCTAGCACTCGATTAATAATCAAGGAGATCCCAGTGTATCTGGGATAAGCTCGGAGGCCAGGGAATTTCAAAACAAGCTACGGACATTACCGTCAAGAGCTGGAAGGGTGGCACCCAAAAACAATATGGGACAGTATTTAGTAAATGGAGGGCGTTTTACTGTTTGGGGTACGGCACCCACTTCTATAATGCCTAAGGCAAAAGAGAAAACAACTCGGGATGACCCCCACGAAACCTCGCACCATGGCGATGGCGGGTGAAAGTGGTCCAGAATGCATCGGTGAGCCAGCTGGCCCTATTTGGGTAAGGCTTGGTGCCTGCAAACTTCCTCGAGTCCAAGGACGGCTCGGGCTCAGACGTGAAGTTGTCCAAAAAACAAAAGCATGGAAACAGAAGCGCTGCTTCAGGGGCGGATCACTGTATCAATTTTAAAAAGCATCACCAACCAAAGTTGTTACCACTGTTGAAAAGGAAGTAGCAGTACAAATATGTGATTGTAAAGAATAATAGTCTTTCGGAGAACAAGACTCAGTTCCAGATTGCCCAAGCTGGTGAAGCTATAGAATTGGCTTTGCTATAGATAAACACTTAAAGATAAAAGAATATCAAACAAAACGTGAAGTAGACAATTGCAGGATGCGTCAAATTCATATCTCACTGACATTTTAAACCGAGTAACATATTTTTGGTAAGAGACACCAGGAATACCTGCATGTTATTCTATATAAGCCATCTATATAAGCCATTCATGAAAGATATATTAGATATATTTGGAAGGTCTTTGCAAGGGGGTATAGTTAGGATCCATTGTAGAAAATGAAAATGGACAGTTATAAGATAGAAATTGTATTGAAATGCCTGTCACCAGTCTCACAGTGTGTATCTATATAATGTGGCAGATATGAGTTTGAAATCAAAAGTAATTCATAGAACAAGTATGGATATATTCTTAGAGTAAAATACGGATATATGTAACCTAATACTGCTAGTCTAAAAAACGCATGCCATAGTGTAATAGATAATCAGTGAAAATATTAACTAAAAGTATGGGATTTCAAATTGGACAAGGTTTTATCCACATTGGTTGTAGATATATCTTGACATTGTAAAATGGCAGCCAGAAATATCCTGAAGTTAAGAGCCTGAAAAGACAATCTGCACACAACCAGAGAGAAAGAATCCCAAAGATTTTGCCGTGTGCACACACATTTGTTTAAAATGTCTGAATAAACTCCTCAAGAAGAAAATTGAAGATCATCTTCTTTTAACATGTCCTGAATGCAGAGGTTCATTTTCGTGTGCTAGGAATGGGGCCGCAAATTTACGGAGTAACTTTGCACTCCTTGATCAACTCGTTATTTTGAATGATGAAAACGAGTCTACTGATATTGAAATCACATGTTCTCGTCATAATAAAACGCTCTGTTCAGTGTTCAATCTAGGCTGCGCCATTGCACCTTTGGCCTTAACATACCAAATGGCGCAATCCCAATGCGTACCCCATGGGCGTCGTCTGGGCGCACTATGAATATTTTGCCAAATTTTTGTAACATTTTTAATAAGATATTCGCCAAAGAAAACGAGTCTCCTGGGTCACGTCTGTACTAGTTTCATGGGCGCTGCCATATTTGTTTACATTCAGAGCGCCACCTACCAGCAATCCACTGAAATAATTTCAACTAGTTCACGCCGGTAGCATGGGAAAACGTGTCGCGCTCCGCTGTATTTGCGTTCTGATGTGAATGCATCTTGCGTCGGGCACTAGTACCAAAATGGCTACCATAACATGAGGAAACAGATGTCAATGTGTTGAAATTTCTTGTTATGCTTAGGCGTAACAAAATCAATAGTCTGTTTCCGGTAACACAAGATTTTGAAGTAGGTAGGAAGGTTGTGACAAAGTTTTTATTTTATTACTTAGTTTTTATAACAGTTTTTTTAGGTAGGCTGTTTTTGTGAAAAGTTTTATGACATTATTTTTTATGTTAAACGTTCAGTACATTGAACTATTTATCAAGCTTCTTTTAGTCGATATCACTATATGGCAAATATTTCAGACTCACAAAATGCTAGTTGACTATTAAAATCCACATATGTGCAGCTTGTATGAATACTAGTATTTAGCTATATTCACTACTGCCTTTTAATCACCGACACCAATTTATGTTTACTTACATTTACATGTAAATTGTGCATTTTGCTTGTTCAATCTACATGCGGTTATGGGAGGGCTGTTACATGGGAGGTGAAAAAAACCCCCACATCTATCAAACCTGTTTACAAGTTCGCTTTCGTTTTCTAAGTGGGGAAAACCCATGGCGTCATGAAAAATTGTGTACAGAGTGAACTAAAATTATGTCTGCAGTGGAACCAAATGCTAATTATAGGTGTCTAAATAAATTACTGCGTGATTTTAAAAGCGGTCGTGGGTCAAATATATACTACATGGTGATGCAATAATTAAATTTTTGCATGTGGACGTCAAAAGTGTGATGCAGCTGCGATTTGAATTGGCGGAGGATGTAAAAATGGTTGACGTTTTTATTGATGAAATCTGTAGGATTTCAAAAGTTTTTATGGAATGGCCATAAAAACACTAGGATGACACCTATTTTCTAGGTAGGCCTGGTTACCGAAACAGACTATTGATTTTGAGTACGCCTTAAGGGGCTTTTTATCTAGCAGCCAAAAATTTTTTTCTTCCAGCCAGGCGTTTGCCTAAGTGTAGAAAACTAATAAATAAATTAAAAATGTGTCTTGTTTTATTTTTTTGTTCATCCAGATTTTTCATAATAAATATTCTAATAATTTACAAATATAGTAATTACATGTATACAAATTGCCCGGCGTGGCGTAAGTTTTGACCTTTTGAACTTACTCGACATACTGCAGGGGATTTCCGGCCGGCAAAGCGCTTGGCGTTCACGTGAGCGTTGAATCAAAGAAAACACAAACAAATAAGGGTGGGTGGTGCACACACAAGCAGGGGGGGCAAAATACCCCCTTATTTGGAAACCCCGCAAGGGTTCCAGTTTAAATTTCCAATTTTTCTTGGGTTCTTTTTGGGCGTAGTTTTGTAAAAAGTTTTT
>CM032669.1:50953661-50994516 GCA_019095985.1 Streblospio benedicti
CTTTGTGATGACACACAGCAATAAGAGAACTTGCATCGTGTTTTTTTTTTTACGTCAAAGACAATAACTTTTCTGGGGCCTTCATAACTGCCCATTTCTTTACATAAATTGTAAAACTCAACTGTTTTTATTTGTGTAATTACTTCTCCGCAGCCCACATCTGATAGAGTTAGTGAGCGCACGCAACCACGGAGTCTGGATGATCGAGGCTAGATCCAGACTAGTGTTAACTGTACGTTGAACGTACTGCACGTTTACGGCAACCACGTCAAAATACGCAGAATAACAAGTACAATAACAAGTACAAATAATGCAGTAGTTGACCTACATTATTATTGAAGGATACAAAGGACCTAGCTGTTCACAACCAGTAGAAACAAGTTCTGGGAAACTGGTGGTTACCTCTCAGGCTGCGTCCCTGTTGTATTGTATTCTGGCAGTAGGCGGCCTCGCCCTGCTTATAGGAATATATATTTGCTGTAAAAAAGCCTCAAGAAATATAAGATTGAGGACGACCCTGAGCTACTGACACAGCGAGATGAGCTAGAACTGGAGGACGTTCAGTCAATAGAACTCGATCCGATCTCAAGGCGCCAATCACGCCGCATGTCACGTCGCATGGTGCACTATCAGGAGAGTCAGGTGGAAAAGGACACTCTAAACAAGGAGATAGAAGAGGATGCTGTAAATGTGGATACAAAAAATGCTCTAAACATTGACCCTCAAATTACCCTAGATATGGATACTAAAAACACTGAATCCTAATAATCAAACTACTCTGATTAGGGATAATAAAAAACTGAAAATACTGAGTAGGCAGGTTAATTATTAATGTTCTTAAAGCATAGTGTTACTTCAATTTGATTCTTGTCTGTTTTGGAACAGAAAAATGTTTTCAACACAAACAATTAGTGTTTTGTTGTTTCTCACTTTGTACCACATCAGCAATGATGTATCAAGTGTGGATGCTATTTATCCTGATTTCTCCGTAGCCAGGACCCATAATGACACGCAAAAAATGATCTCCACCAAAGCAAAGCTCAGTCCTGATGAGATCTTATTGGCGTATATTTTCAATGCCATATGTTCTGCTATTTTAGGTGTAGGAGTGATCATGGTTTGTCTGGTCATTGTTTTGCGCATTAGGAAAATGCTTGATAAGAGGAGAGTTCACGATCATCTGCGTATAGTCAGAGCGCACAACAGGCAAAAATCTGTTACTTTTAAAATGCCTATTCATGTGGTGGTGGGTGATGGTCAGAATACTGAATCCTAATAATCAAACTACTCTGATTAGGGATAATAAAAAAAAATGAAAATACTGAGTAGGCAGGTTAATTATTAATGTTCTTAAAGCATAGTGTTACTTCAATTTGATTCTTGTCTGTTTTGGAACAGAAAAATGTTTTCAACACAAACAATTAGTGTTTTGTTGTTTCGCACTTTGTACACAATGTAAATACATGTAAAGATGACTGTATCAAAACTATTTTCTATTTTTAACATTAATTTTGTAGCCACAACTGCTGTTAGACTTGCTTATGGTATGAAGTCTAACATATAATGTTAAGTATGTGTACAAAATAACGATGGTGGTTCTTGAGGTATGAATAAGTATTAGAGAATGATTCTAGATCACCAATCGCTATGACCGGCCATCCACATATTCCGTGAATTTTACGTATGACGTGAAATTTAGTGACCTGACCGGGGGCCATGTACATATTCCGATTGATGTTCTACCACTTCTTGTTGAATGTTCTGAGTTTTCTTGTTCAGTGTTCTGAGTGTCTTAGAATAAAGATGCTGATATAAAAAGTATTTTGTTGTTTAAATGTTTGTGATTACTATTTCTATAGGTTTATGTAATCTTTAGATTGATTTGTCAATATTAATTAAATGTTCACAGCCAGTGATTGCTCAAATTGATTTAATAGAATCAATGACAATATCTGAATGACAAATTAGGAATTGTCATTAGACTCAGAATTTTAAAAATAAAAGATAAAGATGTCGTTTGAGGAACCACATAATCTCTATACAGTCTGACGCACAACGGAAATTTAGCGGCCACCCAAGAAATCTGAAATTCAAACATAATCAACCCACACAGTTTAACTCATCTCTAAGGTGTTTTCATGGTTAACGTAATTATTGTTTGCATTGTAACCGTGAATGAAAGTTCATTATATTCAAAATTGCCAGTATAAATTATAGATTACAGCCGCTTTAAATAATGATAATAACTATTTTATTAGAGTCTCATTCGCATGCATACAAGTAAAAACGTTTCAAACACATATATGCAACCATTCATATGTGAATTATATGCGACTAGTGCAATTAAAATTGCAAGAAACATTGCCTACGCCTATCTAAAATTTGTTTGCAGGTTTTAGCCATACCGTATTTCCGCGTTTTGTAGCCTCTGCTCAAATTGTAGCCTGGTTAGACACAATTTTAAATCAATAAACGCCTCAATCATATTAACGCCTATTCAAGGCCGGCGCTTATCAAAGAGAACACCGCCGGCGCCAAGTTGATTAATATGTTTATTACATACGATGTGGCTGTTTGCTTGTAACTTCGTTATTATCAGTCTGACAATTAGACAATTAACATATCATTTTAAAGCTGAGATCATCGTGGATATGATTATCTACACCTTTATATGAATATCTATATAATAACCAAAAGGAAATAATGTTTATTACGTTAAGAGTGGGATCACACACTAATCCCTGTAATTATACACTTGGAAGCAAGTGGCGGCGTTTTTATTTGAAGTTACTTGAGTAAGTTTCTGTGGCTTCCTCATGTGTGTCTAACTTAAGGTGATCAAATCATTTTGCGTAAATTAACGCCTCCTTCAATTAGACGCCTCCCTCATTTAAACGCCTATGACATGTTTTGAAAACAATAAACGCCTAGGCTACAAAACGCGGAAATACGGTATATACTTGACATATTCTTACTTCAACAGACATATACCTTCCATTGTCATAGTGACCTAATTCAACTCTAATTGGTGCAACACCGCATCTAGTTTTTGCAAATGACTGTCTAGCTCCTTTGTTTATGGAAGGATCTAACCGGTAACTCTCGGGTTCATATTCTTGTTTGAAAGTTCGGTACGTCCTTGATTTATTATGACCATAACACCATTTTTTTTGCAACTACCGGTAATCGATTTATGCATACTTTCCATGTATCATTTATATACTTATTCTTTAATATATCTATATAAAATATCGACATAACATTTTTGTAGCTTTCTTTATTTTAGTAATTTAAGAAGTAAACAAAGATTCTGATAAGAATAATTCGATAACCCGTGTTCAACACCCCAATTGCAAATGTATACTGTAACACTAGAAATGTATGTGCACAATTTAATTTGCGAATTTTGTGGGTAGGTGCAAAAACGCAAACTTAAATAGTCAGCAAACATTAATAGCTTATGTAAAGTGGGTCCAGGATTGACCAAAATGGCAAAATTAAATAGTCACAAAATAATTTATGGATAAAAATCGCAAAATTAATAGCCACGAAATATTCTAGTTTTACAGTAAATATTTTTTACAATAAGTAATATTCTATGTCTTTTATATGCAAATGTATATTGTAATAAATGACTGCCCATAAAAGAACAAAAGAATAAAAAGCATTTTCAAAACTTGTTTTAAAAGGCATTTTTTGTGATTTAGAAATATAGCTTATAATATGCTTATATGTTGTATATTCATTTGTTCAAAGTTCGGTTAATCATCTTGAGTAATACTTGTACTTTTGAACTATATTTTTTAAGCTACATGAAGCTTTCGGCCATCTTCACATGGCCTTTTTCCCCACAGTGCACTAGTCATCACGAGATTGAGGTGCGATGACCTTGGCCCCCAGGATGTTGGTAATTTTCAAAAAATAACTCACCAATCTGACAGGACAGGACAGTATACTGTATAGTCCCATACATAATGCAATATTTTGCGCATGCCATAACTGGATATGTCTATCATTTTATCAATAAAAATTATCACAAATAGTAGCTTAATGCCTCTCTTTGTTTAATTTTTCATAGAAGTCATTTAGCAAATATCTAGTTTATTTTCGTCAATAAAAATGGTATTTATGATAACATAAATATCAACTACATGTAATTTAGTGTCTGTGTTTGATTGTAAAATAACAGGATAGCTCATTATCCAAAATGACTCCATGCATGCATATAATATTAATATGTCATTCATAGATAAATTGAATAGTGTTCAATTTCTTGGTTTCACAACAAGCTTGTGATGTGGTGGCTTGACAAAATCGCGCCCTACGTTTTCAAAGCCAACCTGGTAGCCTGGTTGAGGCTCGATAGTGAATCTGGAATAACCATGAATCAATGACTAAATATTAGAATATAAATTTATATCTTCTTAGCATATGAATGTTGAATACAAATTCAAAGATTGTTATCTATATTCATTCTTGAATGTCTAACACAATTACTCTAAATATAAGCAAGAATTTTAAGATACGAATAGGAACCAGTCAAATTCACATTTTGGCGAGGCTTTCATTGTCTCAAGAACTTCTTCGGGCCAAACGACAATTCTTAGATTGTCACTTTAACCACAATGGCGGCGGCAGTCACATGACAGCAGTGACAGGAAGACAGGGGGCAGGTCGTAGCCGGCACCGCGATTCATTTCTGGGCGCCGTATGCGGATCTATACAGCTTACCTGATCTTGATAGCTCTAGTTCCTCACGTGCCACAATCCTAAAGTCTTTGGGGCTGATGGTATGGCCCGTGTCGCGAATGTGCTCTCCTACGGCGGTGGGCACTCGGTTAGGGTTCAGGTGCTCTTTGATGCGAGTGTTTAATGTCTGTCCGGTCTCACCAACATAGGTGTCCCTACATTGGTGGCACTGTACCTCATAAATAATCCCGCATTTTGAGTCATCCGGATACTTATCCTTCGGAGTAGGCAGCATAGATTTGATAGTGCTTTTGGCATTGAATTCTTTGTTTGCGATCATCTGCGTATAGTCAAAGCGCACAACAGGCAAAAATCTGTTACTTTTAAAATGCCTCTTGTGGTCAATCACCATTCTATCATGACTAAAATCCATTATTTTTAAATGAATCATATTATAACATTCAACATTCAAGTCAATTTCGTTTGTTTTGAGCGCGCGGAGACGTCAATTCCTACAGTTTTGAGCGCGCGGAGGCGTTAGTCTAAACTGTTGCTCTCCGCAACAACGAAACACGTCTTGCTACGTCAGCGGCTGTATTGATATTGTGAGGAGATTAGACTAGCGCCGTGTTTTTTTTTTGGGAGCGTGTTTTCCATCGCAAAATTGAGCACGGAGATTGACCAATCAGCGTGGGTTATTGGCGGTGATTTTGCACGGAATGATAGAAAGGCATATTTTGGGTCACAAGGTGTTTTTATGAATTCATGTTTGTATTATCTCCAGATTACATTCTAACTTGGGTGTCACTCTAGCACGTTTGGGTAAATTCTTAATAATCCCTAAAACATATGAATTTTCAAAGTAAGCATGGTATTGTTACGATTGAAGCGTCTAAACATATATTATCTGGGTCTACAGATATGCTCATTCATAGCTCCATAGCTTCAATAGGACAATTTCAGAGCATCCATATTCATAATGGCTTTGCACAAAGGATCTGGCTTGGTAGGTAGAATAAGTCTTTGAAGGTTCAGAATCATCCTCAATGTGTTTAAAAAGATGTATGTGTTTGAAATTACAGAAGTTTATCTAATAAAATTGATGCAGAAAATGGCTCAGATTGCACATGTGAGCACACAGAATTGCTAAATTTCCTTGGGGGAGCATGCCCCCAGACCACCCTGCAATAGCACATTTATCACCATTGTTAGCGCTTCGTTACCCTCCCCTCACTTACAACCTCGGGCGGCCCCATAAATGGATATTGGCAAAATTGTTAAAAGATTTCAGTATGCATACCCATAATATGGAACTAAACAGTGATTTACAAAGATCAATTGTGTCACTTCAAATGAAGCAAAATTCGTGGTTTTGTTTCGTTCCATGAGCTTTACATAGGCTGAAAGATATCTCATCGTATATCTCATCGTATATCCTCCTATATCCTCCCCCCCAAACCCACCCCTCCCCCCTCCCACCCTCGCAGTGGCTATATGCTCCCTCGGAAATGTGAACCCCTCCTTACAAAAAGCTTCTTACGCCCTTGGTTATGATAAAAGTGATCACTACAGTGTCATCAATACAAGAAGCATAGATCATTGCTGAAAGTGATACTGCTAGTATAGAGGTAGAGGCTTCTGGCTTCTGGTGATCTCTTTGGTACTGTACCTAACAAGTACTACTACATCAGATAAGAATGCCAAATGCCAAAAAGGTTAGAAAATAGGTCTCTATACTTGCACAATTTACACATAGCCACACAAATGTTCATTAATGCATCAAAGAATTAACACTAATCAGTACATTATCAGTCCGTTCAGTCCCCAGGGGTATACTTTTTGTCATATATTTTTTCCACTTGGTTTTTCTTCTTTTCCTATTTAGAAGTTATGACCTTATATTTTACCTTTATCAGGACTGAAGATTATTTGATTTGGTTAAATATTAGGACTTCCATAGAAAATATTCGATTCGGGTCCACATATAATATAGAATTCCTGATAAATGTGTTCAAAATTGTTTTCTTGGGATCATTTTCATAGTGGACCATGGAAGATGAGAAATTACAGTGGAACATGGAACATAGGGGCAAAGAGATAGTGGAACATGGAACATAGGGGTAAAAAATAGTGGAACATGGAACTTAGTACCCCTGTGTCACCCCCCTAAAATAACGCATAGCATTAAAGGGAATTTAATTACGAGCCGGGGTTCGCTTTAACTTTAATGTACCAGTAGTGTTTAGTTATGCTGCTCAGACCTTTCATAGCACAATTTCCACCATTATAAGCATGTCCAGCAGCACATAGTATTAAACAAAGAAAATCTAATTCAGAGCAGGAGATATTTTGTCTGGTTTTTCGACCAAACTCAATGTCAGACACAACACTTCGTGATTAGTTATGCTCCGCAAGGCTTTAAGCAAGCGAAGAGTATTTACGTAATTAAGAATTTTCAGAGAGACAAGAACAGAAGACACAACCTTTATCTAAAACGTTTATGTATCCCTCAACAATTGAAAGACAAGGTTTATTGAATTACGTTGTTAAATTGTTATTGACCAAGTCGGTGGAGGCTGCTCCATTTATTATATATCAGAAAACAGCGTGTAATCTTTTTAGTAAATGTTCCATGTGAACATCATTTACCAAAAAAGGTATTTATAAAATAATGGTAAAAGAAGAAAACTGGAATTGAAAAACAAAACTTTAATATCCGTTTAAAACTTCTAAACTAGGCCTACTAACATATACTAAGCTGTTTAAGAAAACATAAGTTTAACCCTTATTTTATTTATTTATTTATTTAATTCACACATACGGTCCATAGTAATAAAAATAAATGATGATAAAATACATCGCAAATATAGCAAATCATTCCACCTTCTGTATAATGCAAAAGATAGAATGAAAAAAATAATATTAATTATATTTTCATATATGTTTATCATATGTTTTACATATTGTTAAATTATGAGTTTCCCAAGTTCACAGCTATGATGTAGTTTTTCCATTTGTTATTTCATTGTTAGTAAAACAAATATGCGATTATATCAGTAGGTGTTATTTTTACGTCATTTAGAAAAGGGATCAACCAAGACTTGAACCAATAGATTGAACACCACTGATTTCGAAGTCAAGTTCAACCTTCTAACCTAGAGATATCAGCATTTGTTCCGCAGAAGGTGGGAAGAAGAAACAAATTACTGCTCCGTGTGGTTGAACTTGTAAAAATAGATCGAAGGGAATGAAAGAAAGGGTTCAGTTACAGTGTATGCCAAGTCCGGGAACAAGAGAAGTAATAGGGTGGTGAAGGAAAAGATTTAATAGTCTATAATGCGATTTTCTGTACATACATCAACTTCTGTTGTCTGTATCATATATTTGAATAACCAGTGGACTCAGCATGTCGTAATTGTCCACAGTGAAATTCTAGTTTGTTTTTTTCCAACATGCATACATGTATGTGGAATAAACCTCGCTTGTACAAAAGTGGAAATGTTATGGCAATGTAAACAATACTATGGTACGCACACTGTAATATAACGAACATGGGGTAAATTTAAACATTCTTGGCTTTCATCAAAAAAACTTGTTGAAGGTGGTGATCATAAGGTCAGGTTAATTGGGGATTTCTTAATTAATAACTGACAAAATAAAGCAGCTTTTACACAGAAATACATAGGCGATCCGGGCGGGCAGAGGAGACGCGCCCCCGCCCCCCTTTTCCCCACCAAAATGATATCGTTTCATAGGGTTTTTGGCATGTCCGCCATCGTTTGCACGTAAAAAAAATCCCTTGAATGCGCACCCCCCTCGACACACACACCCGCCAACACCGCCAACACCCAACCCGTTTCCAAAAACCTGCATCTGCCAGTTGAAATGTCACGTCAAAAACAGCCACGTTCCCGTACATTTGTATGGTCACGTGTCATAGATCAGGACATTCTACCAACATTTATTAAGAAATGTAAACGCTTGCCACGGCCCATTTCAGTAAATTTACAAAATTTGAACATTTGACCCCCCCCCCCAGTAAAATTTCAAGAATCAGAATATTTGACCCCCCCCCCCATATTCTTCAATTTTAAACTTCTGACCCCCCCCCCCCACACACAACTTCCATTTTGAAACTGCTGACCCCCCTCCCACACACACACAACATTCAAATTCAAACACACACACACACACACACACACACACACACACACACACACACACACACACACACACACACGCACACACACACGCACGCACGCACACACACACACACACACACACACACACACACACACACACACACACACACACACACACACACACACACACACACACACACACACACACACACACACACACACACACACACACACACACACACACACACACACACACACACACACACACACACACACACGCACACACACACACACACACACACACACACACACACACACACACACACACACACACACACACACACACACACACACACACACACACACACGCACACAGACACACACACACACACACACACACACACACATACCATTCAACACACACACACACCACACACACACACACACACACACACACACACACACACACACACACACACACACACACACACACCACACACACACACACGGCGCACACACACATACCATTCAAATCTGTTTTCTTCCCCCAGTCTGTCCATTTTATGCCTGAGGAAGAACGCAAGGTTGAAAATATTTAATTAAAACGTGAATGAATTATCAAAGATGTTGGTTCTATCATTTATAATAAATTAAAATTAAAATCTTCTTAGATTATCAGTTTCATTTATTAGTTTTATCTCTAGAAATAGTACATAACACTAGAAAGAAATAGTTAACAAAAAATATGAGAAAACTGAGCAGGATTAAAGATCAGTTCTATTAACACTTGTCTTAAACCAACTGTTATTGGTACAACACTCTATAGTGAATTAGACCTACTGTATTATATAGAAAAATGATCCGAAGACATATATACAAAACAGTTCATCGCTGCATAATAAACTTACAGGTTAGTTATTTAGATATTTCAACAGGAAGCTTAAGTCTTTAATAGATTGGTTCAGAATTACTCGACATCTTGAATGTTAAATTTGTCAAAGAGGTAGAATTTATGCGTATTATCCAAGTATCCAAACACAATTTAGGAAAAGTGATGTTGGGTAACAAAAGCTCACTTCTTGGCTTAAAAAGTGATATGGTGCTTTTTCAAGTGGCCTCCTTGTGTATATGTTTTTTTTTACAAATATTGCAGTAAAATGGCTCCTCACCAGTGTGTGCGCCATGGATCTTCAGGTTAGAAATTTCAACAAAACATTTCCCACACAGATCACATTTATATGGTTTCTCTTTCACATGTGAATACCCATATGATTAACAACACCAAACCTGTGAGAAACTTTTATCAAAAACTCCATACCCATAAGTATTGAGTAACGACTCGAAAGCAGACATCTTGGTTGGAAACTGTTTATTGTCATGCGCATGCGCGGTATGGTAAATATGGTAACATGCATATACAACATCTATCTATTTTCTTTTTCTTAGCCTCAAGAGATTCCCAATTTAGGTTTATCATCATCTCAGTAGTATAGGGCTGCTGGTGTTGTGATACCTATTTGTGACATAGAGCGCAGCTTTGCGCTGTACAGCTTATATTTTGTTAATGTCAGCTTGCTGGTACGGGTCCCAGACTGAGGAGGCGTAAGTAATATGAAGGGGGCATAGTCCGCCATATAATTCTGGCGGGGCTATAGTCCGCCAAATACCCCGAGCGAGCGCGAGTGGCGGAGCAAGAAGCGAAGCGCACGGCGAAGCGAGCGAGCGCCGATGGTTGCACGGAAGCTCGCTCCAGTCAGGGATAGTCCGAAGTCATCCATCACCCGTGTCACCTTTCACTTTTTACAGGTGGGTGATGGATGGCTACCGACTATCCCCGGCTGGAGCGAGCTGCGGGGCGAGCGAGCGAGAGCGCCACTGACGCTGGCGAGCGCGCCCTGCGATATAGTCGGAATCCATAAATCGTGTCACCCACCAGACCTCAGAGGGCCAAATACAGTCTGCCAGCAATTCCAACTGGGTACATGCACGCAAGTAGGCATCCACGACGACAAGCACCATATTTGTGGCTATTGCTAAAAGGCAGGCGGCCACAAATTCTTCCACCCTGAAATCGAGTGCCGCCGTAAGCAATGCGCGGCAAAAAACGGCAAGTCGGAGGAAAACTAGTGTCCTCCACATTGCCTCGCCTCGCTCAGCCTCGGCCCCGTGACCGGCCCGGCTCTGCCCCCGGGTCGCCCAGCCGTAGCGGACCCCCGCTGCACAACAATGCGCCAAGCTGCAAGCAACCCCTCGACCGCCAGAACCAGCGACATAGATACATAGATACATAGATACATAGATACATAGATACATAAATAGATAGATAGATAGATAGATAGATAGATAGATAGATAGATAGATAGATAGATAGATAGATAGATAGATAGATAGATAGATAGATAGATAGATAGATAGATAGATAGATAGATAGATAGATAGATAGATAGATAGATAGATAGATAGATAGATAGATAGATAGATAGATAGATAGATAGATACATAGATACATACATACATACATACATACATACATACATACATACATACATACATACATACATACATACATACATACATACATACACAACTACATGACTCACTACAGCGAGGCACTACATGTGATAGCACTGGGTCTCATTGTGGTTTTTGGCTTTATACCTGTGTATACACATACATCTGTATACACATACATCTGTATAGTTTATTTGAAAAGGAGTCTCATGTGCTTGAAAACGCTTAAAATTCTAAATCAATACATTTGTCTGAAACATAAATAAATTGGTCTCTTTTTGATAATCACAGCAGCAAATAAAACCAAAAACCACAACGCTACATGTTTGAATGACAGAAAAACGACCCTTTTAATATGAATGTTATAAAGTTTATAGATGATGCATGGAAAATAAGACATAAAATTCTATATAATTAATGTCTTGTGACATGCTATTCTGGTTTTATTATATCCTATGCATTACTCGTAACAAATTCATTTTCTACTGTATGTGTTAAGATGCTGTTAATTCTAAATTAAGTCTAACTTGAGTGTTAAAGGAATTCAATAAACTACATATTGTACCTTGCTGATTATAAACAGGTATAGATTACGCAAGTCATGTCCAGTTGGGACAAAGAAATACAGTGGAACCTGTCTTATGTGGCCATCTTCTGAGAAGTGAAGTGTCCTGAATGAGAGGTTCACTTTATTACAAGTGATGCAGAGGTGAATTGGGACATGGAAGAAGTAAAAAGTGACCACACCGTACAACGGGTGTCCACGTTAAAAGGTTCCACTGTACGCTGTTTAGCAATCGTTAAGTATTGTAGTGACCTGCCGGTAAGGAGTGGGCGAGTCGATCTTTCAAAATGGGGTTCGCGCCCGGGGTTCACGGATTTAAACAATCTTTAGAGCAGGTGTCATGAATTTTATATGTAGATGTAATATAGGGTAGTACTTTTTACACCTGGTTGGAAAGTGAGGACTCGGCCTACATAATTCTAATATAATTGTAATCCTAAACAGGGTATGATTTGAAAAACACCCACCCCTCGTTTACATTGACCAGTTTCATGCACACGGGCTTGCTGGTAGTTATGTAACGGGCATTATGTACTGGTCAGTTAGTAAACACAAAGAAAGGTCAATCGTACCTATGGCAGCTACCCTATTAGTATAAATTTTCGTTTCTGTCTAACAGACGGTCAGTGTGTATTGGACCTCTGCGTGTAATAACACCGTGCTCTCCTCGGATTGTGTGAATTTTGAAGTTTTAGGAATACTTTCTATTGACGAAGATTAGGAATCAAGTTGAAGGTAATAACTTATGATTTTCATCATAGCAGGGGTTTCAGGGTATGATTTGAAATTGACTGGTTTCTTGCATACTCGCGTGCTGCAGTGTTGTGTATTGCGTACTGGTTAGTAATAAAACAAAGACTGGCCAATTGCGCTTCAAGTAGCAAGCGTCGTAGTCTGCATGGTTCACGATCAATGTGTATTGAACACCTCTTTTAACATAGATTAGGAATCAAGTCGAAGGTAAATTATACTTTTCATTATATCAGGTCTTTCCAGGAAGGAGCAGTAACGTGAAAAATCCTATATAATTACTGGTTTATCTGTCAAAAACTGTAAAGGCATTCTGAGACATGAAAAATACGGCTAGAATCTAGTAGAAACCTACTTGTAGAGAAGCCAATTGCTAGATACATATCGATATTAAATAGAATATGTCTGAATATATTCTGAATATCTAACGCTAGATATATATGTCTAGCACTAGAAATCTACTAGAGACCGAACAGTAGTTAGTGTGGCACGCATCATCTTTGTGTAAGTCATGTCCAGCATACACAAAGAAATACAGTGGAACGTGTCTTATGTGACCATCTTCTGAGAAGTGAAGTGTCCACATAAGACAGGTGTCCTTAAAAAGAGGTTCGGCTTTATATGTGGTACAGACGTGAATTAGGACACAGGATAAGTGAAAAGTGACCACAGAAGACAATGAGTGTGTACATGAAAAGGTTCCATTGTACGCTGTTTATCAAGTACTAGTATATGGACTTGTCAGTAAGGGGTAGATTTCAACAGAATTTGATATGTAATATACTTATAGGGGGACACTTTGTACACAAGGTTGGAGGGAGAGGACTATATGATGTCTTAACAGATATCATATGAAAAACACCCACACCCAGATATACAAATATTCACAGATCTACCCGACCCCTGTGGGTTTAAAGGAAGCCGTAAAGGGCACTGACCGGTTCTATACAAGCACTTGCTGTTAGTTAAATGTATGTAACAGGCATTTTGTACTGGTCAGTACACAAACACGGGTCAACTGCACTTAGGTAGCCAGCCTGATAGTATAAAGATTACTTTCTGTCTGTTTCAAGGTCAGTGTGAGAACGCTTGCTCTCGGATTGTGTGAATTTTGCAGTTTTATAGACAGTTTGTACTGGTACTGGCAAGGATTAGGAATCAAGTTGACGGTAACTTATACTTTTCGTCATATCAGGGTTTCCCCATTATATAGTCATATTTATTAATATTTGGAATTGGTGGAAACACACCAGTGATTATGAAAAAAGACACAAGCCAAATTAAGGGTGTCCTCGTGAAAAGGTTGTACTGTACGTTGTTTATTATGTAGCGTTGGGCACTTGTCAGTAGGGCGTCAGTCTTTTAAAATTGGGGTCCTGATTTAAACAATCGTCAGAAGGGTTGTTGTGAATTTGATATGTACTACAGGGGGACACTTTTTACACATGGTTGGAAGGGGAGGACTATATAATTTCTAAACAGGATATGATTTGAAAAAAATCCACCCCTCGTGTACAAAAAGGTCAAATGTACAAAAAAAATGTTTATTATGTTGAGATAGTAGATCCACAGAATACACATATGCTGTATTGTATGTTATATGTACTTTCATACATTTGGCTTTTTATTTTTTTCTCTTCTATGTATACTGCTCCTAAAGGGGCGCCTATTGCTCAATAAAGTTTTGTATTTGTATGATAGTATACACATATGACATATACAGATATTCACGGATCTACCCCACTCCTGTGGGTTTATACGTTCATTACGTCATTGACCTGCTCTATATACGCTTACTTGCTGTTAGTTATGTAACGGGCATTGTGTGTACTGGTCAGTAAGAAATGAATTTAAAATCAATTTAAATATTTTTTAAGGACAATGGGGTTTATATAACATATATTTATATAATAATAGATGTCGTAGTGGTATGATTTTTTGAGAGGTTACGACACGAAATAAGCACTTGTTAATAGATGTTTTAGACTGTTGTCCTTATCATAATGCTGACGAGGACAACAGCCGAAAACAGTTCAATAAATGATTTTTAGATGTATTTAGTGATTATATGGTGTTAATTTTGGAATTTAGCATATTTATAAAGAACGAACTCAATATGATACATGGTTTCCAATATGCTATGAACATTGCTCAACAAATTTTAAGTAAAACAAGTTATGCTCTTTTATACTGTGTTGCACAAGACTAATGGTCTTTTAAAGCATATGCCATTATTTTTCTAAACGTTTTGCGTGCATATAACAATGAAAACGCAATGCATGGCGTATATGAAGTTACGCCAAACGTTTATTGTGATACGTCGTAAAATACAGTTGGCCCATGACAGCAAAACAATTGCTCTCGGATTGTGTAAATTTTGAAGTGTTAGGAATAGTTTCTATTGGGAAAGATTAGGAGTCAAATTGAAGGTAACTTTTACTTTTCAGGGTTTTCACACTTAACAGTCATGATCATTAACATTAAGAGATAGATCACTGCACACCCAGTTCGTGCATTTTATTGTTTAAACAATCGTAGCACAGCTATTAATGAACCCTCAATAGTATTTGATGTGTAAAAATAAAGCTACTTACTTATATTGTCGCATGATAAACACAGTTGTTATGATTCATTAAAATTATATGATCTATGGTGCAATTTGTTGCATGCACACCCAGTTCGTGCGTGGCGGTAATGGGGGATTTGAAAATGTTTATTTACATTAGATCTTACTAGAAATTTTATTTTTTCACTTTGGCACCGGGAGAGCAATAATGTTTAAAGTAGTAATATTGTGGGCGTGCACACGAACTGGGTGTGCAGTGCTCTACGTAAAAAAAAGTGCTCTAAGCGACGGGGATATGAAATAATGTCAGTTTGTGTAAGGTCAGTGGAAGCACAGCGGTAAATAAAGAAACCTGTGATAATTTCATCCAAGCAAGGGATATTGATTCGTAAGGATGTGAGTGATTTTCCATTTACTTTGTCAGTTTTGTACTGCACAAAAAGTATTTGATACTTTGTGGCAAACAGGTAAATTCATCAGGAATTTTTGGCCGAATACAGTTTGGTTAAGGTTATCAAAGCAAAGACATTTTATAACTTTGATCATTTTTCTGACAGCTCCCTCCATTTAAAAACATTTTAAGAAAGTTGACCTAGATAACTTCCGGTACTAGTCGCATTAATAACAAACTTAATCGGCGTGGACACATTTTGTTAGTACAAGATAGCTCTTTAAAAACGTTTTTTCATGTAGAATGGCATTTCAGAATTTTAAGATTCGAGTGCGCAAGCATCGTATTTTGGGAACAAACTTAGGCTAAAATGTGCATTTTGGGAGAAATAACAAGCCGAGTAAGCCCGTAAAGCAAACATCACATGGGCCTCGTGTGTTTCCGTAGGTTCTATAGAATGTTTCAATATGTGTATCACCATGCGCATATGCAATACATAATATGCCCATATAATACATTTGAAACAGCCTTCCATAGATTCTATAGAATGTTTCAATATGTGTATCACCATGCGCATATGCAATACATAATATGCCCATATAATACATTTGAAACAGCCTGTAGTCAACAGTGTCGACGCCGTATCTTCACGGGATTTAATGTAAACCACTTGAGCGGGAGGCGTAAGATGGGGTTTCATTAAAAGAACATTTCGTTTGTACGTTGTAATGAAACCTATATGGTTTAAGGTTGGTATTTCAAAGAAACCCCACACCTAGCCCCAATGGCATGCATGAGCGGTTCCTTTCAAGCTTCGTGCCAGGCAGGTATGAGCTGCCACTTCCAGGAAAAGGCCGAACTTCAAAGAGATCACACACTGCTGCGGGCGTAACTGTGTAACGAATAACGTAAAATACTGCTGAAATCCCGATCTTAAATTAACATTACAGGGTTATAGGTGGTCTCGGCCTGTTATATAGAGTGATATCTTTCCTTTGCAGGCTCCTGACATGTCGCGATCGACAGCAGCAGATGCGCCCGCGGCGGGAAGAATCAGTCAAGCAGTGAAGAAGAAGAGTTTGTTTCATCCCCAGCCAATGTCACAAAAATCCAGGTTGCTAATATATAATTAAGAATGAACAGATAATCACTACTGAGGCCAAGTGTCAAACGCACATGAATACCGCCTTCAGGCCAGTCGCAGCCCACAGCCAGAAGAAGACTCAAGATGGGAAGAGTCTGAGTCGGAAGACAACGGCATAATAGACAAGGTGACTGGTTGGAACTTAAAATATACTATAGCTTGCATTGAGTTCTTGGGTACATGCTAAGATGTCTGGCTAGTTCAATATCTTTACAGGGAACTCATTTCCATCTACATGTATTTCTTTTTTATGCGTATTTATAAAAATCAAAGCCTTCAAATTAACAATAGCTTAGTAGTATTGACCTGTAGACATTCAACAGATATTAGTTTTTTTCTTCTCATCACGACACATTAAAATGATAATATCAACAGACACCAAATGCTTGGTGTTTTAATTAGAGTTTACTGTTTTCATAAGATAACTTACTAGAATACTGCTCCCTTAAATTCACAATATCCTATTCATTACATTTACCTCACATTCTTCTGTGGAAAGTTTTAACTTCTCACAAATAGTCCACATAAGACTGGTTTCAATGTACTTGTAAGAACTTCAACTTACATAGAAGTAGGCTCTTGCTTGGGGTAGATCCTCCCTGACACTACCAAAATAATGTTGTGTTATCTTTCCTTGCAGGCTCCTGACATGTCGCGATCGCAGCGGCGGCGGCAAGAATCTTCAAGTAGCGAAGAAGAAGAGTTTGTTTCATCCCCAGCCTCGGCACAAAATCCAGGCTGCATGCGTTTAAGAATCGATCGGGAAGCACTACTGAGGCGAGTGTCAGAGCGAGCACACCGCCTTCAGGCCATTCGCAGCCCACAGCCAGAAGAAGACTCAAGATGGGAAGAGTCAGATTGGGAAGACAACGGCATAATAGACCAGGTGACTGGTTGGAACTTAAAATATACTATAGCTTGCATTGAGTTCTTAGTTAAATGCCCGGGGGGTAAATGCTAAGACATCTGGCTAGTTCAATCTCTCTACAGGGAAATAATTTCCATCTATTTTTTTTATGCGTATTTATAAAAATCAAAGCCTTCAAATTAACAATAGCTTAGTAGTTTTGACCTGTAGACATTCAACAGATATTAGTTTTTTCTTGTCATCACGACACATTAAAATGATAATATCAACAGACACCAAATGCTTGGTGTTTTAATTAGAGTTTACTGTTTTCATAAGATAACTTACTAAAATACTGCTCCGTTAAATTCACAATTTCCTTTTCATTACATTTGTTGCGAAAGTCGCCAAGTATGATTGAACCTTTTATGTATGTACTGTTTAATGTGATGTGTTAATATGCTACTTATGTTATTATATGGTATTATATGTGAATGTGTTGTAAAATGTTCGTTGATCAGTTTAAGAATATTTTCAACCTTACATTCTTATGTGGTCAGTTTTAACTTCTCACAAATAGTCCACATAAGACTGGTTTCACTGTACTTGTAAGAACTTACTTTGAAGTAGGCTCTTGCTTGGGGTAGATCCTCTCTGACACCACCAAAATAATGTTGTGTTATCTTTCCTTGCAGGCTCCTGACATGTCGCGATCGCAGCAGCAGCGGCGGCGGCGGCAAGAATCTTCAAGTAGCGAAGAAGAAGAGTTTGATTCAGCCTCGGCACAAAATCCAGGCTGCATGCGTTTTAGGGATCTGGAAGCACAACTAAGGCGAGAGCCAGAGCGAGCACACCGCCTTCCGGCCAGTCGCAGTGGAACTCCACCATCGTCACCAGTTGCCGGCCCCAGTCATACAAGATTGGAAGCTCCAGACTCTGACAGTGAAATAGACATAATGGGTGTGGAACAGGAAGAAGAAGTCGCTGACGACATATTTAACCTCGTGGACACCACGAATGAACACCTTGAAACTATCAGGTCTATGTTGGAACAACAGAGGCACATGGCAGCATTGATAAACACAGACACAGCAGGGTTCACTGAGGCCGAGATGGATGAACACATGCGCGAGCTTGCGAGAATTGTTAGTGCTACTAATGGACTTTCTGAAGCACAAATAGAAAGAATTCCCTGCTATACATACGGGCAAGGAGATGAGATCACGTGCACTGTGTGTCTGGATACCGTGGAGACCGGGCAGCGGGTGCGTGTGCTGCCCTGCACTCACCAGTTCCACGCACTGTGCGTGGACTCGTGGCTGGAGGGCAGCGGCACGTGCCCCCTGTGCCGGGCACATCCAGAGTAATGCGTCAGTGAACACGCTTGTTTTAACCCTTAACTCACAGAATTAACGGAGTATTTTTACGTCACTAGTGGGGTACAGCCATGCCTACTCGTGTATAGGAGTAGCATTACGCCACTCTGGGTTATTGTACTCCCACTGACGAGTTATTTTACTCCCATAGAAGGGTTATTCTAGTCCTACTAAACCTGCGCATGCGTATGTTTAACATTTCTAGCCGTTACAGAATTCAAATGCTAGTAACGGATGCCACATATTTGTTGATACAATTCGTCTTCATTGGTGATTTATGTGATAGTTTATCGTATATATGATGTGATAGGACATTGAGTTGACATAGTACTGTGATTGTACATCAGTGTCGGTGTATAGGTGCGTGTGGATAATGCATGAGTGGTTTACATTTAGTGTAAACATACATTGAATATATATGTATAGTACTGTAGAGGAAGAGTACTCGTCCTTGCATGAGAAATCCAATTACAAGAAAAAGTGTTATGATCTTCAGTGATCTATTTTATTTGGGCTTATGAAGTGATGCAAGCTTTGTGTATATGGTGAATACTTTGTCTGGTGGACATCTCATCTGATGCATGGATAGTGACCCTAATTTATGTCATAGATATTGTGTATTGTGTAACAGACAAACATGTGCACTGGACACTAAGTGCACATCAGCATAAAAGTTCATACACATGGATGAGTTCAAGGTCAGCAGACAAACCTTGACCAGTGTGTGGTCATAATGTTCACGGGATGCAGACGGTATAAAGATTCACAAATCTACATGTCTAGATTATGGATATTGGTGTTGCAATGATATGTTTTCCATAATTTGTGAGTCTGATGAATATTCAAATTTTCATTTTCCTGTGTTGTTTTAGATTCTAAACACTGGTTTGTCCCCCTTATAGGGACGCTTTTCATTTTTTATTTATATTTTTGATGAAGCAGAGCACATTTGACTGGATGCATTTGATAAATAGATTTGTCAGTTTTTGTGATTAGTTCATACATAATAATATCATATCTTACCAAGACTAATGGATGATGAATGTGTACATTGATTATAAATAAATTTAAGAATATAATCTTTTCCCATTCTTTGTTCACAGGTTCCTATGATAGGCCTACTGGGTGAGTACAGCACTTATGTCTATCAACCTAAAACAAGAGTAGCGTAAATACATTCTGCTGGAAGGTTATTTTTACTCTTATGGAGTAATCTAACCATCCTTTAGGAGGGATTTTTACCCTATATTCTTAGTTCTAGGAATACCCCACTAGCGGAGTAATTTTACCACCTATGGAGTATTTTTACCCGTAGGGTGTATTTTTACTCCATAATGTTTTTTGGGGGTGTCAATTTGGACATAGGTGCTGTACTACCCTAATGCAGTAACTTTTACTCTATAAATTTTAAGAGTGTTTGCTGGCGGACGTAGTCATTGGTGGGTCCCACAATCAAGATCGGGGTGTCACTAGCGGGCAGCCTTGGGCTCAACCACATTTGTCTGTTCAATTTCGTCATGATTTTTATACTGTAAAACCCTAGAAAAACAGTCTCATCGTAAATTCTCTTCCAACGAC
Organism: Streblospio benedicti; assembly: GCA_019095985.1. NCBI lineage: Eukaryota > Metazoa > Annelida > Polychaeta > Spionida > Spionidae > Streblospio > Streblospio benedicti. The sequence continues at coordinate 50,974,221 of CM032669.1, forward strand.
TTATGATAGTGACCCCCGAATCCAGTGTAGTAATTAAGATGCGCATTATTGCACACTTTAGCGTACTTATTTCAGGCATTAGTTTATGCTGAAATACTAGCACCATATACCACTTCCGGAACTAAAGGGTTAAATTTGTTGTTTTTTATGCTCTGTCTGTGTTCTACAAGATTAATTTTTATGCAGTATACTAGCATTTGGAAGGTTGAGAGAGATTTTATATACTTATGATTTTATGTACTTATGTGAAAAACATAACACATTGAAAATATGTGGTGTGAGTTCTGAAATAGAAGGGTGTGTTTTGCTTCGCTTGCTGTTCAGGAAACACTACACCAACTGGGAGACCACGTTCTTCATATATATGCAATGTACTTTATTGTAGTCTGGTTAATTTTTGTTATGAATTACCACAGAAGGTGATAACACGCCAAACAATATGGGGCGTTCCAAATGCTTCATTTAAACAGATACATGTACCGGGTATTTATGCATGTCTCAATGTTGCTACGTGTAGATATAATTTAGCTTTTTATTGGTCATGTCAATACTCAACCTGTGACAAGAAATCCTGTAAATTCTTTATGTTAAAAATTGGTATAATATACGTGTACATGATTTTTTTTTTTGTTTTGCAACCAGGTTTGTAAAGGTGATTGTTACCTCCCCATGTATACTACATGTACCGTTACCGTTTTACTACCATGATTTCTAACACAACACTTTTGGATTGAAAAATTTTAAATGAAATTTGATTTGGGTGTTTATTGTTTCATTGTATTTTCGTGTGTGAGTATGTTATGATTAGCATTCTTGAGAGGCCGAAAAGCCTAAAAATAAACTGTAAATATTTCGAACTTTTTTTAATGTTTTGATATCAAATAGGATAAAAAGAAAACAACAAAAATGAGGCTGAGTGATAAATTTCATTCTCATAAAAAGACTTATGGATTGAAAAATTTAAAATGAAATTTGATTTGGGTGTTTATTGTTTCATTGTATTTTCGTGTGTGAGTATGTTATGATTAGCATTCTTGAAAGGCTGAAAAGCCTAAAAATAAACTGTAAATATTTCGAACTTTTTTTAATGTTTTGATATCAAATAGGATAAAAAGAAAACAGCAAAAATGAGGAGGAGTGATAAATTTCATTCTCATTAAAAGAGGATTGTGGGATTTCAAAGTATTGGGAAAGGGCCAAGTTTGTTTCAAGAGCCAGCCCCGTAGTTTAAATCGTTTGCATATTCTACTAATTTGATGTGGTCGCATAAACCAAACTCTTGCAGATATGGAATGTCCAAAATCGAATTCTATTGCTTACACACACCTGTTAGACAGTTGGCTGCCGTAAAACGTATTAACACTTCAAATTATAATCAATTACACGATGCATTGGGCTGACATATGCTGCTCTCATCATAGGCTTATGGTGCAACTAGGGAGCTTTGAAATGATACCACACCGGTCTATCTCTTACCTGACCAACACCCCATCAACGTTGGAGCTCGGGTTGGCTCATACGCCGACCCTACGAGTGGACAGCTCATACACTGACATGAACTTGAACCCTTCTTTTTCACGGTCATTTATCTACGTATCTAGACGTATGATACACAAAAAGCATTTACTCTTCAACCTCCTTCTATTATTAGTGACAGTCCCCATTGCCTGATACCAGAGAACAAGTCATGTGATTACAATTCACGGTGATTACATTTTGCGGCAGCTAGATCATTTTTGGAGGCCGTAAATTACCGGTCACAATTTATGTTGGTTATATTACAGAAGTATAACAGATTGCACTCACTAACAGCCAGTAGTATTATATATGGCAATCAAGTCTGATATAGACTTGTATGTACTAAAATGGACGTTCCCGGGGACTAAGTCTGATAAAGTCAGATATATTACATGCACATGTATATTTTTAGTATAACAATTATCAATATGCAAGCACCAATAAATCAATTTTGATATTCATAATGTACAAAATAAAACAACTTGCATTACAGGTCGAGTTCATTGTGAGGTTAATGAGGATCGTAATAAGTTTTAGAGATGAAACAAGAACAACACGGTTTGGCATCATAAATTTTATTAACCTAAACTACATGAAAGAGGTTGATAAATGAAGTAGAAAATGTAAATATTGCCCTTGTGCAATGAGGCTCATTTAACAATTTATTGGAGGAGATCAATGTATGAAGAGGAAAGGTGTTGAGAGGATGAATGGCTAATATGAGATGAAAGGAAAGTTGATAGATGATCAGCCGGTTAATAGCCTCGGTTGGCTGAGGCGACCGTTATAGGAATGAGGTGTGATTGCAGGGCTGGTGAGAGGTAGATGAAAGGAAGTTGCGAGGAGCATGGGGAAAACAAGGAGGCATTTGGGAGTGGTTGGGTGGGGAAATTTGGACGTGCAGCGTGGCAGTAGAACAGAGAATGAGAGAAGTGTTATTATTTTCAATATAGATCTTATCCATTTCATATTAGACATTACATTGGTACAGGATTATCACAACCCGGCCAACAACATGCATATAGATCAATATTAATATAATCTATTCTGTATCAATTCATATTGAAAACCTAAATGCTAATCCATCAGCTTAAGTATTGTAACCTTTTCAGATGAACACCTGAAATGCCACAGAATTATTCATTAATTCAACAAACATTACAGGTCGAGTTCATTGTGAGGTTAATGAGGATCGTAATAAGTTTTAGAGATGAAACAAGAACACGGTTTGGCATCATAAATTTTATTAACCTAAACTACATGAAAGAGGTTGATAAATGAAGTAGAAAATGTAAATATTGCCAAATGTAGTGTGCCAAACCGTAGTTGTGGTTGGAAGGGCGAGAAGAGTAGGAAGTGGGAAGGTTGGGAATGGGCAGGGTGTTGTAAATGATATGCGAGATGATAATGATAAATGATATGCGACATTTTGCTAAGTTTTCAATTTATACAGGTTAAACAGACAAGCAGTAAAGTCCTGGAAGACAGTTCAACTGGCGTCACACTCGCAAGCTCGCCGTGCGAGCGCGCGGGGCGGTTGACGTGCGGAGCGGTGGAGGCGAGGCGATGAGGCTTGGAGTGGCTGGGAGTGGCGAGGCTGGTGTGTTTAGAATTGGCTTGCGAGGGGGCGTTAATTGCCCTCCTGGTGGGCTTCTAGATGCTCGCACGTGCCGAGCTGGAAAGCCGGGCAGGCAGTAGCGGAGCGGTCAGACGCTTGTTTCTGCTGATTGTGGGTTTGTGGCCTCGACCACACGTGGAGGCGTCGGAGACGTTCGTCTGTTGCCTGTGCCCATGTTAGACGTGCAGCGTGGCAGTAGAACAGAGAATGAGAGAAGTGTTATTATTTTCAATATAGTTCTTATCCATTGCATATTAGACATTACATTGGTACAGGATTATCACAACCCGGCCAACAACATGCATATAGATCAATATTAATATAATCTATTCTGTATCAATTCATATTGAAAACATAAATGCTAATCCATCAGCTTAAGTATTGTAACCTTTTCAGATGAACACCTGAAATGCCACAGAATTATTCATTAATTCAACAAACATATCAATATATAAATATTTGTAGCTCTGTTCTTTCATGCGACCTACATGTATCATTCCAACGTTATGAAACCGTTTTCAAGACTGAAGTGTCCTCTTCAAAATATATCATCTACCTTGACATTGGTGACATTGGTGTACTCAAATAATTAATGGTGATGTATCATGGCCTCGTAAAACGAAAACATCATACGTAAAAATTGACTTTCATTTTTACCTAAAATGAGTAAGCTCAAAGTGACACTTTAGTGTGATATACCCGACTGTAGTTGTAAGTATTGATGCTGCCAAAAGTTGATGAGGACATATATAGTCAAACATCTTTAAAATTGGATGTAAAGTAAATGATTGCTTTTTATTTTACAGGTGATAAACTATCATACCTTCAAACTGCCTTGGAATAGTTGATGTACAACTTGAACATATAGACAAGTACATCACAGATAGATATAAAATACAATTGTATAAAACTCACTCTCATGTTGTGCATAAGGAATATCCGTCTGGAACAATTTTAGAATGAACAAATCTTACATCACTTAAAATCTTGTGTTCATCGTCTATGCAGAGTTAGAAATAGCTGTCTGCCTCTCCGCCCGGGGCAAGTAACTCTTACAGAGGACATGTGACTTTTAGAGGTGCACGCGCTGAAGTCAAACAAGTTGTTGTATGTGCATTTTCAACATAGAAATCAGTATTTTGTTCAAAACCAACAATGCTTTTTGACTTTATAGACTTTTACACACTTGTGTCAGTTTAATTTTGAAATGGTTTGTTAAATTATCAAAATTGCAGAGCTAAATTATTTTGTATTTAATTTTAATCTAGGATGACACAAATTGCATCTAAAACGATATAACAATTTCGATTATTTTGTTAATTAAGATGCTATCTCACCATTTTTGCATATTGTCAATGCAAGTAACTTTTATTCAGGGCAAGTAAATATTAAATGTTACTTAATTGCTCGGTCTCTCAAATGACTGTCACCATTCCCCAGCAAAATTTGTTTTTAAGCTTATTAATAGTAACAAGCTATATCAGTAACAGGTCTAACACCTACGAAGACTGAAAAGGAAATTTTTAGTAAAGTAATGTAACTTTAAGTAAAGAATACAGGCGTTGTACAGTCTCAATATTTGAATAGTGTATTAGTGCATTTGTTATCAGCTCAAGAGTTCACTGCACATGAAGTTAGTATATGAGATTTTCTAGTAAGATGTAAAGAATTTTTTAAAGAATGTATAAAATTGTCGAATGTGCTACAAGTAGCCCTCTCTAGTATCTAGACTTTTACTCGAAAAACCAATTTCTTTCATGTAACAAAATGATGAAAATTATAGTAAAATTGGTGTGCAAATTGTAATGACAGTATAAAATTACAACTTGTGCCATTGAATCATGGAAACAGAAATTAAACTGCCTAACCTATGCATAGGCTTGAAATAATTTAAGAAAATGAAGAACAAATGCAGAAAGGACAAAATAGAATATACACGTACGCCAACAAATAAAATAGAAGAAATAATTTTAAGTAGCAGACAGAATTAGAATTCAGGAACAATTGAATGTGTCATATCATTATGACCTAGAGTACCAATCATACCATTTGGCCATACACACAATTTGGCTGTGTCTTTTAAACATTTTTATTTTATCACACTATTAATTATCCACAACTACATTAATGTGAATACAAGCCTTTCCCCCGGTTCAAATAATGAAAATATCTTGTCTGAGATTTTGCCATGAACACATGACGTAATTGCCGTAGTATTTGAAACAACGCCCGAATTGTGTGTATAGCCGAATTGTGTGATTGGTGTTCTAGGTTTACAAGTATTTTTTATATTTTAAATACGATATGTAAATAAGAAATATTTTTGCTTACATCGCTCATTAAACTACGATGTAGATATTTATATTACCAATTAATGATATATGGGGCAAACTTGACACTTTTGATTATTGATAGATCAACGAAATCTAATTTACCCTGTCCTTAGATATACCACCCAAATGTCCGTAGGCTTTTAGAATTAAACATTGTCAATATTTAGGGAGTGGAATTTTACATAAATATGAACTTACATGGGAATTTCATTCTGATTTCAATGGTCTTTACTCTGGTATGTTCTGACTTTTCTGCGTCGTAGAAAACAATGTTTAGTGTATATTTTTCGCAGACGTGTCAACTTTGGCTCACTATGTCATAGACCTAGTCTGCTTTTTATGGTGTTCAAAGTTTTGAGCGAAGTACACTTTACTTAAAGAGTCTTACAGGCATACAAACGTAAGTATTGGAATTATGCAATGATACAAAATGCTCATGCAATCACATTATATTGTTTGCAATATTTCTGGTGCGAAATTAGTAAAATATGTAATGAGTGATCAGCTGTGATAATAAAATGCTTGAGTTAATCACTTAATTTAACGGTTGATATACTGTAAAACTAAAAATGTTTGTGCACGATTTAATTTGCCCACCTCACCCAAGTAAGGAATTCAATTTCTGGCAGCTGTCTTAGGTACTGCCTATTCATACAACAATTTTTTACGTACATGCGTGCCCGTACTATGACTATGTCATATAATATTTGCTACCCTTTTTGTAATTGTTTATGTTATTGCACAGTTATTTGTATCGAGTCCCGTCACTCCGTCAGGGCCACTTGATATAGTCAAATGGAAGAATTGCCAGTAATATCAGTATTTCCCCAATATTTTTGTTCAACTGTGATCAGTTTTAGTCAAGTTTTTTTTTTCATGTTTTGCTTGTCTTTTTTAAAATTCTATTCATTTTATAATTCTTGTAATGTGCATTTAACATGTTGAAATATGAATAAATGATATCAAATCAGATCAAAATCAAAATACATATTTATCATATGGTTATCACACGCTGATCTCGTATCTCCTACAAGTGGGTAAAAATATGTGTACAGCACACTGGTGTGTATATTGAAGAAATATATCACGCTTAGCAGTGGTACATCTGTTAATTCACTGCCCGAATTTATGCAATATTGCACAAATATTGCACAAATGAGGCACTAAACATTTTTTTTTTTTTTTTTTTTTTTTTATGTTTCATACCAAATCCAATTTATTCTTTTTAATGCAAGAATACATGCTACTCAATATCACTGTCTGGATCAGACTCAGCATTTGCAATGTACATATCTCTGAATTTGAATCAGAGCTTCTCCAGCCAGCATTTTTCTTTTAACTAATTAGGTGGATGGGTGTGTGGGTGGGTGGGGGGGTCACTCAATTTATAAGTTTTTAAAGGGGGGTTACTCAGTGTTTCATTTTCAGAAATGGGGGGTCACTGAATTTTTCAAAGTTGGTTAAACCAAATGGCCGACACCCCCCCCCCGCCCCACCCCCCCATGGCCCCACCCCCCAACCACCACCTGGGAAGTAAAAAATTTATGTGCGTTCCCTTACTGTGGTACGCATGACAGGGAACTTTGAGTGTTGATCGCGATGGCCGATTCAACATCTGTATAGTTCCATTACAACATATAGATCACAGAAGGTTCTAAAAGAACCTCACAAATACTATTGTCTGAATATAATCAAAGCAATCGAGAATGATTCACTTGCTGACGGCATAAAGATTACTAGTCTCCCATGCTACATAAACATGAGTTGAGCTGTCACAACTATTAAGTAAACCTTCTTTGTTGAAATCTCTTATTCAAAGCATTGTTCTTTCTAATATATGTAATATAAGTGTAATGTAACGCAAAGTATTTAAGTGAATTATGAGTATTTTTATTCAACGAAAATCTTATTTGTAGAATTTAAATTGTTATCATAACGTTCTCAAATAGGCGCTGGTCAGCAGATCGTCACGTCACTTAAAGACGCTGCATCGTGATGCAAGTAAACGTACAACGTTTTCCGTCCGCGTGAGAGTGCAAATGTACTTGGACTCTACATATTTTCCACGATAAAAAAAGAATGTGTATAGACATACATTGAAAGTTAAAGAATTCAACTGCTAAGGCCTGCCGACAGAACCCATACACAAGATTGCCTCTCAGATTACGGGACTGAGTATGGAATACGAAGAACTGTGTCTTCACGGAAAACCTGTTGCCGCAATAAATCAAAAACTCACGTTAAAGAAATTCTTATCTTGGCTAGATGATGAGAGCCTTTCTCTATGCATTCTTGTAGCCCACAATGCACGTGCGTTTGATGCACTAAAAATGAGTTCTAACATTAAAAACCGTGACCTAGTTTCCGAGTTTGAAGAAGCAGTAACTGGATTTGTTGACACGTATCCAGCATTCAAGAAGTGATACCCTGGACGTACTAATGGGTACAAACAGGAGACATTGATGCAAGACCTTATGGGAGAAAGCTACAATGGTTATGATGCTTTGGAGGATGTGCGTGCTCTTCAAAAGTTAACCACTGAAAAACTTGATACGACTGTATTATATGCCTACAGCTTTTCTTCTGAATTGGTGAGGAAAATCCAAAAATACGAATCTGATGGCAAGATATTAGCAGCAAGCTTCGCCCCATTGGTAGATGCTAAAGTTCTCTCAGTTGGTATGGCTGCCAAGTGTGCCAAAAGTGGGCTTTCACTGGGACATTTTCAAGTAGCATTTACACGAGATGATGTTGATGGAGTTCTCCATTTGATGCAGGAGCTATATGACAATGGAAAGCCTCGTGTGAATTCAAAGAAATCCACAATACAAGCAGTTTCTCTTTGGCTGAAGTCAAATGCAACTGAAAAATAAGCAAACATCATTATCAAGCAGCTATCAATGTGTTTCAAGTGTTTAGATGTGTTGCGTAGTTTAGAAATTTTATCCAATGCTGATTTTGTGTACTAATTTTCAAACTTTTGTATTCATGTGTTTATCCAACACTGAGACAGTTGAAGCACTGTGCATAGTTTCAGTGTCGTGTGATCTAAGGCCCCAGAGTCCATTGTTACAGCCGGACAGGGGTAACAGTGCGTCGTCTGGGGCATCTAGTCTGGCGGCAGCGACGCTTACGAGCAGTCATGTCGCCCCAAGCAGTAAGGCAGCTATACCAACGTAGTGTTTCAATATCCTACATAAAAGTGTTTGTCCAACACTGAGACAGTTTACAGTTGAAGCACCGTGCATATGGAGGAGGCTACACGTGAAAGCGTAAATATGATTATCAAGAAAATTAACATACTATGGAAACTTGTCATATTCATTCAAGATATAGTATTCCACATGGACCCTAAACTAGCATATTACTGATATGATAGTTGCATTGCAACATTTACAGGCAACACCTCACCTGAGTCTGAAGGCGTTCATTATAGAATCAGCTTACTTGTTACTTGTTTCCTACGTTTCTCCTCTTCTGTAGAACCCTGGCACATAGAATTTTGAAACATTAGAAAATGTAGTAAAGTTTTATTATTTGACGTTAAAATGTTTCACTGTCTTGTGATCTAAACAAAGCTTACTTTTTTGCCTAGCCCATGCCTGTACCCCTTTGGCTGCCCAACTATACATAGGTGCCTTGCCGTCATGTACAGCACGCATTGCAAGGACATTTTACTGCACCAGACTCATCGAGACTGTGAATATGATGAGCTACGTGTTGCTGCAGTTTATTCATGGGTCAGTTACGATATTAGTGTATAGAGGACACATGTAGAAGTGCACCGTAGTATCCTGCTCATCTTCTTCATACCACGGACATAAAGGTGTTTGGCTCTTTCAAAAGTACTTGCGACTGGTGAGGTGATACATACCTATGAGTATAGTAGTAATTACCCAGACAGGATACCGTAAAATGTGTTAATGTATTTGATTTTGAAATTTTTCAAGTTAAAAATTATTTAATGTATGTATTAAATTATCATTTACACATCTCATGTAGTAGGCAATGTGTCTTTGCTGTCACAGTGATTTCAATTTATAAGTACATGTACCATGTTTTTTAGATTACGTGTGGTGAATAAGGTTTTACAATGTAAATCAGCTGTTTTATGTTATCAAATAATTAAACAGCAAATATAATCTCCATCTATTAATTCATACTGTATACTCTATTTGTAATTATTATTGTACAATGATGATTATTTACTTGTTTGATGTGTACCTAAATCACCAATGCACGTTTTCAAGTGCATCTGCAATTTGACGTTAATATGAGTGTGCATATTGCAAGGTTCATTGTAGCTAATCAGTTAGGAGTTAACTGTCAATGTTATACAGAATTAAAAATGTATTTTTATAACAAATTCATAAGTTTAAATTGCAATGCCATAGTTTGTAAGTTGATATGAACATTGAAATAATCTATGGTAAAAACAAATTTCTTAATGGAATGTTTAAAGCTGCCATTTTTGGACTTTCATATCAATATAAACAATATAAGTTTCACTTCATGATAGTTCAAGTGTTTAATAAGGATTATATTAATGAACATATAGTGAAAAAATCATGGCCGAACACAGGTTCTTATCACATTTCTATTTCCATCAATGTCAGGTATTTCTGTCTCAACATCCTACGAGCAAGTGCTACCCGGGTGTCATAAACGTGTCAAACAGTGTTGTCCATAACTTCAATACCAGAAGATCAATTTTCTTCTATTTTATATATTTTGTTTTGCACATATCCCCCATCATTTAAAATGAATTTAGTGAAAAACTGACCGTCAGGATTTTTAAAATCTACTTTATCATGCAACGCGTGACCCGTTTTTTGCCCAATATGAACTGACAGTGCGCAAGTGCACACGTCAGATTTCTGTTCATAACGGTAAAACTGATTTGAAATCAATATTATTTTGTGTTTTGATACAAGTATAGACATGATGCGATGTGAATGGAAAGAAAACATCATCAGTTATACGTAATTTTATTAGCCTATGGCTAGCTTATATTGTCATTATCAACAGCATGCGTAAGCTGTCTTTGGCGTACGTCTGAGTGAAAAAGAACACGTTTTTAATCAATAATATCTCCATAACCGATCAATATTTTATCTTTCTATACTTCTCTCTCTCTCACACGTCTTTTTAGCAAGCATATTTCTACCACCGATAGATATAGCTGAAGACAGGTTTTACAACCCTAAGCTTCCATTTAACTATATCAAGTGGTCCTGGCGGGACTCGAACTCGACCCCAAGGTTGTCATCCCAAGCAGCTCGCTGGTAAACGATAGATCAAAGAGCCGCCATCAAGCATATAATAATCTGTTTTGGGAATATTGATAATCACGGCCATACTTGATAAGTCCCCAACATGCTCTCGAATTGCGTGCACAAGTTGAGGTTTATCTGATTTTCGAAGAAGGTTCCTTGTCTCTAATAGAGCTGGAGAATAGGGGTTAGCTCATACTCTAAAACCTCTTCAAGCGACAAATCTCCTGACTTTGAAACAGGAAGGAAACGCTGGAACAGAAGGGAAGGATCAATGGTACGATCAGGAGCAACCTTCACAGCTGAGATATTTCCAAGTGTTCGGGCTCTTTCTTTACGCTTGAATTTGTAAGTAAATGCAGCCTTTCCAATTATATTCTTAATGATATTTTCCCCAACCAATCTGAAGACATGTTAATTCACATCTGGCCCAGCCACTATCCCTGTGACAATGTTCCTCAGAGTAGGATCAGATGTGAAGGTTGAGTAGGCCTCAAACTTTAGCCGAATTTTCTCCCGATCAGATGCATCTCTTTTTATGCGGGCTGTAGTTCATTCTTTGTGCTGTCAACAAGAGGATGGCCCCGCAAGGCTCTCTGGACAGCTTTCCCTGTCATCATGTGCATGACTGCATTTTCTCCAAAGACAGCCATAAGTATATTTTTGAGACCAGTCCCTTCCATGAGTGTTCCTAAGGCGCCCAGCAAGTTCATAACAGTATGGAAACACCCCAACATTAGAACGATACATTTCACCGGGTCACTATTTTGTGGTGCATCAATGATGATTTCAGCAGCCTTCCAATACAAAGGCTGGTCAAAGGTAACAATCGGGGGAATGTTGTGCTTCATGGCAAGGCTACAAACATAGTCTAATGTAGACACAATGCACGATTTGTCTCCAGAATACATGTTGATCATAGGCAAAAATGTAACTGAAGACTGCCGAGGGTGCTGGATCCCCTGGTGTAAGATATGCATCATCCCCTGCCAATTTGGTGCTGCCTCTTTGCTCGAATCTTCCCATAGAACGTCAATCCTCTTATCACTGTCTGAAAGACTATCTCATGACAGGCATGCCTTGCAAACCTGCACTCTAATATAGGAATTTTTGTCTTGTTTTCAGTTTTCAGCTCTGAGATATGTGGTCGCGGAATAACATGTTTTTTTCCAGGCGGAATGGAAGCAATGATACCCATTCCATGAAATGTCCCTTTGCCGTCAAGAGTGATAATATTGTGGTCCACATTAGATCCCAGTATCATTTATTAGATGGGGTGGGGGTTTATACAGCATTCAACACATTCTTCAGGACAACTTATAGAAAATTTCCATTTAAGCTGTTAAATAATGGCCCCTTTTAATTTCTGATGCTCTTAATGTGTTCCTTGCCCCACAATACCTGAATTTAGACACCAAGATTATCAACTTGGTAAGGATAGGTACATCGTTATGACCATTAATAGGTTTGGCAGGCATCTTGAATGCCATCAACACACTTTTCCGACTGTCCTACTTTGGTAAACTTTTAGTATGTTATAGAGTAAACTAATCCCTACTAGAATCTAGAATCAGTGGGGGTTAGGGGCTTTTGACATGGAAAAACCCGTGTTGACATCATTTCAAACCTCTGTTACTTTTTTGAATTTTTTATAAACTTTTTATGCCACATTTTTGCTGAGCCATTTGAATATATACATTTTTATCTATATGCAGGGTTTCCTATCCCGCTTTATTGGGGTGGGAAATACCCACCCCAATGTTTTGTAAACAAAATGTCCATAACGAATTCCTAACATGCCTTGATAACTATTTCCGACAGTCTGAGTGATAAAGGTTGTCCGGTTATTAGTACGGAACCTCCCAATGTCAATTTGACATTTATAATTTTCTATCAAACGCGTGTTTACATCATATTAGGTGCAACATGTCAAGAAAATAGTTAAACTGGACATCCCTTTAATATTTGCTCTATACATATTTTCTACTTATATTTTCCTGATCATTCACGTTCTCCTACATGAAATAAAAGTATGTGTGTAATATAATAATCTTTATGAAATATAACTACAAAAATGTGATATAATTTGTACAAAATGAAAAACAATAAAATACTAAAAATGGTAAAATCTACATTGATGATTTGTCTTCTAAAAAGTGCAAAATTTATGTATAAAACATTTATTAACATTCGTTTGCCTTTGAAATATGTTGCATAAAATGTAACTGATGCATAAAGAAGTATATGTAGTTGTACTCTAAATTTGCTTTAAAACAAATTTACAATTTTCTTTGGTTAGGGGGGTATCATTCTATTTAGTATTATACAGACAGTAGCACACGTTTTTGAAAAATCGCCACAACTTTTGGACCTACTCTTTTCTGGTAACTTACATTGTTTGAATTGAAAAAAGTCACTAAAATAATCTATTGCTTAGAAATGTTCTATTTCAAACAAAGTGCGTTGTGAAATTCACATGTGACGTGTGCACTCAGCGTCACACCGTACAATCTTTTAAAAAGTCTATTTACCTCTCTGACTTTGGTCAAAGTATTTAGATTATACTTCACGATTGAACATTTTTGCTCACTAGACCATATTATACAATAAAACCTTGTAATCAAAACATCAGTATAAACAGTTAGAATTGCATTGATATCCCCACATTAGTACACAAGATTTACCGTACTTCAGTTTTTATCCATTATGATTTTCACCTTTCAGCCTTGAACATATAGCTGAACTAAGTAGTTATTTTGAAGCTTTAATTTTACTGGACTAGTATAACGTCATAACAGGAACAAATAATTCTACAGCATATTCAGTTTTATATACACACAGAATCAAACAAAATAATGTAGATTTATTGGTATCTAAATTTCAGTATAAATCAAGTAATATGCTGATGACAATGACAAACAATAACATTGCCTGGTTTCAGATTTCACAACTAATCCCACGTAATTATTACATCAATACACTAAAATGTACAAAATATCTTACAAAATGAAACAGAACACAGAACACACATTTAATTTAGCTGAATGAAAAATCTTCTTCCTAATAACATTTTAGCAAAGTATTTACAAGTTATGAAACAAAGAACTATAATAGAATTATATACAACTTCTAATTAAACATAATTAGAATGCCAACGTATGACACTAAAAGACTTACAACTGAATATAAGTACTGTCAACTGAATTATATACATATACTGTTTTCACTATTGTAATACAATCTATAAAAGAAAATTAATGCAAAGTTCAAGAAAATTGCAATTATTTATAATATATTAACCATGTAAATCACCATGATGGAATTAATATTTAGAATGGTTGATGAAAGATTAAAGAAGTAATTTTCTTTTACAAACTATAAAAAATCCATGTCAATGAATTTTCAACTTAAAATGAACACTTCCTACCTCTCAGCTGAACTTTTCATATTCTATAGTTTGTAATCTATGTTTAAGGTTACAAACATTTTAATTTGATGAAATATGGATCCGGATTAATGAAACAAATGATATCCAGTTTGTGTAAATTTTGCGGCTTCGTGACTGACCACAAATTGTCTTGCACCTGTTTTTAAAATGATTCTGCTATAAAATTACCATCGCAAACATGACGATGACGACAATGATGGAGACATTATGACTAACCCGAGTCAAACTCCCGCTTCTTCATGCTTGGCTGGTCTCCTAAGGCCTCCATGTCCACATCTGCACATCTGCATCTGACACAGCATTAAGCGCTGACAGCGTCACTTCAGACTTCAGCTGTTTTTTTGCCTCAGTTGCTGCTTGTTGCACAGACTTTTGCGCTACCGTCTTTTTTGCAACCTTCTCTTCCACTGGGACCAGTGTGGACTCTCATGTGCCTGGTCAAGGTTCTTTTGTCACTAAAACAGTTGTCACATTGAGTACACTGAAAAGGTTTCTCACCGGTGTGAGTTCTCATGTGGGATTTCAAATTTACACTTTGGCTGAATGATTTCTCACACACCATACACTGATATTCTTTCTCGCCGGTGTGGATTCTCATGTGGGTTTTCAAATTTCCATTTTGGCTGAATGACTTCTCACACACCATACACTGATATTTTTTCTCTCCAGTGTGAACTCTCATATGGCTTGTCAAATTGCTGCTGTCATTAAAACACTTGCCACATTGACTGCACTGAAAAGGTTTCTCACCGGTGTGAGTTCTCAGGTGGGATTTCAAATGTCCCCTTTGGCTGAATGATTTCTCACACACAATACACTGATATTCTTTCTCGCCGGTGTGGATTCTCATGTGAGATTGTAAATGTGCACTTTGGGTGAATAATTTCTCACAAACTGTACACTGATATTCTTTCTCCCCACTGTGGATTTTCATGTGCCTTGTCATGTTGCGACGCACACTAAAACACTTGCCACATTCACTACACTGATATCCTTTCTCTGAACTGTGTGACATGTCCACTTCTACATCTAAGCATTTGTCACTTGCTGGAGAAGTTTCTGATGCTGAGTGGAGTTGCATCGTTAACTCTCCAAGTTTACTAAATGCTTGTCCTGCTGCTGTAAGAATTTCCCCTACCTTGCTGGCAGAACTCATTTTGGGTATTTAGATTTATAAATGGCCCTTTGAAACACAATAATAACAGAAAAAAATGTTCTTTCACGGCGATTCAAAGAGCAAGTACTACATTGGTGAAAAGCAGTAGCTATTATCTAGTCAGACTATAGTACACTAAACGCTCGACCAGCAAAGATATTGATTTTTCAGCGATGGGTTAGGACAAAACCCACAGCAACGGATGCCCGCCGTGCGGCGGGTACGGCAATTATAAAACCACAGTGACGGATCATAATTGACGTACAGCTGCCGTACGGCAACTGGAATTACCCCATTGAATTATTATGAATCCTAGTATTTTTATCATTATCATAAAAACGACAAGAAAAAGTATAGTCTCTGAAAACAGTACACAAACAGTCTGTCTACGTCACTGTACAGAAGTAGATCCACATGAACGCCGCCAAACCTAAACGTAACTATAAACGTAGAAACCTTGTCGTGTGTGATGGTTATCTGAGTTTAAATTGAGACAGATGTGTAGTCATTTGAAACACCACATTCAATTAACTTAATAAACACATAACTAGTAAATGATCAATTACAAGTGTGCTAAGGTGAGTTGCCGTAAGGCTCTGTTTGACATTCATACGTCAGTATTATATGGGTTTTGCCCAATAGAAAAGTCACTAAAGAAATCCATACGATGCCGTAAGACGCCGTACGGCTCGTTCGTGTCAATTGCCCCCCTAGACGATCGATAAATCTGCCTTACGGCAGCCATCCGCTGACGTACAGCGCTGAACGTCAGAATTTCAGCGTGGGTTTTACCGTATGTAAAATGCATAGGAGCAATCGGCACGAAGTTGGCTGCCGTACGGCTGCCTTACGTCGCTGTGGGTTTTGCCACTTACCGGGTAAACCTTATCACATGGTGACACTTGTTTCAGCGACTTCCGCTCCTCTCGGGACTGATGTTACTTCAAATTCTGACGAGGTCATAGATTACAATTTTACATATGTTTACTGAATATTTTAGATGATAAAATAATGCATAATTGTAGCAATGCTTCTAGCGATAATTGACAACTCATTAAATAGAAAAAAGAAAAAGAAATAAGAGAAAAACATCAAAGAAATTATCAATAACACCGTTTAGGTAGACTCTAGGCCTACTGTGACTAGGGCTGGTCAAAAGAAATATACAAATAACCAGATATATTTATATTTTATATATATGAAAACAAAACAAACACAAATGCTTGCACTTCAGCGAAAGTGATGCAAAATAGAAATAGAAATGATATCATATTTGCTGATATGCAGCACAATAAATCTAGTGAGTTGGGCTCATGCGTACAATACGATCAACATACACAGGTCTGCAATTTGTCACAACCACGCAGGGATTCAGGGCACACTGATTGGCAAACATGCATTTGTCCACAAATTAATTTTAGGCATTCACAACCGAAATCCCCCACGCCCCCGATACAAAGACGCATGGGACGTGGACACAGTTCTAAATTTCCTAGATAGAGCAGGAGACAATGCTAACCTTACCCCTAAATTAGCTCAAATGAATGAATGAATGAAATGGCATCGCACGGCATGGTGATTTTCAGGGAAAAAACGACAACGTCCGAAAGAAAGTGCTCCGCGGGGAGGGGGGGGGGTGAGGCCGCGTTGTACTGCGTAGTTTAGACATGACTAGAAGTGTTTTGACGAATTCCTGTACACTCTGAATATATTCAGGTCAGTTGCTGAAGTGTTGATTGCACGAACATCATCGAAATAACATCAATTCACAAAGACTATCATCCAAGCATCTGTAATTTCACGGTATACACACTTCCCTACAGATCATGGCAAGAGTCACCAAGAACTCGAAGAGATCCGTGCAGAAGACTGTGACGGTGGGTGGGCGTGGTGACAGGAGACGCCTGATGGTGCGGGCTCCACGAGGTGGAGCCAGCCGAGCAGCAGCCCTCAAGGCCTGCAGGCGAGGGGGCGTGTACGTACGCAGAATCCAGCAGACGCTGTTCTGGGTAAGTACCATTTAGTTCAATGTGTTTATAGGATGGGGGACATTCTAAAATGCAGAAAGTGAAGAAAGTTAGTGGTTATTCTCATTGTTAGTTCCATAAATGGTGTGAAGTAAAGTATGAAACCAGTTGGAGAGTTAAAATATTTTGAAAACATAATAGCAATTCAGTGAAAATGCACTGTGTATAGAAAAATGCAGATAGTTAAAATGGACAAGATTATTTATCCCTTAATGTATATGATATATGTATCATTTAAAACCACGTTGACTAGAAATTTGCCCAGAAAAGGCAATTTTTATGACAAGGAGATTGCCAGTCAAAACAGCTCTGCAGAAAGTTAGAAATGGAAGAGATTATTTATTAGTTAACATATGGGGGTGCCAGTTCTTTCGTCAAGGAATCAATTCGCAACCGATTTTGGTGACGAATCGATCCTTAAAACTTGTATACCTTCGCCACGCAATCCTATGTTCATTTAAACAAGATTACAGCCCAAGGAAGCCCAAACTTCGGGTGAAAGCTGACAAGTTTTCTATACATCACTCATTGCTTCAAAATAACAAACTGTATATCTAACCCCACGTCTCTCCCCCCGTTGCAGGCGATCCGTCACGCCCGCGACCAGCACATCCTACCCCTGCTCTCCCGCGCTTCCCTCAACGCCCAGGAGTTCACCACCGCCCTCGCCTTCCCCATGTACTGCCACCACGCGGTCTTCATCAACGGAATCAACATCCTCGCCGGCTGCACGCCTCTAGCGGCCGCCGTGTGGTACCGCCGGCCCGCCACCACGATCGCTGCCATAGTGACCCGCTCCAACCACGGCCAGCGCACGGCCACCGGGCTCTTCCCGCTGCACGTGGCGGTGCTCTGGCGCGGCACTGGCCCGCCGTGTGCGTGCTGGTGGCTGCCGGGGCCAACCCGGGTGAGACGTGCCGCTGGCCCGCAGCGACCAACCAGTACGGGGATCGACTTACGTATGACTGGAACGCCCTGCATTTGGCCGTGGGACGTGGAAGAAATAGCGAAGTGTCTCATCACCCCGAGGATTGTTAATTCTCTGGCGAAGCACGGAGAAGACGGCGTGAGCTATTACACCTCGTTGCACGTCACCGCCATGAGAGGGAACCCCGGCCACGTGCGTGTACTCATGGAGCACGGGGCCAAGATGACTGTGTGGTCCGGGGGTCCGTGCCCTACACACCCTTGATAGCTGCCCTCAACAGCGGTGTCGAGGGGTTCACGGACAACGAACTGATAGCACTAATATCTCCAAAGACTCTGAATGTCCAAACGGACTACATGCCCTATCTAAGTTTCAATTTTGGCAGTTTTGGCGGGGTCACGGCCCTCTCCCATGCACTCAACGCGAGGAGGTGGGTTGTGGCCAGGGAGCTCATAAAACAAGGAGCAAAGGTCAACCTTGCGAGTCAGCGTGGAGAGACAGCACTGGCCGGAGCCCTGCTATCCAGCAGCCGAGAGTGACATGTACCCCGGGACCTCGTGGAGCAGCTAATCAACCCAACGAGTCTTAACTACAGACAAGACAGGCATGACCTGGCCATCACGGTCACCCCGCTCAAATAGGCCATTGACCTGCAGAGATGGGACCTGGTGGCCCTGCTGGTGCAGCACGGTGCCAGGTGGGAGGAGCTCCTCCCAGATTACTCCCCTTCCCTGGCCAGCAGATGAGCCCTGGCATCCGCGCCCGGATGGCGTGCTTTTCTGATGAAGCCTTTGAAGGGTTGTGTGTAACACATGCGGCTATCGCTGAACTGAAGCTGGAGCCAGTCACCCTGAACATGGCAGAGAAATTTAATGACAATGACGTCTACACAATGTACCCGGAATGTGCCCACACAATTGAGCACATGCCGGACTTTGACGATTAACATAATATCCACGTCAAAACACGTAAATTCGCCACAAACTTTGAAAAAAAATTGAGGATATTGCCATGTTCCATGTTTTGCTATTTTTTGCCCCCATGTTCCACTATCCTGTGTCATCCCCTCTTAACTATGTACTGTTTCACCTAATGTATCATTTATTTAACTAATGTATACCGTAGACCCTAGATAAATGTACACTGTAGACCCTGGATTGATGTATTCAATAAAGAATGTTTATTGATATCATAGTCAATTTCTTTTGCTACTGCTCTAAGTATTTTGATATTCATAGAGGGGTTAGACAAGGAGATCCTTTGTATGCATATCTATTTATTCTCGTTACAAAATTGCTAACACGAGCAATTCATATGAATAATGAAATTAAAGGTATTCAAGTAAGTGATAATGAAATTAAATTGGTACAATATGCAGACGACATGACAGTATTTTTAAAAGACTTAAAATCAATTGATGAATTGGTTAAATTATTAAATATCTTTGAAAAATCATCTGGTCTGAAAATAAACTTGGACAATTGTGAAGCTATGTGGCTTGGTTCAAACCCTGTATTTCGTGACACCACCTCAAAATTTAAATGGACTTCTTGTATATATCTTGTATATGATAAAACAGAATTACAAAATAGAAATTATAATGAGAAATTACTGAATCTGGAAAAAAACGCTAAATCTTTGGAAGATGAGAGATCTTTCTTTAATAGGCAGAATACTAATAGTAAAAACATTAGGTATATCTAAATATGCTTTTGCATCATCAATAATTGGAATGGAAGATGATTTTGTGCGGAAAGACGAAAGACTTTTATACAGTTTCATATGGCAAGGTAATGGGTCGAAAGTAAAAAAGAGCGTTCTGGTGATTAACTATGATAGCGGGGGGGTTGAGAGCACCAGATTTAAATATATTATTAAAGCTCAAAAAATTATGTGGATAAAGAGATACATAGACCATACTGAGCCGATATGGAAAATGATAGTGAATCTCTATCTAAAACCATGGGGCAAATCTCTACTAGCTTATTGTAATTT
>CM032669.1:50994616-51007834 GCA_019095985.1 Streblospio benedicti
GAACAAATAATGAGATAATTTCCTTTTAATTTTTTATGATGATTCCTTGAAAGAATAAACAATAAATTGATTACGAATATCAATAGATATGCAAGTGCACATTAGATAATTTAGATATATTTCATTCAATCTAAAAGTGTATTTCGTACATTTAGGAAGTTGAACATTCTCAAAACCTTTGACACACAAACACCAGAGGTTAGAATGCAGCATGACAATGCCAAATTAAAGACGCTGCATCGTAATGAACCTGACGGTGACATTTTTTTTCAAAATCTAGTCAAATACTGTTCAAGGTGTTTTGAAAGTAAAACAAGCGTCGATAAAATATTGATCGTCTGGTTATGGAGATATTATTGATTAAAAACGCGTCCTTTTTCACTCAGACGTACGCCAAAGACAGCTTGTTGATAATGACAATATAAGCTAGCCATAGGCTATAAAATTACGTATAACTGATGATGTTTTCTTTCCATTCACATCGCATCATGTCTATACTTGTATCAAAACACAAAATAATATTAATTTCAAATCAGTTTTAATGTTATGGACAGAAATCCGACGTGTGCAGTCAGTTTTTCTCTAAATTCATTTTAAATGATGGGGGATATGTGCAAAACAAAATATATAAAATAGAAGAAAATTGATCGTCTGGTATTGAAGTTATGGACAACACTGTTTGACACGTTTATGACACCCGGGTAGCACTTACTCGTAGGATGTTGAGACAGAAATACCTGACATTGATGGAAATAGAAATGTGATAAGAACCTGTGTTCGGCCATGGTTTTTCACTATATGTTCATTAATATAATCCTTATTAAACACTTGAACTATTATGAAGTGAAACTTATTGTTTATATTGATATGAAAGTCCGAAAATGGCAGTTTTAAACATTCCATTAAGAAATTTGTTTTTACCATAGATTATTTGAATGTTCATATCAAATTACAAACTATGGCATTGCAATTTAAACTTATGAATTTGTTATAAAAATACATTTTTAATTATGTATAACATTGACAGTTAACTCCTAACTGATTAGCTACAATGAACCTTGCAATATGCACACTCATATTAAATTGCAGATGCACTTGAAAACGTGCATTGGTGATTTAGGTACACATCAAACAAGTAAATAATCATCATTGTACAATAATAATTACAAATAGAGTATACAGTATGAATTAATAGATGGAGATTATATTTGCTGTTTAATTTATTTGATAACATAAAACAGCTGATTTACATTGTAAAACCTTATTCACCACACGTAATCTAAAAAAAAAACATGGTACATGTACTTATAAATTGAAATCACTGTGACAGCAAAGACACATTGCCTACTACATGGGATGTGTAAATAATAATTTAATATATACATTAAATAATTTTCAACTTGAAAATTTTCAAAATTAAATACATTAACACATTTTACGGTATCCTGTATGGGTAATTACTACTATACTCATAGGTATGTAACACCTCACCAGTCGCAAGTACTCTTGAAAGAGCCAAACACCTTTATGTTCGTGGTATGAAGAAGATGAGCAGGATACTACGGTGCACTTCTCCTACATGTGTCCTCTATACACTAATATCGTAACTGACCCATGAATAAACTGCAGCAACACGTAGCTCATCATATTCACAGTCTCGATGAGTCTGGTGCAGTAAAATTTCCTTGCAATGCGTGCTGTACATGACGGCAAGGCACCTATGTATAGTTGGGCAGCCAAAGGGGTACAGGCATGGGCTAGGCAAAAAAGTAAGCTTTGTTTAGATCACAAGACAGTGAAACTTTTTAACGTCAAATAATAAAACTTTACTACATTTTCAAATGTTTCAAAATTCTATGTGCCACCTGGCTTCCCAGGGTTCTACAGAAGAGGGGAAACGTAGGAAACAAGTAACAAGTAAGATGATTCCATAATGAACGCCTTCAGACTCAGGTCAGGTGTTGCCTGTAAATGTTACAATGCAACTATCATATCAGTAATATGCTAGTTTAGGGTCCATGTGGACTACTATATCTTGAATGAATATGACAAGTTTCCATAGTATGTTAATTTTCTTGATAATCATATTTACGCTTTCACGTGTAGCCTCCTCCATATGCACGGTGCTTCAACTGTAAACTGTCTCAGTGTTGGACAAACACTTTTATGTAGGATATTGAAACACTACGTTGGCATAGCTGCCTTACTGCTTGGGGCGACATGACTGCTTGTAAGCGTCGCTGCCGCCAGACTAGATGCCCCAGACGACGCACTGTTACCCCTGTCCGGCTGTAACAATGGACTCTGGGGCCTTAGATCACACGACACTGAAACTATGCACAGTGCTTCAACTGTCTCAGTGTTGGATAAACACATGAATACAAAAGTTTGAAAATTAGTACACAAAATCAGCATTGGATAAAATTTCTAAACTACGCAACACAGCTAAACACTTGAAACACATTGATAGCTGCTTGATAATGATGTTTGCTTCTTATTTTTCAGTTGCATTTGACTTCAGCCAAAGAGAAACTGCTTGTATTGTGGATTTCTTTGAAGTCACACGAGGCTTTCCATTGCCATATAGCTCCTGCATCAAATGGAGAACTCCATCAACATCATCTCGTGTAAATGCTACTTGAAAATGTCCCAGTGAAAGCCCACTTTTGGCACACTTGGCAGCCATACCAACTGAGAGAACTTTAGCATCTACCAATGGGGCGAAGCTTGCTGCTAATATCTTGCCATCAGATTCGTATTTTTGGATTTTCCTCACCCATTCAGAAGAAAAGCTATAGGCAAATAATACAGTCGTATCAAGTTTTTCAGTGGTTAACTTTTGAAGAGCACGCACATCCTCCAAAGCATCATAACCATTGTAGCTTTCTCCCATAAGGTCTTGCATCAATGTCTCCTGTTTGTACCCATTAGTCCGTCCAGGGTATCACTTCTTGAATGCTGGATACGTGTCAACAAATCCAGTTACTGCTTCTTCAAACTCGGAAACTAGGTCACGGTTTTTAATGTTAGAACTAATTTTTCGTGCATCAAACGCACGTGCATTGTGGGCTACAAGAATGCATAGAGAAAGGCTCTCATCATCTAGCCAAGACAAGAATTTCTTTAACGTGAGTTTTTGATTTATTGCGGTAACAGGTTTTCCGTGAAGACACAGTTCTTCGTATTCCATACTCAGTCCCGTAATCTGAGAGGCAATCTTGTGTATGGGTTCTGTCGGCAGGCCTTAGCAGTTGAATTCTTTAACTTTCAATGTATATCTATACATGATATACCACTGTACACAAAACACTGTTTAATCATTTTAATAATTTGATTGTATATATTATTTGTAGACTACGAACAACAACAAACGTGATGAAATTAAAGCTCAATTGTATTTGATTATCTGACGAACATACTACATTGTTAAACCATCATCCATGGACTATTACTGTGAGAGACAAAGTTGGTATAAAATCTGAATATGATACAGATGATGGAATTTCAATTACATAATTTAATTACTTTTAAAGTCAGAATAAAAAAATAAAAAATAGTTCTACCTTGGTGGTTGGTAATCTTTATCTTCAATATGTTTTTTCAAAAATAATATCATCAACATTATCATCACAGGTTGCGTCAAGCAAAAAATCAGATTGTGTCGAAACATCAATTTGTTTTCCTTTTGTTTGCACACCTAAAAGGATCATATATAATTTTTGTAAACAAAAAGTGAAAAATCCTTTTGAGAAAAACATACAGAAACAACAAGCATTTTGATCAAATACCTACCAATATTCCTACCATGTTTTTTTTTTTGTTTGGGTAGATTTTGTTGTCGTTGATTTTATCGTAACGTATTCAATAATTTCTGTCTACAACATAAAGAAAATGATCGTTATAAAAGTTCATTCATAGTGTAAATCATATATTCAATAGTAAATTCATTTTTCGTAAGGGTACAATTGAAATGACATACATCTTTGTGTAAGTGTAGCAAACCATGCACATTGTAAACATTAAAAGTGTCCCCATAAAGGTTTCGGCACTTGTTTACAAAAAAATAGCAGTAAAATTGAAAGTGCAATAGATAATGACAGAAAATGCTCATAAACATCTGTTGAAACAATACCACGTAAAACAACACAGCCACTATATAAGAGAAATTGCCTGAACTCTGTTGCTTTCCATCTTTCCAGTTCTTTCAGTGAGCGTGGTTGACGAGCAAAGTCACTTGGCATTGAGACCCATTGAATGCAAGCAGTCTGGTATCTATGTCAGACCTTTGTCTCACTGACAAGCGACTTTCATGTGGAGGACGTGTAAGGAATACTAAAAGTCGCTTAACAACACCCAGGCACACAAGATGCATGTAATCTAGAGAAAATTCCTTTATACAATCCACCCCGGCATCTATTAATGGAGATTGGCAGTTTGATGATCTGCATACAGAAGACTGTTAAATGCCTCTAAAGTATGGGGAGGGAATACATCATCAGATATGAAAACTATCCTTCCTTTCCAGGAGCCTTTCATAAGGCATCTTTCACAAGAAGAATATGACGTGTGGCCTTTAATGCATTTTAAGAATGATCGAGCTGGAGCATCACAAATGAACACAAAGAGCTTGATAGCAAAATTCAAACCACCATATGTTATTCCTGTCAGTCTTAGTTGGGCAATTTCCGCAACAAAATCAGCAAGGTAGTCCTCTACTGGGGATGGTTTCGCTTCACCACAAAACAAAGCCACAATGAAGGGATCAAAATTATGAAAGCTGCACAAAATGGGCCAGAATTGGGTGTTTCTTGATTTAAATAATGGTACCCCATCTATATTTATTTTAACTTTGATTGTATTACTCTCATTAACATACTGGCCCTGTGCTAAATCTCGCAAAATGCCATTTTCCAGCCCAAAATACATGTATTGGCCACCACATTTTTCTACAGATGGAGTCATGTGGGGTGTCTCCAAAAGCGTGCGGCCATCTTTAGGTAAACGATGTCCATGAGTTCTCAATATTTCCAGTAATTCATTGCTGGCAGCACGTGAACATGAATTTCTAGTAACCCATTCAGATAATCGAGTGGAAAGGTCCTGCTTCTCCTCAGTTGACGGTTCAGTTTTAGGTTCACGCCATGTCTCAGATTCAGAATCCATCACATTATGTTCAGAATCCACATCAGATTCTATAGGTTCTGCCACAACGTCTACACTGCTAGAAGTTTCAGGTTGATCAGTGATGTCTACACTTGGGCATGGACTATCCCCTGTGTTTGAGACAGCAGGTGGTGGAGGATCACATTCATCACTGCGACTACTATACAGTGCAATTGCTTCTACTTCTGCATTAAGTTTTCTCCATTTCTTGTAGTACGACATAATTATCTGCAACATCAAGTAAAACCTCTAATTAAGGCCATCTCTATGTTGTTCAACAATAAGTTTTTTATGACTTCCGCTAGCATATATAACTTTGGATGACATTTAAACAGTATAATTGGATTATTTTGATGCTTGCAAGAATAGTTTCTCACAAACATGGATGTATATGATCAAATGATATGATCAAACAGATCCAAATAACAGAAAAGCTTCATTTTGGTTAGATACCAATACAGGGCCACAAAATTATTTACCAAATACAGGTTTGACTGTATAGATACTTCCTAGATAAAAATTTGAACACCATACCTGCTGACCGAGCAAGTTTTTGACTTGATTGTTTTAAGAACTGAAGAAGAATTTGTGTAATTTAAAAAAACTTTATTGTTGAAATAAAGCATCAAACATAACTTAACATAGGCTATGATACAAAAGTGATATAATGGAAATACATGTTTTTATGAGTCTTCTTTTAAATGATATAGTTAAATGAAACAACATTTGATAGGCAAGATTACTTAAAACTGTATGTGAAGAATGACATGGTAGCAGATTATCAATAAAGTGTTTGCATGTTGTACATAATGGCTATTTAAATGTGACCTTATAAAAGAATAGATTATTACCATCAGGGGCAGGCAGAATCCCACTCTATATAGTAAAGGTTTAAATGCAAAGGTAAACAAAAGATTTAAACAGTCAGATTATGATATTTACAACATATTAAGTACAAATCACAAGATAAAAAATTCATTAAAATGCTTAGAAATGACCAAAATCTGTTGAACACACAATAATAAGCCCAATAATACTGATAACTGAAACTGATTTTTTTTTTGTACATAAACTACAATACTACAATCATTCATTTATTGAAAAGGGAAATGCTTGTACTTTTATACTAAAATAAAAAACAAGCACATTTTAAGAATTTTTTTTATCTCCAGAAAGTCTCATTAAATCAGAAATTACATGAAATAATTTATAATGAACTTCTAAATAACATGTTATTCAAAAAATTAATAATAAACACATAAATTCAAACATATTACAACAATACAGAGATGAAGTAAATATCTAGTCTTCGTTTATGAACGAAACACCATACTCCTGCATTCGCAACTTTCGTTCCAGGGTGCTCAAGTTTGTGTCATCCAGTTGGGCCTTTTTCAAGTTGCTTGACAATTCTCTGTCCTTAATTTGCCCCTCCAGTAATTCTATTTCCAATTTTAAACTTTTCACTTTCAATTGTTCAGATTCCTTTTGTAACTGTAACACTTGGGCTGTAAGGTCCAGGTTTTTTCTTTTCCTGTAAGAGAAGACTTTTATAATTAGTACATTATTTTTAAAACATGTTTTGGTAAAAAGGACTCTTAACCCTTTGCCGGTCGGAAAGGCATTTATGCCTTAATGCATGGCTTAAAATAAGCCTAAAACACACGTTCTTCAAACCCTCGTATCTATCAAAGTGTTTGCAACATGCATCGTACAAGACCACGTGGTGAATCAAAATCGCCTACTCCATTCATTAGCCATCACCTTATTACGATATAAACCAATTTTTATAGTAAATAATATTTTTTTTCAAAGAAGACATACTTAGAGATGAAATACCAGTTTTCGGTACTCAACTTTGACCACTAAATCTAATTATTTGTCGTCAGAAACCCCCATCGGCTTTGATGTCAAAAGAATGAGCATCCATTTTCCTATCTGTTTGTAAACATCTCATTAGCATGCGGTGAACCCTGACCTCACAAAAATAATTTATTCCTTCATTATATTTCGTGTATTTACGACCATTTCCGAGGCTGTAGCCTCTGCCAACAGCGTTTAACAAGCATAGCAGCATTGCAAAACACGCATGCTGGGGTAAGGCTACTGTTTCAGCCAATCAGAAGCGTTTCCGATGACAAAATGACAGCCAATTCATGTAAGTAAGCGAAAAGGAGCATGGACTGAAAATATTTCTCTGTAAAATGTCGATTTTAACTATAATGATGAAATGGAAGCATTTATTAAGTCCACCAGTGTTTGGCGGATACGATATAGAATACACCTGTAAAGTTTCTGGAATGTTCGATTAGTCTACATGTAGCAATAACGGGAGATTTGGCAGCAAGTACACCAGCACTCGACAATAGACACGCCGACAAAGCAACAGGACTGAAATCGATCATTTTGTGAATGAAAGGTATGTCCAATATTGATATTTACATGTCACAAAACACCTTGCTGTCATACCATAACATGGGATCACCTCGGCCTGTCAAATGTCAATGTTTTGAATCGAGAGATGAAACTTCTGGTGGCTTCTATGGCCATTTCTTTAAAAATGCAACATATTATGAGCTCTAAGTGTGAAAATAAGAATCTGCATCGCATGTCATGTCTCCTGTGTAAGTATTATAATATTTGGACTCTTCAGTATACCTGTAGAACTCGCAGTATCTACGACAATAAAATCTTAAAATCAATGACATTGTGTGATGTGAATGTACGTCATACGTCCAAAATACGGCGACCGTCAAAGAGTTAAGGACCTAAGTAAATGTTAGAATTTCTGCTAACAACCATCATCCAGATTCAGGGGGCAATGCTGAAGTTGATGACACATGCCCTGGAGCAGATATAAACATCAAACCTCTTGGTCCGTTGTCCAAAACACTACCACTATAAAAATGAGCCCAACTTAGTAAATTCAAATACCTAATATTTGCATTTTGAAGTGGATACAAGATTTGTATTCCGTCCAGTCATTTCATTTAATTTGGGAAAATATGAACAGGTTATCGGTAATCAATTGGAATGTAACAATTGTAGTTGATGTATAAAATACATCTTGAAAATATAATTTTTTATCTCATATATCAAATACATTATGATTAAAGGGTAATAATCTAGTTGAATGCATTCAGTTTAAAAAAAGAATTTGGTGAAGTATAATTATGATAAATTGTTCACAAATGCAATTTTGATATAACATTTCAAAATAAGATTGTAATATATAATTAATCTTTCTTTTGAACAGACAAAAAATGTCTATGTTATTGTATGCATCCACACAGTATATAACTCTTTATAGAAGAATACTTACTCTGCTTTGGGTTTCTTTGTATTTGTTGTCTGTATTGCTTGTATTGATGGCTCTGGTGATGAGGTTATCAATTCATCTGGTTCATGATCTGGTTCATGAACTGATGGCAGTGCCAACGCTTCAAATTCAACCGGAGTTTTTGCTCTGCTGATGCATTGGTCGCTGTAACTATATATATGAAATTAATTGACCATATTGACTTCAATATTTTGTATAAGATCACACCTAAAAACTGACAAAGTAACAGCTAGCCACGGTTAATTAAGCATCAAATGGCATCTTTTACTTAGAAACATTTTTCATAAACTAGAAAAACGACCTTATACTTATTTTGTATCAAATTTAAATACTTGTTTAGTACCATTCATACATATGCCTGTTGCATTTTTTTAAAATTAATTATATACTGTATGTTAGTTTAGATAATCCTCACTTACATATTCATTGACTGTGGATTATGATTTGTAGACACTTAATGAATGAAAAGCGCCCTGGCATTGTTCCATTGCGTACCGGAACATCTTTGTTATATACTTTAATACTTTTTTATTTTTCAAACTTTTGTGTGATTTTTGAAGACTGTAAAGCGCGTTTGTTATATTCTTCTTGGTGTGGTTCTTATCACTTATCTTTTTAATGTTCGGATGTTTTGTAGTTAATTTAGACATAGTGGTACTGTCGTTATCCATTATAATGCTGCTAACAAATGTTTCTGGAGTTTTTAAACTGTCTACCATTTCTACTCCCATCACAGGCTCCATGCTCTTACTAGATGCAGATGCTGAAAAATTACGGTGACTGTCATGTTTCGTTGCAGGTACATTACGTCTTTCAGCAATCTCACAAAAACGGCATCTTCTGGTTTTTACATTAAAAGCCAAACATTTTCCACTTTCATGGCCTATGAGAGCTCCATGACCAGTGTCACTATTGTAGGTTCTCCCTGAACCTCTTGTCGACCATCCTGCATCATAGGAGCAAGTTAGAGGGCAGGGTGATCCATCATCTAACTTTGTATTCTCTCTAACTTTGTTTATCTCTTCTTTTAGCGCTTCTTCACATGAAGATGTGGCTAGCTTAGAAACACTTTGCCCTATCTCTCGTTCCCTCTTGTTGAAGGTTTTTTGGCTCATGTATGGGACATTTAGAGCAGCCATGAATCCTGCTAGTTGAGTTGCACCATTGCCAGTTTCAATACCACCTACAATAGATGAATCATGAATTTTGTTATTTTCAACATATTTATATTAGATAGGCAAGATTTCATGAAAACGACATAGCATTTGTTTGTATATTAGTAAATGATTAATAACTAGTAGGAATGAAATGAAATTTATCGATGATAATAACGATTCACTATCCGCCAAGAAAAATAAATGTAAACATATTTTGTTAGATATTCTTTGCACTAAGGTATGCTTGAGGAAAGTACCATGAAATGCACAGAATGCTGCAGAAACAATGATCCTTTTCAGAAAGAAATTGTTCATACCTAATGCTGCTTTGGTATTAACGTCAAATGGTCCGTTGTTGCCTCCATGCCTTTTTCCAGTTGTCACGGCATTCACATGCTGACAAGATGAACACGTTATATAAAATATTGAAGCCAAACCAAATCGGGTTTCTTTGGAGATATCTTTAAAGTGCAAATATTGACCACAAGCTACACAAATCATTGCTTCAGCCAAGTGGGCTATGTCCATTATTCTTCTTCCTTCAATATGGCAGCTGATTGGGTTGGTCTAATTTTTTTTTATTGAGAATACAATGATTTGCATACACACATTCATCCTCATAAGATTTTTAAAAGTTAAAAACTATCAGCATAAACCTTCTGAAACTATTACATTGGTTTTAAAATATGTGGGTTAAAACATTCAAGTTGTAGAAATTCAAACATGCATGAACTACCTTCATCTTGACATCCCATGGATTGACTTGAATACATTTTTCATCTTTTGGTACAAACTCGTCACATTTTGTGTCACAAGCCTGATCTTTATCTTGGCTACAACCAGTCGGACTTTCACCTTTGCTATCTTTGTTAGACTAAAAATAAAGAATAATAAAAAAGTAAATAAACAAACATATAGAATATATATGAATACCTACTAATCCTCAATTACTAACATAGGGGCACATGAAGTATGGAAAACTTAAAACTAAATATACATCATATCCATTTTTCATACATAGACCTATATCTTGAAAAATTCCAGTTAGCCCGCTAATATCTGCAGTGGCAGATCCAGGCTCTGTGTGTGTGTGGGTGGGGGGGGGGGTGAGGCAATTGGCATAAATGTTCATTGTTTTTGCTATATCTTAGAACTGCTGGATGCTTGTATATCACTGGTGATTAGCTGTCAATCAATGATGCGCCAAATGACACACAGGCCTCCCTTCCATCTAATGGGGGCTATATTAACAATTCATTGAAACCTGTTAGCCTTCTAGGTTTACTTTGACTTATTTATTTCCTACTCTATCTTGTACTACTGATACTATCCTACTCATGACATGTTGCAATTGATTAGTCAGACTACTTGTCACTTGATCTATCATAAAAATTCATATAATTTATAGATACTTACATCAATCTTAAAGGTCTTTAAATTCTGGAATTTCTTGAGTGTTGAACTCTTTATTCTTCTTCCTTTGTATCTTCCTGTATCCATTATAATTCAAATATAGCTCACAAATGAATAAAAACACAAGATGAAATATGTACAAGGCAACAGTACTTTTACTGGCTTTTACTACTTATGCAATATTTAGCCAGCAGGTGGCAGCATTATGTCACTGTTATGATCAATAAGCTAACAGGTGGCAGCACTGTGTGGCAGTGGTCTGGATTCTTCTCTTCCTTCTTCTTTGTCTGTTTCTTTGTCTTTACTGGTACTGAGGACTTTTTTTCTCGCGAACTTCCTGCAGTTTTTCTAAATTTGAAATGTTAAACATATATTAACGATATCACAAACTGAGCGCTTCATTGTAACTTATCGTATTTCTGCGTTTTGTAGCCCTGCCCAAATTGTATCCTCCCCTCAAATAGAAGCCGGGTTAGACACAACTTGAAATCAATAAACGGCCCCCTTGTATAAATGCCTCCCTTGTGCCTCCCTTGTCCTTGGTGCTACTTTATTATAAAATTATATCACATCTGCATGTAGTCAAATGTAACATATGTCACAATAATAAAAGATTTTAAACCTGTATTAACGCCCATTCAAGGCCGGCGCTTATCAAAGAGGATACCACCAGCGGCAAGTTGATAACTTTGTAACTTTGTTTATCCCAATCAGATTTTGATGGTTAATATATCATTTTAAAGCTAAGAACATCGTAGATATGACTATCTACACCATTATATGAATATTTGTAAAATTACTAAAGAGAAATAATGTTTATTACGTTAAGAGTGGACTCACACAGTAATACCTGTAATTATACACTTGGGAATAAGTGGCGGCGTTTATTTGAAGTTACTTGAGTGAGGTACAGTGGCTTCCTCAGGTGCCAAGTTAGACACACATGAGGAAGCCACCGTACCTCACTCAAGTAACTAACTTAACTTAAGTTGATAGAACTTGTTTTGACACCTCCTTGAAATAGATGCCTTCTTCATTTTAATGCCTATGCTAGACATGTTTTATGTTGTGGTCCAAAAGTTAGACTAAATTAAATTTTATTCTCTAATATTTTCGTGTTTTTACAACACGTACCTCTTCAGGAGAAAAATATATACAAATATGTAGTATATATGGTGACTGTATAAGACTTAGGAACGATTTGTAACAAATGGAATCAATTATAACTTCATATAACATATATATATCCTGAACTGTTAAATATTGTTTGCTACATATTTGTATATATTTTTCCCCTGAAGAGGTGTTGTTAGAACACGAAAATATTAGAGAGTAAAATTTCATCTAGTCTAACTTTTGAACCTTCTAAATTTTTGAATTGTGAATTGGTGGAAAAGACGGTAGCTACAACATGAAAAGAACCACCTACAAACCAAATAATCAATCTTAGTAAGACATGTTTTGAAAACAATAAACACCTAGGCTACAAAATGCGGAAATACAGTATTCTGGCAATATTTCCATTATCACCAAATAATAATGGAAATTACCTATCAACATTACCAGCATTTGCATCCAGATTTTTCTTCTTATTCTTGTGGGACTGCATATGCTGTTCTCTAGCTCGCAGCACTTTGTTCTTGTCAGCTACATACACAAAAAATAACTACAGATTATTAAATGAACATATATCAGGGGCATGCACTGTTACATAATTAATCTACATATTTGAATGGTTAACTATAAAAGAAGTTTTCTTTTTTAAAAGATAAGTGATCATACAAATAAAAAATCACAATTGTCTTACCATTGTGTGAAATATCCTCATCAAATCGCTCTAACTTCACATCTCCAACACTCAATCTCACTGAGTCTTTCACTTTAGTTGACCTTATATTCATCTCAGTGATAGGAATATTTTGAAGAAATAATACCCACTGGATACTTCAATTATTTTTGCTTCAAACATTTCTCCATTCCAAGGGGCAAGGATGAGGTCATCAATTGCTAATTGGGGAACGTCGCAACCGTTGTCACCATCTTCCCTTTCGATTTTATGCGCAGGCAATACACTGCTGATTTTTCGGATCTGCGACAAATTTCACTACTACCCACTTTACTGCAACACTGCATTGCACAGCAGTT
>CM032669.1:51007934-51028128 GCA_019095985.1 Streblospio benedicti
ACCCCTTTGACTGACCTATGACCTCTCTGACTGACCTATGACCCCTCTGAATGACCTATGACCCCTCCGACTGACCTGTGACCCCTCTGACTGACCTGTGAAGCGGATGACCCTGCGTACGGCCTGCGGCAGTTTGAACTCGTGACACAGCGCGCGCACGGTCTTCTGCGGCTCGTCGGTGACGGCCCAGAGAGCTGCCTCACACAGCACGATCTGTAACACACAACAAGCCAAACGTTGCGCATCTGATAACGGAGCTTTCACAATTGACGTCAACCCTGAAGGGGGGGGGGGGGTCAGCGAAAGTTGACGAAAGTTGACGGGGGGAAGGGGGTTGACACCAACTTTGTACATTGAAGTAACTTAAATTTGTATCTTAACTTCTGTAGTAAAATTACCAATTTTGGACTAAATTTATACTTGACCAGTAACATTCAAACATTTTAGTAAAATTTTAGAATGAGAACATTGTGATATCATATAAATCAATTGGAAATAGCTTTCATGATTTAAAGCCAGTTTGGTCATTTCAGTTACAATCAGATTGTAATTGAAAAGGTCTCTTTGTGGCTCAAAAATTTTGGAAATTCTTTTAGTAAAGGATTTTTTTTCAGTGGTAGATTAAACAATCAAACATATTATGCGACCAACTACCACTTACCTGATACACAGAATATTAACAATACAGTAAAATTACCAATTTAGGGCTAAATTTATACTTGACCAGTAACACTGGCAATATTTGTAGTAGAATAGAATGAGAACATTGTGATATCATATAAATCAAATGGAATATAGCTTGAATCGGTGATTTAAGTCAGTTTGGTATATATAAATAATATCATATACAATTTTTTCATTCAGAAGGCTGTTGAGCTGTGGAAGAAGATGAAAAGTGGTGAGAAAGAAAAAGGGGACGGGGTCATGAAGTTGACGAAAGTTGACGGGGGGCGGGGGGGGGCAGAAAGTGCCAAAATGTGGTTGACGTCAATTGTGAACGCTCCCTAACTAAGCTAATTCTTTAACTTAGCTCAGAGACCCCCCCCCCCGCTAAGTTAATTAGTAAAAAGTTGTTTAGCAGAATGACACCCCACCGCCACCTGGTAATATCTTAAAAAGTTGATTGTGCACTTTAAAAAATCTTGATTAACAAATGCAACGCAATATGAAACAAAAAAAGGTTGAAATGGGCTGTTTTAAAAAGTTGATTTTGTCGGATGACACAAGTTAACTGGGCTTGGTGACCCCCTCCCCCCTAAGTTAAATAATTAACTTAGAAATCCGACATTGATCATTTGGCTTGGTCCCTTACCACTTAGACGGTTTGACAGATATGGTTCACAAGGTCCATCTGGAACGGTTTTTCTAATATGATTTTTTTTTATCCTTAGGTGATATGGAAAAGGAATCAGGTTGTTCCCATTGCCAAATGTTGTCCCATGGGGGGTATTTTCATGAAAGTTTGCCGACTCACAGAGATTTCACGATACGTCAAAATTAGGGATAGGGGAAATTTAAAGCTAATTTCTGTATGTTTAAAAACAGTTTTTGTACGCAAATAGGGTATCATTGGAGAGGGCTTGCTGTGTAGAATATGTTTATTGCATTATTTATGTCATCAAATCATTATAGACATCACCAGAGGTCAAAAGGTCATGAGCTAGTGGCTGAAACTAAAATCGGTCACCTTTTCTCTTACAACTCATCCTGCAACTTAATGAAAAGGCCCGCACGCTTATCCTTTTTAGGAACGAAACTGTCCATATACATGCAGTTTTTTTAAAAAAGGAATGAATCATTTTAGAGAAAGGAAAAAAAACTTACTCAGTAGGTTTTTTTCCTTTCTCTATGATGAATCCAGATGCTAAGAAATCACTACTAAATGATAATGAATCATTTGGTTGCAATATTATACTAATAATCTGACATCGAAAATACTCAAATTTGGCGATCACATAGACAGACCGACACACAGCCCGACAACCTACCAGTAGCGGGGGCAGACAAAAGCAGACGGCCATGACGGCTGTGTAGGGGACGTCGGCGCGGAAGTTGAAGCTTTGGAAGGAGTCAGCGCCGGCTGCGGGAGTCAGAGAGATCGCGGCGTCCGAGCACGAGAAGTTCTGGTGGCGCACCGGAAACACGTCCGTCATGCTGCAATGGTACGATTGTTTTAGTTTTAATAAATTTATTTCAGTGACAATGCCATTTACATGAGTATACATTAACATGTACACTAATATAATATATGAAACAAAAAAAACACATGTTTACACACACTCTCTCTCTCTCTCACACACACACACACACACACACACACACACACACACACACACACACACACACACACACACACACACACACACACACACACACACACACACACACACACACACACACACACACACACACATATCTATTACTACACAATATGCCCCAGCCGTGTGGGCTTATAGAGTCACCTATTAAATTTACATATATGTGGTGCGACTATATACATGTAATTATTTTGAAAATATAACCTCCTTTCTTCTAATGAAACAATTTACAACGTATTTTGCAGTATTACGAGTGCAATTTTCATACATAAATTTCAGATTATTCTAAAGATAAATTATTAAAATTTGTGTTTATATTACATATAACGATAATATGATTACAAAGGTACAAATTAGCCCCAGCATATTCAAGCATTTCTCTGAGGTTTCTGTGGATTACCACTCTGAGTATCAGATGTCAAGCAAATTGACCTCTGAAATGTTTCGCCTGAGAGTGGATCAATATAATTTATGTGACCTGTTTAAATACTGCAACCTGATTGGTTGAATCTGCCACACCCATCTGATTCTCAGCTGGGATTGGTAACTTGACATCATTTATATTCATCACCGGCCTATGATGATTATAGATTAACAGCCAGTGATTGGTCAGAATTTTTAATGAGAATAGTTATGTGTCAGAGGTCTCTTCAGGACATCTGATACTCAGAGTGTGGATTACTGACAAATATGGCCTTTATATGCATGAATGCCAAACTACATTAAAGACAGACACAACCTTTTATGTTATAGCCTAGGTAGCAGGTACAATTAGACGGGTGCTCAATGGAGAGATAAAACAGATTATGAAGTCCAAAAGATACGAAATTTTATTAGAATCACAAATTTTTGCATCTTCAATGCTTTCTTGAGTGAAAAATGTTATTTTCTGGTACCGAACATAGTATGCAACAGTGATATTACAATTAGATCTATCATGGATATTAGTACAAGAGTTTTAAAATAACTTGCTCTCAATAAAAAAAACTATAAAATAATAAAAAATATTCAACTTAATTTACAATAGGCACAAACATAATCAAAACATTCATTGTCATCGTCAGTGTCTTTGTTATAATAATCATCATCATCATTGTCCATTCAGAAACATCAACCACCACCATCTAAACCTCTACTGCCAAAGACAGCGGAATACGTTCTTT
The DNA here is from genome assembly GCA_019095985.1 of Streblospio benedicti. Lineage (NCBI taxonomy): Eukaryota > Metazoa > Annelida > Polychaeta > Spionida > Spionidae > Streblospio > Streblospio benedicti. The sequence goes on from CM032669.1 coordinate 51,011,416, forward strand.
ACACTTTTGGGCTTCTCAGCCCTTCCGACCTCGCACGCTGGCATGCTGCACGTCGCATCGAATTGTACTCCATGCGAGCATGCGCAGCGTGCGACGTCCTGCTTCATTTCCTTTTTTTCTTTCCTATGTTCATCTTTATCCACTTTCTTTTGTTCTTTCGTTTGCTTCTTAAGCATTTTCAAATCTGCTTTCTCCATTTTCTTTTGCTCTTTCTTTTGTATCTTGAGCATTTTTTTATCGGCTTTCGCCATTGCCTTTTCTATGGCTTCTCTGTTCTTGAGTTCTTCTTTTCTCCTCTGCTGCTCCTCTTTAATCCTTTGAACCTCATCTTCCTTTTTCTTCACCATGTTCAAATGGGCATTTACCCAAATTGCCTTTTCTTTGGCTTTTGTTTTCTTTACTTCTTTTGTCCGCAGCTTTAACATTTTCTTTTCTTGAGCTTTCTCTCGTTTCTGTTGTTTTAAGAACAATCGGGGGCTCAATTCTTGTTGTTCGAATGCTTGTTTACGACTTTTCCTTTCTTCTTCTTTTTCTCTTTCTTCCTTTTCATGTTCGACCTGAATCCTCAACTTTTCTTCCCTATCTTGCTCAGCCAAATATGCCTTCCACTTTTTCCACTCTTCTCGTATTACTCTTCCCTCGAACTTTTGGTATTCTTTCCAAGTGGCTGGGACTTGTCTCGACGCTACAGGACTTATAGTAATTGCAAAACGTTTTTCTGGCCTTTTTCGTGGCATTATTGGGGATATTATATTTCTAAAAACTTGAAGAATATTCGCAATGTTACCTTAATTTATCGCAGTTGTAGCAATCCAGATTAGATTTATATCCGTAACTTATGAACTAACGCTCAACGTAGCAATTGTTAAGAAACAAATTCTTGGAACAATGATACGTTTAACGTAGCAATTTCTCTCAACTTTGAAATTAAACTAGTCTCGACATGTGCTCTCTCACTTCATACAATTTTCATTTTTTCTTTTTTTTTCTTTTTTTCTTTTTTTAATATTTTTATTATTATCATTTTCTTTACAAGTTAGTGCCAAGAACTATTTATATATGGGCAAAGCCATCATTAATTAATTAGACAGTGCATATTAGGCCTTTGACTTAAAGCCTTTCTACAATCAATGCACTAGAAATTATAATTAAATTATAATTAAATTATAATTAAATAATTATAATAAGTAAAAAGTAACTTTAAAAAGCATCAATTGGTGGTATCAATAAAAGATACATTTTTAGATAGATTGCAGAAAGCCATAATAAACATAATGGGAGGTGGGTATATAAAATCATATCAGACTATTTTACGCAATAAAGGAAAAGCAGCGTACTGTTTGCAGTAATGATACTGAGTAATATTGTGCTGCAGGGATTATAATTTCTTCACAGGGGATTTGCAAAATGATATAATCCTTCAACTTAACTAACTATTCTACAGTAAAATGCCAGTATCTATTTTGAAATAGTATATGCAACTGATAAACAGATTTTTTCATTATAATTAAGTTGATTTTATAGCAGGATTGGAAAGGAATACAATTAATGCATGTAGGTTGAAAAGACATGGATACGGATTTGCAGTTATATTTTTGTGCCACCCTGTAATGGTGGCAACTTCAAACCAGTGAAATATTGAAAAATTGTGATGTTCATTTTTTTTTTAGAAATATCATTTACACAGCTCTAATTCTTTGCCTTTATTATTAATTATATGTATAGTTTATAGATATATAAAGAACATATAATCTTAAGAGCGGGAATTCTTTATTATAGCTATACAACCCAATATTGTCTATAAAATTAAGAAGTGACAAAGCAGCCTAACATAAACAAATTAATTCAAATTTTATTTTTTTTTCAATATTGCTATTTAACCAAGGTTATTAGAGTAAAACTAATGATGGATTATCGTTTTAAAAATTCTATTTTACTTGATTCCAATGCCAAACCAAATAATAATAGTATGTCAAATTATCGGCAAGTTTCTATATATATAAAGGAAGAGGCGATTTCTTGCGTCACAAAAGGCTTTTTAACCAGAAGACGTACACACTTCAAATTATGTATGTACATTCAGGACAACTTGGTGGTCGTTATAATGTCACATTTCAAACCAAATAAATTGGTTTTAATGATAAAAACAAGAAAAAAATTTTTTTTAGAAAGGTTGCTTACAGGGCCATGTTTGTTAAAGGTACGTAATACGTTACACGTTTGTATATGTCAAACGTACTATGCACGTCACACGTACAGTCATACAAAGAGGGAGCTGGGCATTCACGGGGAGGGTGGTGATGGGGATGGAGGTGCATTTTATCTGCTCCGGACCTGTTTTGAGGAGGGGTGTTGGCAGAAATGGTGTGATGGTGTGTGTCCATATGGCGGGGGGGGGGGGGGGGACATGGCTGGTGTCCATATGGGGTAGGGGTATGGCTGGTGTTGAGGCAGGGAGGAGCATTTAATCAGTTCCAGATCTCATCAATTTCAACACGAGCAGCAGCAGAAAGGGGGTGATTGAGATGCACATTTTATGGTCTGCACGTGTTTACCAGGCGTAGGAGTAGCTGGAGGGAGGCGTATTAGAGGGATCAAGCATTGCCACTTTCATGTAGTGTGCGTATGGCTGTCACATATGACTGTGGGAAGAAGGTGCTGGAAGTTTATTTAATCTTTCCCGGACCTGTATAGTGACGGGAGTTGGTGTGAGGAATGTGGGACATGAGAATGAATGGGAAGGGAGGAGCATTCAATGTGTTTTTTATCTCATCCGTTTCAACCAGAGCAGCAGCAGATAGGGGGTGCATTAATTATGGACCTGTTTAGATGGGGATAGGGTAGAGAGGGTTGGGGAGAGAAGAGGGGGCGGCGGGTTGGAAGGAAGGGTAGGGATGAGTGAGACATTTAATCTGCTCCGCACGTGTTTACCATAGGTAGCAGTAGCTGGGGGAGGGACATTAGAGGGATCAATCATTGCCATATTTAGTACATTTAGGGTGTAAATGGCTTAGACATATGACGATGGGAGGACGGTGATGGGGGTGTATTTATTCTGTCACAGACCTGTATACCGACGAGAACTGGTTCGAGGGATGTGGGACAGGAGGAAGTATGTGGAGGGAGGAGCATTTAATGTGTTCGGGATCTCATCTGTTTCAACCCGAGCAACGCCGGGTAAACAGCTAGTTATATATAAATAGTTTTAAATAGTTTTAATTAATAAATAGTTTTAATAATAATACCTTTTTATATTACTCAATTGAGCACAAATTAGCCCCAGCATAATACCATTTCTCTGATCTTTCAGCAGATAACCGACAAATATGGCCTTTATATGCATGAATGCCGAACTCCACGGCAGACAGACACAACCTTTTATGTTAAAACCTAGGACCTCAACGTACGTAGACTACGCAGACTCCCTCTTCCGTATTGCTTTTAGTAATTAGTAGCTGGTAGCTACTGTTTACACCTCACATATGACTGTGTCTTATTATCTGTTTATCGTTTACTTATAGGTTGTACATTTATAGCTTAGCATATCATATTTATTTACTTATAATTGTGTGATTTATGCATACGAATTACGGCATAGTTCTTTTATAGATCATCCATGTGGTGTTTTAAACTTATGTTTTAATCCTCTTATTGTCATGTGATATTGATTCGTGTATGCAAGTACTTTATTCATCTCCATTTGTCTAAGTGCCTTAGAACACTTAAAATAAGGCGCTCTATAAGTTATATTATTATTATTCAATGTACGAGCTTTACAAATATAAACGTCGCATCACATGTCTGTATACACATGTCCCTTCATGCCACCCGGCCATACATAACGTCGCACCTGGCCCCATGAGAAGGACTGGAGTGGACACCAACACAGGCCACCTGGTCACTGGTCGCGTCTCACACACACATCAACACCACATTGGTCACAATTATATCATCAGTCAACACGCTTCCATGCTTGGTATCATGACATTATAACGTATGTAACATTGTAGAGTGGCAACTCTTTTATGATTGCACAATTGTGCAAAAACAAGTTTAAATGGCCTATTTTATAAGATTCTGCTGTTACTTTTGTGATAGTATACTTTTTACACACACATATACATGTATATTGTATATTTTTATCTATTCTCTGGCATATTTCACATGCGATCTATGCTGAAATAGAATATTCTGATTCTATTCTTATTCTTACATAGAGCAGTGTTCTCATGGATTGTCTGGTTATTATGGTAAGCACAGTTTGGTTGCTGCCTGTTTCCGCCTCTTCCCGACCGCAGCTTGCAAAAGATCGTATGAAAAATATGTTGAACTACGAAACAAGCAAACAGCACAGGCAGACAGCTTTTCTAGGGAGTTTGGAAGATTGTTCTTCCAAGAAAATTTTGGAATTTATACCTCTTTTTTATAGCTTCTGAAGCTATTTCAGTCAGGGAAGTAACTTTAAAAAAAAATCTTAAAACTCATTTCATTCAGGGTTTGATAAAAGAAAATGGCCCCCTTGCCTCATATGTAGCTACGGCCAGATGAGATAAGTAATGTTACCACCACACACTGAACTATGCACTCACCTCATGTTTTTATTACACTAATAAGTAATGATAATACATTATGCGGCCTGTCGAGTTGCATAGCTATATTCAAAAGATTAACCGATTATCGCCTGCTAGTCACTGAACGAGCGATATACCGATAGTCCGATATATCACAGCAGCACTACTAGGCAGACCCCTCACAATTCCACAGGTATAATACAAAAAAAAGTATACTGTAAAAATCCTCAACAATGGAACCCTATTAGCAGTCACAAATCCTTCCTTTGTAGAGGGTTTCCCTTGATTACTACATCATTTTATGTTGATTTGTAATTTGGTGAAGATAGCATAATTTTGGTAAGTTTAGATAATGTTTGATACAGTAACTGAATGTTGAACTGTTTCCTTCATTTTCATTGGCATCTTCCAATGGGAAAGGTGACCTGAGGTCTCCGCTATTTCATTGTAGGCTAGGAGTGACTGAAAGCTTCTGTAGGCAGTGATGGTGAAGTTTGCTGAATAGCTAGCTGTGGCGCAGGAGAAACGTGTGTATAAGAACCGTGTGTATGATCTGCCAATAGAATATAATCAAATGTGAACAGTTTCAGATGGACTGATACTTTAGGGGAATTGTGAATATTTTTCTATGCAAAAATAATTATGTGTCTGGTAAATACTTTATCCAAATGACATAGCACAAAATATTCACACCCTTAGTAATAATAGTATGATTATTTCAACGAGCAGTGACTAGTTCCATCGATGGCTTGATGTGCAGTACTTCCGTGAGTTTCTTAAGCTTTTGATACTGTTCCAGCGTGTTATGCGATGAGCCTATTTATGAAACATTAGGCTGCTATATTTTACAGGCGATGCTGAACGAGTATAAGTGAGGTTTGATGACCCTCGGGTATGTAAGAGCTTTCTGCTAGCCTGCTGTCCTCATGATATACTGGCCAGTACGGTAAGTGATAACGCTAGGTGTAGGGCATTATTGCATATAACAGGAACACTTTGAAATTATGTTTCTCACAGAAATTTAGTTAGTCAGTCTCAGTATTGAGACGATAATGGATCTTTACAACAAAACTGTAAGTTTTATTTAAATGAAACATTTCATACTTATGCCCATAAAGATGTGAGAAATTTTAATTGCAAACATTTTAAAAGTAAACCATGCAAGAGAATTAGTGTTGAATTTTATGTATAATTCACATTTACAGAGGATGGATCTTGGAGAATGTTCAAAATTACATGATCTGGCCTTGCGTGCTGATTTTGAAAATGCCCAGAAAAAGAGGGATTATCTTTATGACATTGACGCCATGGAACATCTTGAGAGCTTCATATCAGAGTGTGATCGGAAAGTTGATCTTGCAAAGAGACGTCTGAAAGAAACCCAAGAAGAACTTTCTGAAGAGGCAACTGCTAAGGTAATTTAGGCTAAATGATTATTCCAAGGAAATAATCTGATAGTCAGTTTAATACAAATTATTCATTACATATTGTATTCCCTTGTCAAACAAATCTTTGCGACGGCAGACAAGCAGTTTTATTTTATCTCTGAAATTGGTATCAAATACTCGTATTTTTCATTTCACATTCTGCTGTGTCTACAACAACTTTAAATCGACATTTTGATGTAATTTTCTTCTTCGGAGCTTCCAATGTAAAATGTGTAGCGTAAACATTTTGAGAATGAAATTTGAAAATGAAAGGTGTATAAAGTAAACTCTCACTTTGATCCCGCAGAACATGATAGCACTAGAGACAAGTGTAGCTTTGTGTGAGAATCGTTTAGGTGATTAATTGCACTGTGATTCGTGACCCCCCCCCCCCCCGCCTCCCCCGGGTACAGTTCAAACCTGATATCTGATCAAATCTGAGGTGGAGGTTGTACGGCAGACTGTAAAACCAATGTCATGCAGGAACATCGTAACTTCTCTTAGGTAGAATTTATTCCTAACTAATACTAATACTAATACAGTTTTTCGATAATATACAGGATGTATAATCATAGTGTAAAAATGTAAAATAGTGAAATAGTAAAAACAGGTAAATCACAATATAACTAACAAGATAAAACACTAGAATAACACATAACATTAAGATTAGAAAATCGCAGTTCTCCAATATGTAAATAAAGTACTCTTAATATAAAATTAAGACATGACAATTTCTTTAAGTAGAGTGTTCTCTGAGGCTTCAAGTCTTTTTATGAAACCTGTTATGCTGTTTATCAGTAAAACATTAAGATGGTGAACGTCATATTCAACAAATATAGAGGAAAAACTAACACGTTCTTTGAGATTCATGAGAATCTTAAAAACTATTTTTTATGCAACTCTACTGCGGCTAACTGATTCTGCATTGAAATTACACCATAAATGAAAGCAATAAAAACTAGTATAGTAACTTTTAAAGAGCTGTAACTTAACTTCATGACTACAAGACTTAAAATTTCTAATAATATCTAATAATAACTGTAGTGACACCTCTTGCACATATGTTAAAAGTAAGACTATGGAAAAATTATAAACACTACTTAAAAACAAATTCCTTTGCAAATAGTAAAGTTGACAATTACATGTTTTTCATATACATGTACACATACTTCAAATTAGTTAGACAAAGGTCAAATGGGAAGCAACTGGTTAATTCTTTTGTTTTCAGTGCGAATAGTGTGAAGTGGTCAGTTTAGTCATATCTGTTAATTACTTTTTAATAATCAACTGTAGATATTGACCATTGCATGGAAAGCCGAAGTTCTACCAGACTGCTTGTGATTTCTGTATGCTTATTTTCTGGATATGTTAATTGATAATCAGAAGGCTTTACATAATACTTTTTATCATAATTTATAAATAATACTATAAATACCTATTGTTTGAAAATTTTAAGAACTATGAAATCAATTAAAGTATGAGATATTGCTGTCCGGTATTTATGGAATATGAATGAACACCAGGGATTGATAAAAGTAATTTTGAGGATAACGTCTTTTAAAATATATTTGTTTACACTTGCTTAAAATGTTGATTAGTTCATAGAATAACTCAATATGCTTATCATTATTATTTTTTTTTAAATAATAGTAATAATTGGCTTTGCCTTTCAATTTTGCCCAGGTTTGAAGTCCTTTTGTCTACTTTTACTCAATTAAAACCTGCGCGGGCTGAGTTGAAAAAAAGAGAGCTGGCTGCTAAATGCAAACTGTGTCTCATGGCACAAAATATGATAATGCTTTAGTCTTGGGATTGTGGTATTCTAAGAGACAATGCTGCACGCTTGATCGAGGCTACTGCACTTGCTCTCCTTGAATTACTCGTCTTTTGACCAATGGGACAACGGGCACCCTGTTTGTGTCTGCATCCTTGTAACTTTTGCTTACATTATTATAAGCTAATGCATGAGAAAGGTTTCCATTATTCAGTTTTTCCTTTGTTTACTCTTCCTGTGTTGAGGACATTCACTGTTTTACCTGTGGCCACTCGATAACCGGCAGTTTGTGTGTGTAACGACTATTTGCGGCATACAGGGTGTGGCAAAAGTGGCAGTGACATCACCTCAGTCATTAGGCCCCAATTACACAGCATAACGGTTGTTCTTCGTGCGACCTTGTGCACCAGGGTTCAATTACACTACCATTGACCGTCACTATGTATAAGTCAGTGGTTCTGTCAGCCTCTCTCTGGCTGTTCAGGTAACGTGTGATGAATTAAAAACCCTTGTGTTGTCAAGTTTTTGGTGTGCGAATTACTCTACATGGTTAGACCATTGCAGGTTAATGAGCCTCTCTTTCAAATCAAGCGTATGTAAACTCGTAGAGAGTTTTTCCCAGTCAGCATCAGAACGGTAAAAGGAGGTAAAGATGTCTTATTAATCTACATTAATTTTCTGTGACTGAGTGGATAGGGAGTTGAACTCGAGACCGGAAGGTTGTGGGTCCAAGTCGCGTCTGGTTGTGGGTGTTGAGCAAACTCATTCCTAAATAGTTGCACACAGCTCTGTGGCACCCACATGTTAATTAGGTACAGGTCATTGGGCTGAAAGAGTGAGTGAGTGATTAGCATTGTGCGCTAAATGTGCTGCAGATACGATCTCAAAATCTCAATAAATTAATGTTACAAATCTCAATGCAAAAGCCCTCTTCTCAAATCTCAATCAATTGACCTCAATGAATTGAAATGTCAAATCTCAATTCTCAATGAATTGAAAAAAAAAAAAACAATCTCAACTCTCACTAAATTGTATATACCGCCCTCATACAAGTATATGAGAAATAATCAATTAGTGATCAATAAGTGTGCCGATGACCTGGTGTAAAATGTAAAGTCATGAGATCACGACTGTAAACCACCACATTTACATCTAGTCTACATTGTGTAAGGACAAATAAAGCTGCACATGTTATAGTGGCTGAATCCATAGACCTTCACCTGCACATTGTGGTGATTAGTCTTTGTTCAAGTTCACGCCAAACTTTTTCATCACTTCAAATGCACTAAATCCTGCTATTGCCTGAGGCCGGGACTAATTGATGTGCATTTTACTGACAATCAGAGACTCCGCCGACTAATGTAATTGTTTCTAGGATCGCTATTGTTTTGTTTTTCTTTGCTATTTTGCTTTAAAACTATTTTTAAAAATGCAAAAATGATTATTGGAGTTTTGAATTGAAAAGGAGATTATCCAAATGTAAATGGGGTGGTTTATAGTCATGAGCGAAGTCTTGCTCTCAAGACTTTATATCTTACATCAGGTCATTGGCACATGTATTGATCATCAATTGATCATTCTCACATACTTGCATCGGCAGCACATTCAGCACACAATGCTAATCACTCACACTATCACTCAGTCTTTCAACCCAATTATCTGTACCTATTCAATGTGAGTAGTGTGCAACTGTTTGGGGATGCGTTTGCTCAACACCAACTACCAGACCTGATGGAGAATAGAACCCACGACCTTCTGGTCACCAGTCCAACTCCCTATCCACTCGGCCACAGAAACATTATCTCACATTGTAAGTTTCTCATTCTCAGCCGCGATTGTTGATGTCTAATAACATAATACAGCTCTGTGACCACAGGCTTTAAATCATTGATACTGTTCAAAGATGTATCTTAATCTACAGGAGTTTTCACTACAATCTACATCTCAAATTCAAACTCACATTCTAATTATTGGTGATCACCATTTTACTTCTGAACACTACCAAATTGTTTCCTGCTGACACCTGCTGTCTTGTGAAGGGCCACAGGCAGTCGCGGACGGCCGCCAATCTGCTGACTAAGTGTATCATTCCTTAGGGTATTTTAACTATTGTTGGGGAGATACGCCCCGTATATGACCCTCAGACACCAAGCAGAATCTAACACAGGCTTTGTTCTAGTTTGCAATTCATCATTTTCAGGTACGCCAACAAACTTAATATTTCTCTATGACATCACCATCAAAATGGTTGCTGTGAGTTGCTGGTAATTTAGACTAACACAACTTTAAATATTTAAAGGCCAATTTCAAGTATCATTTATCATATGCCATGTGTGGAAAGTACTCTCCTAATAGGATTTTGAGTGAGGATAATCTGTAATTGGATTTTAGTTAGCTTGAAAATTGACAAAGTTATAGGCAAAAGACTGGTCTTTATAAGAATTGAAGACGGCTGTGACTGGAGAAAACTTGCAAACTTCACTATTATGAAGAATGCACACCTCAAATAGATGTATTGCCTTCATTATCCATCGTTTATCAGCGTAACAGCCATCAATGTCATGTAGAATACACATTTTGTATGAAATAGCATTAAATGCAATTGTAAATGGCCTTATAACATATAGCGGAAGTAACCATGAACTTTTGTGACTTAAATGTAAAAAAAAAAGACAAATGTGCAGCTTTTCTGCACAGCTTGGAAGTGAAGAATAGTGAAGAACAGTAAACTAAACAGGCACCAATGAGAGGGTTAATGTACAGACGGCACCAGGTGCATTGTCGTATTATTACGTGTAACACATAATCACCTTGTTACCTGAACCGGGCATTATCATTCATTATCTGAGTTACAAGTTTATGGCCAAAGGCTCCTTTGGACCAATGGAATGTCACTCAAAACACTGGCTACTTACAAGGAGTTATTTCTAAGAATATATCAAAACTGTACGATGTAGTTTACCAAGCCAGTCACTAGATTACGCATCCATGTATTCAATACACTGGTTTTAGCAAACTTTGGACCTGGTTGTTTTAGCTAATCATTGCAGATGTGAAACGCAGATCTACTACATTCAAACTGTCACATCGACTCCTCCAAGTCACTTCTCAACAACATCCATTATTTGTACATGTACATATTGTGTTAATGTGTTGATTTACTATTAACACTGATTTATCTCGCATAGGCAGATCCAGAAACGGGGCATGCAGGGGGTCCTTTTTCACCAAAATACTTCATTTTCATGAGGGTTTTTACACGTCGGCCATCGAACGAGCGTACAAGACCCATGAGATGCCTGAAGTGCGCCCCCCTTTTCCAAAAACCTGGATCTGCCCGTGTCTGATCTCATGTTGTCGGAATTGAGCATACGGGTAAAATCACTGCTGAAATAATGGTGACAAAATCAGCATCCGATATACAGGTTAATGGGTTATTATGGTGTAAAAAAAATGCCAATACCCAATAAACACACTGAACCATGCCCACCTCCCAAGTAGGGATCAACCCACATCGTCTCCCCACCACGGGTTTGTATTGGGACTGAGAAAATAAGATGGTGTCTAACGTTCTATGGAGTTGGCCATTATCGGTGGCTAATCAGAAACCTACGCGGCTAGTTAGAGATAGGTGGGGATCTTGCAATGCAAGTGTATATGTGAATTTGTATTAGTGTGTAGTAGCGTAACTGGTTCGGGACCATTCAGTATTGATGACAGGGTGGGGTAGGAGGGTTTTCAAAAAATGCCATGACAAAATTGATAGCCCTCCCTCAAATTTCTGAAAAAATGGTGATGCCCCCTCAATTTCCTGTGATAGAAATAAATGCCCCCCCCCCTCATAACAGTTTACGCTATCATTGTCAGAGTTAACCCAAATCCGATTTGATGGATATCCAATCCATAATATAAAAAAACAGGAAATTTTAGTACAGAATCTCAACAATAGGGGTAAATTTTCTGTGAAAAAATTGATAGCCCCCCCCCCCCCATCAAAACATTGTGACAAAAGTTCATGGCCCGCCCTAAAATCTTCCTACCCCATCCCGTGATAAATTCTGAATGGTCCCTTGTTTGTTTAATTTAGTCTGTGTAAACATGGAGGGTGAGCTTAATAGGGCAGTTACTCTTATCAGAACGCATACGGTACATTGATATTTCCACGTACCGTAGGAAGTAAGCGAGGACGGCGACAAAGACTAGACACAGCAGCTCGAGGATGAAGATGAAGAGGATGAAGATGTTGACGCGGCGCGGCGGTTGCCGTGGTAACGCTGCGTCCATGGCAACGCCGCCAGCGTCGAGGATGGACTTACTGTCGAGGGACGCGAGATCGAGGCTGCTGAAAACGTGGGGATTATAAGTCTCTTTTTATTTCTATACATTTTCAACGGTATACAACGACAACATTGGAAAACATTATATACAATGTACAAATATCTGTGTAGAGTATGTATATATTTACTATGAAAATTTTTTAAAACCCAAAATATGATAAAGCAACTGTCAATGTGAATTTAAATGTGGTGGTTTATAGAAGTTATTCATGTCTTGCTCTCACAATTTTACATTTTACACCAGGTCATTGGCAGTTACATGTACCTTTGGCGTGAAGTATCTTTATGAATCTCTCTTTTCAATCCACAATTTATGCAAAATGTTAGTCAAAGAGCATGATTGACATTTTTACATTTTACATTTTTACATTTCATGACTAAAAATGTACTTTGCAGAATGACAATACATACCCACATAGAAACAAAACAGACACAAGGCTTTCACATGAGCTGAAGTGACGCAATATGACTTTTGTTAGCCCAACAAATCCTTTTTAGTGTCCTTTTCTATAATTGCATAGTACAACAATGTCCTTATAGTTTTCAGTTTATAAGTCTGCTGTACAATTAGACGCCTCGCATTTCTCTGAACATCCCAGCACGCATTACGTGAAGTTTTGTATTCATCTTGAGTTGTACTTTTGAACCAATATTTTGAAGCTACCTGAAGCTTTCGGCCATCTTCACATGGCCTTTTTCCCGCAGTGCACTAGTCTTCACGAGATCGTGGTGCGATGACCCAGGATGTTGCCATAGATGAAGTTTTGTATGTCATTTCTAGTAATCAGTTCCATTCAGAAAATAGGGAGATAAACTGACCTATCACTACTATGGCTCTGATCCAATCAGAATCGAAAATGAACGGCACAAGACAGGTACATAGAAGAAAAACAATACACAAATGAAACGCTGCATAGTTGGAAGTCGCACACAAATCATTCTTAACCTTTTATGAACGCTCTGCCCAACAAGACAGATCATGAAATGATTTTCTGATTTATTCGACTTCGGAATATATAAATATATGTAATTAGGTGATTAGACTTATGACTCCGGTCAGGTTAGGCAGAGTGGACTAGTGAGATTTGGTTCCATGGGGTCGTGGGTTCAAATCCCACCAGAGACTATGTGACCTAAACTGACTTGGAGTTATTACATATAAAGAGAGATCATTGCCTTGTTTAGAACCTAATGATTATGATATTTGGTTTAGTCTTGTTCTGTAGTGTTTTAGAGACTAGTTTACCTGTCTGTGTACGGCACTGGTGAGCCTGTCCGGTGTCTACTGCGGTGCAGCGCGGGGTTCCCAAACACGGTGGCACTCATTGTCGACACGGCGCGGCGGCGGGCAAGGCTGCAACATGCAAAGTCACACGATGCTGGAGGCGAATCTTGGTGGATAAATGCTACGTGATTAGATTTGGATGCAAACTTATGAACAATTGTACCGTGTTCGTTCTTATAAGCGCACCTGCCCCATTAAGCGCACCCCCCCCCCTATGTCTTCGGCTATGTCAATACAGTGGCAGGAGCTTGCGTGGTATAACAGTGAGAGTAGAATTGAATTAGATGCAAATTTAATACCGTGATTTAATCATGGAACGTGAAAAGTGGTCTTTTTATAAAAGTGGTCTTATTATAGAAGTGGTCTTGTTATAGATAGAGGTGGTCTCAATAGATTTAATACCATGATTATAGTATTCAATTATATTCTAAACCTAATCATTTATCATTTATTCATTGCAGCAAATCTAGTGCTCTCATTCCCCTAAAGAATTGAATGCACAAGCTTGGAAAACACAAATCAGATTATAACAGCATCAGAGGTACGAAAAATAGAGGTACGAAAACCGTATCTATTATGAATTTGTTTCTTCTTGATTTCTACATTTCTACTTTCCAAACAGCACAAGACAGGTTTAAAGAGAAAAAAACTACACTTTTGCAAAGGTGTAGCTTTTTGATTGAAGTCTCAAGGCACAAAACATTCTAACACTTGATGAACGTTATGCCCAACAAGACAGACCATGAAATGATTTATGATTTATTGTGCTTGTTGGGAGTATATCAATATATGTAATTAGGTCATTAGACTTATGACTCCAAGTCAGGTTTTTAGGCAGAGTGGACTAGTAGGCGATTTGGTGCATTGATGGTCGTGGGTTTGAATCCCACCAGAGACTCTGTAAGCTACCCTGACTTGGAGTCCCAATTGACGTAATTACGTATAAAGCCAGATCATTGCCTTGTTTAGAACTATGATACCTAATTATTATGACCTTTGGTTTAGTCTGGTTCTGTAGTGTTTTAGAGACTAATTTACGTTAGAATCTCAAAAATGAAGAATAATTTAGAGTAATTTGAATGTTTATTATTTTTATCTAAAACAATATTATATCCAATGTTTCAACACACAAATGTCCTCTTCAGGGAAATATCAGAGTAAATTCAAAATAATGAAATAAATAGATTTTGTTTTTAGACTAAACCAGATATCAAAATAATCCCATCTGTAATATCCAAAACAAAACAATTTGCATTTGCCTAATTATTATGTTCTAACTTATCACTTGTTACCGTATTACACATTATCCCTGCTTTCGTCTCTGCCAGCGTAACTTTGTCAGGTAAAAAGCAAACTTTCCCTGGTCCTGTATCAAACTGTATAACTCACTACCATATTGAGTATCCTCGTGTCCATCAATAGTAAAACTACTGTTCTGTTAATCAGGTGTGCAGTGAGTAAAATTACTCAGTATTTGAAATCAATGAACTCAAGTTAGTCGCCTCCACCCAGGTCTATTGGATTTTTCAACTACTACTACAACAACAGTGGCGGTGGCGGCAGGTTCAGCGTATATTGATTATTCTCTCGCCACTCGACTCAGTTTGCCTTATTCCGTGTGTGCTGAATCAGTATCAGTATTCCACTACAACCATTTGAACTGATTGGGATAAAATACATGTACATGGGATAAAAAAAAAACAATTTAGAGTTTCTCCATGTAAACAAACATTTCAGTCTGCGATCTAGTATGTACAAGTGAGTGTCAGCTGATGTCATATGCTGTGGTAGCAGGTTATTCCAATCCTTTATGGTACAAGAATAAAATGAATTAATCCATATCCAGACAGACCGACAAATCACAATACAAAAAAAAACACAACAGAAAGTATGCAACACCACGTGCTATTCCTTCACTATCCACGGTCCACTCAATTGGAAATTCTAATCACCTTTTCGCACTTCAATCCCTAGTGAAATGTCACTTTTGCATTGCAAGCGACCCTCATTGACAGGTGTGTTTTATGACAACTCTCCTATCCATTGGAAGCATTAGGAAGAATGTTGAAATGTTGATTTTGGAAGCATTAATCCAACTGTCCATTGTGTGCCTCTAACGTTAACACTCCATTTGCCCCACACACTACAGTGACCACAGGTCATCTCTACATCCCCGCGGAGTCACTCTTGTCAACTTTTCACAACTAAAAACAACAAAAACAAACATTCCCATGTTTATACATGTACCGACCACACGGCACGTCACTACTGTGTGGCTGTTTCACCACGGACCACAGCATACTGCACATTGTGTCGTGTGTAACAGTCTAAGTGCACCACCGAGGTGCAGGTGCGAGCACCTACACCGTGCACCTGCCAGGTGTCAGGTGTTGCAATGACGACGACGTAAACAGAGAGACGCGTAACGCGCTAATTGAAGACCATTGACAGTACAACCTCCGATTACAACATGTACCTCTCTATTGAGACCACCTCTAGAAAGAAAACAAAAACACTTTTCAAGGTACAAAACCTTTATAAAGCTACCAAAGGGAACCTCTGTATAGAGACCACCTCTCTATTGAGACCACCTCCATATTAAGACCACTTTTCGCAGTCCCAAACCATAAAGCTACCAAAAGGAACCTCTGTATATATAGAGACCACCTCTCTATTGAGACCACCTAAGACTGGTCCCAAAGATGGTCCTAATAGAGAGGTCCTATCATAATTGCTGAGAGTCGTCAGGTCGCTTGTTTGGTGGTCAGAACCACTGTTACCATATGGTCACTCTTGTAGTCATTTCGCCATCAGATATTTTGCAGCATCTAACACACTTATAGACCGAGGTGGAGAGCACATAAATAAGATAGGAAATAATAGTGTAGACTAATCTATTCTGGTATATAATGCACAAATATACAGTTTATTACATTAACCAAGGATATTAATAACTAAAAACTTAGAGTTTCATCAGACTGTCAATATTACAAACATACTAGTCTGCATAATACCACAGGATTAACAAGTTATTGTTCCCCCCCCCCGCCCCCTCAATAGAGATGGTGGATGGTACAACCTGCCCAGTGTATGGAACAACCTCTTCGCATGTAACCAGCAGAATCTTTAAAGTGACAGACTGTATATTTGTGTACTAACGTGGTGACAGCGTCAATCATATTCCATTCAAATTGTCAATCAACACTTTTGCTTTATGAAATCAAGCTAGCACATTGATTGAGAACATTCTTGGAAATTAAAGAGGGGGGTATATATATATATAGCCCTGATGAAAATCCATTCATCAACATTTGTTTCC
>CM032669.1:51028228-51039737 GCA_019095985.1 Streblospio benedicti
GCCCCAATTAAAAGGGTGTTTTTCCTCTCATTTTAAGGCATTGGGAAGAATTTTAAATTTGTTTTGGAAGCTTTAAATCCAACTGCCCTTTTTCCAACTTCCCATTTCCCCCCACAGACTACAGTGACCACAGGTCATCTCTACATCCCCCCGCGGAGTCACTCTTGTCAACTTTTCACAACTAAAAACAACAAAACAAACAAACCCATGTTTACACATGTACCGACCACACGGCACGTCACTAGTGTGTTGCTGTTTCACCACGGACCACAGCATACTGCACACTGTGTCGTGTGTAACGATCTAAGTACCCACCGGGAGTGCAGGGTTTGAGCACCTACACCGTGCACCTGCCAGGTGTCAGGTGTTGCGATGACGACGACGTAAACAGAGAGACGCGTAACGCGCTAATTGAAGACCATTGACAGTACAACCTCCGATTACAACATGTACCTCTCTATTGAGACCACCTCTAGAAAAGAAAACAAAAACACTTTTCAAGGTACAAAACCTTTTTACAAAGCTACCAAATGGAACCTCTGTATAGAGACCACCTCTCTATTGAGACCACCTCCATATTAAGACCACTTTTCGCAGTCCCAAACCATAAAGCTACCAAAAGGAACCTCTGTATATATAGAGACCACCTCTCTATTGAGACCACCTAAGACTGGTCCCAAAGATGGTCTAATAGAGAGGTCCTATCATAATTGCTGAGAGTCGTCAGGTCGCTTGTTTGGTGGTCAGAACCACTGTTACCATATGGTCACTCTTGTAGTCATTTCGCCATCAGATATTTTGCAGCATCTAACACACTTATAGACCGAGGTGGAGAGCACATAAATAAGATAGGAAATAATAGTGTAGACTAATCTATTCTGGTATATAATGCACAAATATACAGTTTATTACATTAACCAAGGATATTAATAACTAAAAACTTAGAGTTTCATCAGACTGTCAATATTACAAACATACTAGTCTGCATAATACCACAGGATTAACAAGTTATTGTTCCCCCCCCCCGCCCCCTCAATAGAGATGGTGGATGGTACAACCTGCCCAGTGTATGGAACAACCTCTTCGCATGTAACCAGCAGAATCTTTAAAGTGACAGACTGTATATTTGTGTACTAACGTGGTGACAGCGTCAATCATATTCCATTCAAATTGTCAATCAACACTTTTGCTTTATGAATATCAAGCTAGCACATTGATTGAGAACATTCTTGGAAATTAAAGAGGGGGGGGGGTATATACTATATAGCCCTGATGAAAATCCATTCATCAACATTTGTTTCCTAAATCACCAGTCACCAATACTTTTAATTGTCTGTCACCAATCCCCAGCAATTGTAATTGAATCGGTTTCATCACATTTTCATCACATTTCACACACTTAAATACAGGCAATTCACAATTCACGTTCAAGATTAGGACAAATCATCAATCACATTTTTGGTAATTAAGATTAGAAAAAGTTTGCTATGTGAGCTGGCTGTGACACCGGACCTGACTTGGTGGAGTTGCCGCGGTGATTACAAACCGTGTATCACTCGGTCGGTAACACACTCGCTTTTTCGATCACACAATGTCATCGAGTCAGTCACACTGGGCTTTCACACACGCAACAATCTGGCGTGTTCTATTTGTTCTGCGACACGAGCCAACTCGGCAGACAAAGGGGCCACCTGCTGACCGCCGCTATTGGCTTTGTATTTCATACAGTAGAACCCCCGTACGGGGAATCAGTGGCCATAACAGCTCCGGAGCCAAGACAACCCGTTGAAAGACAGTAGAACCTCCGATTATAACTAACTCTGTGATGAGACCACCTCTGTAATGAGACCACCTCTATAATGAGCTATAATGAGATCCCTCTATAATGAGACCACCTCTATACAGAGACCACCTCTATAATGAGACAGCTTTTCTCCGTCACAATCCTTCACAATGATTCCAGTGGGAACCTCCATATAAAGAACGCCTCTGCTTTGAGACCGCTTCAAGTCGGTCCCACAAGTGGTCTTAATAGAAAGGTTTTACTGTATGTTTCATAATATGGTTAAAGATAAATTAAAATGAACCTTTAAATAGCAGACAATTCAAGATGTATTGAGATACCGATATTCTGCTGTATCTAACAGTTTGTAAAACCCAAAGTTCGTCCCATGAGCACAACTCGTGTCAAAGTGTAAAGCTGAAGAGCGACAGAGGAGATGCTGGTTTTAAAGCAGCATATCAATGCTTGCACATGTATGAGACCCCGGGATAAGGCCACTTTGGTAGCTTTATGAAGGTTTGGGACAGAGAAAGGTGGTCTTATTACAGAGGTTATCTCAAGAGAGGTGGTTTTAATTAGAGGTTTTACAGTACTTGTACAAGCATGAGGCCTATGTGAAAGGCTGCGTGTCGATCACCCTGGACAACCTGGAAAACCCTCAATGAGACGTGACTTGCTACAGATCCAGCGACCTGGATCTGTCTGGATCAGTCTGGATCCCACCCTTGTGCCTGCTAGTCCTGTTTGTTGTCATTGTCTTAACGAGTTGCTGATTAATCACTCTGGGTCAGTGGCTGTGGTCATTGTCTTAACGAGTTTATAATTAATCACTCTGGGTCAGTGGCGTATACGGTGGTACCTTCTGGAAGTGACTTGTCAATAGGTTAATATGTATATGTAAGACACAAACTCTCAGATCAGGCTATGTCTTGGGGCAGGACAAAAGTATTTCTACTTGTAAGTATACTACACAAAAATAAATGAAGTTAATTACATTTGTTTGCAAAAATTCTATTTAGACATATTTTGCCAAATAAAATAAAAAAATTGTCGATAGTTTTATCACTATGTCAGCTCAAATCATTGTATATGTCCAATCAATAGCAATTTCTGCATAAAATCTGTACAATAAGCTGAAATAATCGTTTGCCTGATATTTCAAGTGTGGCTTTATTCTTTTGATATTTCCAGTAAAGTGTTGTGAATAGAAATACAATGATTTATATCTAATAGGAATAGGAACTTGTTCTATTAGACAAATACCACCTGTAGTCTATTGGAGCAGAAAAACGTGATTTTGGGCTAGGGCAAAGTTATTTTCACTTGTTTGCATATTGTATGAACATCAATAGAGTTAACTGTATCTTTGTTTTTGTTTGTTGAAGGTAACTCTATTTAAATACTTTTTACCACATAAAATTGAAATTGAATCATTAGTTTTAAAATCATGCTTTTCCAAAATAATTGCTCATTTCAAATCTAAAGCGATTTTTGTTTAAAATTTGTACAAAAAGCTGATTCCATCATTTATCTGTGAGTTTGAGTTTTACTCACGTGTTGTCAATAGACATGAACAATCATGCTCATTTCATACAATCAAAAACATCTATTCGACAACATACGATTTTAACATTTTTTCAGTCGGACTTTGACTCATAGAAAATGCATAAATCGCTTGATACTAACAAATGCCCCCGGACCTGCAACTAAAATCCTAAACTCGACTTGTGACAGGCATCTAGGAAGCATGTATTTTTTCACCAGTCGGGTCATTTAGAATACAACCTGTTACCGCAAAACGTGCTGATGCAAAATCACGACGTAATCTGATCAATCACACGGTTGTCAGCGATTACGCGATTATGTAGTCGCTTCCGAGCAGAAGACACCTTCACAGTCAGCAGTAGTCATTAGTGGTAACAGAACTACTACTTCTATTGGGTCAATTGGTCGCAAGCGGTCAGCAAGATGGAGGTATATTACAGAGGCCTGAAGGTTCCCTCGTGTCTTGGGCGGTCTGTGTTTCTACATGTGCACAGGAGAAGCTCTCTATTAGGGCCACCTTTGGGATGACCAGTGTAAGGTTGTCTCAAATAGAGAGGTGGTCTCAATAGAGAGGTGGTCTTATAGAGGTTCATTTTGGTAGCTTTGTGAAGGTTTTGGACTGTGAAAAGTAGTCTTATTGTAGAGGCGATCTCAATGGAGAGGTGGTCTCAATTAGAGGTTTCACTGCACTTTGTGTGCCGCCTCCATGTCATGGGGTCGTCAATATGACACCTGCTGATTGCCGTTGCCATGGTAACTCATGATGGCCGCTGATTGGATCACCACTGACGTGGTGATGGATAAACGTGGAGACTCATCAGTGAAATCATCATTTTTTCTATTTATTTGGACAGGGTCTAATTATTCGTTATCTTGAGTGTGTGACCTGGCTGCCCAGTCTATTTCTCAGCCATCCCCTCTAAGCCTTTCCGTCATTAGGATCTATCAGACACATGCTCAAGAAAGTTTAATCTTTCTGCACAACTGCATCCCAAGTCTGTCTTCCCTGCCTGTCTCTCTGTAATTCTCGAGCTTTGTGTTCATTACTCTTCGATTTGAGGGTGGCCTGGCTGCCCAGTCTGTTTCTCAACCGTCCCACCCACGCTTTTCTATTCATTAGTGTCTGTTTGATCCATACCCAGACGTGATACATCTTTCTGCACGACAGTCTCTGAGGTCTGTTTTGGCCTTTCTCTCTCCGAGTCTCAAGCTTTGTGATAATCCAGCAGGACCTAATCATTCCTCCACTAAACTACATACAAATTGAATTGCAACTCAGTTCACAATTTTCAAGCAGATTAGAGGGAGAGGCCAGAGAATCACACCATATGGTTTCATTTTCTCATAGCCGGAAGCAAAGTTTGCTGCGGCTGACCACTGTATTACGCATTAAAACCATAAAATAAGAATAGCCACCGACTGACTGCAGTACAACCTCCAATTACAACCACCTCTATTGAGACCACCTCTATAATAAGATCAGTTTTCTTGCTCCCAAACCTTTCATAAAGCTACTAAGACCAAGCTCTGTATAGAAACCAGATCTTTATTGAGACCACACTGGTCACAAAGGTGATGCTTAAGAGGGGTTTTACTGTATTTGGCCTCCAGGCGTGACCAGCCCACGTATTGGTGATTGACTGCTACAGCGACACCGGGGCACGCAGCCGTGAAACACTCCTTCTATCGGCTGCCAAAAGGACCGTTTGTTTGACTGTTAAATGACCTTTCGACCCCTGGTTGTGTGAGGATGGACCGCACGCTAACTGAACGTTTGTCATCTATCCACGTTTTAAATACTTAAGAACAAGTTAAAACCTCTTTTCTCTGGATGATTTGTTGAAAACCAATATCACGCTTTCGCCCATACTAGGGGGTTCTTCAGGATGTGAGGTGATAACAACATCACAGGGACTGGAGGTTTGTCTATGACAAATCCAGCATGTTCTATACAGCAGGTTCGATCCATCCACAATAGTAGCAGATCCAGGATTTCCTGCATCAAGAGGTCGTGGGTTCGATTCCTGGTCTGGTCTGGCTGTGGGTGTTGAGCAAATTCTTACTTATAAATAGTTGCACACTGCTATGTGGCACCTAGACATTAGTTAGGTACAGGTCAAGCAAGCAAACGCTAATGTGAGTGATAAACACGTCTGCGCTATGGTAGCAGCAATGTGATGTATGCTCCCCAGGGAGTTGAGAAAGATACAGTGTGACGAGGATGCTGGCAATGGCCTGGTGTAAATGTAAAGTCGCTGTGAATTGGGACTCTAAATAAGCACATTTACATTTCATATTTACCCACCCCATTCGATACACTGGGTCTGGGAAATGCTTAAATTGATGGGGACCTGGTTTTCTGGGTACTCACTACATGGTGTCTGTCACTCTGATATTTACACGTCAAAAGAGCAAAGACTTGTGTTTCATACATTTCACGTTGTTCTCATTTTCACCTGTAGAGGATGCATCGATGATGACAATTTGTGATAATGACATTTTGTCCTTTTTTTTAACTTATTCAGTCTTGTGTTTTTGACAACAATCCAGATTGTTGTCCACTTCCCTGGATCAGACATTAGGCAGGTACCCACTGCAGATAGTGACAGTATCGTCCAAATTCAACCATCAAGAACTGCATGAACTTGACAAAACCAACAATTTGATAACAATTTGCCATCCAAGCTGAACTTCTAATTTCTATAGAAGTGACAATAGACACAAATGATCATTTTCCAGTCATTAGTATTGGTTTTTACATCCCCAGTTTTACCTCATCCTGCTTTACAATGCTACTTTCACATCAAAATTACTCTCACTGTTCTTGCAAGCAAACTCCTACCACTGTATTGATATAGTTTGAGTCCCGTCAGGGCCACTTGATATACTAAAATGGAGGATGTCTCTTCAGCTATACAGCGGTAGGAGCTTGCTTGCAAGAACAGTGAGAGTAAAATTGAATTCACAAGCAAACCTGGGGAATATATATATATACAGTTGTTCATACATTCACATCAGATTGTGTGATTTGTGGACCAGTATTACCTGGAAGCTCATGTTTCCTGCTATCCACAAGTTCTCGTGTAGATTCATCCTGAGTCACATTAACCACGAACCCCCCACTATCCTCGCACAACACTCCCTATTGATAAACGAATCACTAATCTTAGTCGTTTCTATGGTATCATATATAAAAAGTAAACGCACATATCGTACACAATCTGATAGTAAAAGTTGATCAAACTTGGCAGTGAACTCCACTAATCCAGTCAGATGTACGAGCATCCAGCGCCTGCTATAATCCCCATCCACCCGCGACCTTTGACCTGGCGTTTGTCACCGGCGACGACCGGCACACAACAGACCAGACGACAAACGAGCCGGCTTTATTATAGGAACAGCCACAATCAGCGCTTATGGCCCCCAGCGATGTAATGCAGCACAACCTCTAGAAAACACTTCTCACTGCCGTGAGACTTCGTAAAGAGACAACTACAGCTAAGGCTACTATGGGTTTTTTCTTCTCTGTTTTAGATCATCGCCCTCATTAGTTTTACCAAGCGCATAACAGAAAATAAATGGGTTTTTTAGACCATCGCCCTCATTAGTTTTACCTAGCGCATAACAACAAAAGAAAAAAAATTTGTTGAGCCACTCTACCAAAATTATATTGTTATCTTGTTATATGGACATGTTATATGTCTAATTTAATAAATGATTTGATTGATTTGATTTGAAATACCCATAAAATTGCCATCAACAGCATGTCAGCATGCATCTAGTCTAAATCAGCTAGCGGTGTTGTTGGTCTGTGAGTCCCAGACTATATATGTTTTTGTTTTTTAATCGCCTCATTAGATTTTTCTGATAGCCCAAAAAGCATGTTTTTATTTAAATGTTTTTTTTTTACCTTGATGTCTCCAGACTGCAGGCTGTCGAGATAGAGAGGTTTTGCTGTAAGACCGCAGGCTGTCGAGATAGAGAGGTTCTGCCGTACGCAGCGCGATGTAGAGTTTATTTTTCACGACACCATCAAATGGTGATTACAGCAGCGGTCATCCGGCAGTGACCAGCAGAATGGTCGTAAAGGCTTTATACAACTCACTGATATGTGTTAATGATATCCTACGTACTGTGTAAGTGGCGGTAGCTCGCATTTTACGTACAATTGTCTTTCCTGATCTGTTGTATTTTAATTTTGGCAAAATAAAGATCATTTAGGAAATTTGTAAAATTATAAAATTGAGTAGGTCTCTGGTGAGGAGAAAAGCTTATCAAAATAAAATCATGTAAAAAACAAAGAGAAGAAGTTGTATTGTCCTTGAATGAGTTCATCGGGTTGGTAATTAAATAAATTTATTATTTTCACCTTTCACAACACTAAGAATTTATTTACGTTTGACAGTTTCGTCTGCTTCTGCAGACATTTTCAAAAACACTACTGCGCATGACAGATCATGGTTTACGGCCGCCGTCCCCGTCCCCGTGAGAAATGTGAAATGGTGTATAAGATTCCTTGTGGATCTTGTGAGAAGGTTTACATCGGGGAAACAGGAAGAAAGCTGGGCATTAGAATAAAGGAACATCAGAAAGACGTTGAACAACATGGAAAGTTGAATTTCACCAGAGCCGCTAAAAGAGAGTCTGCTGCAGAATTCAACAAAAGTGCCATCACAGATCACGTCAGTAACGAAAATCACAAGATTGATTGGAAGGGGATGACAGTTCTGGACAGAGAGAGAGAGAGAGAGAGAGAGATAGTGATGGTAGGAGTATAGATATCAAGGAAACAGTTCACATCCGGATGCAAAGTCAGACCATGAACAGAGATGAGGGTGCCCACCAGGTTGCGAGAGTCTACGAACCGATGCTTGACGCAGAAAATAATAAATTTAAGTTGTGTTGTGAATGAAAATAGAAACAGTGGTAAGGAAAGACAATTATATGTAAAAACCCGTACTGATACATAGCCACCTCTAAGCAGAGGCCAGTCGAGGGCAGTACTGTTGGTTCAATTACTATTACTAATACCTGCTTTTCTTCTAAAAAGCAATTTTCAAGTACAAATCTAAGTATTAATCGATTTCAAACCTTTCAGGTTCCTTTTCAAAATCCCTTTGAGATTCTGAAGATGGACATAGTCATTTGTCCGAAACTGTAAATAAGAAGGTAAAATTCAGTGTTGCGATTGAAGATAAATGTAGATCTATTCATATAACCAACATGATGAACTCATTTAAATATAAATTTTAAAGCAGGTAAAAGCAATAGAATGATGAGACCCACTGCTTTATACCACATAACGAAAGTCGACCCAGTTGGTCGTAGCAATAATGTAGTCTGTTGGTCACTTTATGGGAGTTTTGGAGTGTTAGTCTTATTCCAACAGAGGTGGTCATTATGCCATGTTCCACTGTATATAATTAATATATTTTCAGTTTTGGGTGCACACAGACGAATTTGTGAACAATTAGTAGTGTCAAAAGTAACAGTACTCAGTGTATGAGATGAAGTCTTGCACTGATTTACTATACATTATGTAGGAATGGTCATATACCCGGGTCATGCCAGGTAGCATCTTCCTTGGAGTAGAAGGGTGTACTGGTGTGTGTTTATTTTCTTTATGTAATGTTAACACTGCTCAGTCTGGTAAATTGATTCTGCCAGTGTGCGGGCTACAGGGTAGTTCTCAGTAACATTGTAACCATACCCCATTGTAAATGGGATTGCTGCTCTCAACAGATGAGCCTATTTAGACTAGATAGTCCGGACCATAGTCCGTTTAGCAACCGTGAACAGCGGTAGAGGTCTGTTGCCGTGTGACTGCATGGATGCTGGTAGGCATGCAGATGCGTTTATCTCAATGAGCAGTGTACGTTGTATATGACCCAGTCATATATTTGTATCAGAGTTCAGTGCATACACCAGACACCCCTGATTTCTTCTTCACGACGCGAGCGTAGAGTGCCAGTGGGCTGGGTACCGGGTCTGATTCGGCAAGTTCCTCCATAAGTGCGGTGTATCACACGTAGGGAAAGTGAGGGTTGATACTCTGGTCTGGTAGTCAAACAATATGGGAATGTCAAAAACTTTAATGATTGAGGCTCGTTTCATCATTCATGTTGAGGTTTGTGAGGATATAATCATTAGATCAATTGTATACCGTGCTCTGTCATTAATGCAAACTCAAGATGGAGTGGGTTGATAATGATTCAAATATAACTCCCAAATTGGACATGATTCCAAAATGATGTATTTATGCCATTTCTCAGCCTGACAATAAATCATTCCAGTCTATAAATAGTTATTCTATGTCCTTAAAAAGTAATTGCTAATAAACCAATAAATCTAGTTGTTGTACTTCTCATCACTGGACATAAATTGTATTAAATGTAAGTGACCCTGTCCTATTATTGGGAAAACAATCATATTAGGAATACAGTCTCCCCACTATGCTGAAAACTCAGTCCTAACTGTAAATAAATAAACAAAAGACAAGCCAATAACAATCTCTCATATATTCCTTTATTCATCAAATCATGTTGAGTTTTCTGTTAAACTTGTTAGTGCTTGAACTTTGAATTTAATAGTTGCAAGATATTCTAGTTTTACAGTACTTACAATGATTAAACCCACATTAATTCTAAAACCGTGTACACGATGGTAAAGTACATTGTTGTCTGAATCTAAGCGTGCGCTTCCTATCACCCAGCCCATACGTAAGCTCTATGCACAATTAATATCAGGTTCTTGCCTTTATCTAGTGACGCTCCCGCTGAAGTTCTCTTTCGTTGGTGAGATCACTCCTCGATTTGCACGGCTGGCACGCCGACGCTAAAAAGGAGGTTCACCTGGTGACAGTGTGGTAGGCTTGGATGCTTGCTACTCTGCCGCACAGTGGTATGGTAGGCTGGGATGTCTATCATTTTGTCTAACCGCTGTAGGACAGGCTAGGATGCCTGCCATTCTGCCTCAGATTGGTAGGATAGGCTGGGATGCCTATCCGTCTGTCTAACCGTGGTAAAGTAGGCTGGGATGTCTACCACTCCAGACTTTTGTTGACTCAAAGGGTTTTGAGTCGCTTTCGATCGTGCACGTAAAAGGGTCACCATCTTATCCAGATCTCTGGTATCATATCTAGTTACTGCTCCATTATTGTCGGATCTCCTCCTGGGGGAGTCCATCAGCGAACCAGCAGGCTTCCCCAACTCCGTATTGTCCTGTCGCCACATTACAGGAAGAGTAGCTCTTCACCTGCTGGTTCCACCACATCTGCATCCACTCGTTGGACTTAGAGTTGGTACCTCATTCACTTTCACCTCCAACTCTGAGATCCAGTGATTCTCTCCATCTGAGCAGTGACCCATAAATAGTCTCCGCACTTAGCAGCAACCTAATTGCATGTTCGGGCTTTATCTTCGTTGGGGTAAAATTTCACCGTCATCATATCACTTGATCCGGCTGGACCGGATACATCCTGCTGAGCATGCAACTCAATATCAGGCCCCACACCCTAAAGACTTCCCAATAGACCTTGCAGTGACCGCAATAGTATAAATTACACATAATAACATGCTCTTCGGAAAACGAAGTGGGGGCTCAAGCCATAGGGGTCAGTGTGGGGCAGTTCCCCCACACTGTCCATTACTTTATGAAGAAGATACGGAGGTGGGTCCGGATGTAGAAGCCGGACACCGACAGAGATCCTTATTCCTTCGCGAAGAGCAAGAGCGGTAGCGCAGTCGGGGACCGGCACCACCGACTTAGGAGGTCGCGTTTTCATCGCTGGGCACTCAACTGGCCCCTAGACAACAAGCCAAAAATGAAAGCCGAGGGGAAGCCTTAGGCCCCGTGAACCAGCTGGGTTAAATATATATGATTGTGTCACTGAGACGTTGACGACACGTAAAGGTTATAGCAACCTGTACAAATGTATTTGGATCCTTTTACATCAGGCATTGGGAGCCGGCAGGTGCGTCGACCCGGGATCCATAAACAGGCTCTCATTTCCGAGAAAATGTCACGCGCAATCGAAATTGAGAAAAAGAGAGAAACACTAATTGGTGTATGTGACAACACAGCTGCATAACGATAATTGCTATAATTGCCTACGCTTCTTACAATGGCCACGACAAAACACTTGTTGTTATAGCTAGTTGTGTAAGACTGCTACAGCAGAAC
>CM032669.1:51039837-51069052 GCA_019095985.1 Streblospio benedicti
CCTCCAGGTCCATGTACCAAGACCACGTGGCCTCCCTCTGCTATAATTATCAGATATTGATGGCTGCAGAGTACAAACTAGACCTAGAACTAGAACATATATACCCGGGAATTCATACATACCAGGGAGATTGATGTCAGCACCGCCTTCAACAAGAACTGGCACCAGTTCCCACCTGCCGAGTGCAACTGCAAAATGCAGGGGAGTGTTTGTAAACACTGTAGCTTGCATGTTAATATTTTGTGTAGTGATAAGTTGTTTGATGATATCCAGAGGAGCTTCATGTGCAATGGCTACGTATAACGGACTGCTTCCATTGAGAACGTACATATTCTTGTTAGCTCCAAGTTCTAGCAGGCGTGGAACAAACTCCCATTTTCTATTGCACAATGTGAAGTACAGAGCCGTTTCGCCGAGACGGTACATACGATTGATATTTTCTATCATGTAGCCGTCTTGTAAAATCCTCTCAAATTCCTCCCAGTTTTTAGACTTAGCTGCCTTTAACAAACTCATCTCACATTCGTAAAATATTGTACATCTAGCCATAAATTTTCATAATTTTCAGCGAGTATTTTTACAGCAAGTTTGACAAGGCACGAAAAAGTATGTATCAATTATATGAGAAGTAAAAATTTCATAATGTTCTTTTTTATCAACATAACTTCTATTAATGTTTTGATTTTTGTAAGCGTAATGATTTGTCTCAAAGAACAACTTTATTGGTATGTTTTTGTAAATATTGTGTATATAAAACATTGAAAATGATGCATTTTTAAAAGACTTAAAATAAATATTGAATGTTTACAGAATGCGCTCAATGATTCACTGTCCTGAGGTCAAAATGCAAACGTAGATCCTGAAAATATTGTAGATCTAACAGTGGATTATGTAGTGTAAAAGAGACTGCCATAGGTCGACAATGGTCTTGATCCAGCTTTTTCGTGGAAAAAAACATTAGGGAGCGACCATCATTCAGGGGGGCCTCAATTTTCTTTGGTCAAAGAAGGGAGGGCGCTCAATTTAACTAAAAGTGAGAGGGAGGGCACTCAATTCTCAGACTGAAATGAAAAGGTAATATTTTACTCACTTTTGTTGCGAATTGGTGTATTCCTGCAATATGCCATCCTTATCTATTTGGATTTACTACTTATTGATACCATGAACATGGACTTTGAAGGCTGCGTGAAAGGGAAAGCCGTGAAACCCATGATGGCAATATGCATGCGTTTGGATTTAACCGTAGGCTTAATGTATTAAATGTCAACAAGTCAAATAGATTGCTAAATATGTATTCATTGACCATTGACAGTGAATGGTTCAATGCAATTCACTTTAAACAGTTTTCAGGGAATCTGTCCAATAGCTTTTCCTGTTCCATATATATAAATACATTCATTTTCAGACTTCTGTAGGTTGGGCTCATGAAGAGCAGTAGGTATATCGGTCAACATACCTTTATCATGTTCATGATATTAATAAATACAAGTGCCGTTGTTGAACAGGTTAAAGGCTTATTAGACTCGGACTGCCTGCTCATCCGCACAATACGTGCACAAGAGCTCAGAATGGCTTGAGTCTCCGTTTGGTGTGGTCGCTAGCCATTAATAATTTACCCCCATTACCCAACCTCATCACAATATGGATGTCATATTTTTATTGCAAAATTACACAACGCATTCGAATATTTTGTGATAGTACAGATTTTGTTGTTAAACTAGATTTTTGCTTTTCACGCAGAAACTGTCTGGAATTTTTCATCATTCATGTAAGGTATGTACAGGTATTTGTAATTTTCTAAGGTATATAATTGCAATTTTAGATTTTATTGAGATGGGGAAACTAAAGTTATGAAATTGTATGTTTTTTGTTATCAATCTATAATGAAAATTTCATATCAGGCTGTATCATGTACATATTGTAAATCAAACAAGATTTAATTACAACGACCATTATGTATATTTTTTGTCTATTCCTATTATACTCATACTAACTCTATAGTAGCATGTCCAGATAGTATTACACTAACATTACATGACATGATTTGTGTTCAGAATTGCAGGTAACATTGCTGCGTCTTGTTTTCAACCAGCATAAATGCACAGTATCAAATACACATTGTATGAGTTTAGTTCTATTTTTAAAAAAGGTTTTTATTGGCCCAATGACGCACAAGGAAATGTATTATGTGCTCACCATCACCTGTGAATTCCTGTTCCATTTATAACGGCATGTGGGCTGTGAAAAAATTTAAACCACCCCACCATCCACCCCCACTCTCCTTTACATAACATTAAACATTTCCTCATATCCTCACATGCTTTCAAAAAATTACTTGTCATAAACTTACTACTTGTTAAGTTATTATATACTAGTACTAACATACATCAAATGATTATACATGTTCTCCATAATTTCAAAACCCTACCCACGCCCCCATCCCAAAAGGGTTAACAAAATACATGTAAAAACACTTTTTTAAAAATTCTGGTTAGAGTTCTCGTCCCCCTGTCCAGTTTTATATATATGCTCCGCCGACTGTACATCTACACGAGCTCATCAGCACCCTTGTCACTCTCTATGGCAAGTGTTGATGCAGAGCAAAATAGAATATTTCATACTAGTTTGATACATGAGCATGGCTGACTTACGTACAGCAAATTCCATACACCTATTATTTATTGCGACTTACTGCTGAAATATCAGAAACATGATTTTATATTAATGACTACCATTTCTGCCATTGCAGTCGCAGACACACTAATTTGCACATTGCCACTGACGGCGCACGTACAGAGGGTAGAAAAATCTTTTCTTTGTGCATTTCGCCTTTAATTTCCTATTGTACAGTAAAGCCCAGTCTACACCGCTAAGATTTCCTTCAAACGATATCCGACGAGACGTCTTAAGCAGTTTGATAAAAATATGAAAAGACGTTTTGTCTTTCACGGAGCCTGTCTACACCGCTAAAACTCCACGACCATTAGTCGTGCACTTTCTAATTCTAGCAACAAGACTCACGGTTAATGTGTCACGCGTGGAAGGAATGCTAATCTGTGATTGGTTAAATTATGCCCCGACGATCCATCTTGTCGCTAAAACTGTCTACACCACCACGACTGCATCAAACTACTTCAAAGTACATCAAACTTCATCCGACCAAGACTTGACATGTCAAATACCCACGACGGCTTGAAACGAGACGAAAAATCGTGGAATATTGGTTTTAAGCGTGTCTACACCGCAAAGACGTTGTCCGACAAGACGTCTCGTCGGATGCTGTTTGATGGAAGTCTTAGAGGTGTAGACAGGGCTTTTGAATTCGTTGACGGTAATTGTAATCAATTATAAAG
This sequence comes from Streblospio benedicti, assembly GCA_019095985.1. Taxonomy (NCBI): domain Eukaryota; kingdom Metazoa; phylum Annelida; class Polychaeta; order Spionida; family Spionidae; genus Streblospio; species Streblospio benedicti. The sequence goes on from CM032669.1 coordinate 51,043,191, forward strand.
CTAGTGTCAGATATTCTCGACAGTAGAGGCCGAATCGTCCTGATGATAGCCTATCACAATCTTTATTCGCCAAACTGTTTTTTTTTAATACCTGTTTTTGTTTGCTTCTTTGCTTGTTCATTTGTTTGTTTATTTGTTTTACTTGTATATTGGCTACAATCGCATTTTTAAAAAAAATCAGGTGAGTCATCCATCTTGCTTTGTGTCAGGTAGTAAATTTATTTATATGCTAATTATTGGTCAAACTAAGGTCACAGGAGAAACGCACCCTTCTTTCCCAACTAAATGCTTTATTCTCATAGAGTTTTTGGTATGTTCACGCATATGAAACCCATATCATGAAGTGCCCCCCCCCTTTGTGCGCATGCGTGAGTTCCAAACAGACATTCATATCTAATAATAGGGGGCCTCTCAATCTTTTTAAAACCAACACCTGTAATGTCTGCTTAAATATTCATATTAGGAACTAGTGACAATTGTGACAGCTTTTAGATTAATTTAAAACCAACACCTGTAACACGGTGTTCAATCAATCTCCAGTTTTGGTGAGTTATAAGCAGTTTTTGTGAGGAAAATGTTTACTTTTGAAATCGGCGGTTTGGATTTTCCACTGTAAACGGTCTAAAAATCATTTCTGAGCACAATTTTTGCCGTCCATGCACTATAAGAATACTTCTGGTACATACTGATGCAATTTATTTCAACTCACATGGGCTGGTTTCTGCTGCTAAGTCTGCAACACATGACCACCCACCTTCAAAATTGAGGTCATCTGATAGAAAACGACGAATATAGTGGCTGTAAAGACGTAATTCAGGCAAAATATGAATGAGAATGTATCTCAAACTTGATACAAAATAGATTACACTAATCCCATGCTTTTTAAAACCACATAACTGGCCAAAATTACAAAATGATTTTCAACTCCTCGGGCAAACTGTTGATTGTACATTTCTGTAGATTTGGAGACTTTACACAAATTAGAAGTTAATAATATAGATGCAATGCATAAGGTAGTTTTCAGTCAAGTATAAGCTACATGCCTGACCCAACTCAGGGCTTAACAAAGCAATATAAGGCAAAATATCACTCATTTTCGAATAGTGGACAGCCATGTAGAACGAGGGTCTTCAACTATTGCAGACTTAGCAGCAGAAACCAGCCCATGTGAGTGGAAATAAATCGCATCAGTATGTGCCAGAAGTATTCTTATAGTGCATGGACGACAAAAATTGTACTCAGAAATGATTTTTAGCCCATTTACAGTGGAAAATCCAAACCGCCGATTTCAAAAGTAAACATTTTCCTCACCAAAACTCTTGATTTCCTCACAAAAACTGCTTATAACTCACCAAAACTGGAGATTGATTGAACACCGTGTGTAATGTCTGCTTAAAAATATTAAAACAATTGAAAAGCTATTAAAATGAAAACAAATGCATGAACATGACTAAAACTTGTTTAATACCCCTTCTAAGAGTGATATGGGATAAATATAAAACGCACCATCTGGTTGATTCCAGAAATTTACAATTGAACTCATTTGTCAGCCTGCATCCCTCGATTGCGTATACGGCTGCCAAACTCATTCAACAAAAATTTCTAGTATCAACCAGGAAGTGCGTTTTCTCTATTTACAAAATCAATGTATATACATCATTAAATATAAAGTATTGCAAAGGTTTCTCCGCCCCGTGGCCGGGTGGGGCGACGTACCTCTATCTGGTGGTACTTGAGGTGCGTGGATGAGGTGTTTGCGGTCGCGCGTCACGTTCACAATGTGCGTGATGCCGAGGTTCGTCATGATGGTGCGAGACATCGCCTGGTCACCGCGACATGAAACACAGGCAGCAAAAACCTGTGACCAAGTGTGACTGGTGTTAAAAGAGCTTTCGTTTAGAACCCAGTAGTACCAGGGGAGTATCTAAGGTACAAATCTCTGTTTCTATTATACAGCCTGCCCGTGTGGCCCAGCTGAGAGCTGAGGGTGTGATTTGCCCTGCTTTGCTGAGCGACTCACCGAGGTACAGCGTGTCGTCCAGCACCACGCTGTAATACGACACGATGAGCCTCTGTCGCTCCGTCTCCGACGCCGGGATCCGCGCCGTGCACAGCAACGGGAACTTGGCATGGAAGGCGTCAAAGCCGCCCAACAGCACGAACGGCCCAGGCCCTGCAGCTGCATCAATCACAGTGATAGGCAACTAGGCCTGCAGTCACAGAATGTAAACTTCTATTGGGTTCCATCATATAAATATGGATTCAAATATATAGATACCTATTGGAACCTGTCATTTTGTCTTTGGTCTTTGGTCTTGTCTCAAGAGCTTCGTCGACGGTGCCGACGAAGCTCTTGAGACAAGAGCGAAAGTCCTGCCAAAGACAAAATGACAGGTTCCAATAGGTATCTATATATTTGAATCAATATTCCTGAAGTGTAGCCATGGAGAACAGTGTTCACACACACACTCATTATCACATCCAGGTGTTGATGTTTTGTTTCAAACCTAAGTCTAGTATTTCTGTAATCAATTTAATTTTAAAGAGTCTGTGCTTTTAGATAACATGCAACAAATAAAATAGCAATAGCTTTAATGAGATACATGATAATCTATATTTTTTATTCTGTTTCATCATCCTGTTTTTGTTTAAATAAATAACTAAATAACTAAATAACTAACTAAATAAATAAATAAATAAATAAATAAATAGATGAATAAAAATAAATGAATAAATAAAAATATTGATGCTGAATATATGGTTTAAAACATACCGGGTAATCCGAAATCCTTAACTCAGATGGACAATATTGGTGTACTGAAAATCCTTCAGTATTGGTTGGATAGACTTTGACACTACGGACTGGGATTGGGAATAGGAAAAACGTTCCAAACTTACCAAACCTAAAACCTCTAATCGTTTGGATTTTTTTCTTTTAATGTTTGCAGATGACTTATTATGACGACTTATTTACAAACATTTCCACATCATCAAAGATATTTATATCACAAATTGTTGTGACTTGTGCATGCTGACTAAAACATGAATACTTAATGCACAAAATCTAAACAGGTCATTTCCCGCTGGACTTTCCCATTTTCACAAGATATGTCATCTGTTTTTCATTCTAAGTTTGGATCTAAAAAGTGTTTTATACATCATTAAATATTGAAAAGGGCTTGAAATATTTTTAGAAATAAGCATGTTTAAAAGAAACTTAAACATCCATAATCCATAATATCGACATCCATATTGACATCAGTAAGATTTACAGGAACTTTGTGTCCGCTGGGTGTTCCAGGACTAAAGCTCTCCACCTTCTACACAAAAGCATACGGTCGTGCTAACCACCTTCACAGCACAACAGATTCGAACGTAGTCTCGGTCAACCCAGACCCTTCCCTTACTCACTTACTTTCCGTCGTGAACGCAGTAGTGTCAGTCTGGTTGATCGAGACTAATTCGAACGTTAATCTCTGCTGATAACGCACTTCTTGTCCAACAAAACTCAACCATCATGATTACTCGTAAGGGACGGACCATTCGATATTTGGGGGGGGGGGGGGACAAAATGTTTACAAATGAAACAATTTTTTTTTTTTTTTTTACTTTCTAGAGACAAGTTTTTTTATTTTCAACTTGAAGTGAGACATTTTTGGTGAACATCAGGGACAATTTTTTTTCCTTTCAAAATCAGAGGCAGATTTTTTTTGGAAAATTTTGTCGCCCCCCCCCCCAAAAAAAAATATCGAATGGTCCGTCCCTAATGAGGTTATGAATTAATAGGAAAATGCAGTACGAGTGGCGGTGCTACATGAGAACTTGGTATAATAACATAATTATTTCATTTGCAATTGATCAACAGTTGAATGAATATATAAAGATCTTTTGAGTTTTGTTTGTCCTTATGTGCGTGTGAGAGAGGGCACCTAAAAGAAAAAGTACATGAGTACTTTCCTTGAATGTGTTCATTGTGTTGGAATCCATATATATTTACAAAGTTCATCTTTACACAACACAATAAAATCTTACATTGATTGACAGTTTCAACAACTTCTGTTGCCATTTTCAAAATCTCTCTGCGCATGACAGGTCAAAGGGTCCCGGTACAAGCATTTCCCTTTTAAAAATGTATAACACTTTAGGGGTTTCGGGAATAGATTTTGGTTTATGGACCATACAAAAGATCATGTACACAATTTCGGTACAGTCAAAATTAACAATGACTGAATTTTTTTGTTTTTGTATGATCTTTTGTATGGTCCATAAACCAAATTCTATTCCCGAACCCCCTAAAGTGTTATACATTTTTAAAGAGGGAAATGATGTACTTTTATTCTAAAAAAAATAACAAGAACATTTTAAGAATTTTTTTAGCTCCAAATTCTTTTATCTCCAACAAGTCTCCTTAATGGAGACAGCCACTATTGGTTTATAGTGTCTATAGAGTTCTTTCTATACTACTTGTGTGCGTCCTCATACCAATATTTTCTTTAAACTTTATGACCATCTTTCGCATTCATTTATCATATTCATTATTATAATAAAGAATCATTCATAATAATTCTTTTTCCTTAAATTTTCTGCACATGAACAAGACATAATATGAGGGGTTTGGGCCTTAAGCAACTGCTTATGTATACATATTATATATTAATTTAATCTTTCTTTTTATCCTGTTTTATTTTAAGATATGGATAGCGGATCATATGGTCCAGGACAACCATACCCCAGATTGGGATAACACAAAGATTGTTGGAAAGGAATCTAGTGTAAGAGATAGACAAATCAGAGAATCGATAGCCATACGCAGCACAACGAACGCTATGACATGTATGAATCATGATGAAGGTGCCTACATTAAGTAAATGAAGTTAAATGTTTTCATTGGTTAACAATACCTCCTGCTGGTTTACAGCAAAAAGCCTTTATTAACGCATGTGTGCACAGGAGTCTGTGTTGATAAGTATTGCTTTGTTTCAATACAGTGAGGACATTTGAACTGTCCACATTGGAAAAAAATGGGAGGAATTATAGTGCTATATATATAAGAACCTTATCTTTGTGGAGTTTGATGCTTTTTGGTTTGAATACAAAATATAACAGAGATACATGTATATTAATCAGTATCTAGCTATAAAGTTTAAACGCTTTAACAAAGAAATACACATGTAACTAGAACTTATCAATTGGATAATAAACAACTGCTTTGAAATTAGCCAACAAACACATAAACCCATACAAATAATTCTATGATTTTTACAAGTGAATTGAAGTGAAGACAATAAATTCAAAGCAATTAAATATTATGAAATTGAAGCCATAAAAGTAGTAAATATGCATCCTAATAAATAGTATCTAAATCAGATGACATAGAACAGTTTTGATTTCCAGTTGCAACAAGCGAGACCTAACGATGTCTGGACCTGCGTCGCGTGTAACAGGAATGTTATTTGAATATAACATTCACATCTACATATATACGTATATGAATTTCTTGTTATAAACCAAGTTTGATTGCTGTATGATGAGTAGTTTAAGAGGAGTAGCAGAGACAAGCTATTAGTATAGGAGGCAAAATATCCCTCAGTTCAAAGAGGCATAACTGCTATAAAAATTGTAGAATATAATATCCCGGCTAAAAAGAAGCACAAAATTTCTAAGTTCAAAGAGGCATTACCATAGATAGATAAATGCATATGTTAGCTACTCACTGCTAAAAGTTTCCAAAAATCACCCCTTCAATAGATGAGATACAGTAATCAAAAGAAATATGATATTTGTACATAATGTACACTGCTTGTAGTCACAAATTGGGAATAGGGAAATTTCTAAGTTCAAAGAGCCATAACTCCCATAAAAATTTGAGAATCAATAATCCCTGTGAATATGCACATCTACATATAATGTTCTTGCTGTATACCAAGTTTCATTGCTGTATGTTGAGTCTTTTAGGAGGAGTAGCGGAGACAAGCTTTTAATACGGGAGGACTGACTGACGGACGAAAGGTGATCACAAAAGCTCACGTGCTGTTTCACAGCAGGTGAGCTAAAAAAATATACATGTGTGAAGGCAAGGGGAGACCAAAGCAGCTTTGGACGCAGTCAGGCAAAAAGTTTTGACATTAAGGAATGTTTAGTTCTGCATAATTTGATATCACTGTATATTACATCTTGGAATTTGACTGTTTTAAGGCCCTAAAGAAAGTTATACTTATTTTGTGTATATTACAATTGTTGGGAGACATTGTGATTGTTGTGCTTTAAAAAAGTAATAAACTGTAATAACTTTTTAATCATGCATATCAACAATGATAAAATTTCAAAATTGCCATCAAATATAAATAGGAAATTCATTGCAAATGCTTATTTTGGGATAACTTTGATTTAAAAACAAAACAGTTAAGATCTGATAAATTACTTTGTAATGTACATTGATGCTTGATAAAACCGTAATTCCATACATTCTCCATAATCTCACAGTAATCAATAAATATTTACATGGTTTTTAACATTTACAGCTTCTTTTCTAATAAACATTATTTTTCATTATCAACAAAATGAATTTCTCACAAAAGCTATAATTTTATGTTACTAGTAAATTAATCAAACAAATGATACAAATTATTCAAAAAAGTATTCGCAAGACACCATAAATGATATCATTATTATATCCCTTATTTACATGTTGATCATGTAATTTGAAATATACTCCTGAAATTTAAAATAAACAAATGGCTAGTAAATTGCCAACATCATGTTTTGTACTTCACGTTAATCATATAAACATTATTATACATTCAAATTTATGTAAGTTGTCAGTTCCTAAGTTGCCTACTCCGGACTCTCCGGACTCTCCTGACTGCTCTGTGACGGGGCTGGGGACGATGGCCACTTATCCGAGAAAGCGAGCACCATGTTGTTCGTCAAGGTGTTGATACGCTGTTGCAACTGGAGCAGGTTGTTCAACGGCATCTGGTGACAGCAGGGAAAATACAGATTAGCTCCCATTTTTTTACAGCATGATTAGCATACACTTAAATACCGATAATAATAAGCGCTTTGACTTAATCCAAATTTCTGTAAAAAACGGTTTGACCTTGGACCCCATTTTTAAATACTTATAATATATGAATATTATAATCAAAAATGCACTTTCTGCACATTGTTTACATTGATGCAGCTATATTTGCACACCGGAAGAAGCGAAACTTACTTGTGCAATTATTTCCACTTTTAAGGCTGGACCCCAAATTCCGCGTAATATTGAGATTTAGGTGTATCTTGATTCGAAAATCTGCATGAGGTAATCTTTACAATATTCATTACTCTAGATTTAGTCACAGAAAAATATCTACATCTTATTAAAAACAAAAGATAACATACATATATTGATTAAAAATAAACGAAAATCAATTGAGCACACAACAAACTCCATACTTTGGATATATTTTTAAATCATTATTACCTGTGAGAAAGCTTCACTGTCCGACTGCTCCACCAGCTTGTCCACGTCTGCCATGAACTTCTTGGAAAATTCCAGCTGCTTGATTTCATCGAGCAAGTTGGTTGACGTGTTTTGGTTGTCGTCTGCATCAAGTGGAAGAGATGTTTCTAGAGCTGATTTATCGTCCTTGTCATCCGCTGACGCTGGACTATGCTCTACAATACGAAATTATGATTTATGTCTTTGGGCGTCATTGTATGCACCTACTTGCTCAATTTGAATGCCACTGTTACAAAAACAAAAGAGCAAGACATACTTTATTAGATTTGAATTTATCTAATGCACAGCAGAGACATACAGAAACAAAAAGCAAGTTCAATCAATCAAAAAAGTGATCAAATTATTCTTAGCTGTAATGCGTATTTAATTAGACGCCAGTCTGACAGTCTCAAAATTATGTTCACCCACTAATATTTATTGTGCGAGAGATGAAAAATTAACAGGTAAACACAGGGTTATGGTTATGTATGCCCTCATATCCTTTATTTCAAAAGATGTGAGTCCTTAGGGACTCATTATTACCAGTTTCTAGATCAATCAGTCTACTGAAACGAAAGTCAGTGTTGCTTGTAAAGGCAATTTGGAAGATCGTGGAATCGAACTCATGACCTCCCGGCCATGAATCAGACCGGTCTTATATGTCATAGTCGGGTGTGCAGACCACTACACCAACGTCCCTTGACGAAGGAATCACACTTCACACTTCAACTTCACCTATATGCTGTGTTGCGCAACTACACTGTCTGACACCTGTCGCTATATTTAGCTTCGTGCCAGCCTTAATCGATATGCACCCTACCGACTTCGTTTGTTGGGCACTTTGTCAATCTATCAGGATGCATTGTGTCCGAGCCACTTTCTTGACAGACTCCCCCAACTCCCTACTCCATCGACAACCCCCATACCAGCGCCAGATCCGATCCGGGCAGTAGAGACGGCAGACACCACCTCTCTTCCACATCCCGGGGTGAATCCGGAACCACTGCATGGAGTTCGAGCCTGGCTCGAACCAGATCCCATCCGGGAAATATCCCGGGATCGATCTGAAGCCTCATGCAGCGGCATCAATGGTTCATAGGGCTCTTGGAGATAGCGAGATAGTGAGTTCTATCTTTCAAGGGGCACGGAACACGGTTGTTAGATCAGGAATTCTTCCGTGAGAGAACAGTCCCATAGTCAGCTTTCGGTGACCGATGGACCCGTAAGAATTCGCAGATCTAACTTTCCCACCATCCAGATCACACATACCCAACTATCTGAGTTCGAAATTCCCGGGCGGTAGCCCCCTCCCCCAGTGTCTTGCACACAGGGCCAGCCCACTGGACTAATGGACAATTAAACAGGGCAACTACCCGGTGGCTTCTACCGAAGCACCCGGGTCCTTGTCTTCCACCAATTGAACGAAAGTCAGTGTTGCTTGTAAAGGCAATTTGGAAGATCGTGGAATCAAACTCAGGACCTCCCGGCTATGAATCAGACCGGTCTTATGTCATAGTCGGGTGTGCAGACCACTACACCAACCTCCCTTGACGAAGGAATCACACTTCACACTTCAACTTCGCCTATATGCTGCGTTGCGCAACTACACTGTCTGACACCTGTCGCTATATTTAGCTTCGTGCCAGCCTTAATGGACATGCACCCTACCGACTTCGTTTGTTGGGCACTTTGTCAATCTATCAGGATGCATTGTATCCGAGCCACTTTCTTGACACTACTATATACAGGGAACTTATCCAAACGACTCTTTCAACAACAATACAACACCAACACCAACCTGCTGCGGTCTCCTCCCCTGCTGCACCATTCCCCGGGGCCTTGCTGTTGAGTGTCTGCTGGAAGTTGGCCAGCACAGCTCGCACGGTCTTCACCTTGGGGGTCTTGAAGGGCAGCATGTTGACGTCGTACTCAGTGAGTTTGCTGAGGTCGCCGACCGTACGGATGCTCTTGGCACGCACCAGATGACCAAGCCCACGCATCCTGCAGCACACAGAGTCCATGGGGTGAGGATTACTGACTATGAATAGGGGGGAAATTGTACTTATCCCTAGGACAGGTATGCTGGAATTATATGTCCCATCCTTGCTCAGATTCATACGTCTGAATTAACAAAGTACTGTAAATTCAATCGAAATTGATGTCTGGAGTGATTGAGAATACTCCTGACAACACCGATACCCACCTCAGATTATAAGACAGGTACTTAATATCTGTGGCCCTGCAGGATTAGGTGGGAAATCGCTTTCACAAGAAGCACTAAATAATCTAACCGCTTTCAAACAAATGTACTCCTGCTCCTTGCAAAAACTCTATGCCTATAAGCAAAATACATCAAAATTAGCTACTCGTTAAAACCTTTTTACTCGTCCTCCACAAGGTTTTACTATTCAATATGAGTGGACGAGTGGCTAATTCTGACCTTGAATACAACACTGAAACTTCCATTAAGATCACCATCATAAAGTGAAACCTCCAATCAGAAGCCCCAACATAAAGAGACCACTTCCCCAATCCCCGATCCCAAATTTCTGATTATAACCATGTAATCTAACTACCATACTTATCACATGGACACAAAAATACAACAGTGAAGCCTCTAATTAGGACCAAGATCACAAGAAGACCATCTTCACTCGTACTTACCACATGGAGGAGGTGAGTTGAGGCAGCACCTGCTCCACAGGCACGTGGCAGTCGACAAGTGGCAGGAACACCGGCCCCTCCGTCGACAGCTGCGACTCCTGAACCCAAACAACGCATGGTGTTATATATCTAATTGTACTATTAAGATTCATTCTACTACTACTGCTGCTACATCAAAGTTTAAACGTCAATTGAAGAGGGTGTCTGGGGTAGGCAGCAGGCGGCAGTATCTCAGAATTTTTTTTCGAATTGCCAACTATGTAATTTTCATCAATGCAACAGTGAATAGAATGTAGTATACCGTTATTTACAGTATCATAGTACGTACCTGTGTGCTTACATTGCTGCTCTCTGCTTGTGTCTGGGTCTCGGATGCCTCCAAGGAAGACTTGGCTTCAGAGTCTGACTCTTTTGACGCTCCGTCAGCTTTAGCATCCTGTAATATGTGGAGACTTGGAGTATCGATTTTTTTTCTCCATGAACTAAACACAATCTACGGTTTGTAAAAAAATATTTATAACGTTTTTTTAAGGCAGTAGCTTATGCGTGTCTCAGAATTGCCATTGTTGTCATTAAACCAACAGATCAAGAAGTATCTCCAACATGGGCAAATTGAAAAAAAATCATGACAAAAATTATTTGAATCTTTTACATGCATTTATAGTTTGCAGTCCTCAAAGCAAAATATAATTTGAAGATTCAGATTTGTATGTCACAGAAATTTCATGCTGCTCTACCTTTGGAACATATGAAAAGTTGGGTGACACTTTGTCCATGCTTTTGACATTAAATGATCTATGCGTTGGAATTCAGACCTTTTACTTTCACATCATAAACACTCACAGCAAGTCAAGTCTAATATTCCAGAATTAACAAAGGATAAGTAAAGTAAACAAGAGGACCATAAGAGTCCTAATATCGCTCACCTGCATGCGTAAATTTGGCTTTAAAATTAGGTGAGAGGTGTCCTGGTGAATGATGAAACAGGTTCAGGAAGCACATTTAGTGTTAAAAATATAAGAAGACCACCTCTCAATAGTTGATAGCAGTATCATAGGCAGGAGGACTTTATCACCATTTTTTTTAATTATTTCTCAATGTTATTATGGGGAGGGTACCCCCCAACCCACCTTTTGTTATTTTATAAGGCCGAGGGGCTACCCCCAGATGCTCCCCGGGCACCCTCAACTAAACCCAACTCCTGGGGGGCAAAGCCACACACACCCTAAAATATAAGAAGACCTATATAGTTGATAGCAGAATCATAGCCAGGAGGACGTTATGACCATTTTTTTCAAATTATTTCTCAATGTTATTATGGGGAGGGTACCCCCCGAACCTCCCTTTTTTTATTTTATAAGGCCGAGGGGCTACCCCCCAGATGCTCCCCGGGCACCCTCAACTAAACCCAACTCCTGGGGGACAAATACTAAGAATACACTTGAACTTCTATATAAAGTAATTGATTGTAGCCATATAAACAATGTTTCTGAATAAAATAATGCAACAATTATGAATGTGTTTGTGTTCATGTCAAAATTTCATTCTGGGCTTTTTTATTGGACCTGTGGCACTCCAAGGAATTAGGACTTTCTCAGAGAGTGTGAATATGCGCTTAATTCCTAAGGCATAAATTTTTATTCTGGTAGGTCAGGTGAGTAACCAAGACATAGTGTTGAAACTGACTTAATTAATTTTATAATAAAATTATTAAAAAGTTTCCAAATGCTTTATTTCAACTTTTCAAATTTATCATACACCTGACATATATGGAATTCTTAATTATAATACCTGCAATGGGGTCAGACCCATCAGCATAATACATTAACCAGCGACAATAATTATTTTGACAGTTTGGATGGCAACTTCAACAGAAATACATTTGACTTGAGACACATGTATTTTATGTTTATTTTTTTAAATTCCATTATATTGAAATCAGAATTTTCAATCACTTGGTGTTTGAAAAAAGTGTGTATTGCCATGATCTTTCTATACAGTATATAGTATTTATGAATTTAAGTCAAAACTTGTACAAAGGCAGGGATAATTCTGGGTGAAATACAGTGTGTGCCATTTTGGCACACTTGTTCAAAAAAGCATGCCATTTTGCAAGATGGTGGGCCAGATCTCGAACGATTTATGTGTGATTGTCGATTTGGAGTATTGACCCAGCAAATGATATTACAAAGTAGCCAAATCAAATATATTGAAAATGAGAAATTTGAAAAACAAAACATATACAATGTGTGGTTAACTTTAAATGCCTCTAATACATCCAGTCATGAGCAGCACACGTAAAAGATATCGCTTGTATAACCCAATCTACTGTGCCATTTGGCACAGTAAGCTTAAAGTGATTGTGCCAATCAGAAAAAAACAGTGTGCCTATGGCGCAGCCCAGAATTATCCCTGCAAAGGTGTAAGAATTCACAGCTAAAAGAAGAGATTAATTTGGCATTAAAACAACACCTGAAAAGCTTCTGTAAATCCTATGTAAAATAGGTAAACAAAGGGATACAGAGGGGGTTTAATAACAGCTATCCAAGCAGAATTAATCTCTTGACTTCAAATATGGACTACTACACTTGTTTAGCAATAGGTAACTTAATATCTTTCAATTCCCAAGAGAATTTAACTATAGCTAAGTTATTAACTACTTTTTATTGGCATCAGAATTTCTGGCTTCAATATTGCTTCTCTGCAACAAAGTCTATAGCAGCCCCGTTTGCTGCCTATTAGCGTGCAGCAAGCAGTCTAAGCTGCAGGCGGCGACTGCACAGTAGAGCTAAATATTGTTTACACGGCAGTACTTCTGCTGATACTGGCTTTATGTTGTGGAGAGGGCGCATGACGCTGGTATTTAATGGGACTTATGGCGTGAAAATCTGTGCAGGGATGGGTCATTTGATATTAGTATGGGTCATTGGCGCAGGGCGCGGCCCTAGGATGAACACTGCACACTTCCCACCGGGTGTTACACTTTTTATGTTGGGTTGCCCAGGTTAGGAGGAGTACAGGAGACAATTTTTTTGGTGGCTGGGTCAATTTGCCACCCCCCTGGGGAGGCAATTGTAATCCCAGAGGAATGAAACAAGTATGATATCATGATGAGACAGGCAATAAGTTGTGTGCAAATTTGGTGAAAATCAAATAAGAAATGAAGAAGTTATTTAGAAAAATATGAATTGTTGACTGACATACGGACTGACGGACGACGGACGAAAGGTGATCACAAAAGCTCACTTGCTGTTTCACAGCAGGTGAGCTAAAAACTGAGGTGAAGATATGGTCCAAAAACTGGCTTAGGTTTAAAAAAATCTTTTTGCATATTCTGGTGAAGGAATACATGTGGTGTGTTTGGCTTTAAACATTTATGAATAAAGGCCATTCAATAAGAAATAAAAAACAGGAAAATTTAACATTACAAAGTAAAATTCTGAACTGCTTAGAATAGGAATCATATAATTCGCCTATGCACACAATTCACTTGCTTTTTCAACATTGTTTTTCACCACGACCATGGCCATTTAAAAATCTTTAGGTACATTTGATGTTCAAAATGATTGGTTAAAAATGTAAGATAAATGTGATGCAATGACCTCAGCAGAATATTTTTTTTTTTGCAGACATGTAAAAAAAAAACCGCATTGTGTGATTAGTGTTCTACCTCTGTGACACGACTCTCCTGCTGACTTATGTACGACTTGGCCCGAATCATCTCAACATCCTTCAGCATTGTTTCTGTCTCTTTCTCTGAAGACGAAATACATATGTGTATACAACATGTACATGCTACACACTTGCAAAAATAACAAAATTAAATACCATTGCAATTGTACTTTTCAAGCGTCCTTTGCATAGACAGCTCATGTCGCATTTTGCCATGCCAAATCCTTTTCCATTTTTTAAATAAAATATGGTAAAACCAAATGTTTTTTTCATGTGTGTACTGAAAATAAAGAGAATAAAAATTAAAAAGTATCAAATATTTGCTGCATAGATGTGAAACTTGTTGATATTTTGCAATCATGTCATCCCAAGAGAGTCATTACCTAGAAAACTGCCACCTGCGGCACAGTCAGATCATAATAGAATTATATACACAGTACCAATAGATTTATAAATATACCCACATGTATATTTTGAAACAATGGGTCCAAAGGCCAATGCAATGAGTCCTGGCATACATAACCCATAACGAAAAATAAATATTCTAAGGGGGCCCGTGGGATGCACAATTTTCAATTCTTTGCATCCTATTGAACAAATAATGAGTCGTAGGAATCAGGACTCGCATCTAGAAAAATCACTTAGGCTTGTCACTTGTAAATATGTTGGAACTACGGCGACCACATCTGACAGCAGTAAAGAAAAAGCAATCATAATTGACAGCTTCAGTCAGCTTCTTCTATTCAGGGTTGAGCCTCCTATCTAGGAGCTGATTTCAAGCATTAATCTTCTAATATGTTATCCTCAATATCATCGAATATTTAGTGTTTGACATACATGTATTGAGATTTACATAATCATAGGATATAATAGAAATACTAAAGTAAAATACAATATAAATGACTTACATTGAATATATAAATACAGTAACTTTAGAAATCAGAATGAAATCTTAAGTAGAATTTTACATTGATGAATCAAATTGAGTATAATACACTTTTAACTTAGACGTTATTATGAGGGAAGAATATACCCTACTCCATTCTCAGGTCTCAGCAAAAATCCAGGGCCATACTCACTAATTTTCTAACCATTCTCATTTCACAATTTCTATTTTTGTCAATTTCTCACAATTCTCAAAGGAAATTGACCCCCATTCTCATTTCTAATAAAAAAAATCTAGGGCCATTCTCACATCTCAAAATAGGTATATTTCCTCCTCTATTATTATTGAGATAATGTAAATCACCTTGATCAAAGCTGAGGACTCCGGCTGGCTTCGTGCCAGACGTGCCAGAAAGAAAGGCATCGTAGTCGCGCTTCATGCCGATCACAGGAGTGTTATCTTTGGAGGACTGCTCCATTGTCGGGGTCTACAACAAGGATGATGTAGGTGAGACTCATCTTCATAACATTTGTTCCACTTTGCTTTGGATCCATGATTGTTACTGCAACCTACCATAAATACTGTGTTTAGTACACATATACAAATTTAGAAAAGAAAAGTTAGTTTTAAGGTAGAATGTGCCCAAAAGAATAAAACAACATACAGACTTTATTTCAGTTATAAAACATCTTTTGTATATGCAGTATGGATTTGTAAAAGAATTAGAAGATTTTGCCACTTCGTTTAATTTTAATTGCAAGTTGAAATTCATCCGGACTTTATATGACGAACAATGTAAAAATCTCAAGCTTTAGGCGTACCAAAATCAATAATCTGTTTCCGGTAACCAGGCCTACCTAGAAAATAGGTGTCATCCTAGTGTTTTTATGGCCATTCCATAAAAACTTTGAAATCCTACAGATTTCATCAATAAAAACGTCAATCATTTTTACATCCTCCGCCAATTCAAATCGCAGCTGCATCACGCTTTTTGACGTTCACATGCAAAAATTTAATTATTGCATCACCATGTAGTACATTTTTGACCCACGACCGTTTTTAAAATCACGCAGTAATTTATTTAGACACCTATAATTAGCATTTGCTTCCACTGCAGACATAATTTTAGTTCACTCTGTACACAATTTTTCATGACATCATGGGTTTCCCCCACTTAGAAAACAAAAGCGAACTTGTGAACAGGTTTGATAGATGTGGGTTTTTTTTCACCTCCCGTATAACAGCCCTCCCGTGTAACCGCATGTATATTGAACAAGCAATATGCACAATTTACATGTAAATGTAAGTAAACATAAATTGGTGTCGGTGATTAAAAGGCAGTAGTGACTATAGCTAAATACTAGTATTCATACAAGCTGCACGTATGTGGATTTCAATAGTCAACTAGCATTTTGTGAGTCTGAAATATTTGCCATATAGTGATATCGACTAAAGAAGCTTGATAAATAGTTCAATGTACTGAACGTTTAACATAAAAATAATGTCATAAAAACTTTCACAAAAAACAGCCTACCTAAAAAAACTGTAATAAAAACTAAGTAATAAAATAAAAACTTTGTCACAACCTTCCTACCTACTTCAAAATCTTGTGTTACCGGAAACAGACTATTGATTTTGTTACGCCTTAGTCTTTTTAATAAAAATATTAATAAACACAATTCTGAATGACATAAATCTTGTTATAAAAACATTCACATACATAAGAAGAACTTATTTGAAAAATAAAATTGAGAGTTTACCATTCCATAAAAAAGTTGTAGCACAAAAACATACAATTTTTCACCAACATGGAAAATAATCAAACTTATATATTAATTTGACAACCGTGTGGTGGTACATGGTGTTTCTTTTTTGTTTTTTTTGTCATCTGTTACTGCTAGTGATGCACGTCGGACTCGCAATGTCACGGAAATATATGGTTATTATTTCACTTATTAGTTGTTGAACCAATATAATATTTTGATGGAAATAATCTGTAGTAATATGCCATTCCATCCATATATATACATCTATGTAATTAGTTCAACTAAATAGTTTATTTTGAACATTTATCCTGTGGATTGGACATTTTGACAGGTGAAATTCCGCAACAGTGTTAGTGCCGTGTCGGTGGTTGAAGGTTATTACAACAATAACTGGTTAATATTTTGGTCCCATGTGTTGAAAATAAGAAAGTGCATACATTTCTTGTCGGAATGCCTTACATTTATAGGAATTGATGCAATAATTAATCCACAGCAATAATTTTCAAAGGGGCATCTTTTATTTTGTTTTACTATGTGAATGTCTCCATTAGACTAGCACAGGAAAATAGCAAATATAATGTTGCATCAAAATCATATCCTTTTAAACTTATTTGAGAATGATCAAGAACAAATTTAATATGCGATTGATTTGACACCAAGAAATAAAAAAAAATCAAAGAAATAAGTTTGTCAAATATAAGTTGAAAGTCCGAAGATGTTTGCCGTAGTAAAGCTTATGAAAATGTGTAAACTAAATCCAATTATATTATATGAATATTGCATCAATTCCTATCAACTTAAAGCAAGTTGACAAAAAGTGTATGTTGTTTCTCATTCTTAACACCTGGAACCAAAATATTAAATAGTTATTGTTGTAATAAGCTGCAACCATTGACGTGAGTATACTCGCCGAATTCTGCTGTCAAATGAAAATGTCTAAACTAAATCCAATTATACTATATGAAGTTAAACCAAAGATAGCCTTATGTATATTAATGGAATTGCATATTACTGCAGATTATTTTCCATCAAACTTATATATTAATTTGACAACCGTGTGGTGGTACATGGTGTTTCTTTTTTGTTTTTTTTGTCAACTGTTACTGCTAGTGATGCAAATATAATGTTGCATCAAAATCATATCCTTTTAAACTTATTTGAGAATCATTAAGAACAAATTTAATATGCGATTGATTTGACACCAAGAAATTAAAAAAAATCAAACAAATAAGTTTGTCAAATATAAGTTGAAAGTCGGAAGATGTTTGTTGACACTTGTCGTTTTATCAGAGAGCATTACGTCATGCTGGCATACTGCTCTCTGGTAAGATATGTCTGTTTGCATGCTGTAGTAATATTATCTCGATAGAAAATTCTATTAAGTGAAAGTTATTTCAAAAATTAGGATTAAAAACGCATGATTGCAACCACCTGCTACTCAGTATTTGTTGTTAATTTAGTGTTGACGTGGACTGTTGATTTCGTAGTGGATGCATAAAGGTGGAAAATTAAATGTCCCAGCAAATCTTTATTATCAATGATTTCTAAGAATGCTTCAAGTATGTTGTAGAACAGAGGCTACCGAATTTATCCCAAGTTAAAAGTTAGAATATTAGCAAAATTTTCATACGACACTCTTGGGTAGAAAGTCGGCAATTTCTCTATATTTACTACGGAGCCCGGATTGTTTAGCGCACCTGTTTTTCCGAGAATTGATCTGAGCTTGTTACTATAAATAACTCGCGTGCAGAATGCTATCTATAATTTTCCGTTTTCATGTGAAGAGGGAACCTTGTAATTATACCAAAACTATCATCATTGGTAACCAAAAAGGTTTACGGCCCTAAGATATCATAAAAAATATATTCACTTCAAATATAGACTGGTAATATTACAAAACACTTCTTACTTTCTTGCCTGCGCTGCTTATTTCAAAGATGGCTGACGTCACGTGACCAAGCATGCACTTCTTCATATCAACTAGACTGTTACACTGCCTCACTTTCGTTCTGCTAGAGGACGTTATGATCCCTGTTCTAGACTGTTGTGTGTTGCACTGTCTCTATCTCGCTTTGCTTGCTCTACGTAAGAGTTGTAGGCCTACATTCGACACCACAATCAAGCAAAAATCCACGTAAATCATATTTTATCATTTGACACTGTAGATGTGTTGATTCAGGCCTTAGCACGCGGAGTAGACATGGAAACAACAATAAGTGGTCGGGAGGCTACGTAAAATGTCCACAAGGATATGCATATGATCCCGGGTACCTGATACGGCAACCTCAGCCTGTTCCTGCAACGCTGGTCCGAGCATTATGCATAAAGGCTGAATCATTATTTAAGGCGGGGGGGGGGGTTCGGAAAAAACTGGGGGGGGGTCATATGTTTAAATTGAATGTTGTGGGGAGGTCAGAAGTTTGAAAACATATGTTGTATGGGTGGGTGGATGGGGGTGTCAGAAGTTTGAAAACGTATGTTGTGTGGGGGGGGGGGGGGGTTCAAAAGTTTGAATTGCAAAAAATTGGGAAGGTCAAAAGTTCTGATTAATCTAGACTTTAGGGGTCGGGGATCAGCGGATCGTAGGTGAAATATTTGAACCGGTCTTTATGGCATCATCAAGTCTCCAGCATATTGGACATGGATGTCTGTGGAAAACTATTGAAATAGCACAGCTTGGGAAATAAGGAACCATTCAGGCTGCACCGTTTCATTTGTGGAAGAGATACCTCCATGCCCTTCTGTTGGCATATACAATGTGTAACATTAACAGATTCTCATCATTAGACATATGCAAGAAAACTTTAAATGACAATTTTCTGATCAAAATTCTCAATAGATTAAGAAGCATACTGCAGATACTGCTTGTGGTGGACAGCAAAGACTTCCCACACATTTTATTATTAGCCCTTGCTCCCCTTTCAAAATCCTACATCTGACCCCGCAGCTTTGCTACAGTACATGGGCTCTTCCTTTAAATATGTGGCGCCCACCCTATCACCCTCCAACGAGTAGCTCCAACCGATCACGCATCACACTTTCAATTTGCTTCATATGCCACAAAGTTTCTATTTAAAATAGATTTTCTTATATGCATTAAATCTGGATTTCCTCATATTGCTCCATTTATTTCTTTTATAAAGTTCATATCATTATATAGCAACCAAGACATAAAAAGACATCTTATATCAATAAAATTTGAATATTTAAGAATGATTTAGCCTAACCAAACCAATTTTACTAAATAAATGTAGGTCAAAGTACAGGATTTGGGGCAAATATCAACACCCGCTTTTGCAGTGCTACATGTAATCATGGGTCACATCGGCATCATAATGGAACATAATTATCATTTTACTCTATGGCCAAAAGAACATTTCCACAATATATCATCTATATGACTCAATTTACAAAGTTTAGTTCATAAAAGTTAGGCCAAAGTTCAATTTGAAAGAGATTATCTATACCCCACTGTTGATGAAATCCACGCACCTCATGTGGCGTTTAGTCCAGTTTGCATTTTCAGAACCTATGAATGTGCTTTTTTTTAAGATTCGTATTTCAGACTAGAGGGGTTTTAGAACAAATTTCGCTTAGTTGCCCAAAGTGCAACTTTGAGCAATTTTCGCAATTTGCATAAATGCAAAATGGCCGCTGGCCCTAACTGAAAATATAACTTCTGAAGTATTTGTCCTAGACACTGTAATTACAATTTTGATTTTGTATGGTGGCTCTTTGATTTATGACCTATATAAACTGGTTTGTGTTGCCTGTTATTTTGATATTTTCTTGTGGTCAAATTTTGTGAACATTCTTAAAAGTCAAGGTTAATAATTTATTAGACATGATTTGGAATTGGGAAGCCAATAATCAATTTTTGTAACTAATAATAATGGTTCTTAGTTCTAATCAGTAAATTATGAGCTTTAAAAAGAATTTGAATCTAAGACGCTGAATTTGAATGGTCGGTAGTCCATAAAGTAATAATTCCCATTGTCAATAATGAATATATACATGCGTATATTTTTCTGTTGCTGCTGTAAAAAAAAATGGCTTGGCCAGTGATCGGAGTTGGGCATTGCAGATTTCCACTAGTGAGGAAATGTGTTGGTTAAGCCCTTTGTGTCAACAAAAGTTACCCTTTTTCTGGCCACATATGATTTGACTGTACAGTCCCAATCTTAATGCTGTCTATTTACTTATATGGGCATGTAGGCTGGTGCAATAATGATCAGTTCCGCTTTTGCTGAAAGCTTCAATTTTAGGACTCGCATCGAGGTTCAGGCAAATCTGCAGTCTCCATCCTCCTGATGATTCCCTGCTGAGAGCGAACTGGTCAAAGGCCACATAATGTTTTGGGTATCATCGTGCAAGGCATGAAGGATGTAAAAGTCAAGGTTAATATTTTCAACAATCCTTTAGACATTGGGCCAAATGAAGAGATTTAAGAAAGAAATGTGTTACTGAGCCCTGAGGTACAAATCAGCATGTATTGGGTTTGTCTACAGTGAAACTTACTAAAAGGGGGTAAACGTAGTGGTAAGTATGTGAAAGAAAGACAAGCATTGAAGACTCAGAGATCAGGTACTAGCAATCTATTGATTGGATTGTGCAATGCCCGCTCAATATCGAATAAATGGGACTATATTACCGATCATATGGTTGACAATAAGCTTGACATCCTAATGGTTACTGAGACTTGGCAGCTGGCAGTGAAAATGACACTCCCTTTGAAAACTACCTGCTGGCTGGCTTTCATCTGCAAGATACCTAGCAGCACAAAAGAGGTGGGGGTGTGGCATATATATAGGACTTGTATCGAAGCAAAGTCTCATCAAGCAAAATCATGGACACATCATTTGAAGGACTTTGAGGTATTGATGACTGAAATCTAGCTGTCTGAGATTGGTTACCATATATCGCACATACCCGTCCCCAGAAAATGGATATACAGTTGCTCAATTCATCGCTGAATTCTCTGACTACATGGAAAAAAATAATTCCAGTTCTAATTCTTGGAGGTGATTTCAACTTCCACTGATGTAAGCCTCAAGATCCAGACACTATCCGGATTAGAGACACATTATCATCCCTGAATCTTCAACAACATGTTTCCGGTTGCTACACACATTAGTGGTCATTGTCTCGATTGGTTTCTCTTGCATGAATCAGATGACCTGGTTAAATTCACAGAGATATCAACTTTGATTAGTGACCATAACATGATCCATCTAACAGCTAACCTTGTGAAACCACCACTTCCTAGAGAAAGGCGGATCTATCACAGTTACAAGTCTATTGATCCAAATGAATTGCAATTAGAAATTGAGACCAATACATTAATTTCGCAACCAAAAGATGATCTTAATGAACTTGTGGAACAATATAATGAAACTCTTTCTACACTCATTGGTAAACATGCACCATTGAAAGAAGGCATTATCACAATAAGGCCAGTAACACCATGGTATAATGAAGCCATTCATGCAGCTAAGGCAGTCAGGAGGAAATGTGGAGGCCATTTGGAGGAAAAACTAGACTAACAATACATCGTGATATCTTCACTGCAGCAAGAAACAAAGTCTCTACCTTAATAATCAAAAAAAGCAAAGATCATGTACTTCACAGAAAATTGAGGAATGTAATGGGATCAAAAAGCTCCCTTTGGTGTTGTGAATTTAGATGCCGAAATACAATTACAGACAGATAATCTTCCATCGGTCCTACCAATACATGATCCCCCACTAAAAAGCTCGTATGAATGAATTTAGCATGCTGTCAGTTGAAGACGTCAGAAAACTTGTTGCAAAATCACCCACGAAGTCATGTGGACTAGATCCTCTACCAACTTGGCTTATATCATTTTAGTGTACACACTATGTTCCAACCAGAGTTGTGCCTAAGTACAATTGACGGACTCAAGTCCAGTCCAAGTACTTTGCAGCTGGACTTGAGTCCAAGTACAAGTACATTGATGATTTTCCAATGTACTTGAGTCCAAGTACAAAGTACTTTGATTGTACTTGAGTCCAAGTACCAAGTACACAGGTTGAATGTTCAATGAAATACAAGACAAAGACTGACATTTTACTGTATATCAGCTGGATATACATACGTTTTTTGTTAAACTACAACCATGTATTATATAGCAAGTAGAATGTGTTGAAAAATGATTGAATATTCATAAGGAATCTGTTGAACTTTGACCCTTTGCCAACTAATAAGTACTCAGAGAGCACAGCATTGCTAAAACAACATTGACGAAGTCCACGAATTACTAAGTGAAACTGAATCTGTGTGTCTCACTATTGGACAAGTCGTCAGTTTAAATCATTCATGGGTATTACAGCCTTTTTATCAAAGATTGAAAACTGCAGAGGGTATATGTGAGATTGACGTAGGGTGACATGCCCTGTAATAGAAGCAAATGGTAAATTGTATTTCTTTTTATAATATACAGTTTGGTTACTATTTCTTTATCATTCCAAAAGATGTTTTATTATTTCTTTCAAATAAATTGTATACAGGTATACAGCGGAGAAACATCACTCACAGTTGTCTCTTTTAAAGTTCAAAACAATGGTTTTGCGAGGACGTGAATATTTACTTATCGTTTAGTTAGATTACAAATGTATCATATACCCATTGATCTGAATAACAATTCATCTTTACTATCTATCTGCAATAAGCATGTTAAGAAAAAGATGAAGGACTTCAAAGCAGGGCCCGATTAAGGTTTAGTGGGGCCCCTGGCTGAGATTCGAAGTGGGGCCCTTTTTGCACGCGTAGCGATATTTTGTCGTGTGTCGTGACATTATGTATTGCATCGCGACACCATTAAATATGTCTATTTTTACTCTATTTACCAGGGGCCCCATTTATTTAGAACATTTGGGTGTATGCATGTTTAAATGTAAGTTGGGCCCCAGATCATTTCATTGGAAAATATATGTTAGGGGCCTCTTGATTTGGTGCTTTTATGTTAAACGTAAGTAGGGGCCCCAAATTTTGATGAGGGTTGCCTTATTATTCGGTGCTTTTCCGTCAAAAATTGGCGTGCGTAAATTTTTCCAAAACATGGGGCCCCACAAATTTTGATGAGGGTCGCCTTATTATTTGGGGCTGTCGAGTCAAAAATTGCGCGCGTAAAATTTTTCCAAAATCTGGGGGCCCCCCAAATGGTTGGGGCCCCTGGCTGTAGCCCAGTCAGCACCCCCCTTAATCCGTTAAAATCTTCAAAGCATTTCGCAGGTTTGGAATTTCCCTCCTTAATTATCAAAATGACTTGCTATCAGAAGTAGCATGCTTGCATTAACTCTCTTAAGGAGGTTACACAACAGCCTTTTGTCTGACGTTAACCTTTTAGACAAACATTCTATTGTGCTGCTTTCAATGAACAGGAAATATCTTAAACTGACCAACATAAGGATTCTGTAATTAAACTGGTCAGTTTTCAATTGAATTGTCTGAGGGTAGTATAGGTTTATGGCCATACATTTAGAAATTATGGTGTGTATTGTACAATTGTATAATTTGGTGTATAAATAATAATAACTTTTCGTGTTTTATAATTTTCGTATCTATATTACAAGTTTCAAATGTAATTTAAAATTAAATAATAATAAAAGATCATCCATAAAATGTGTATATAATATTAGGTCAAAGACATGTGGATGGTATCTATATGTAATAGCCATTTTCGGAGAATTTTGTGAACTGAAACTTGTTTTTATTATGAAGTATTGTCATTTGCCAGTAGCAAATTGTTTGAACAGATTTGCTTTACATATAATAGTGCCTTCACTATTTATAAAATGCATTGAAAATACAATACACTTTTAGGTCATAACTCATAAATATCATGTGTTCCAAATGTAAGCTTATATGCATCAAGCAGCATAACACCACACATTTTTAAGTAGAAGGATAAAACATGGACATTTAATGCATGATGATGGTGATATCATTTAACGTTTTACCATGGAGAGTTAGACATAATTTAGGTTAAACACAAAAACTACAAAAGTTTACAACTTTTTCAATCAATTAGGAAAAAAATGTCTTACAGAAAAGTACAGAGTACGTATCATTTGCAAGAAATATATAAATGAAACAGTGTACTTGATGTTGTACTTGCAAGTACCAAGTACTTTTGGGTTGTACTTGAGTCCAAGTCCAAGTACATTTGGATTTTTTCCAATGTACTTGAGTCCAAGTCCAAGTACAGCAAATCGCTGTACTTGCAAGTACTGTACTTGCAAGTACTGTAAATAAACATTTCCTCTCCAATTTTCAAATACTGTAAAACTAGAATATTTTGTGGCCATTGAATTTTACAATTTTCATCTTTAAATTATTTTGTGACTATTTAATTTTGAGATTTGGTCCATCCTGGACCTACTTTACATAGGCTGATAATGTTTGCCGACTATTTAAGATTGTTTTTGCACCTACCCATGAAATTCGCAAATTAAATCATGTGCAAACTTTTCTAGTTTTACAGCAATAGCAGGGCTGCCAACCCCTCAATTGCCATTTCTGTACTCAGGATGCCCAAAATTAGTATTTTAGGAGTATTCTGTGGTGGGAAGGCAAATGGGCTACAAAAATACTGGGTGTAAACGAAATCCATAAGTGCAGAACTGATCATATGTATGTATATCTGGTGTAATGTAACTAATATTCACCAATCACAATCACACATATCTAAGTTGGGATGCAATTTGTGCTTTTATTTCATAAAAAGTAATTATTAATGAAAACTACACAAAGTGGGGAAATCTGTATTTTGAAGGTAGAATTAGTATTTGGGTATTTTGGGTCGGAAATCTGTATTAATACCCGGCATATCTGTACTACTTGGCAGCCCTGCAATAGAAAATACACTTCACAGTATTACTACAGACAATAGACGAGTGAACCATGAGCAGCTTTAAAAGCTTTAATATATTTTATCCTCAAAACTTCTATTCCAAATACAAAGAAAGTAACTCTTAACAAAAGTTTTAAAATGATAATAATGATAAAAATTGTCAAAAGATTGAAAATAACAAGTGAATATTATAATGTATTTTATGTACATAAATCAAGATTAAAAATTTCTTGTTAAGGATTTAAAACAGCTAACATCTTTTGAAACATTTAATTGTCTTTCATCATCTCATCCATCTCCTCCACTTTGTCACCCAGACGACATTGAGGTAAGAATTTTTCCTTGTTTACTTTTTACGAAAAGCCCTCACTCCCGTCGATCCTCTAGCAGGATTGTTGAAGGAGGAAATTGCTCCAGATTTTCTCTGAGGTTTGGCTTTCTGTTTGTCATCAAATGCATGTGATCTATAAATGTAAATAACAATCATATATATATTAGCACGCTAATTTTGGACTT
>CM032669.1:51069152-51100049 GCA_019095985.1 Streblospio benedicti
ATATACTGTATAGAAAGATCATGGCAATACACACTTTTTTCAAACACCAAGTGATTGAAAATTCTGATTTCAATATAATGGAATTTAAAAAAATAAACATAAAATACATATGTCTCAAGTCAAATGCATTTCTGTTGAAGTTGCCATCCAAACTGTCAGAATAATTATTGTCGCTAGTTAATGTATTATGCTGATGGGTCTGACCCCATTGCAGGTATTATAATTAAGAATTCCATATATGTCAGGTGTATGATAAATTTGAAAAGTTGAAATAAAGCATTTGGAAACTTTTTAATAATCTAATTATAAAATTAATTAAGTCAGTTTCAGCATTATGTCTTGGTTACTCACCTGACCTACCAGAATAAAAATTTATGCCTTAGGAATTAAGCGCATATTCACACTCTCTGACAAAGTCCTTATTCCTTGGAGTGCCACAGGTCCAATCCAAAAGCCCAGAATGAAAATTTTGACATGAACACAAACACATTCATAATTGTTGCATTATTTTATTCAGAAACATTGTTTATATGGTTACAATCAATTACTTTGTATAGAAGTTCAGGTGTATTCTTAGTATACAAGTACAACTATAGGTCAAACTTAACCGAAAAGTTGCCCTTGTGAACTATGTCCCATTGTTCTGTGTTTTTGACCCATAACTTTTGGTGTAATGGGGTCAATTCACGCATAGACTCCAAGTTCTAGGATGAACACTGTGTGTGTGTGGCTTTGCCCCCCAGGAGTTGGGTTTAGTTGAGGGTGCCCGGGGAGCGTCTGGGGGGTAGCCCCTCGGCCTTATAAAATAAAAAAACGTGGGGTTTGGGGGGTACCCTCCCCATAATAACATTGAGAAATAATTAAAAAAAATTGGTCATAAAGTCCTCCTACCTATGATACTGCTATCAACTATAGAGAGGTGGTCTTCTTATATTTTTAACACTAAATGTGCTTCCTGGACCTGTTTCATCATTTACCAGGGCACCTCTCACTTAATTTTAAAGCCAAATTTACACATGCAGGTGAGCGATATTAGGACCCTTATGGTCCTCTTGTTTACTTTACTTATCCTTTGTTAATTCTGGAATATTAGAATTGACTTGCTGTGCGTGTTTATGATGTGAAAGTAAAAGGTCTGAATTTCAACGCATAGATCATTTAATGTCAAAAGCATGGACAAAGTGTCACCCAACTTTTCATATGTTCCAAAGGTAGAGCAGCATGAAATTTCTGTGACATACAAATCTGAATCTTCAAATTATATTTTGCTTTGAGGACTGCAAAATATAAATGCATGTAAAAGATTCAAATAATTTTTGTCATGATTTTTTTTCAATTTGCCCATGTTGGAGATACTTTTTGATCTGTTGGTTTAATGACAACAATGGCAATTCTGAGACACGCATAAGCTACTGCCTTAAAAAAACGTTATCAATATTTTTTTACAAACCGTAGATTGTGTTTAGTTCATGGAGAAAAAAAAATCGATACTCCAAGTCTCCACATATTACAGGATGCTAAAGCTGACGGAGCATCAAAACAGTCAGACTCTGAAGCCAAATCTTCCTTGGAGGCATCCGAGACCCAGACACAAGCAGAGAGCAGCAATGTAAGCACACAGGTACTGCACAACATAGTACTATGATACTGTAAATAACTGTATACTACATTCTATTCACTGTTGCATTGATCAAAATTACATAGTTGGCAATTCGAAAAAAAATTTCTGAGATACTGCCGCCTGCTGCCTACCCCAGACAACCTGTTCAATTGACGTTTAAACTTTGATGAAGCAGCAGTAGTAGTAGAATGAATCTTAATAGTACAATTAGATATATAACACCATGCGTTGTTTGGGTTCAGCAGTCGCAGCTGTCAACGGAGGGGCCGGTGTTCCTGCCACTTGTCGACTGCCAGGTGCCTGTGGAGCAGGTGCTGCCTCAACTCACCTCCTCCATGTGGTAAGTACGAGTGAAGATGGTCTTCTTGTGATCTTGGTCCTAATTAGAGGCTTCACTGTTGTATTTTTGTGTCCATGTGATAAGTATGGTAGTTAGATTACATGGTTATAATCAGAAATTTGGGATCGGGAAAGTGGTCTCTTTATGTTGGGGCTTCTGATTGGAGGTTTCACTTTATGATGGTGATCTTAATGGAAGTTTCAGTGTTGTATTCAAGGTCAGAATTAGCCACTCGTCCACTCATATTGAATAGTAAAACCTTGTGGAGGACGAGTAAAAAGGTTTTAGCAACTCCTCCTTTTAACGAGTAGCTAATTTACTTATAGGCATAGAGTTTTTGCAAGGAGCAGGAGTACATTTGTTTGAAAGCGGTTAGATTATTTAGTGCTTCTTGTGAAAGCGATTTCCCACCTAATCCTGCAGGGCCAAAGATATTAAGTACCTGTCTTATAATCTGAGGTGGGTATCGGTGTTGTCAGGAGTATTCTCAGTCACCCCAGACATCAATTTCGATTGAATTTACAGTACTTTGTTAATTCAGACGTATAAATCTGAGCAAGGATGGGACATATAATTCCAGCATACCTGTCCTAGGGATAAGTACAATTTTCCCCCTATTCATAGCCAGTAATCCTCACCCCATGGACTCTGTGTGCTGCAGGATGCGTGGGCTGGGTCAGCTGGTGCGTGCCAAGAGCATCCGTACGGTGGGCGACCTCAGCAAACTCACTGAGTACGACGTCAACATGCTGCCCTTCAAGACCCCCAAGGTGAAGACTGTGCGCGCTGTGCTGGCCAACTTCCAGCAGACACTCAACAGCAAGGCCCCGGGGAATGGTGCAGCAGCGACGGCAAAAGGGGAGGAGACCGCAGCAGGTTGGTGTTGGTGTTGTATTGTTGTTGAAAGAGTCGTTTGGATAAGTTCCCTGTATATAGTAGACTGATTGATCTAGAAACTGGTAATAATGAGTCCCTAAGGACTCGCAGTAACAAGCCCAGATCAATTCTCGCCCAGAGAAAAAACAGGTGCGCTAAGCAGGGTAGGACAAACAATGGCTCCTTAGTAAATATATGGAAATTGCCGACGTTCTACCCAAGAGTGTTGTATTAAAATTGTGCTAATCTTCTTAATTTTAACTTGGGATGAATTCGGTAGCCTCTGTTCTACAACATACTAGAAGCATTCTCAGAAATCATTGATAATAAAGATTTGCTGGGACATTTAATTTTCCATCTTTTTGCATCCACTACGAAATCAACAGTCCTGACAGGGAACGCTTAACGTTCCACGACAACACTGAATTAACAACAAATACTGAGTAGCAGGTGGTTGCAATCATGCGTTTTTAATCCTAAGTTTTGAAATAACTTTCACTTAATAGAATTTTCTATCGAGATAATATTACTACAGCATTCAAACAGACATATCATACCAGAGAGCAGTAATAAATACGGTTGTCAGCACACTGATGACGTAATGCTCTCTGATAAAACGACAAGTGTCAACAAACATCTTCCGACTTTCAACTTATATTTGACAAACTTATTTGTTTGTTTGTTTTTATTTCTTGGTGTCAAATCAATCGCATATTTGTTCTTAATCATTCTCAAATAAGTTTAAAAGGATATAATTTTGATGCAACGTTATATTTGCTATTTTTCTGTGCTGGTCTAATGTCGACATTCACGTAGTAAAACGGACCAACAAAATAAAAGATGCCCCTTTGAAAATTATTGCTGTGGATTAATTATTGCATCAATTCCTATAAATGTAAGGCATTCTGACAAGAAATGTATGCAGTTTCTTATTTTCAACACACGGGACCAAAATATGAAACAGTTATTGTTGTAATAACCTTCAAACATCGACACGGCACTGACACTGTCGCGGAATTTCACCTGTCAAAATGTCCAATCCACAGGATAAATGTTCAAAATAAACTATTTAGTTGGACCAATTACATAGACGTATATATATGGATGGAATTGCATATTACTACAGATTATTTCCATCAAAATATTATATTGGTTCAACAACTAATAAGTGAAATAATAACCATATATTTCCGTGGCATTGCGAGTCCTCCGTTTATCACTAACAGTAGCAGTTGACAAAAAAAAAAAAAAAAAAAAACCCCACCATATACCACCACACGGTTGTCATATTAATATATAAGTTTGATGGAAAATAATCTGCAGTAATATGCAATTCCATTCATATACATAAGGCTATCTAATTGGTTTAACTTCATATAATATAATTGGATTTAGTTTAGACATTTTCATTTGACAGCAGAATTCGGCGAGTATAATCACGTCAATGTTTGCAGCTTATTACAACAATAACTATTTAATATTTTGGTTCCAGGTGTTAAGAATAAGAAACAACATACACTTTTTGTTAACTTGCTTTAAGTTGATAGGAATTGATGCAATATTCATATAATATAATTGGATTTAGTTTAGACATTTTCATAAGCTTTACTACGGCAACGCTATCAATGGAAATGTGCAAATTTAGCTGCATCAATGTAAACAATGTGCAGAAAGTGTATTTTTGATTATAATATTCATATATTATTAGTATTTAAAAATGGGGTCCAAGGTCAAACTGTTTTTTACAGAAATTTGGATTAAGTCAAAGCGCTTATTATCGGGATTTAAGTGTATGCTAATCATGCTGTAAAAAATGGGAGCTAATCTGTATTTTCCCTGCTGCCACCAGTTGCCGTTGAACAACCTGGTCAAGTTACACCAGTGCCTCAACACATTGATGAACAACACGGTGCTCGCTATGATGAACAAGTGTCCGTCGTCCCAAGCCCCGTCACAGAGCAGTCCGGAGAGTCAGGAGAGTCCGGAGTAGGCAGTGAGGAGTGGCTGTCGGGACAGTCGGAATTAGGCTGTCTACATGTACCATAGAAAATTAAAGTTTGATGCATTCAAATATGTTTGTCGTGTCCATAGAGCATTGTTAGCTGTCAAATGTCATCATCGCCAACATACGCATAAACCACTGAGATTTTATAAACAATGCATGTGATTTGAGAAATATCCTTTCATCCATGTCTTCATAATCAGTTTATAATTGATCCGACGTGTAAATTGTTGATGGGTATGTTTTTGTAACGATAATAATCCATTTGTTTCACTAGCGTTATCCTCGTTCAACCCGAACATGTACTGCATTGAATTTAGTGCAGCCGCTACAGTAGCTTGTTGATTGAGACTACACCATTGTGCTGTTTAAAAAAAGTCTACTATTCAGTATCATATTATTTGACCTTCCTTATCGAACACTGTGAAAAACATTCACAGCAGTAGATCTAGATTTGTGAAATGAATGGATTATCATTGTTACAATAACATACCCATCAAGAATTCACATGTCGGATCAATTATAAACCGATTGTGAAGTCATGGACGAAGAGCTATTTCTCACATCATCCGCATTGCCGTATAATCGATGTTGTTTTTATGCCTTGGATGTACATGAGATGTCCGTCACTGACAATGCAGTGAGTGTTGAAATTTAAAATGTTAATTGTTAAAAATCTACCATTTTGTAAATTACTAAATTGCATGATACAACTGCTATGGATTATTAGTCATTCTACCAAATGTCAAGATGTGTGATCAAGTCGTTTAAAAGTTATAGCTTTCTAAATATGTCTCATATGTCCATGCTTCATAAAGTAAACAAGCCTTGTACGTGAGACACTCGTGCACATGGTAACAAATCGATAGAAAGGGGCGGGGCATCGGAATCATGAATTGTCTACTGGATGATGGAAATGTTAAATTTGAATTAGTCAAAAGCAGTTCTTTTCTTATGCGACTTGGTTGTTATGTGAAAAGTTGCTAATTACTGTGTGAATGCAAATAGCCGTAGTAAGGTTGTAGATGTCCAGTTTGCATCTGTATGGAAAGTATCATTGTAGTAAAAGAAACAATTGATCAAACCTTATTTTGTTATTGTGAATGTTACAAAGACATCTGGATCTATCTGATTATGTTATTGTTACACTTACGTAGTATTTGGTTAGTAAGTAGTTACGAACAGACATTGCTAAGGATGATGAAGTATACTTATGGAACTGACAACTTACATAAATTTGAATGTATAATAATGTTTATATGATTAACGTGAAGTATAAGGCAATTTGCTAGCCATTTGTTTATTTTAAATTTCAGGAGTATATTTCAAATTACATGATCAACATGTAAATAAGGGATATAATAATGATATCATTTATGGTGTCTTGCGAATACTTTTTTGAATAATGTGTATAATTTGTATCATTAATTTACTAGTAACATAAAATTATAGGCTTTGTGAGAAATTCATTTTGTTGATAATGAAAAATAATGTTTATTAGAAAAGAAGCTGTAAATGTTAAAAACCATGTAAATATTTATTGATTACTGTGAGATTATAGAGAATGTATGGAATTACGGTTTTATCAAGCATCAATGTACATTACAAAGTAATTTATCAGATCTTAACTGTTTTGTTTTTAAATCGAAGTTATGCCAAAATAAGCATTTGCAATGAATTTCCTATTTATATTTGATGGCAATTTTGAAATTTTATCATTGTTGATATGCATGATTAAAAAGTTATTACAGTTTATTACTTTTTTTAAGCACAACAATCACAATGTCTCCTAACAATTGTAATATACACAAAATAAGTATAACTTTCTTTAGGGCCTTAAAACAGTCAAATTCCAAGATGTAATATACAGTGATATCAAATTATGCAGAACTAAACATTCCTTAATGTCAAAACTTTTTGCCTGACTGCGTCCAAAGCTGCTTTGGTCTCCCCTTGCCTTCACACATGTATATTTTTTTAGCTCACCTGCTGTGAAACAGCACGTGAGCTTTTGTGATCACCTTTCCTCCGTCCGCCCGTCCTTCCGTCCATAGTAAAAGCTTGTCTCCGCTACTCCTCCTAAACGACTCATCATACAGCAATGAAACTTGGTATATAGCAAGAACATCATATGTAGATGTGCATATTAACAGGGATTTTTTATTCTCAATTTTTTATGGGATGTTATGCCTCTTCGAACTTAGAAATTTTGTGCCTTATACTAATAGCTTGTCTCCACTACTCCTAAACGACTCAACATACAGCAATGAAACTTGATATATAGCAAGAACATCCTATGTAGATGTGCATATTAACAAGGTTTTTTGATTCTCAAGTTTTTATGGGAGTTATGCCTATTTGAACTTGGAAATTGTGTGCATCTTATACTAATAGCTTGTCTCTGCTACTCCTCCTAAAAGACTCATTCTATCATTCCGTGCAAAAATCACCGCCAATAACCCACGCTGACTGGTCAATCTCCGTGCTCAATTTTGCGATGGAAAACACGCTCCCCCCAAAAAAACACGGCGCTAGTCTAATCTCCTCACAATATCAATACAGCCGCTGACGTAGCAAGACGTGTTTCGTTGTTGCGGAGAGCAACAGTTTAGACTAACGCCTCCGCGCGCTCAAAACTGTAGGAATTGACGTCTCCGCGCGCTCAAAACAAACGAAATTGACTTGAATGTTGAATGTTATAGTATGATTTATTTTAAAATAAAATGGATTTTAGTCATGATAGAATGGTGATTGACCACTCGATTGGAGTGTCAATCGCAAAATTCAGCATGCTCAATTTTGCGATTGACACTCCAATCTCGTGGTCAATTCCTACAACATACAGCAATGAAACTTGGTATACAGCAAGAACATTATATGTAGATGTGCATATTTACAGGGATTATTGATTCTCAAATTTTTATGGGAATTATGGCTCTTTGAACTTAGAAATTCCCCATATTCCCAATTTGTGACTATCTCATCTATTGAAGGGGTGATTTTTGGAGACTTTTAGCAGTGAGTAGCTAACATATGCATTTATCTATCTATGGTAGTTATGCCTCTTTGAACTTAGAAATTTTGTGCTTCTTTTTAGCCGAGATATTATATTCTACAATTTTTATAGCAGTTATGCCTCTTTGAACTGAGGAATATTTTGCCTCCTATACTAATAGCTTGTCTCTGCTACTCCTCTTAAACTACTAATCATACAGCAATGAAACTTGGTTTATAACAAGAACTTCACATACGTATATATGTAGATGTGAATGTTATATTCATATAACGTTCCTGTTACACGCGACGCAGGTCCAGACATCGTTAGGTCTCGCTTGTTCCAACTCAAAATCAAAACTGTTCTATGTCATCTGATTTAGATACTATTTATTAGGGTACATATTTACTACTTTTATGGCTTCAATTTCATAATATTTAATTGCTTTAAATTTATTGTCTTCACTTCAATTCACTTGTGAAAATCATAGAATTATTTGTATGGGTTTATGTGTTTGTTGGCTAATTTCAAAGCAGTTGTTTATTATCCAATTGATAAGTTCTAGTTACATGTGTATTTCTTTGTTCAAGCGTTTAAACTTTATAGCTAGATACTGATTAATATACATGTACCTCTGTTATATTTTGTATTCAAACCAAAAAGCATCAAGCTCCACGAAGATAAGGTTCTTATAGATATAGCTTCATGTATGCCCGGTATGTCCATCGTTCAGGTGTGTGTTCAGCTGGAACAACAGGAATTTGCTAAATATTTTGAATTAAAACCTAAAGGCATCCTTCTCCATAAAATTAAGATTCTAATGTGTTATAAAACCTGTCTTTAGCTATGTCAATGCAGCGGTAGAAGCTTGCTTGCCATAGAAAACAGAGAGATAGATAGAAGAATAACATGAAGTAATATATGTGTGTGTTTCCCAGTGCTTGCGGATACATTTTCAAACTTCAAGCATATTTCTACTGTTAAAAGGTTACACAGACGAACCAATGTCAATGTAACTCCCAGCTTACATACTTGGTCTGTTATTATCTCAACCCAGAGGTAGTGGGGTGGAATCAGGGCCACTTGATATAGTCAAATGGAAGCTTAGGATTGTAAAAACCCGTCTTCAGCTATATCTGTTGTTGGTAGAAATATGCTTGCTAAAAAGATGTGTGTGAGAGAGAGAAGTTTGAAAACATAAACTTTAATAGCATGTATCCTGTAACTGCGCGTTGCTGCAGGTGCGTGCCTGGTGTGTCCGGCCGACACGACGTGCCCCAACAAGACCATGAACACCACAGACCAACAGTGTCGCAACCAGGGCAACGCTTGCCACATCGGAACGTTCAATCCTTATGAAGGTAGAGAGACTTTTTCAAATTATTACCAAGGCATTTCTGTAATACAGATGCATTTGATTTTGCTGAAAAGATAACTCTAGAATGACTTTTTCTACTTTTACATAAGTTGTATCACAAAAGATGATATTTTAATGCATTGTGTTGTATTGTATTGTAGTGAATGTCCTCAACAACGGAACTCAATTTGTGATCACAAATACTTCCATTGCAGGGGATTTCAGTTGTTTAGTCCTTAATTGACATACATTATTAATAGGCAATGCATGAGAAAAGTTTTCTGTTGTTCACTCTGCCGTTGCTGAGGACATTTACTGTACCAATATATTGTATAAACGTGTATTTTGTACATGTAGATGTATCGTCTTATGATATTGCAGGCATTGCACATGAAGAGACATGCACCCTGTCTTCGTCGGGCAAGTTCTGCAACATGACGGGTCTGGCGACGCCGACTGTTTGTTCATCGCGGACGCCTCGCATCCCGGTCCTAACGATGGGATCAACGGACCGTGTCCCAAATGCCAGGACTGCGAATTTGGTGAGTTCTCCTTCAATGCTCTAACTTGGTTTCTTTTATATGAACGTTTTCTAATTTTTTAATTGGTTTGTTAGCTGTGTTAATCCAAATCATACATTTACTAATAGTTCTTTGTATCAACAGCTATCACAATTTGATATTTAAATAATTCTATTTTAAATAATTCTCAATATTTCAACAACAACTGTTTGTCTTTGTCAAGAGTAAGAGGAAGGAGGAGGATAGGAAGAGGGGGTGGGTGGCATGGACACACCTGCAATCCTCAGAGTCATAGTGTTTGTATTATGACTCCACACTCTTGAGAAAGACAAACAGTTATTGTTGTCGAAATATTGACCAGTGTGAATGGTCCCCAGCTGGTGAGTGGAGGCTTTTGGAAAACAGTTTGCAATCCCTATCAATTGCGTAATTTTGTTTTTTCCATGGCATTCATTTATTTTTTCATGCGCCAGATTGCTGTACTATGCATGTACTCACTCAGTGCATTCAGTTATACACCAAATATTTCAATCTGTATCTGTACATGTATGTTAATCTACATATTCAATATTCAATTTTTTTTGAGGGGGTGGGGTGGGGAGGGGTTAATAATTCTTAAATTATGAAATACCAGGAACTGACCCTCTTTTAATGTTCAATTTCTTCTCTTTATTTAGGTCATTACTGCACAGATGGTAGGATTACTAGCCCGTGTGCCTCTTGGTTCTGGTGTAAGAAAGGGAACCCCACGCCCTGGCCATTTGACAACACCACTCACCGCAGCATCGGAGAACTCTGTGACATTGGCTATTTTTGCCCAGAAGGAACAGTCGATCCGCAGGTTTGTGACATTTTGTTACATTCATCTTATCAAGTAACTTGAATATTTGTAGCACTTTAATGAAACAGCTATAGTAGAACCTCCAATTAAGACCACCTCTCTATTGAGACCAGCTTATAATAAAACCACTTTTCAGTGTTATGTATGAGGATGCCAAACTATCATATTTCATTATGTTTTTATATCTGATTTGAATATCATTTCGTTTTTTGCCCATAAAATATGAACTTACTACATACCAACTTAAGATTAGTTTTTTTTTAACTACAACCAATTCTTGTGCTGGTAGTTTGTGTGGCTGTGAAAAAGTGGACAGCCTTAATTATTTTGATATGGCTTTTTTTTTATTTGATTTGATTTATTTCATTTATCACAGGCATATTAATTACAAAGTAAATAAAACATTACAAATAGGTAAAAAGATATAAATAGAAGTAAAATTGAATAGAGATATAGGAATATAATAAAAAAATGAACCATATGACAAACAAGAAGCACTAAAAAGATATCCATTTAAAATGCAGAGTATTATTTCCATAGTGGACCTCAGTGAAACATGGAAAAACAACTGACTAGAATTGATGCCATAGAAAATAATAATTACATTACTAATGATTGACCTTTTAACAAATATATTCTTATTACTCTTTTATAAAATGGTCCATATAATATTTCTTACATTTTGATTTAAAAGACACCAAACAGTTTGACTTTCATATTGGTAGAGGCAGACTATTCCAATATTTAATGCTAGAATATTTAAACGTTTTCTGTCCATGAGACTTAACTTTTGGTACAATGTACGACAACTCTTTCTTCCTAGTATTGTATGAATGACTCACAAGTTTAACATCACATAAATATGCAGGAGCCTTTTTGATATGTATTTTATGCATTAAACATAAAGACATGTATTCAATTCAATCATTTACATTTAACCATCCAACTAATTTAAAATCCTCAGAACAAAGGTGGTGCCTTCCATCATAGTTTAAAATGTATCTAATTAGCCCATTTTGTGTTGTTTGAAATCTTGTTTTCACTTTTTGGGGCAACCCTCTAAACCAGCTGTTGACGCCATAATCAAAATTAGATTGTACTAAAGTAGAAACTAATAGTTTTCTCTCTTTAAACCCAAAATAAATATTAATTCTATACAAAAATTTCAATATAGCATTTATTTTTTCGAACATTAAGCTAGCCATAGACAAACCACTAAAATCCTGATCAAAAGTAACACCTAAATATTTTATACTGGTTTTTGACTCAATTTCTTTGTTATTGTACATTATATTCAATCTAATTTCCCAAATAGATAGTTTAACCAATTAGTTATTTTAAATTTTCTGCCAATGTTATTTCAATCTGCCTTTGGTCCGTCCCACTGACATGGCAGCCCTGTAAAAAGTCACTAGTAAATTGGGCCAATAATAATGCAAGATGGCATAAAGACCAAAAAAAAGTGGCCTCATCTAAGGCTCATTCTAACAGAAAACATAAAGTTTGGTATCACAACATTCAAAAGTTTTCTTCCAAACATTTGCCATACGTTTCACAGATAAAATCACAATATGGGACTTTAATAGCATACATGTATATTCAAACTGATAACAAGGTTGATTGCTATGAATAAGTAATTAATAATGTATAATGACATAAAATTCATTCAACAAAATTTTAATTCAGTCATCATTGAATTAAAATGTGATTGCGGCCCTGAATAGTCCTTTATTAGAGTAGTTGCCTTCTATCACATGTGAATGGATTAATTCATACTTTAAAATTGAAATTTTATTACAGTCTGAAAATGACAAGTACGAAACGGTGGGGAAACCACCTAAGAGAAATGCAGTTATGCTTCTGTCAAGAATCAATGAGCTGCAGAAAGCGATGAAGTAATTTTTTTATTCATTATATAATGGTAAATCATGTTAATTTTGTTATCTTGAATTTTAATAGCTTGTATGTAAAGTTTGAATCAAACGTGATTGCATATCCAGGTGGCTTGGATAATCCCATGATGATATAATGACATTATATTGTTTTATAAACATTATATACATACTAATAATGCATGTATAATTAATTGTAGGTTACATGTGCTAAAAATACCCAGAATTCAGGCCGTCAATAAAATATCTGGCTTGTTTATGAAGATGTTAATGGCTGCAGGCTTCCAAGAATGTTGAGCGACCAGCGTAAAACGCTCTGTGCTCAACGTGTTTATTCAAACGTCAACAGTTCAAACAATAACTTGTACATTATTTCTCTGAATGTCACTCACGGACAATGTGATCTTTTTACGTTGTGGTTTATTATGTTAATGAGCATCGGAAAGTCTTTGTTCTCCCATTCACAAAGCGGCGAGCACGGCTCTGAACCAATCAGAATTGAGAATGAATGGCAAATGTTATGAAAGCTTCGCACACTTTTTTACAGACATGACATAGCTCATATCGTACCCAAACACATATGATCACCCTTAAGTATATGATCAGTACATGATACAAGTTATCAGGCTATTCTAGAGCATGATAACCAAAGGAAATGCACGAAAAAGAATGACAAATAATCTGTATAATAAATGTGCAGAAATAACTGTGACTCTTAATACACGAAGACTAATGTGAAAATTATAAATGTAACTTGAGTAATAGTAGTATTATAATGTTATTATCTTGAAGTATCATTCTAAAAATGGAGATGGATTTCAGCTTTTATTTATGATAAATCAAACAATATGAATAATGTGCAAATGAATATAATAAATATTAATATGATATCAGGGTCATCACTTGTGATGTGTTTGAAGGGCTGACCGAAGAAGAAACATACACTATTGGACTGATAGACAACAGCAATACTGCTTTCTCTGTGACATTTCAGGTGAGTTACTTAAAAGTATATTCTTCATTCTATCATTCCGTGCAAAATCAACGCCAATAACCCACGCTGATTGGTCAATCTCCGTGCTCAATTTTGCGATGGAATGAACGCTAAAAAAACAACAAACGGCGCTAGTCTAACCTCCTCACAATATCAATACAGCCGCTGACGTAGTAAAGGCCATGAAGGCGTGTTAATGCTGTGCGGAGTACAACAGATTAGACTAACTCCTCCGCGCGCTCAAAAACTGCAGGAATTGACGTCTCCGCGCGCTCAAAACAACTTGAATGTTGAATGTTATGATATGATTTATTTTAAAATAACATCATGAAAATGGAGTTTAGTCATGATAGAATGGTGATTGACCACGAGATTGGAGTGTCAATCGCAAAATTGAGCCTGCTGACGTCTGATTTACCCTCACTTCGTTTGGGTAAATCAGACGTCAGACGTCATTTAAATCGATCAATCCCAATTCCCAATTAGCAGAAAAGTTGCGTTTTCGTTATATTTTATAAACATTTGAGACAAAAAGTCCATGGGTACTTCCGGTATATGTTATAAGCCCATTTAAAATCGCATTTAATGCTATATAATTCAAAGTGTGTATTCTACACAACATTGATGG
Source organism: Streblospio benedicti (assembly GCA_019095985.1). NCBI lineage: Eukaryota > Metazoa > Annelida > Polychaeta > Spionida > Spionidae > Streblospio > Streblospio benedicti. Next base: position 51,083,220 of record CM032669.1, read on the forward strand.
CTGTTACACTGATAGATGTTGGAAAATTAAGTAAGTACATCTATTTGAAGCGTGCATTCTTCAATATAGTGAAGTTGTCAACTTTTTTTCTTCACTGGCTGTCTGCAAATTTGACCAAGTACCGGCTTTTTGCTCATAACTTCGTCAATTTTTATGCTAACTAAAATCTGATTACATATTCGTAATCCTCATTAAAAAAATACTACTAGGAACGCTATTTGAGGCATGCATTCTTCTTAATAGTGAAGTTAAAACTTTTGTATCATGCACAAACTACACAGGTCGTCTGCATTTTTTCACGAAGACTGGTATTCTGCCCATATCTTCGTCAATTTCAATGCTAACTAAAATCCGATAACAGATTCATAATCCTCACTCAAAATTCTATTAGGAAAGTACTTTACATGAATGACATAGGATAAGTGATAGCTGAAAATTACCTTAGAATATTTAAAGTCGTGTTAGTTTACAATGACGCGAGCGACCGGAAGTAGTCAATGGACTGTTTGGTTTGGATTAATTCTACTGCGCAACACGTCCCGCGCAATTGGGAACTGAAGAATTGTCTTCACATGAATATATAGGTTAGTTAGTACTTTTTTAGAACACTACTACTCACACTTTTCAACAGTTATTGACTTATCTTCCCTTCGCTGGGCTTTTTCAATTTAGCAATACAGAGATTAGTTTTGCAATTATCATGACTATGATAAACAGATTAAAGTTCATTATTTTACATTTTTCAAGAATTCATTTTGACATGTTTATTGAGTAGTAAAAGAGGTCTTATGTGTCCATTGAAGAATATGTGGGTTGCAAACATGACATTGATTGTGAAGATTCTTTGGTAATGGAATCACCTCAGAATGTGTTATACAGGTGTTCATATTTATACTGTACCTTGAAGCATTTCAGAAATAGGCTGTTCTTTTCTGTTTATGATAGTTAAGTTAAAATAATTGGTCATATGCTGGTTCATTGCTTGAAAAATCATGAACAGTTTACATTAAAAAAATGTAACTGAAATATCTGCATGAAAATGATTCCCAGAACCAGCAATGTAATTTATTAGATATTTATTACATTAAGCACTCATGCCATTTGTGTCCCTTATTCATTTACAGTGACCATCATGGGATGTAAAAAATGACTGTATCTAGTTAATATATTTAAAAGAGGTCATAAGTGTCGATTGATGAGGGTTTGAATTTGTAGTTAACTTTGTGCAGATTATTTCTTTGGTAATGGAATCAGACCTCAATGGAGATGAGGTAATGGTCAGTATATGTAGTGCTCACCCGGTCTTTGTAAAATGAGCTTAATTTTATCAAGATTTAATATTCTGAATTTGTATATAATCTGTTGAGTATGTAACAGTTCGTTTGGAATTTTAGATCCAAACTTAGACTGAAAAACAGATGACGTTACTTGTGAAAATGCGAAAGTCCAGTGGAAGACGTCCTGTTTAGATTTAGTGCATTAAGTACTCATGTTTGAAGCAGCATGCACAAGTCACAACAATTTGTGATATACCCGCGCATATAAGCCCATGGGCTTAACATCGAAGATGGGCTTAATGTTCGAATATAAGCCCATGGGCCAATAAGTGAGAATAAAAATCTTTTTATCTCTGCCAAAAAATTGATAAAAATTGATAGTTACGTGCACCTTGAACCCAGACGAGTGACCAAAGACAAGTGAAAACAACATAACACACCTAAATAAATCCTGTACTCGTATGCGTACACATACCATGAACATGCTTTGGGCGATATTAGAAGCTCCGTCATGTTTCACTATTTTCCATCAATGGTTCGGAATGAACATCGATATAAACCATCGACGGGAGCTTGAATCAATGTTTGTAGGTATATATTAGGTAATATATTTCTTCAAAATACATCTTACCGGTATCGTTCTTGTTGCTAATGATACGCAATTCTCTAGGCACTTTACACAACGCAACATCATTATAATGCATACACAAATCAAAACGGACTCGCACCTTGATCACTAAATGCCTTCGGTATACATCGTATCTCTAGTGCGTGAGTATGATTTATAATGGCGAACTTCCGGAGTTCAAATATTTATTAAATTAGGTTTGTATGATGTTACCAAGCTATGAAAATTCTTGTGACAATGATGATTATGAAGACAGCATTGCTAGAAAAGATATGAAACTAATAATTACCATTGATGATGAAAGGAAAACATTGTGCACGCTGTCAAAAGTCAGTGCACTTATCATCGCTCGCGTAGGTAGACTAGTACCTTACAGTAACATGTAAGAACCTATGGTTAAGAAACTTGGTGGCTCTATATAGTAAAAATCCAATGCTTATTCATTGCCAAATAGGGGGTGGGCATAGTGTTCGAATATATGCCCCTGGGCTTGTAAGTGGGAACTTTTTCCATTTTCAAAAGGTCCAAAAAGTGCTGTTTTTCGGTTAGAAGCCCATGGGCTTTAATGGGCGGGAATACGGTATATTGAACAAATTCACTGGATTTCTTATTGTGCAATACTATATATTCATTTTGAGATAAATCCTTTATACTTGCTTTATTATAAGCAAACTATTTTCTCCCTCTTGATCAAGAAGGCTTCATCAGGGCCAATGTTCAGTGAATGTCTGACAGTATTAACACAGCTGCAGACATCACATGACATCAGGAAGTTAGTGGGTCAGTGGTGGGGTGGGCGGTCGTGTGTTCCGGATGTCCTCAGCTTTGTTACAGTTTTTGTAATATGGTTTGTATCATTGATCATGGGTCCCAGCATTGTGAGGAGGGGGTGAGTGGGTAAATACAGATTAGTGCAGTTGTCATACAAAATATTGAGGATTTTGGTACATTTCAAGGACAGACGTTATATTCATCATAAGAATGTAAAAGAAAAACGTGAAGGAGTATTAAGAATTGCAAACCCACATTTCTCACATCTTCTTGAACAGTCCTATCTGCCAAGTGGTCCTTACAAAATACAGATAGGCCCTTGTTAAGTGTTACAACAAACATTTTAGGTTTCATTATTATAAACATTTTAGGTTTCATTATTGGTTTCAGCTCATTGTCCTGATACGTACATGTAGCTACATGTATGTAATATTAGATTAAAATGTTTGGCATAACCATGGAAAAGTATTTTAAATAATTGGGCAAGGGTTACTGGTAAATGGCGCACATGCATATGGCAAATATTCGTCCCTTGATATGTAATATGCGTACTTCAAGATGGCTTCTTCAAAATGGCCGATTTCTATGTTTCAGATTTGCATCATGACAGCTATGCTCATTGTGGTGGGAACCGGTACCTTGCCCGTCGAGCATGTGGTGCATCTCCGTGACAATTCGACACCTCACCACAGATACTTTATCGCCCCCGAATATGCACTTTACCTCAAAAACGTGCTGTACAAAGATGAAGGTGAGTGAGATGAGCGCATATGTTATATGGTTTCCCTTACACCCTAATAAAACTATTTAAACTATTTAATCTCACAGCTGCATTTTATTTACGATATAGATAGCACTTATAATGTACATGTGTATATCTGTCTGGCAAAATTAAGGAAATACTGATGAGATTTTTATGAAACTTTTTGCAGATATTAATATATATTTCTAGAAGTATACTGACAAAATGTACTCCAAATAGATGATAGTTCAGACGATCATAATGCAACACAGGCTGGGAGCTATTTTATATTCTAAAATATATGTGCTATTGAGCTGGTGTAGATTGTTAAGGAAGCAGAACAGTCTGTTGAAAGATAAACATCATAACTATCAATTTGACCTCACTTTGCATTTCAGATCTAATTCCACCTGAAGTCAATGAAGATAATCTGGAAGGACCATATTTTAGAGGTGATTTCTGGGAAAATCGAACAAAAAGACGTCAACCAAAAATTGCAGCGCATTTGCAGAAGATACTGGAATCAAGATGAAATATGATGTCATTGACTTTTTAGTTTGAGTCCACATATGTACTATGCGTGTATATAAGATGATGATGGTAAAATGATTGAATATGGAAGTTTGTCCAGACGCTATGTTAATCAGTCGCTTCATCTAAGAAACCTGAAATACATGTACACTTGAAAGTTTTGCGACTGAAAGTTAAAAACTACTACTGCAGCTTTGTTTTCAAAATAAACTGTGATGGGATAAAAGGTTACAATATTATTCTTCTACATAACAAATACCAAAAAGATACCAATGTACGGAACTATCAAGTGAACTTAAGAAGTCACTGCACTTTGCATCAACAAAAATGGGATAGTTAGAAGATGCGCTTCAGTCAAGTGTGTAGCAATGAATGTAAGTTTCCAATATTGTGCTTATTCAGGGCTGTTTAACAGGCTTCAAGTGGTCACATCTTACGAACGGAACAGCCAAAAAATAAATTGTGTCGTAAACGTTGTATGTGAAGTGCTCCGCGGGGTGGGGGGCATTGTTAATGGCATGTCCAATAGAGAACTGCACTCTTCATTTGAAAAGACCTTGACATTGTTGGTGCAAACGCTGCACTGACACCCATGTATAGCGACTGAAAGAATATGTTTACAATATCATTTTATCTGTTTTTTGTTGCCATGGAAATCTGTTACCTTTCACAGTCAATCGTTCATTTCTGATATTAATTGTATATGAATACAAAACATATCAAAGTCTATCAATCTATACAATTTTAGGATGGTTCGGGGCAACAAATGTGTTCAACATTTAAAATCTTAAAATGATCTCAAAATTATGTAAATGATTCATGAAAATTGTCCCATCTCCATGAAATCAACTGATAAAATGTTGAAGTACATGTAAATTGGATATCTTTCAAATGTATATTGTAAAATCATGGACAGTGAGACAGTAAAAAAAATTACTGGTCATTGTCGAGATAGTAACAGCTATCAAATTTACTTGTAAATGATAAAATTAAATGAAGAAGTACTACCGGTACATATACATCACTAGCATTCATAATTTGACCGTAAAATGCAATAAGTACTCTGTTTTGCACAATATGATTAAGAACAATTTTATTTGATTAGCTTCTAAATTATGAAATACAATGTATTGATAACACTTTTACATCATAAAACTGTGAAATCAGCAAGCTTTTCAAAATGTTCTAAAATAGTACTATAACAAATTACTCTTGCTAGTTATTTTCATCTATTTATTTTACCACAAGCAGCTTGATTGACTTTCCTTACATCATAAAAATAATTTTCAAATGTCAAAAGCACACTACAAGAGCTAAAGGCAATCAGACATAAATGTACAATGCAAGTGAACATGAAATCTAATTATATACAATAATAATGTACGCTATCACCAATGGAAATATGTGTTACATTTTCAACATTGTCATCCAAATATTTCTATTGTATATGCTTTTAAGCACAAAATAAATTTGCCACTGAATCCATCTAAACTGTTACATGTAAGTAGATATGAATCTTTGATAAACAAATACCATAAACAGTCTGAATTGCCAGCTACCAACAAGCTAAGTGATATAGCTACCTTAGTCTATGATATTGATAAGAGGAAATTTGCTGTCTATATTACTTTTCTACATTTTTCATTCTATCTCTCAGATTGGAACCATCTCCTTATTCATCATACAGTGTAGGTTACAAGGAGTGTTCCAGCCAGCTTGCAACTCCCATGTCCACCAACTCACGATTGACCAATTTCAACGACTCATCAGGTAGTGTGTGGTAGAGATGAATATAAGGGATGCCATCTCCCTCATTGTAGCTGGCTACCTCAGCTTTCATCAGCTTGTGACATACCATCTTCTCCAAGATTGCATTAGTTTCGGCTGGGAAGGTGTCCATATCCTTTGGTGGAATCACATTTGCCAAGTAGCACTCGACACCTTGAAAGGGCATACTGGTAAAGTCGCTCCTGATCTGTCTCAATAGTCGACTGTTAATCTTCACAAAGCCACCATAGTCCAAATATTTTATTTCAACGTCTTCTGTCTCATCGACAGCTACAACCATTGCTCTGTACCATCCGCCAACCATTGGAGCTACACAGATCATCCCAACTTTAATAGGTGTAGGCAGCTTTGGAACAAGACTATCACTGTACACACGGTTCATAACTTGGTTCTGTTGATCCAGCGTGAAAAACGAAGGATAAGTTGGCTGTTGCAAAAATATGTGGTTTGGTGTTACAACACTCGACACATTAACATCAACAATGCCCACTTCAGGCAAACTAAGTTGCATTGCATTTTTATTTGGTGCAAGGACCGGTTGTTTCAGGCTTTACTTCTTGAAAAATCCAACATACCAAATTTGTGTGGGCGGAAACCGGGAATCTGGTCAATGCACGCTCAACTTGTTCTTTGCTACCCTCAAGGCAAATAAGATTTAAGTCTGGGGAAGAAAGTTTGTCTTTCACATAGATTTGACACCCTGATCTCTTCTTTAGCTCCTTGATGTTTCGTCCTCTCCTACCTATCCAACATGCAACCATTTCAGCAGGAAAGTTAAACATGTACAATACCAAATGGGACTGGTCATTAGTTGCCACTGGCTCGCCTACCACTTTCCTCCATCTACAGACCCTCTGATTGCTCATCACTATTTGTTCCATTGATACCATTAATAGATGGATCAATGGTTGGACTATTAACTGAAGAGGTCACAGAAGATGATTCTTCATCTTGGTTGGCTAACATATTTACATTCAACTTCATTTTTCCTGTCAGTACCATTTCCCACCAACACAGGATTTTTTCAGCTATCAAACAATCATTGAATTCAGTAGAAGTTACCTCATTTACCATGGCTACCCATTATCACTTTTTGTTCTTCACAGGAATTTTTTAGAATCCATTTCACAAACATTGATTTCCTCTTCCTGGCTTCTTCTACATCAGATGAACCATCTCTTTGATCAAGCTCGGAGGTTTTCCATATTTTTAATGGTTTTGACAAATCTAGCTAGTTTCACATGCTGAAATTGATTGTACAGGTTCTGACTCATGCTGTGGTAATTTCATCAACAATCACTTTTCCATACCTTTTGTTTCTGACAAGTTCACAAATTTTTTCAGAAACAGAAGTACCAAAATTCTCAGACTCACCTGTTTGTTCAGATGAATCCTCTTTTTTCCTTAGAATTGATTGGGTGCTACAAATCATTCTGTCCAATGTAATTTTGTTTGTTTTTTCATACAGTTGGCATTCTTTATCCACAATTACAGATTTGTCAGTTTCTATCAATTGGAGGCTTTTCTTCCTGAACCTGATTTTTTGGGTTTCAGGTTTTGAATGTTTTACACTTTTATCCTCAAATTGATTGGTCATTGTAGATACTACAAGTAATTTGTTAATATAAATTATCTATCACTAGCACAAATTACAGTTAAAGATTTTGTTTGTATTTTCACAAGTTGTGTGTTCTGTCAACTAGGCTTATCGAACTTCAACAATGGTATCCACAATACTTTGTCTTTTTTGAATCAATTGGAGGCTTTTCTTTTACCCAGTCATAATCTTTTTCATTTCAACTATTTTGAACATATATAAGATACAGGTTTTTATTGTTATTGTTGTGCTTTACTCTTCCCTAAACAGGAGGCTTGGCATTGTCTTAGCTCCCTCATTAAGATATACAATGTATTCTAATATAGTTTATCCACCAAGAATGAAGTTACACAAGTACAGTTAAAATAATGATTACTGAAGATATTCAGTATATCCAAATCACACACTGTCTGTTGTGTTGTGGTGTCAACTCCTTTTATACCCCTCACATAGCACCAAACAATGGTCACTGGCCATTTAGGTGGCCAGCCAATGAGAACTCTCACCTGAGATGCTTCACCTGTTCCCTGCCTCTGATTGGTCAATTCTGACTTAGGGGCAGACTGTTTACCCCATTCATGGGGGCTGCACTGGTCTGAAAGATAAGACACAAATTTCAAATAGTGACATGTTATTGAATATATATAAGATACTTACCAAATAAAACTGATTACAAAATACCTTCATTTGGTCAATCTTTACCTCACAAGCTCCAAATCCTGGCATTGAATTCATGCACCTAAAAAATGTGATACATTTCTTCAATTGCTCATGGTAACATTTTTCCAAGCAGGAGGTTCTTCATAGATATTTCCCATTGTCTTAACTCAGGCCAGCAATAACAATTAATGTAAGTACATTTTAGTTTGTCCTTTAATACAAGATAATTGTGTTACAATTTCTTTGTTTGAAATACATTGTGTATTAAGTGTACACAAGAAACATCGCCACAAATGACCCTTAGTTTAAGACCATGTCTTTACAATGAAATGAAAATGCAATTAGATTACAGGTGTTTTGTGTACCCAATCTACCCATTGATCTAAATAAAAAGTCATACTACTGTCTACCCTTGATAACCATGTTATTAAGAGATGAAAGATTCTAAAACATTTTTTCCTGATTATCTTTACTAATGAACCATCCCCTTCAATTATCACAATTGATTGCTATCAGTCAAAGAGCATGCTAGCTTAAACAGATTGGTCAATAGTTTGTTGTATTGGTTTTAACATTGTAACCCTTGAGAAAATAATTAATAAATGAACAAGACATAGAGGGAGCTACCGGTTAACAAGCCTTTTCACCTGAAAGACCACCTACTTTTCTATGTTTACTCTTAGTTAAGATATTGTGTACACTTAATACACTATGTATTTCAAACAAAGAAATGGTAACACAATTATCCATATTAAAAGACAACCTACAGTGGAACTTGTCTGTCTGGACACCTCCATATGCTAGTGGATACCTTTCTTATGTGAGCACTAAAATTTCACTTCTTCCATTTCAGTTTCCCTATATATCATGTATAAAGTAAACCTCTGTATAGAGGACAGCTGTCTTATGTGGGCAGTGGACACTATATTTCCTCCCAATTTTTTCCAATGTGGACAGTTCAAATGTCCTCACTGTATTGAAACAAAGCAATATTTATCAACACAGACTCCTGTGCACACATGCTTTAATAAAGGCTTTTCGCTGTAAACCAGCAGGAGGTATTGTTAAACAATGAACACATTTATCTTCATTTACTTAATGTAGGCACCTTCATCATGATTCATACATGTCATAGCGTTCTTTGTGCTGCGTATGGCTATCGATTCTCTGATTTGTCTATCTCTTACACTAGATTCCTTTCCAACAATCTTTGTGTTATCCCAATCTGGGGTATGGTTGTGTTGGACCATATGATCCGTTATCCATATCTTAAAATAAAACAGGATAAAAAGATAGATTAAATTAATATATGATATGTATACATAAGCAGTTGCTTAAAAAAATTTAAGGAAAAAGAATTATTATGAATGATTCTTTATTATGATAATGAATATGATAAATGAATACGAAAGATGGTCATAAAGTTTAAAGAAAATATTGGTATGATGAGGACGCACACAAGTAGTATAGAAAGAACTCTATATAGTTATAGACACTATAAACCAATAGTGGTTGTCTCCATTAAGGAGACTTGCTGGAGATAAAAAAATTTGGAGCTAAAAAAATTCCCAAAATGTTCTTGTTTTTTATTTTAGAATAAAAGTACATTCATTTCCCTCTTTAAAAATGTATAACACTTTAGGGGGTTCGGGAATAGAATTTGGTTTATGGACCATACAAAAGATCATACAAAAACAAAAAAATTCAGTCAATGTTAATTTTGACTGTACCGAAATTGTATACATGATCTTTTGTATGGTCCATAAACCAAAATCTATTCCCGAAACCCCTAAAGTGTTATACATTTTTAAAAAGGGAAATGCTTGTACTTTTATACTAAAATAAAAAACAAGCACATTTTTAGATTTTTTTTATCTCCAGCAAGTCTCGTTAACATCTTCTTTTTAAAACGCTCCTGTATAATAGAGAAAATAGGAAACACAAGTTGAAGAATAAGTATAGAGCTATATAACATCTGTCTGTCACACTTTCATTGCTGTTATTAATGATGGCTGATGTAAGTCCGTGTGTGCAAGTTCACTTCACTGTACATGATTCATGATTTTAATAAAATGCTCGTCACTATGGGAATACCAGCAGAGGAACATAGGCCGCAAAATCCATCCTCGTAAGCTCATATTTAGTATCAACATTTTTTGTACAATGATGCTCACTCGGCACACGGACAGATATTTGGTTTGTGTCTTCTAAAATGGATATTCGATGACAATTCAAATGGCGGATCACAGATAAGATGTTTGACAGCAGTCTTATGAAAGTTGCAAAGGCTCCGTGGTCGGCTCCGTATATCGTGTGTTTCTTTGAAAACGAATAAATGATAGTGTCAACTACGCAGATATTTTGCCGATCCCGGAAATAAACAACCAATTTTTTAAACGTTTTCACTCAGAAATGTTGTAAGTAATCATCTATTATGCATGAAATCGGTTTCAGTAGTAAATTTTACATAGGTGTATGAATAATTACGCAGTTTTTTAAGCACCACAACCTTAAACATTGAACTATTCCCGTTTTGATAAACGTACATTCGCAGACAGACCACGGGATTTCAAGTGGTAACGTTCAGTGGGATAATGACAGTATCCTCATTAAACTGTTAAATGTACCTTGACATTTCTATGTAAACTTTGAGAAATAGAAGCATCACTGTTTTTATTTGTGTAATTACTTCTCCATAGCCGATATGAAAGTGTTACGTTATCCATTATTGAGGACATTAGGTGCAACCACCACGTTTATCAACGTACGTGTGACGTAGTTATCTGAACGTGATGTACGTCATTCGTTCAAAAACACGGGGTCATCCGGTGCGTTTTTCTGAATTTTTGTCTGAATTCTGAAATGAGTTCATAGCCTACAGACCTCGTGCGTATAGTCTTAACCAACCCAATCGGGGCTTGGGTATAATAAATATATTGCTATTTCGTATTTGTTGCATGTTATCTAAAAGCACAGACTCCTTTAAATCAAATTGATTATAGAAGTGTGCATATTACAATCCGAGGAATAATTAGGACATTTATGTTTTTTAATCATTTTATGGCTAACACAAATTGCTTTGACCATAGTTCATAAATGAAACAAGAAAAAAGAGATAATAATTGTAATTATGATCCAATACAAAATATAATTTCTTTAGGTTCATGTCAGGAATTTTGATGCATTACAAAAGGGAGGTCTAGTGTGTCCATAGAGCGGGTAATGTTGTGTTACAGTTTTGCTATTCAATTCCTGTGGAACAGTTAAGTTCTTGAGTTATGGAAACGGACCTCCCAAGAGACACAAACTCTTAAAGAGTATATGAACTGTTCCATCTATCATTTATAAATTCCACTTGTTTTTGCCATTATTTGATATGTAAACTGAGGTAATTAGCAATATGAATTATGAATATGTGATCATTTGTAAGTATAGTTATTGATCTCATTGGTAGTGAGTTGAATTTTCAATAGATAAAAATTGAAAGAAGAAAATGCACTTTTTAATATTTATTCCATAATGTACTCATTTATGAAGAACCACATATATATAGTGCATGCAATTCATGGAACTGCACCCCAGTTCTGTGGCAATATACATATATATTAGAACAAGCTGCTTGCCTTCAAAAAGATATTATATAAGTGCCTGATAGAGACTTAATACCTCAAAATTTTATGAATAGAAAATATTTGTCAATTATCAGTGACTGTTCTAATAAAGGTAGATGTCGTAATAAAGGTTGATTTTTTTCAGAAGGTAACATCTAAAGTTATGGAGTCTATTTTTTCAAATTGCATTCAGTAAAACCTTCAATTGATATGATGTCACATTCATGAAATGACCACATCAACCACAAGACCATATTTCTAATTCTAAATCCTCATAAGGAGAACACTTCAAACCCCATAAAAGAGACCACCTCTTTACTGAGACCACTTGTGGCCATGTTCTGAGAGATTTTATTTAGATGTTATACATGTACTGTTAATTTACAATATTGCTCTGCTTTGACACAGGGAAAAAGAGGTCTAAGGAGTCCATAGAGCAGGGTTTGGTTATTTTTGTGCAAATTCATCCTTTTGTTTTGTTGTAAATGTAAATCTGGTTATTTATAGTCTCAATTCACTGTTATTGTGCTCTAGGGACTTTACATATTTACACCAGGTCATTGGCATCCTTGACACACTGTCCTTAAGCTTACAGCACATAGCTACAGAAGCCAGACCTGTACCTATTTAATGTGTAGGTACCACGGAGCAGTGGGCAACCTGTTAGAGGTAGGTTTGTTCAACACTCACCATCGATCCCAATGGGGAATCGAACCCACTACCTTCTGTCCACAAGTCCAACTCCCTATCCACTCGGCCACAGTAACTGGAAGAGGAGCTCTGTACACATTGTAGGAAAGATGAATACTTCAATCAATCAATCAATCAAATCCTAAATTTATTTTAAACAGGCCCTAATTATTCCTCATTCAGAGGGTGTGGCCTGGCTGCCCAGTCTGGATCTCAACCGTCCCCATCAAGCCTTTCGGTCATTTGGATCTACCAAACTCATGCCCAAACTTGCACGATCTTTCTGCAAGACTGCATCCCAAGTCTTCCCTTTCCTTTTCTTCCTTCAATCTCAAGCTTTCTTACTTGGCTAATCCAGCCAGAACTGCGCTCAACATGGCCTAGCCATCTCAGTCTCCCTTTACGAAGCACACTATCAATATCTGTAATACTCAGTTTCTCCAAAAGGCTCTCTGAACTTGTATCATCATTAGGCTTCACACCACACATCCAGCGAATCATAGCTCTGTCATTTCTTCTCAGGCGGTTTATAGTACTGGAGGATGCTGCCCATGTCTCACACCCATGAAGCATGGCACTTTGTACACAGGTGGAATAAACTCTACCTCTCGAAGATAAAGGAATGTGCCTGTTGGTGAGGACTGGCAGTAGCTCACGGAATTTGCCCCATGCAGTTTTGCATCTGACAGTTGCAGCTAAATCACAGCCTCCACCACTGGACAACATGTCACCTAAGTAACAAAACTCTGTCACAACCTCTAACATGTGTTCGACAAATGGGATCTCCTTGATTGGCCTGCCATCGATTGGCCTGGCGGTACCTTTGCATCGTGGTTATATGTAGTCTGGATCAGGTTTGAAAACACCCTCAATTCCACTACACCGTTTGTGCACCCAGCATAGACATTTGCCTTAGTAGATGGAGTTTCTTGCTACCCCCCGCAGGCATACAGCACATGGGTATTCTCCACTTTTCAGCAATTTGTCTAGGTGTGACCCAGAGACCAGACATTTGGTTTTACCCATATTAACAGTCCCTTCGCTTCCATCCCCATCTTCCAGGTGTGCACATTTTCTGATAACTCTTCAACAGAGTTGGCCATAATGACGAGGTCATCAGCGTACAGTAGTTCCCAAGGGGACCCAGTGCGGAACTCATGAGACAGGGCTTCTAGGACCATGATGAAAAGCAGAGGACTAAGGACTGAACCTTGATGCACACCTACAATAACACGGAATTCTTCACTGTATCCATCTCCGACACGAACACGACTACGTACATTGGCATACATTGACTGGACAAGCTTAACAAGCCACTCTTCCACGCCTAGCTTACGCATGGCCCACCATATGACTTGTCTGGGAACCCGATCAAATGCCTTCTCAAGATCAACAAAGGACAAGGACATGTTTGCTGCCAGAAACTTCTCCTGCACCTGTCGAACAATGAAGATAGCATCTGTTGTTCCCCTTCCAGGCAAGAAGCCAAACTGCATGTGATCTATCACTACGGGGTATTCTCTTTCTGATCAGTTGTTCAGCAATTCTCTCAAGGACTTTCATTACTTGATCTATCAACTTCAGCCCTCGGTAATTGCCTCTCTCTAGTGCATCTCCCTTGTTTTTGTAAAGGCTAACAATATAGCTCTCCTCCCACTCAGATGGAATGCAACCTTCACGAATGATCTCTTCAATCAAGTCACGAACAAGCTTAACACCAACCTCCCCAGCGGGTTTCAGCACTTATATTGTACTACATATTTAGCGTTTTGCAAAGTCTACTTCTTTTTATCATTATTTGATAGGGAAATTTAGGTAATTATCAAAATATTTGATGGATTAATAATTATTTGTAAGAATTATCATTGATTAAATTGTTGAAGAGTTTATTTTGATATCAATGAAAGTTTAAAGAAGAAAAAGCACTTATCAGGGCTCTACGTTAACTCTGGCGAGAGGTTGTCCACAGGACAACCAGCATCCAATTTTTGGTTGTCCTAACTTACCATGAGGTTGTTCTTATTTTTTCGCTCAGTTTTATACTATAACGATATAGCGTCTTAGATTATGTAGCTTATTTTATTATTATATCAATCAATATGTTAAGAAAAAACAAACAAAATTATTTGTACACATGATGATTAATCTTTTCTTGTGAACAAACTTTATACAAAAATCAAAAATTGCATCGCATTCATTAAATATTTTTAAATATCACATTTTTATCCTCATGTCTATTGTACGGTCCACATTTTTGTCATATAAAAAGCTCAAGTTATGTTGTCATATTTTCACACAATTTATTTTAGAAACTCCTCCAACCTTCAAACAAATGCCCTATAATATTTTTAGCAATGAAAATTTGAGTATTTTAATGCATTTTTGTAAATAGAATACCATACCATACGAGTGCTGAAAGTTTTGAAACTACATAGAATGTCACAGATAATTTTGGAAAGATATGAAAATGTTACTTGATATGTTGGGGAATGAAAAAAATTCTCGATTCAATTTAGGTGACATGGGGTTTTGAAATGCACATCTTGCATTACTTTTATTTTGAAATTTGAAATTTGCTGTCCCACTGGACAACCACCCTACAACTTTTGGTAGTTCTGATTTTAAAAATGGTTGTCCTGGACAACGGGACAATCCTTAACGTAGAGCCCTGACTTATTAACATTTAGTCCATCAAGTACTCATGTATATTTACAAAGTTCGTCTTTACACAACACAATAAAATCTTACATTGATTGACAGTTTCAACAACTTCTGTTGCCATTTTCAAAATCTCTCTGCGCATGACAGGTCAATCTGCGACTTCTGATACTGAAATCAGGTCGTGTACATGAGAGAGTTGAAAGCCCCCCTCGTCCCTGTTCATGACCTGTCTCTTTCCTCGTATCTTGATCGCTTCCTTGATTGTTCTTATCCTCCAGTCACTTTCTCTGTCCAACACACTGACTTCCTCCCAGTCTATCTCATGATTGTTTTGCTTGACATGATCTGTAATTGCACTCTTGTGGATCTGGGTGAGGGATTCTTTTCTCGCTGCTCTGGTGAATGATCCCTTAGTGTTCTGATCCACATCCTTCATGTGGTCCTTCACACGAGTGCTCAACTTCCTGCCAGTTTCCCCCACATATACGCTATCACAAGATTTGCAAGGGATCTTGTAAACCACTTCACATCTCTCAAACTTTTCTTGCTTATCCTTGGGGTGAACAAGAATGTTCCTTATTGTCTGTAAGGGTTTCACCGCCGTGGACACTGTGCTTGTTAAGAATGCGAGACACACCTTCCGGGACCCCTTTGACCTGTCATGCGCAGAGAGATTTTGAAAATGGCAACAGAAGTTGTTGAAACTGTCAATCAATGTAAGATTTTATTGTGTTGTGTAAAGATGAACTTTGTAAATATATATGGATTCCAACACAATGAACACATTCAAGGAAAGTACTCGTGTACTTTTTATTTTAGGTGCCCTCTCTCACACGCACATAAGGACAAACAAAACGCAAAATATCTTTATATATTCATTCAACTGTTGATCAATTGCAAATGAAATATGTTATTATACCAAGTTCTCATGTAGCACCGCCACTCGTACTGCATTTTCCTATTAATTCATAACCTCATTAGGGACGGACCATTCGATATTTGGGGCGACAAAATTTTCAAAAAAATCTGCCTCTGATTTTGAAAGGAAAAAAATTGTCCCTGATGTTCACCAAAAATGTCTCACTTCAAGTTGAAATAAAAAAAAAATTGTCTCTAGAAGTAAAAAAAAAAAAAAAAAAAAAAAAAAAAAAAAAAAAAAAAAAAAAAAAATGTTTCATTTGTAAACATTTTGTCGCCCCCCCCCCCCCGAATATCGAATGGTCCGTCCCTTACGGTAATCATGATGGTTGAGTTTTTGTTGGATTAAGTGCGTTATCAGGCAGTAACGTTCGAACCAGTCTCGATCAACCAGACTGACACTACGTTCACGAAGCTTGTAGGAAAGTAAGTGAGTAAGGGGAAGGGTCTGGGTTGACCGAGACTACGTTCGAATCTGTTGTGCTGTGAAGGTGGATTGCACGACCGTCTGCTGTTGTGTGACCAAAGGCTTTTGGTCCTGGAACACCCAGCGGACACAAAGTTCCTGTAAATCTTACTGATGTCAATATGGATGTCGTTATTGTGGATTATGGATGTTTAAGTTTCTTTTAAACATGCTTATTTCTAAAAATATTTCAAACCCTTTTTAATATTTAATGATGTATAAAACACTTTTTTAGATCAAACTTAGACTGAAAAACAGATGACATATCTTGTGAAAATGGGCAAGTCCAGCGGGAAATGACCTGTTTAGATTTTGTGCATTAAGTACTCATGTTTTAGTCAGCATGCACAAGTCACAACAATTTGTGATATAAATATCTTTGATGATGTGGAAATGTTTGTAAATAAGTCGTCATAATAAGTCATCTGCAAACATTTAAAAGAAAATCCAAAACGATTAGAGGTTTTTAGGTTTGGTAAGTTTGGAACGT
>CM032669.1:51100149-51129844 GCA_019095985.1 Streblospio benedicti
CCGTTTCCCCGGGGGGCTGAATTTAGGGTTAACCCTTAAAGGGGGGGTAGAGCCCCCGGGGGGCTTTTAAGTAGTAACAGTGGCGAGTATCTGACACAAAAATTCCAAAATGGTACTAATGTGGCTAGCATCTTTATCAAATCATCATTGTGTTAACATTTCATGCTATATGTATTGATATTTTTGTTTTTTATATATGGACTGATATTTGTACTATGTCTGAAATAAAGTCATAGATAAAATAATTAAACCATCTTTATATTCTTACATGTTTAAAATGTTTGAGAAAAAATTCCTTTGATACATAATCAGAGAATATCAGGTGATGGTGTTTGCCAATAATTATTGACATAAACTGACCATCCGGCTGGACATGGGGAAAGTAGTCGGCCTCGGCCGTGAGGTGTGGCGTTGGACCACGTGTCGTTTGGACATTTGTACGGTGTGGGTGGCCTGTGAGCAGAAGAAGCCCGGCCGAACAGATGATCTGGGTTGGCTGTGGTGGAGCCCGGCTGCATGGTCTAGTGGGTTCTGTGAAGCCAGGAGCATTGCAGTGCAAATTCCTGCACAGGAAAACAATATGAGTGGTGGGAGTAGTAAAGTATCAAAACATGATATGATTAAAACATGTAGTTAGCATAACACAAAGATATATTGGAATTACATGACTTGGGTAAAATTTAGTGCTTGATGAATAGTTGCCACAATTGTGATCCAAGGTTCACCACTCCTGGCAGATGCTATGTATATAGCCCTATTAACTTTGAAAAAGAATCTTTAATGTCCCCACAATGTAATATTTATTAAATGGATGTGGGTATTATCTGAGGTCAACTTCCCTCAGTGTCAGGATACATATGTTGGGGGAGACAGGCAGGACCCTGAACACCTGAGTCAAGGAACATTTAAACCCCAAATGCGTTCCGACGGCAATTGGGGGATCATATCAGAGATACAGGGCACAAAGATCAGCCCCAGTGACTTTAAAGTGGTAGCGCCGTGAGGATATGGAGCTGCGAAGGAAAATCCGTGAGGCCATTGAGATCAGACAGCGCCGACCCCAGATGAACCACACTGGCTAAGACTTGCCCCCCCCGTGTACACAGCTCTGCTGTCACATGATCGCCAAATCCGTGGTGGTCATGTGACCCAGTGAGAGGATCTTTTTCTTAGGCCCGACAAAGATTTTTATCACTGACATATACAGGCTCTCCAGCAGCACATTATAAAAAGTAGGAGAAAAGTAGGAAGAATCAGCATAAAAAGTAGGAAAAAGTAGGAAAAAAGTTATCAGGAATTGTCATTTTGCTTATACAAAAAAGTAGGAACTAATTGAGTTGGCATTTCTTTGTCATTTTACAAACTCTCTATACAAATTACCAAGGAAATTCATGTGGGATGGCTGTTGAGCTGGCTATTTCTTTGCTAAAACATTTTCTACAAACTCTCACAAACCCAAGTTTTGAAACCAATCATACTATCATCTATCAGGATGTTACAAGGCTAAAGGGGGTTTTACAATCCTAAGTCATTCTATGATTTAAACTATATCAAATGGCCCTCAGGGTTAGCCACTCGTCCGCTATTGAACTAGTAAAAAGTTTTGAAACGAGAATCATACTATCATCGTCCTTTGTGACGAGTTACAAAGGTTAAAGGTCAGTTTGGTAAATATATCATTGCAAGGGAGGACACATACATATTTTTGCAGGACGAGAACAGCTATGATTAAAACAAGCAAAAACAAAGACAAACATTAAAAAGGCAAAAGAACAATCTAAAAGAAGTAAAGCCAGGTAAGCTACATCATATCAACTTAGTCCATAAACATAACTAAGATGTGTTAGCAACTATAGAAACTGGTCATCAATATTTATAGATGCATCTAATTGTAAAAAATAGCTCTGCTACAGATTCATGGTGTCCATAATAAACCCTTTGTAGGTAGCCTGACATTAATCACTGCAAAGAGCCCAAGTGATTGATACCAACATTCTCAAAAGTAAAAGAATGAATGTATGGAGAAAAAGGGTCTGAGAGTGATTGCAAGGAAGATTAAGATCATGATCTGCGGTACTGATCTGGATCTTCTCCAGAACTCAGGCAAGGTCCCCTGTGCTGTCTGCTGCACTGGAGTAGGAAGAAACAGCATCTTCTGCAAAGGCTGCAAAAGTGGGTGCACAAGAAATGCAGCGGGCTGAAACACCTGACGTAGGACACATTGTAGAAGATGCCAGGGAACCGTGAGACCAATTGATGGCAGACAACATGATGGCTAAGACATTGCAACCACAACAAGTGTGACGACAGCTTGGAAGATGTTCAAAGATCTGCTACCATTTCTTTTTCCTCGCCACCTTTCATACCAGAAGAGGGGTCATGTGGAAAGCACTTTTGTGCGTGGTGCAATACTCCATGCTATTGAAAGATGACCAAGCCAAATCTTCATCATCTGCAGCGCGACGACAGGGCAATGATCAGACAGATCTGCAATGAGAGGCCGGAAGATGTGGCCACCTCCAGGTCAAATGAACATCTGAAGCTTCTCAGCAAGGAGGACCTGGACCTTATTCTAAGGAAGAGAAGGCTCCGTTGGTATGGACACATGGAATGGTTAAGCAGAGAATCAAGACAGCATGGGACATGTACGTATCAGGAAGTCATGGAACAGGGAGACCTAAGACGACATGGAAGCAGGTGACAGAGAGGGATCAGAAAGACTGGAAACTCACAAAACTGAACCTCATGACAAAGACATTTGGAAAGCAGCCATGTGTGTAGCAAGCGAGCTACCTGGAAGGGGGTCCACTGATATGGACGTTGCCCCATGCGTTAATCAAAAATACAATGATGACCTGAAGTGTTAATCAAAATACCAAAGATGAAGATGATGATGATGATGATGACCTAACAACTGTTTAAAACAAAACAAAACTATAAACCTAAAATTTTAAATTGGCGATGACAAGTACCTAACAACTGTTTAAAACAAAAATCAAAAGTACTAAAGAAATTTGTAAAATTTAATCTTCTAGCATTAATGTTTTGTTATTTGAAAATAAAGAAAACACAATTAAATAAAAGAATATAAGTAGTTTGGAAATTTGGTAAAAATCTAATCCCCTCAGCAAAGCATCATTGGGGTCGAGTCTAGAGACATAAAAAGAGCATCAAACATTTACATGCAAAACTATATCAAATGGCGCATTGTTTCTATATGATGTCAATAGTTATTAAAAGCAAACTAATGTAAGTCATGTTGATGAAAGTTTTCCTTAGAGAACATAGGTTGATGGCTGGGTTATGGATCAATGAAACCAGACCACACTGCTAGGAAAAGAACATGCCCACTAAACATCTTCTGTAAAAATACTTTACAAAACACAGTTTAAAACGTTGCAATGTGTGATCATATTTTTTTTTTCAATTTAGGAGTTTTTGAAAAAAGTAGGAACGCTGGAGAGCCTGCATATACCACATCTTTATCACAAGCATTGAGTAGATCTATAATTTTATCCATATGACGTTCCCACTTTCCTTTATATCTTTTTCTTTGGCAGCATTTCTTCTTTTTTTGCCTGAGTAACCCCTTTTTGTGTTAAGAGGAATTCCTTTATCAACGTTTTCTATCCTATATATTTTTTATATTGATTGTAGTTAATCAAACAGGTGGAACAGTATAATTTTAATGCCTAAAAATTATTTAACTGTAATATGTGTATTTTAGACTTTTGAATAATGTTAGCTATTATGTATATACTGTATACATAATTTATATATATGGATTTGTAAATTTTACATATCCTAAATAAATGTATCGTTTATAGAAAGATGCCTTTAATCTTGTTATTGCCTCATTAAATCTTTGTATCTCTTCATCCAGATTGCCAATGCAAAAAAAAAAAATTTTTCTCATGCTTTCCAATTCTAATGTGTTTCCTCAAATAGGTCACTTCTTATGCTTTTCAACCCAGCATACATTTTGTCTATTTCATCTACAATTCTTGAAATTCTACAATTCTTGGGTGTTAATACATTCAGGCGCAATGCTTTGTTTCTTGCATTACAAGGCGTAACATTTAAGGGACTCACTTTTTGCCACACGAATCTGATTTCATTTTTCTAAATAAAATATTTTTAAGACTAAACAACGGTATTTTCCAAATTACACTGGGAAGTTCACCCGTCAAAATATTGCAGGTGAAACAAAACTCATGTTAACTTGTCTTTTCTTTCTTTTTGCTGTTCACTCCAAAAAAACATTTGTAAAGGGAGTCTGTTGACTTGAAAATGTTGAATAAAGATATGTAAAATGAAAAGTTTGTTTTTTGGAATAGTGAACAGCAAAAAAAAAAGAAAAGACAAGATAACATGATCCATATGCTGCAATATGCAAGTTACTAGAATACTTTATATGAAACAAAACTACTCACCAATAGAGGGCAAAGGAACTCTGTGGCGTATCTGGTTCCTTCGGGCAATAATACCCATTTGGACACAGCGTGGTGGAGTTATCCAGGATCACGATGCCCATGGTGTTGTCACAGAAGTAACCAGCAGGACAAGTTATATACATCCACGTGTAATTCCTCGTCTTGGTAAGTGCCATTCTCACACCTGATTGGTGCTCCAGATCCTAGGAATGAGTGAGTTAGCCTTTACTATCATATAGTCATTATCAATGTGTGTATGATTCAATACCTATTTCAAAATAATTCTGGGCCACCCACGTGTTATATTGCAACCCCACTTTTGAACATCTCATCAATGTCGGAGATGTCCGGATAAGCGGATAACAACCTTTTAAAGACATGCAACAAATAATAAAAAATAGAAAAAAAGTTAAGAGGTGTATTGTATCCATTACTATATCATAATATATGTCTCTATTTATATATAATAATATGATTCAATACATAATACAACCTTTTTGTAGTCATGCAACATGCTGATAAAAATAGAAATAAAAAGAATTAAGAGTTATGCTATCTCCATTAACATTCCAACAATAATGGTTTAATATGATGTAGCACCTGTTGGGCAATAATGTCCGATTGGGCAGTTGTAGTCGATGGGTGAGGTGTTGTTCTGACTGCCAGGACAGTAGTAGCCCTGGCTGCAGTTGCCTGCAGGAAGCGCGTTCCCGACTCCCGGACAATACTCTCCCAGGGGGCACGGGATGCAGTCAGATTCCTCATCTTGTTGAAGAGAATTCAAATATGTTCCTGGAAAATAAGAATATGACTCACAATCAATTCAATTATAAAGGTGGGACCCACTAAAAATGTGATGACCTTTACCTAAATACAAAAAAAAAAAGATAGCTAAAAAGTCAAGGAGCTGGGTTTCTTTGAAAGGAATATGAAAATATTAAATTAGAAATCAAGATAACTTATAGCATATTACCTCACATATTAATCAGTTGTAAAAATATACCAAGCAGACTAAATGTTACCAAAATATCTAAATGGTACACAAAATAGCTGCTAGCAGCTTCTCACCAGTAGGACATGGGGTGGGGTCCGAGCTGGCCTCTGGGCAGAAGTGACCGAGTGGACACACATCGCCTGTTGTACCGTCCACCGGGGTGTCCGTCACAGCACTCAGGATGCAGTAATAACCTGGAAATCAGACGATTACATGAAAATACAATTTTCCTTTATGACATATGTGAATACTTCAAGTAATTACATTTACATTTCTACAGTCATTTACATTTACAAGAGCTATAATTTGTCACAATTTAATTTAATTCATTACCTTTTACTATTATTTATTTTGGCCAGTGCTTTTTGCTCAAAAATAAAAATATATAAAGTACACTAACTGATCAAGGTTCTGAAAGAAATAAATAAATATTTACATATGGCTATTACAAAACATACATTGTCACTGGTTCACGATTATAAAGATATAATAAAGTGAAGCTTTTTTTTTCAATTACTTATATGGTTACTTTCTAGTGCAGTCAATTTAAACACAAAAACCTATCAAATCAAAATAAAATTGAAGTAATGTAAAAAGCTTATAAAATGAATGTTTCAAAAATGATATGACAAACTTTCTACTCACAGACAAAACTGGAAACACACAGACTTCCAATTTGATAATACTAACAGGAGGGACCTTCACGGCGCATTCTGCTCTACTGTCTCAGTTGACTCGTTATTTCTAAACATTTATGCAGTTTTTATCAAAAATACTACCTTTCATATTAGATTTACCATGTTTAATGCAAAATATATGTAAGGTTGAATTTGTCATGTTAAATAAGTAAACTTTTCATTGAGTTTTCTCACAATACGTGATTATTTTTTTAATAGTTCACCTTGAAACAGTTGCTGCTGTTTCCATTTCTTTCATGGTTGCTGCTTGGACATGTCAACAAACAGCATTACAGGATGCAGAAACTGGCGTGGTGGCTTTTTTAAAAGATTTATGCACTGTACCGGGCAACTTCTGTGTCCAATTGCTAGCACAACTTTCTCAGGCCAGCTTCCCAGTCACGCACATCCCCTCTTTGGAGATTTTGTCGCTTTTTACCGCATTACTTGACCCCTTGTAATTCATCTTTGTCATATTTACGTCCCCCTTTGATCTCTTTTGTCTTTGAGGGTCAACATTGTATTGCTATTTCTATTTATATATTTAAAAAATATTTTGCCATTATTTGTGGGAACAAAATTTTCAAACTATAAGCACTGAATGCATAAGCATATCAATATACAATTCAATAGATCATGTACAAAAAACAATTGCAATCAGATTACCGTGGAATACGGAATTATTATCTTCTGTCTGTCCCTATGTTTGGAAAAATCATGAATGATATTATTTTCTGAAGAACTTAGTAAAGCAAATTCATATTACTGAATAATCTGTATTACAGGTAGAAAATATTAAAAAAAAATACTGATAAAGGTTGGCAATCATTCTAAAAAGGTATGCTTGTGGTTACAAAAATTATATGCTGTCGAAATCATTCAAAACATGAACTTTTAAAATCATACACATCAACTCAATAAGAATCAACTCAATGAGAAGAACAACTCAACTTTTACATATTGTTTTCTTTATATCAAAATAAAAAAAATCTTTACAATCAGTTGACAGACAGACAAATCATGAAATTGACTGATAATGTCACTGCCGTCATTTCAAATACAAGTCTGTGGGGTTCTTCAAGCCCTATTTTCTCACATCTACATGCCGGAGGCATGCTGGGGGTCGGTGGACGAGCCCTCGGGGACAGAAGTCTCCCCAGCTTCACTGTCTTCTGGACTCAATGATTTGCCAACATAATACAAGCTTTGATGGTAAGAGACAAAGTGGTGTGAATTCAGGAACTTGGGGAAATAAACAGAGTTAATTATAATATCAGAATTATTTTTGCACGGAATTTTACTCTACTAATAGTTTATAATATTGCCGAACAATAGTAACTTTCTGCAATTTGAACTCAAACATTTACAGAAATATTTAATATTTAAGCTGTTAGTTAATAATTTCTTTTCATTATAAATTAGACTTTTTGTCTAAATTAAAAACTGATCCTACCAGAAGTGCTGTGGTAGTCAGGAGCGACAGTGGTGTTTAGGTCAGTGTTTTTGCCCACCTAACATTTCTGATCATTACCTGAAAATAATGTAGAGTAAAACTGGTTTATTCTACCTTAAGACAGTTAGATAGCAATAGCACACGATAAATGGCATGTTCATATGAGAAATGCCATCAGCATTAGTTCCATTCTATCTCTTTCTTCTTCAATACTGTAGAGGTTACCAGTCAATACAGCCTCATCTTGACCATTTTCCACCTCCATGCTCTCAAGCTCATCATGTTTTTCATAACTGGCCTCAGTTACCAAAGCTTCTTGTTCACATTGGTGAACCACAGATGGAACATAGACAGGCTTATTTTCGGTGTGGAGTCTCATAAGATGTTCAATTTGCTTCTTTTTGGGAACTGCTTTAGCTTCTTCCCACACTGACTTCTGTAGTTTCATTATCGTCAATGGATTTACTCCATCATGAGTGGCAATCTCAAAAGATTGGCAATCAAAAGCAATAACGCTGACTTTGAGATTGTTCTCATCACAAGCATCAATACATTGGTGAAATATCTTGCGTGCTGAGTCCATTGTTAGGCAGTTGCCTCCAATGTAATATTGGACTGGCACTGCATGTGGCAAGTCTCGTGACATGGCTATTTTAATATGATTCCGGTCGGACGCCACAGTTACCACAATCTCTTTTCCTGGGCGTCGCAATAATTCATACACTTGTTTAAGTGTAAGCTAGATGGTGTTGGACAAAGATTGTATATTAACATCTTTGTAAATTAATGTATTTGTGTGTGTGCTTTTGTGTGTGTATAGGTTATTTTGAAGGTCAGTTTCAATCAACGCACAGTCACAGTCCACAGCTTGGACTAGACTATTATTACTACGATATATAGACGACTTCTAAAACTATATATTGCTTTTCTCATAAGTATATTAAAACAATCAATATTCTTATCTAAAAAATTCTGAGACACTACATCTTCTATCCAGTTTAAAAAGAGCTCTAAATACATTGTTGTATGCAACACACATTTTGTTATAAATACTTTACTATATGATGCCCATAACTGACAACAATAAAAGTTACAGCAATATGTTTTAAAAGTTGACTTTAACACTATTATCACAGTTTCGAAATTTGTTGATTAAAACATTACCCCTGCAATAAGTAGACTGAATTTGCCTGCGTATATCCTTGTCATCACGATTGCTACTAGAAATAAAAACACCTAAATATTTATGTTCATCAATCCATTTCAGTGCTTTTCCATCCAAGAGCATGAGAGGGGGAGACATATTTTTTATAACTTTAGGATAAACCACCATACAAGCAGTCTTTTTGCATTATACACCATTTCATATTTATTAGCATACATTTTACATACTTTTTCAGCAGCAGCTGTAAAGCAGTTGGTGAAGAAGCCAGAAGGACTGAGTCATCAGCATAAAAGAGATGATTGATACACACATTGTTATGATAGCAACCAACATTAGTATTAGATAATTCTTGACTCAGGTCATCCATAAACACATTAAAAGAATTGGGGAAAGAATACCACCTTGTCTAAGACCATTGTTCCATTAAAAGGTGTAGATAATTTATCACACCATTTGATAATAAAATTCTGCTTCATATACCAATACAGCAGCATGTTTAACAATAACAGGGGTAAACCATTGTTATGATAGACAATAACTTTCAAACATATAAGCCAATAATTAATACCATCAAACGCTTTTGATGTAAACCACGACAATAACTTTCAAACATATGCCCACAAAGCACAAATAAATCGGACTAGAACATGATACATAATAATCTATGGTTTCTTTTAAAACAAATGTACACATATCAGTAGAATGTTTAGCTTTAAAACTAAATTGGTTGCAGGATGTATAAAAGACATTTCTGTATCTATGTAATAACATTATTTCAACAATCTTTGAAGAAATACAGGTTATCGCAATAGGACGGTAATTATTTTTATCACAGATATTGCCCTTGTTGTCCTTTAAAAGTGGGATAATAAAAGAGTCCATGACAGGTTCAGGAATATGACCATGAACTATAAAACTGTTTACAAGAACACTGAGTAAAACATATACCCTATCATTTGCAAATTTATAGTGCTCACTGACTAGCCCATCCATACCTGCTGAGACACGAGTCCTAAGTTCTCTAATAGCAGCTTTCACATCAGACACTGTGAACATATCAGTATCACCTTGCATGGATCTAAAGCTATTTCGTACAAGCTGTTGTCTCGAGTTATCTTTTGAGGAGTTCAAAATATCATAGAAGTGACACCTCCACATGTCACATATACTCTCTTTGCCAATGGCACCTCCAATAGTTGATGAGACGTTAGAAACTTTAAAGTTATTTATATTTTTTATTTCATTCCAAAAAGCTTTAGTGTTTTTTATAATTTTATTTATATGGATTGTAAATTTTACATATCCGAAATAAATGTATCGTTTATAGAAAGATGCCTTTAATCTTGTTATTGCCTCATTAAATCTTTGTATCTCTTCATCCAGAATGCCAATGTCCTTAAAAAAAATTTTTCTCATGCTTTCCCAATTCTAATGTGTTTCCTCCAAATAGGTCACTTCTTATGCTTTTCAACGCAGCATACGTTTTGTCTATTTCATCTACAATTCTTGAAATTCTACAATTCTTGGGTGTTAATACTTTATTCAGAGCGCAATGCTTTGTTTCTTGCATTGCAAGACGTAACATTAGGGACTCACTTTTGCCACACCGAATCTGATTTCATTTTTCTAAATAAAATATTTTAAGACTAAACAACGGTATTTTCCAAATTACACTGGGAAGTTCACCCGTCAAAATGTTACGAATTGAAACAAAACTCATGTTATCTTGTCTTTTCTTTCTTTTGCTGTTCACTATTCCAAAATATTTGAAAAGGAGTCTGTTGACTTGAAACATGTTGAATAAAGATATGTAAATGAAAAGTTTGTTTTTTTGGAATAGTGAACAGCAAAAGAAAGAAAAGACAAGATAACATGAATCCATATGCTGTATACCAAGTTACTAAAATACTTTATATGGTTTAATAAGGCTTAGCACCTGTTTTGCAATACTGTCCGATCGGGCAGTTGTAGTCAATGGGTGACGTGTTGTTCTGACTGCCACGACAGTAGTAGCCCAAGGTTCTGAAAAGAAATAAATAAATATTTACATATGGCTATTGCAAAACATACATTGTCACTGGTTCACGATTATAAAGATATTATAAAGTGAAGCTTTTTTTTCTTACTTATATTGTTACTTTCCAGTGCAGTCAATTTAAACACAAAAAACCTATCAAATCAAAATAAAATTGAAGTAATGTAAAAAGCTTATAAAAAATGAATGTTTCAAAAATGATATGACAAACTTTCTACTCACAGACAAAACTCGTGAACTTCCAATTTGTCCTGTTGATGGATAATATAATAGAAGGACCTTCACGCGCATTCTGCTCTACTGTCTCAGTTGACTCGTTATTTCTAAAACATTTATGCAGTTTTATCAGAAATACTACCCTTTCATATTAGATTTACCATGTTTAATACAAAATATATGTAGGTTGAATTTGTCATGATAAATAAGTAAACTGTTCATTGAATTTTTTCACAATACAGTTATTTTTTTAACAATTCACCTTGAAACAGTTGCTGCTGTTTCCATTTCTTTTTCCAAGTTGCTGCTTTGACATGTCCAGCAAACAGCGTTACAGTCCCGTGCAGAAGCACGCAGTGTCTCTGGCAGCACCCTGACGTGGTGGTCCGTGAGCAGGCAGCTCTGTAGACGCTTCCGTGTCCAACTGCTAGCACAAACTTCTCCAGGCCAGCTTCCCAGTTTGGTCGGTCCCTCTTTGGAGATTTTGTCGCTTTGGCACGGCAAAGACACTTGACCCCTTGTTCTTCATCTTTGTCATATTTACGCTTCCCTTTGATCTCTTTGTCTTTGAGGGTCAACATTGTATTGCTATTGCTATTTATATATTTAAAGCTTTTTGCCATCATTTGCTTAGGTTAGAATTTATCAAATATCGTTAACACTGAATGCATAAGCATATGTGCTGACAATTCAATAGATCATGTACCAAAACAGTACAATCAGATTACCGTGGAATACGGAATTATTATCTTCTGTCTGTCCATATGTTCGTTAAAATCATGAATGATATTATTTTCTGAAGAACTTAGTAAAGCAAATTCATATTACTGAATAATCTGAAATACAAGTAGAAAATATTAAAAAAATACTGATAAAGGTTGGCAATCATTCTAAAAAGGTATGCTTGTGGTTACAAAAGTTATATGCTGTCAAAATCATTCAAAACATGAACTTTTAAAATCATACACATCAACTCAATAAGAATCAACTCCATGAGAAAAACAACTCAACTTTTACATATTGTTTTCTTTATATCAAAATTTAAAAAAATCATTACTATCAGTTGAAAGACAGACAAATCATGAAATTCATTATTGACTGCTAATGTCACTGCCGTCACCTGCTGTACAAGTGTCCCTGGGTTCGTCAAGCCCGGCGGTCTCACAGTACATGCCGGGCGAGCAGGGGGTCGGTCGGTACGAGCCCTCGGGACAGAAGTCTCCCCACCGTACACTGTCTCCTGGGCAGACGACGCGTTGCCAACATAATACAAGCCTGATGGTGAGAGACAAAGTGGTGTGAATTCAGGAAATTGGGAAATAAACAGAGTTAATTATAATATCGGAATTATATTTTGGCACGGAATTTTACTGATTTTTACGCCTAATACCCATTATAATATTGCCTAACAATAGTAACCGAACACTGCATAATTTGAACTCAAACATTTACAGAAATATGTAATATTATAAGCTTTAGTTAATAATAAATATATTGAAGTAAAGTAGACTAATTATTTATTCTGGACTGACCTAATTGGCGTTAGGTCAGTCCAGGACCGACCTAACTGGTGTTAGGTCAGGCCTGGACTGACCTAACACCACAGTAACGTACTGAAGTAAAGTAGAGTAATTAGTTATTCCGGACTGACATAATTGGCGTTAGGTCAGTCCAGGACCGACAAGACTGAAGCTCCAATGATGTTGGATTAATTGTTGGTGTTGGTCACAAAACTCTACATCTACATTGCAATTTTGATTACTCTGATTGGTTTACATAATAGTGAACACTTACATGAAAATGGCATTTTTCTAGTGTCTCTGAGAGACAGACAGACATTTTGAACAAGTCAAAATTGGGGGATTATAGTTTTATAGTAGCTTTTATCTTAATTCATCATCCACTGTAATTTTACAATAGATAGCAAAAACATCAGCATGAAAGAGATTTCCAAAAAGATGATCCATGCAAACATCAGACCTGTCACAGATCAACCCTCCAGGACATGTCTTGCACTCCTCGACGGCCTTCAGCCCCGTCTCATTGTTGTAGGTGCCGGGAGGACACTGCTGCCAGTTCACACCGGTTCCATCTGGACAGTCGTATCCAGGTGGACACTCGGTGACCAGGTCTCCGTGGATGCAGTACCAGCCAGCCGGGCAGACGTAGCACTCTGAAGCTTGTGTGTGGTTCATGTGCGTACCTATTCATAATTGAAATATGTTGCATGAAATCAAATCAAATGTGCACTTCGTAATAACACATTTCATAGTTCTTTCACACACATGTGGCTATTTCAGAGACAAAATAATGTTAAAATCTCATAACTTTTCAATGGCACTTAGTGCATCATGTGATTTATTTTGACATTAACCATTTGCATGGGCAATGGGCTGTAAAGTTAATCTAAAGTTAATCTTTCTAAATCATGTGGCTGGTTTAGAGACAAAAGGGCGTTAAAGTCTATACATTTTCAATGGCACTAACCATTTGCGCAGGGAATGGGCTGTGAAGAGTTGAGCAGGCAGAAGTGTGACTCCGGATACTCAGCTGGTGTGGAACACTACTGTCGTCTTTAATGAAAATCTTGTAATAATGTATTTGTTTCATTATTTTTGCATTTAGACTGGCCTTCATTTACTCAGATTTTTTTAACGTAAAATGTTAATAAAATACTTCATATGCTATGTACTCAAATAATTCTTGTAAATACTGAAAGTAGAAAACGTAAGCTTTAATATGGTACTTGTTCGATTTAGAAATTCTCAGAAATGTAAACGTTATGCACGTTTTCCCAAAACGGACCCCGTTACTAAATTGCGATCGGGAAACATTTACTCGTACTGGCTGCACGCAAAAAAAGAAGCATATGGGGACATTGTAACTGTGCTGATATCATGAATTACTTGACTAAATTTTGAAGATGTATTATGGAATGCATCATTGAAAAGTTAAACAAATGGCATGTCAGCAGTACAAGTGTTGTTGGTGATCTGGATGTTTGAAATTGACAGTTTTTCAGATTATTACAAATTAAAGATTGTAGTTGTGTAGTTTCTTACAAAGTTCATATTTTATTTTTTAAACATCGAAAGTTATTAAATGGACTGCATGTATGAGAAAATTACCTTTCTAAAAATATGCAACACTTATATGTTTTTCCTCACCATTCTACCAAAAATTACCACAACACCGCACATGGAGATCAGTGGTAATAGTTGGCTCATGTACCAGTATGTGCATTTTCTCCACTCTCAATGTCATAGTTGCAGTATGTGCAGGCATCTGGCGGACATCTGGCTGACTTTCTTCTATTGTTTGAGCCTGTTACGAAAATTACAAAAGTTAAATGACATCACCAAAGTAAGGATTCTTAATTTTAAAATATAACTTTTGTCAGTGATTAAAAAACTTTTTACTTCTGTCAAATAAATTTGTTATCATATCTGGTACATATACACTATAAATGTTGCATCTATTATAGGTTTAATCATGTATAGCCTAAAGTCTATAAACAATTACCAGAAAGCATGACAATGTATTCGCCAGGATTTCTTTCTCTTCTGGCTGCTTTTCCTTCTTTTGCGTCTTGCACTTTATTTACTTTCTTAATCTGCCTAATTTTCTTGTTGTCTGTTGCTTCTTGTGTATCTTTTAATTTTCTTTTCTTCTCACTATTCTGTTCTACATTTTTTTGTTTTTGTTGCTTAGCTTCATTCTTTTCTTTTTCTCCTCTTTTTGTTTCCTTTTTAATTCAGTTTCTTTTTCCCTTTTTTCCCTTGCTTCTTTCTTCTGCTTTTCTCTTTCCTCTTTTTGTTTCTTTTTTTTTTAAATTCATCATTTTGCAGTTTCTTCTCATTTGCTTCTTTTCTTTTCTTCTCTTTTTCTTTCTCCTTTTCATGCTTCTTTTTTTCGTGTTCTTCTAACTTTTCTTTATCCTTCTCATATTTGTCTTTCTTTTTCAAGTCATTTTCTTTCATCTTCTTTTCTTGTGCTTCTCTCTTCAATGCTTCTTTTATCAGTTTCTTTTCCTTCACTTCTTTTTTTTTGGCTTTTCTTTTTCTTCCTTTTCTTTCTTTTTTATTTCAGCTCTTCTATCATTGCATTGCCAATAATATAGAAGAATTATATAAGTTTATATATCTATATTTGGTCATATAATGCTATAAATAATACTACCAAACACTGATAAATTAACAGAAACTGACCGTCATTGGCCTCCCACCAAAAATCTTTTTGCAGACTTTGGGATTGCTGTTGGCGACCTCTGCTGGCTCACTCAACATGTCCTGATAAAGAGGATTTAATATGCCCTCTAATACCATAGGATGCTGTCCACGTCCACATGTAGGGCTTAGCTTTCTTCTGGTGCGGATCTTGGTGCTTGTAATTCTTCTCCTAAAATATAAATTCAAGATGTTTTTGTAATTCTTCTCGTAAAATATAAATTCAAGATGTTTAAAATATTTTAGCATAAATTTGCTCATCACTTATGAGTTTTACGGTGTCTTTAGGCTAGCAGTTCTGCATACAGTAAATTATTAATATGATCATACTTGTTTTCTTGATAATATATTTCTCGTCAATTCTTTTTTATGCTGAAAGGCACCATGCCCATAACCTTCGATGCGTCTTTGACGATGTCCAATTTCCACTGCTCCTCTATAGCAGCATGAATGAGGGAGGGGAAATGTGGTACACGTGCCTGTAAAAGAAAATGAAATGCAATTTACAAAGTTACAATCGTGGTCGAGATAGGTGTAATTATTAATCTGTTTTAGCCATAGATTATGCATTTAACACTTACTTCCATGCCTTTCGCAACTCTGTTGTGCTGCCTTGCAACTTTCTCAATACCCCTTTGAAGGTGGATGAATATCTTATCCAGCCGTTGGATGAAGTGGCTGGAGTGGGGTGGCATGAGCAAGATAATAATATTGTGCTGAACTGCAAGTTGTGCTATCTCAAATTGCACATGACTGGAGTGGTTGTCCATTAGTAACAAAGCAGGGTGTTCTGATGTTGAATTACAGTTGGGAATGAATACTACCTTGAACCACTCAACCATCAGTTGAGTGCTAACGTATCCATTCTCCTAGGCTGTATAGTGAAAATCCTGAGGCATCCACCTCCAGTATCTACAATTAGAATATGATAGATATTCAATGAATATTTATAATCAATATATAATAATTAGATAATATCACATAATGGCTAGATACTCTTCAAAAATAAAAATATTTATCTATCTTAAAATTTTTTGAGTGTAAGTCAAATGTGGTATCGGTAATTACCGTTCTGCCGGCACTGTTTTCGTAAAAATTATTGTTGTTGGCAGCACTTTGCCAGATGCACTTATGCAGGCAAGCGTGATTTGGTGTTGCCCCTTGAACACCTGTTTCAAGAACAATTGTTTTTCTATAGTGTTTGGTACATGCAATATAAGTAACCATTGATTTACAATAACAATTCTAATGAAAATGAGAGCCGCTCACATCACATAAGATGGGTCCATTGTCACCCTTCTGACAAATAACTTTTCCATGGCACGTCAAGGATCTGCCGGTGCCCATTTCGTCCATATTAAATACTAGCTGTTTACCCGGCATTGCTCGGGTTGAAACAGATGAGATCCGGAACACATTAAATGCTCCTCCCTCCCCATCCTTCCTCCTGTCCCACACCCCTCGAACCAGTTCTCGTCAGTATACAGGTCTGTGCCAGATTAAATACACCTCTACTCCAACAACGTCCTCCCATCGCCATATGTCACAGCCATTTACACACTAAATGTACTAAATATGGCAATGATTGATCACTCTAATATCCCTCCCCCAGCTACTGCTACCCATGGTAAACACGTGCGGAGCAGATTAAATGTCCCACTCATCCCTACCCTTCCTTCCACCGCCACCTGAACCCCCTCTTCTCTCCCAAACCCGCTCACCCCCATCCCCATCTAAACAGGTCCATAAATAATGCATCCCCTTCCTGCTGCTGCTCTGGTTGAAACGGATGAGATCTGGAACATATTAAATGCTCCTCCTTTCCCATTCTTCCCTCTGTCCCATATCCCTCACACCAGCTCACGCCACTATACAGCTCTGGGAAAGATTAAATACATCTCCATCACCTTCTTCCCACAGTCATATGTGACAGCCATACACACACTACATGTATGTGGCAATGCTTTATCCCTCTAATAACGCTCCTTCCAGCTACTCCTACCCCTGGTAAACATGTGCAGACCATTAAATGTGCATCTCAATCACCCCCTTACTGCTGCTGCTCGGGTTGAAATTTATGAGACCTGGAACATATAAAATGCTCCTTCCTGCCTCACCACCAGCCATGGCCGCCCCCCACCCTCCCCAGTTCCCTCCTTGTATGACTGTACGTGTGACTTGCAACGTACGTTTGACATATACAAACGTATTACGTACCTTTAGCAAACATGGCCCTGTAAGCAACCTTTCTAAAAATTCTTTTTTCTTGTTTTTTATCATTAAAACCAATTTATTTGGTTTTAAATGTGACATAACGACCACCAAGTTGTCCTGATTGTACATTCATAATTTGGAGTGTCTACGTCTTGTGGTTAAAAAGGCCTTTGTGATACAAAAAATGGCCTCTTCATTTATATATATAGATGTGACTTGGTGCGATGTGGTGTTCATTAAGATTGACTAAAATTACATTTTTTTTTACCTGAGTATAATGTACTCAATATATTTTTAGTAAGGGAGCATGCATAATTTTTCGTTCATGTGGGGGTTGGTCAATTGGAAAAGAAAAAAATGATAAAACAAGAGACCCTGCCCCATGATGGCATTAATGGAAATTGAGCAAATAAAAAAATTGTGCGATCCGTCCACACCCACCAACACCAAATGACCAACCTGCCCCCCTGCATTGTAATTTTTGCAAGCTCCGGAAATAAATCATATGAATTATGACTTGTATTCCATTGCTTAATGTTTCATTTATACATAAATGTTACAAAATATTTACCTTAAACAAGCTCATATAGTTTTTTAATTCTTTTTCTGTCACACATTCAAAACTGACACCATCTAAGACATTCGGTTTTCTGCTGGTCAGATCATATTTCCGAATGAATCGGCCTACCCCGCTTGGCTCACCCTCCAGCAAGCTTGTCCTTTGCTGCCTCAAATTTTTCGCGAAAAATGCAATCTTGAAAGAAATAAACAAATAATAAGTATGTATTCATTTATTATGTGTAAATCAAAGCAATATTAAACAAATAGTTACAATGTATAATTACAAGCTGCCAAATACATGATAAACTATTACTAATCATATGATTACCATTTTACAGTCGAGGCCATAATCTTCCAGAGCAATTTCTTCTTCATGAAACAGGTACTGTTCTTTGCCCTTTGGTTTGCTTTCAATATTGTACTTGCCTACCAGCAAGTCGCACAATGTGCTACATGGCACCCCACAAGCAACAGCAGCAACCTTTCTACTCAATATGTTTCTCTTGACCAGGTCGACTGCCTCGTCCATATTTTCTTTCAAATAATTCTTTAAAGTAAGTTTAGCTAAAATAAAGACGTTTTAGTAAGTATCGTGCTTTTAAAATTAATTGAGCTTAACAAAACTTAAGTATTATGCACATACACTGCCATATATTGTGTCATGTAATTAACATTTAGCATGATGCTCAATTGAAATAAAATTTTAAAGTTGCATTTACTTTTTGGCTGAGAGCAATCTCCACCTGGTCCAGGCACATGGATTATCTCTACATACAAAGGAGAGGGAAAATCTGAAGAGGTCACGGGAGGCAAGATTGCCACTCTACAGGCATCTTCATCATCTTCCATTTCTGTATATCTATTAAAATAGAAATTGATCGCTAATTTCTCATTCACTTAATGAAATAATCAATTTGATATTTTTATTTTTAATTAATTACATAGAACTAATCTGATAGAAGTAATTATGAGAGACTTGCACACCGACTGTCCCATATTAATGACTGTACCGTTTCTGTAGACGTAACATAAATGTATCTGACATAAAAAATATAAAGTGAATTTTTAGATGATACTCAATTTTCACAAGACCTCTAATCTCAGTAAATGAGTAAACTTCCAAGTAGTGTAAATTTGTTTAGTTTCAACCAAAAACATGCACGAGATGTAATACAAATGTATCTTATATAGAATTTAATAATTTTTTAGATAATCATCAATTTTTGCAAGAATTTTCATAAACCAATCTCAGTGAATGAACAGTAGTACCCGGCTGGACACTTGATGGCGTCGCCTATGGTCACCACACCGAGACTGTAGCGCCAGTAGTAGCCGCTGAGACACGGCTTGCACGTCCACTGGGTTGTCTCGTCCTGGTACGTGCCGCTGTCACAACAATGAATGATGGGATAGATGACAATAAATGCCTTCGTTCCACATGTAATGGGTCGGCAGTTTTCAGGAGAAGTTTTCCAAATAACTAACTGGACTGGGATTTTAACTATTTATACTATAACTGAGTTTTGACCCTCCTATATATTATAACGTGTGGATTATATGTTTAACGTAACAATGTTGACGTTTGATACTGCATTTAGGCAAGGCCTTCTCAAAATATACGTGGTTTATGTTTATCAAACTCATATCATGGGTGTGTGGGTGTGTACCTGGGACAGAGTGTGGGTGTGTGGGTGTGCTCCAGACAGAAGTGCCTCATGGGGCAGATGTGTGATGAGGACGCCACCTCACCCGGCGGGCAGAAGTAGCCAGCACTGCAGTTACCTGGAATATTGACAGGCGGCTGCATTTTTTGTGTTTCAAGTACATTGTATATTTTGTGAAATACCATGCACTATGTTACAAAGAAAATCTAGACCGAAACAATTTCTTCGAAATCCATTCAGCTCATTTTTTACTCTAGAAAAGTGTAGCATCTTTTATACTCTTTTATTAACAAGATTATACGATGTACTCAAATATAGAATTTAGAACAAGTGCACGATTGTCACCTGTTGTGGCTGTGAGGTTGTAGTCTGCACAGTACTCTCCGTGCTCACAGATGAGGCAGTCTGAGATGTTCTTGTTGCCGGCACTGGGACTGTAGGTGCAATGCAAACATCATGAAATTTATTTATAAAGGTCTAGATTTTTGTTTATATTTTGTTATTTTGTAATATATTTCCCTGAAGAGGACACTTAAGTGTCGAAACTTAGGGAATATCATTTTGAATAAATAAATTTAAAATTTCTCTTAATTTCTAATATTCACTAATAAGTCTCAACAAAACAATACAGATATAAGACTAAAAGATACCAAAAACATTTAGTAAAAATTTCTTAACATGGATTCATCAATTCATGCAGAAAGGTGAAAATTCATGAAAAATCATGCAAGTCATAAAGACCTGAAATTCACCAATGCAAACATCAAGGAGGGGCAGGTATAAATCCACGACTTCATTCAGCAAATCAAAGAGCACCAAAATTGAATATTCACTGCTGCAGTCAAGTAAATCAAATTTAATGACTGGGACGTTTAGATATAGAATAAAAATAGATAAAAATCCATCTTGTCCAGACAGCGGGAGAAAATATTTATTAACTTTTTCAAATTTTTAGATCCACTGACTGTGGACTGAAAATTCAAATAATGGAACTCCTGTAACAAAGTGTTACAGCTAATTTGATATATTCTCCTGTGAGAAAGTGTTAATTTGCTAGCAGCAGGTCTACTCACCTGGCATGCTCTTGTTGTGCGTCCAGAAGCGCCGTTCGCCTTCTTCTTACGGTGCCACGAGGCTGCAAAAATCAGCCAAATGTTTCACTTGCAGCAATGTACAAAAATTTTTTTTTTGTCTCATGATCGAATTAAGTGCATTATTATAAATACGTTTATAGCTTATAGCTTTCATACATACATGGCCAAGAGCTAGTTTCAGTTTTGCATATTTCTGAGCAACAAGTATCTGAAAGAATAATACAACAATTATGAATATTTAAATTTACGAAAAATACCTTAGAAAAGAAAAAAATTTGCTGTACATTTTTAGGACATATAGTCCACTTCTAATACGTGTGTTACTTGCTGTTTTATTGATCTTTAATTAGTGCATATTTTCTTTTCATTATTGACAGGTTTAGACAAGCTAATTATTTTTAATAAAATACAATTATATATATTCTGTCATACGGGCGGGTGTGATAAAAAAAATACACATCATACCATGAATTCTTTAGATTTAATATTTGAAAAAAACCCACATAATTTTTGGTTATCATACGGTCGGGGTTTTATTATAAATAAATATGCAACGTTATATCACGAATTCTGTACAGTTAATATTGGAATGAATTTCAGCCTGGTTTTCATAACAATAAATGCGTATGTTTGTGCAAATAATACTAGTATGCTTTTAATATATCTACCATTTTCCTCATTTTTCAGGCAGAATATCATATGGTGTTGGTGTTTGCCTTCCAGATCCAGAAGTTTGATAAACTGCAATCTACCTTCTATAAAACAAACATTTTGAATGTTATTTATTTATATTTTGTTACAAAAAATATTTTTCTTAAATATCTATACATTGCAATTTTAAGATGTAATGTTGTGTTGATGTATAGAAATGATTTGTGCTTGTATATTTCTTGCTTGTTTTTACTTTAATATGTCAGATCTAATATTAAATGGCCTATAGACTGGCATACTGTATTAAATAACAGTTAGTTATCAAGTGGGATTATGGTTGTTTAATTAAAATCTACTGTAAAACTAGAATATTTCGTGGCTATTTAATTTTGCAATTTTCATCTATAAAATATTTTGTGACTTATTTAATTTTACGATTTTGCTTCATCCTGGACCTATCATTTTTACATTGGCTATTAATGTTTGCTGACTATTTAAGTTTGTGATTTTTTTGCACCCACCCATGAAATTCGCAAATTAAATTGTGCTCAAACATTTCTAGTTTTACAGTAAATGACAATAATAAAAATACATCTATAAATGAATCACATCTATGAAACTTTACTTTTTTTAGGTTTTTTATGTCATAAAAATAACACTAAAATTCACTTGAACAGTTTATTGATGTGATTCCAGATCACCCAAACAAAAGTTTAACATATATACAAGAAAAAAAATATGTTACAACACATGATGAATGATGAATGACCATCATTAAAAATGTGATTTCATAAAAAATATTTATTTTTTTGCCATTTTGTTACCCTTCCTTATGGCTAGTTTTAGTCCCTTTCCGTAACAGATACCACATATATGTATAGGACGTACAGTTGCATGTTTAGCATAATATTTTTCAAGTTGCTGCTTTCCCTGAGATGCCATCCTTATTGCCACAATAATAGCAATAGTCACCTCCAAAATTTGCTGAAAAGAAAACCAAGCAGAAATGCAGTTACTTAAATCATATAATTTTGTAACAGAATAAAGTACTTATATCAATCAATGTAATAAGACAACAAATATCTAAATTTCTTGTCACATACAACACTTTTCATATCTGAATTTTATGTTCGTTCACAACTAAAAAAATGTGCAAAACACTTTAATATATCACTTTATTAAACTACTTTGAAGAGAGGTGGTTTTTAAGATCAAATATATCATCCTGACAAAACCTACATGAGTAAAACTGTACTTCTATTAGACTTTCACAATTGATTGCCCTCCTGGTGATCATGGTTGTGCTACTTTTCTTCCACCAGCTCGTTCTCCACAAACAAACACAAAAGAAACTTTTTGAGTTTTCAAGTTTCCTCTTGTCCTCCTCACTTAGATTACAGTTACAGTAAAACACATCTTGGCTTTTTGCACTTGGAGCAGTCAATGGTGTTTCGTACCTTCGCTAAAATGTGAATCTATATTTTGATAAACAGTTTTATAGTAAAAATTAAAACATTTGATTTCTATATCAAATTCGAATTGAAACATAGCAGTCACAGTCGGTAGGTCATTTGTAGCTGTTCTGTACAAATCTTTGAAATCCATCCAGTGATCATCATCCCTCAGTGTTGGGTCTGGAAGAAAATCAAAGTCTTTGAACTTTTCACATCATGGAGGCTTCAGGGTACAGTAGCTACACTTGTCACCTTTGCACTTCATAATTTGAAAATCATAGAAATGTTAATACTGTAAATGCATATTTCCTTGAATGAGTTCATCGTGTTGGTAATTATGTAAATTTATTATTTTCATCTTTCACAACACAAAGAATTTCTAACTCTTTGACAGTTTCGTCTGCTTCTGCAGAGACAGTGATGGTAGTACTAGAGCTATCAAGGAAGCTGTTCACATCCGGATGCACAGTCAGATCATGAACAGAGATGAAGAGGCCCACCAGCTTGCCGCAGGCGGGGACGGCAGCCGTAAACCATGATCTGACATGCGCAGTAGTGTTTTTGAAAATGTCTGCAGAAGCAGACAAAACTGTCAAACAGTTAGAAATTCTTTGTGTTGTGAAAGATGAAAATAATAAATTTAAAAAATGTAAATGCATATTGTTTTGCAAATGTAAAATTCATAGGAAAATGTTTAATACCTGAAAGCTGTATTGACGCACTCGACAGTGCTTCTCAAAGAATTCTAGATACTTTGGGTATCTCTCGGGGTGAGATTTAAGGGATGTAACATCAAATACATCAAAAGTCTGAAGAACACTGAACAATTCATCAACATCAGCTTCTTTACATCTACTCCCTGCAATCACGTTCTTTCCAACATACCTAAAATACATATCTATATCCTAAAATGAGTTTTGTCAAACAAAGGCTCAAAGCAATTTTACAAAATGCTCATATTTGATAAAATATATCTGTCAAACACTTATGAAAAACATGTTTTAATAAGATTCACCATATTTAAAGACTTACTGGAGTCCATTGAACTTCTCAATTATCAAATTCTTGGCCATTTCCATAGACTCAGTCA
Organism: Streblospio benedicti; assembly: GCA_019095985.1. Taxonomy (NCBI): domain Eukaryota; kingdom Metazoa; phylum Annelida; class Polychaeta; order Spionida; family Spionidae; genus Streblospio; species Streblospio benedicti. The sequence goes on from CM032669.1 coordinate 51,124,077, forward strand.
GCTGGTTTTTGAGCCCCCCTCGCTGCCTTCTCCCCGATGTCCTTCAGTGCGGACACATGTCTGACTTTATGCTCTTGATCTGGCATTTCTGGCCTTGATAACGAAGAGCCTTGAAGTGCCAAATTGAGAACTCTCATGCACCTCTCTGCTGGGTTTGTGTACGAATGTTGTGGTGCACATCTTAGGGAACGATCGTTGGGCATCGTCCAACTTTTTTATTCCTTTTGGGGGGTCGCTTAACTTTTTTATCATGCAATGGTATCTTTTTTCAAAAAATTTCTTTTAGCAATTGTCAATTAATGCAATGACTATGTAGAGGACTTTTGCTTTAGCAGAGGGGGTCTAGTGCTATAAATACAGCAATGGCAGCTATTTGAACTGATTTGAAAATATTGTTGTGGTCGGGCCCTCCATCACTGAAAACAACCAACAGGTGCAGCTTTCTGTGATCTCTTTCTGCTATAGAATCAATTAACTCAGCAGCGTGACGATAGGGGTTAAACGGTTCAAAAATCTTATCTTTGACACTGACAACTAGTTCTCCACTATGAAAAATTTTGTCACATTAATCTGGCACATCAATGTAGAGTTGTACAGAAGGGATCAATCCACCGACGTGGAAATCATGGTCCAACGCTAACAATGCGTTCCCTTCAACGACAAGGCTTCTGTTAGACCTTCTGTGTGTTGCTGATACAGGCTTCCCTGGATTTCTAATTGGAACAATTGCCTTGTCGTCAACACTAACCAAAAGAAGGTAATCTTTCCACATTACAGCAAGCTCTTTTAGATATGTCCATTGCAGCCAGCAAAATTTCAAGTTTGGATGCGATGCACGGAGAAGCCTCTGTTGTACAAAATGTTTCACATGGTATTTCCCTATGTATTTTGCAGCTTAGCCTGGTAAGGGTTTGTGGGGAAGAATTGGTATTGCACCCATTGTTCGGTTGCTGTTCCCTCCAGAACCATCAAGGAATCAGTGCATTTCCAAACTTGCAGGCAGGTTATGAACAGAGACCAACCCTCGCGAGTGTAGGATTCGATCCTCGGTGAGGATCGGCAGATTTGACCTCGTGACATGCACGGGAAGAACATTTTGATGATGCCAACAGCAGTTGGCGAAACTGTCAATGAAGGTAAAAATATAGTGTTGTGAAAAAAGAAATATGAACCAAAAATATTTTATACCAACACAATGAACACATTCAAGAAAAAGGAAAATCATATACCGGTACATATTCAATACGCTTGCAACATATTTTCTTGTATGTAGATTCAATTGAAATTTGATAAAAGAAAATGTGATAAAAGAACTTACCGTTAAGTGATGGTTTTTTGAAGCTTCCAAATGAGTAGTCAGACGATCCAGATATTTCTAACATGCGTCATAGAACTACCCCACTGTGTCCTTTGCTGGTCCAGGTGAAAAGTGGAAAAGTATACCTCCTAATCCTTCAACATGCGATTTGAGATCTGCTGTGTTGACCTTAATTTAAAGATATTTGTTTTAATATTAATATCATAAAAAGTATCATGTATGTTTTTTTTTATAAAAAAACATCTTAATATGTATACAATATAAATGAAGATGTGAATGAAATAATATAAATTTGCAAGAGAAACTTACTTATAAATACCCTGGGTTTTGCAACTTTCTGAGATCTCCAGTCCCTGATGTCCTTAATTTTTGGAAGGGCTGTGGTATCACACAATTTCTGTCTTCCAGTATTTTGTAAAATGGACTCATATACCAAATCGCATTTGTTATTATGGTGACAAACTGTGTAGCAATGTCAATGCCCTGAAAACCATATTGGAAGTCGTCGAAAACATCAATAATTTCATTATACAATGAAAGTTTTCTGTTGTGTTGTGCCCTGAAAGAAAAAAAATCAAAAGATGTCAAAACACATATCATATTTAATGAAATGCAATTGTTGAATTATTAAAACCAGCAAACTATATAATTCTCTTACTTTTTTTCAGGAAGAATCTTTTTTCGACGGACATTCATTAAGATATCAAAAGCATTCAGATTTGGGTTGCCGCCTGTTTCCTCCTCTTCAGGTTCAAGGGGAGCCATTTGCAATCTCGTGGTCAAATCCTACAATAGTCACTCTTCAGCAAGACTAGTAAGCTAAAGAAGTACTAATCCTCCCCAAAAGTCACTCGTCCTCACAAATTGCCAAACGTTTTTGCACAGCGGCTACTCGTACGTAGGACGGGCGAATTGAATTCAGCGCCCGTCCGCCCCAATTTCTGGACAAGCTGACTAGTGGGAGACTGAGACGCGTGCATGGCTGATCGAGCATGTACTCGAACTCTGACTCCTCGTGACTCTAACTCTAACCCCATTTCTACAATGCATTGTAGCCTTGATAAAAAAGCACTGTACTTTATTTTGTGCGCCCATACCACCGCAGTCACGGATTGATGGAGACTGATTTGGCTTTGTTTTGATACCATCAGGTGAGTCACGGTCAGTAACAAACAAAGCATGTGTTTTGATGTTAACATCATTGCAAAACATAGCTTTATTACTGGTACAAAAGATATTAAATAATGATTATTTGAATTATCATCATAGGAATAATGGACTACGATATACAACTTTTACCCAAAGTGATGGAAGAATTTGTTCTAAAAGGTATTTCGTGAAAATCTTCTATTATCCACTTTTGCCTGTAAGCATAAAACGTAACGTATTTAAAAAGGTAGTGTCAATAAGTTTTTTCTATAGGCCTTGCAAATAACAGCACACATTTTCGGTGACGATATTTTGAACTATTACAATGTGAATGTTGTAAAAATTCTAACACAAGGGGTTTTGTTTAGAAGAACAATATTACAGGATGGCCAGAGCTGATAATTAACTTACCAAACCGTCCAACATGATGGTATTAATAAACTGTATACCAATTTTGGAAAGCTAATGATCATAATTGTATCACTGGAAGTTAGAAAATTCTTGTGTGCGTTTTTTTGTTAAAACCAGACACAACTTAATGGCAGAGTCGATCACACAAACGAATGAATAATCTTGAATTAACATCTATTTTTCTAAATATTTGTTCCTCCTCTATAAGCTCCCCCCCCCACCCTCCACCCCCCCTCCCAGTTTAGTAGTATGCTGATAAAGTAAATTGGAGTGCTTACCAAGTGTTGACTTCAAGCATTACAACCAACTGCCAAAACGCTGCAAACTGATTTAAATCTGCGTCTCTGAAATAATAATTATACAAATGGATGAAATTGTAGCACTAACCTACAAAAATAATTAATTGTCATCACATGCTTATAGCATGCATGATAAAAATAAGCTGGGCTGGGTTGTTCATTATGGGAACGAGTATTTTACTTGAGAAATATACATATTTAGAAAATAATGCATACTTTCAACATGGAGGATTCTTTCTCTAAATCTATAGGGCTATACCGTAGAGCTACTACGGGGAATTGAACTGCAGACTTCGAGAAAGAATCCTCAATGTCAATACTTACACCCAAATGCATTAATTACAAAATGACTATGCTATACGTACTTTGTTGATAACTGTTGGTTAATTTCTGGAGCTTTTGAGTTTGGAAAGAAGTCAAACAGTGGAACTCCATGCTGCAGAGATTCTGGCACGTTATAGTAGACAGCTTGGGATGAAAAACTCTGAAGGTGAACCAGAAGTTGATCGGTGTCACTCATGCTAGAAGAAAAATAGATTAGAGTAAGCAACGGACCCAACCATAACCTTTATTTTAGAGAGTGTGGTATCAAACATTTTCTACTTAATGTAACAATCTTTTAATCAATCAAATCAAATCCCATTTAACATCTTTGTTTCTCAAAGTAGGGGGCGTATGGGGGATTTTTGGTTCAAGTCTACGTGCCCTGGGTCGCAATCATCCGGGTCAATGGTATTTATGTTCCAAACAAGCAGGTCTTTCCACTGCTTCCTCCAAAGATCTATTGATTGTCTCTGGATAATTATCTATGATCAATGTATTATATATGGAAAAAATTCCCACATTTTTGCAAAATATTTATAAACTTATTCACTAATGTTGCACTTATTCACAGATTTGCATTTGAAAATGTACTAGTTTATTAAAAGTACATATACATGACATAAATACAAATATTTTGATTATTTTACTGCAATAAACACAATTTTAAAAGTTAGAAAATATCCTATTTATACAGATCAATGAAGAAGAAAGTACAAGTTGCCTTATATGACAGTATACTTTTATTCCCTATCGCTACTGACATTTAGTTTACATAATAAATGAAGAAGTTTAAAAAGTAACAACATACCGTAAAGTTTCACAATATTTCTTGATTAGGTTTTTCCTTCTATAGGCACTTCTGAATGGAAGAGTTTTCACAGTTCGCAGTACATCATATAAAAACTCATAACTAGCTTCAGCTGAAACCTCAACATGGCTGTGCCTCCTGAAATTTTGAGGGGAAAATGTACCACCATTCATCTTCTACTCATGTCTAGATTTCAAATTAAATCTTTATGGGTATTAACGGTTTCAGGAAACCGTTTACAAATTAAAATGATATCACGTACAGTCAGGTATAGACTAATGAATACATGCTTAAAATACCTCAGTTTATGGTGAGAGTAAAAAATGCATTATTTGCATTGTGCATAATTACTCTGCCAAAACATTGACATAAAATCTTTCCACTATTACCTATAAAAAATCAAATGAGTTCCCAATTCCGCACAACTTGCACACCGAGAATATTAGTATGCTTTCATCTACATATACTGAGACAGCCCCAACTTAACCCTTTTTGATGCCGTGGCCCTACAGGAGCCCAATGTAAATACCCCTCAGTGCCGTGGGCTCCTGTAGGATTTTATTTCAGAAAAACAGTTTGATTTTTGTTCATATTTCAAACAAATACTGTGGTTCTAGTCTCAAATTCTGTGTGTCAAACAACAACAGCTTTACCTTGAGATTTTGATGTATTTCTAGAAGGAAATAAGCAGCATAGTGTTAATATCTTACCTCCCTATTCTTTGAGAACGAATATTTACTCGCCAAACACGCATTGTGCTGCAATTTTGAGCCCTGAAATACTCTTTTATTTTCGTGAGGCAAAACCATGGCTTGTCGTACATCAAATGGAAACCCTGAATCCAGCTTTGCTTTGAGACCCAACATGAAATGTGAACTAGGACTCCAAGGTCATATCACTACATCGAATTTTTAGCCTTGAAAGCGGTATTATTCTTAGGTTCAATCGCCTACAAAACTGCATACTAGCAATAATGACAATAAGCCTTTATCAAGAGCGCCCATTTAATCTATTGCAAAGGCTTTCCGAAATCGTCTAAATGGTAGGATTGCCATGATGTGACGAAATTGAAATTTTTTGAAGAAGAATTATCATATTATTCGTCATGCATGCCTCATCTTTTACTGTATCTTGGATAATCGGATCACAAATAAAGCGTTAAAAAACTACTCAATAAGTGTGGACGCCGATATCTACTATTTCTATCAAAACGGATGATGTGTTTGTCGGGTGATGGAGTGATGCCTGTCAAACCTTCACGGCGATGAAGAAATCAATGTTTGAACATCGTTTTTGCTCCGTAATATTGTAAGTAAAAACAGGCATTATTATGAAATAGGATGGTTTATGTTTTTTCTGGGGTGTATTTCCCGGGGAAAAACCCCAATTAAAAAAAACCTTTGCATTCAAAATTGGTTTGCTGCTGCCTAACCCTTTAAATAGTCAAAATTGAACCTTT
>CM032669.1:51129944-51148717 GCA_019095985.1 Streblospio benedicti
ATACACATCATACCATGAATTCTTTAGATTTAATATTTGAAAAAAACAAACATAATTTTTGGTTATCATACGGTCGGGGTTTTATTATAAATAAATATGCAACGTTATATCACAAATTCTGTACAGTTAATATTGGAATGAATTTTAGCCTGGTTTTCATAACAATAAATGCGTATGTTTGTGCAAATAATACTAGTATGCTTTTAATATATCTACCATTTTCTTCATTTTTCAGGCAGAATATCATATGGTGTTGGTGTTTGCCTTCCAGATCCAGTAGTTTGATAAACTCCAATCTACCTTCTATGAAACAAACATTTTGAATATTATTTATTTATATTTTGTTAAAAGAAATATTTTTCTTAAATATCTATACATTGCAATTTTAAGATGTAATGTTGTGTTGATGTATAGAAATGATTTGTGCTTGTATATTTCTTGCTTGTTTTTACTTTAATATGTCAGATCTAATATTAAATGGCCGATAGACTTTTGGCATACTGTATCAAATAACAGTTAGTTATCAAGTGGGATTATGGTTGTTTGATTAAAATCTACTGTAAAACTAGAATATTTCGTGGCTATTTAATTTTGCAATTTTCATCTATAAAATATTTTGTGACTTATTTAATTTTGCGACTTTGCTTCATCCTGGACCTACTTTACATGGGCTATTAATGTTTGCTGACTATTTGAGTTTTCTTTTTTGCACCCACCCATGAAATTCGCAAATTAAATTGTGCGCTAACATTTCTAGTTTTACAGTAAATGACAATAATAAAGAATACATCTATAAATTAATTACATCTATGAAACTTGACTTTTTTTTAGGTTTTTTTATGTCATAAAAATAACACTAACATTCACTTGAATTGATGTGATTCCAGATCACCCAAACAAAAGTTTAACACATATACAAGAAAAAAATGTTTCTACATATGATGAATGATGAATGACCATCATTAAAAATGTGATTTCATAAAAATATTTATTTTTTTGCCTTTTTGTTACCCTTCCTTACGGCTGGTTTTAGTACCTTTCCGTAACAGATACCACACATAGGACGGACAGTTGCATGTTTAGCATAATATTCTTCAAGTTGCTGCTTTCCCATGATGCCATCCTTATTGCCACAATAATGGCAATAGTCACCTCCAAAATTTGCTGAAAAGAAAACCAAGCAGAAATGTAGTTACGTAAATCATATAATTTTGTAACAGAATAAAGTACTGATATCAATCAATGTAATAAGACAACAAATATCTAAATTTCTTGTCACATACACTTTTCATATCTGAATTTTATGAAATGTGTAAAACACTTTAATATATCACTTTATTAAACTACTTTGAAGAGAGGTGGCTTTTAAGATCAAATATATCATCCTGACAAAACCTACATGAGTAAAACTGTACTTCTATTAGACTTTCACAATTGATTGCCCTCCTGGTGATCATGGTTGTGCTATCTTCCACCAGCTCGTCTCCACAAACATACAAAAGAAACTCTTTGAAGATTTCAAGTTTCCTCTTGTCCTCCTCACTTAGATTAGAAGGGGAGTATACACATCTTGGCTTTTTGCACTCGGAGCAGTCAATGGTGTTTCGTACATTTGCTAAAATGTGAATCAATATTTTGATGAACAGTTTTATAGTAAAAATTAAAACATTTGATTTCTATATCAAATTCAAATTGAAACATACCAGTCACAAGACCTTTGCTGAGTTTATTGTCTTCATCTTTTCCGAAAGGGAGAGCTTTCAGTGAGGGCCTCTGTAGGTCATTTGTAGTTGTTCTGTACAAATCTTTGAAATCCATCCAGTGATCATCATCCTTCAGTGTTGGGTCTGGAAAAAAATCAAAGTCTTTGAACTTTTCACATCGTGGAGGCTTCAGGGTACAGTAGCTACACTTGTCACCTTTGCACTTCATAATCTGAAAATCATAGAAATGTTAATACTGTAAATCCATATTTCCTTGAATGAGTTCATCGTGTTGGTAATTATGTAAATTTATTATTTTCATCTTTCACAATACAAAGAATTTCTAACTCTTTGACAGTTTTGTCTGCTTCTGCAGAGTTAGAGAGAGTGATGGAAGGACTAGAGCTATCAAGGAAGCTGTTCACATCCGGATGCACAGTCAGATCATGAACAGAGACGAGGGGGCCCACAAGCTTGCAAGAGTCTACGACCCAGTGCTTGGCGGGGGATGCAGGCGGGACACGGTTTTTGAAGCCATAAACAAAATGATCTGACATGCGCAGTAGTGAAAGATTTTTTAAAAATGTCTGCAGAAGCAGTTAAAAATTTTGACAATGTAGAAAGTTAGAAATTCTTTGTGTTGTGAAAGATGAAAATAGTAAATTTAAAAAATGTAAATGCATATTGTTTTGCAAATGTAAAATTCATAGGAAAATTCTTTACATACCTAAAATACATTTTTATATCCTAAAATGAGTTTTGTCAAACAAAGGCTCAAAGCAATTTTACAAAATGCTCATATTTGATAAAATACATCTGTCAAACACTTATGAAAAACATGTTTTGATAAGATTCACCATATTTAAAGACTTACTGGAGTCCATTGAACTTCTCAATTATCAAATTCTTGGCCATTTCCATAGACTCAGTCAGCTAGTTTTTGAGCCCCTCGTCGTGAGCTGCCTTCTCCCTGATGTCCTTCATATGGACACATGTCTGACTTAATGCTCTTGGTCTGGCATTTCTGGCCTTGATAACGATGAGACTTGAAGTGCCAAATTGAGAACGCTCGTGCACCTCTCTGCTGGGTTTGTGTACGAATGTTGTGGTGCACATCTTATTGCAATGTATTGATCGAGGTCTAGTGCTATAAATACAGCAATGGCAGCTATTTGAACTGATTTACAAGTATTGTTGTGGTCGGGCCCTCCATCACCGAAAAGAGCCGACAGGTGCAGCTTTCTGTGATCTATTTCTGCTATGGTATCAATTAACTCAGCAGCGTGACAATTAATCTGGCACATCAATGTAGAGTTGTACAGAAGGGATTAATCCACCGACGTGGAAATCATGGTCCAAGGCTAACAATGCGTTCCCTTCAACGACAAGGCTTCTGTTAGACCTTCTGTGTGTTGCTGATATATATATTTCCTGTACTTTGACAGCTCCATCTTGGGTCTTGTACCAATAACAGCATTCTTCAAGAGCAAAGTAGACGTCATGACCCTGCAGTACATTTGCATAGGAAGCTGATTTCCACTCATCTCTGAGAAACTGTAGAAGAGCTATTTTGAAGGATGCTGAAAGAAGAGCTTGATTGAAATCAGCAGGTCTACGTTGAGATGCCCCAGTGATCTGAAACTTGCCTTGGTAATTTCCTCTTTCCTGCCGCTCATGTCCTTAAATGGATGGACCATCAGAATATGTGTCGCACACAATGTGGACAAGTCTAGCAATACCATCAAAAGTTGGGGGAGTTCTGGCAAGGTACGCAGAAAGAATATGGCATCTACAATGTAGGCATCTATCTGACTAGGATCATTGTTATCAGACACCTTTGCTTCCAGCTTCTTCAAGAGAGCAGACTTGTCAGTTTTGTTCATGGCTCCACTGATGTGAATAATGTAAATGGGACCTCAGTAAGTGGAAAGGGGAGAACTTAAGAAGCTAAATCAAGCTTTTTGGTGACAGCAAGATAAAGCAACCTACCAAAGATATCACGTGTGTAGCGAATTCCCTGATGGTTCTGGAATCCGTGCATATCCGAGCTTGCAGGCAGGTTATGAACAGAGACGAGAGGGGCCACCAACTCTCGCGAGAGTACGATTCCATCCTCAGTCAGGATCGGCAGATCATTTGGAGTGGGCGAAACTGTCAATGAAGGTAAAAATATAGTGTTGTGAAAAAAGAAATATGAACCAAAAATATTTTATACCAACACAATGAACACATTCAAGAAAAAGGAAAAATAGGAATTGTTGATGGACAGAATTGTTGACGGACATTTTTTATATGGACCCCTGGGGAGCCAATTTTACGCCTAGAGGCATGATTCAAATATGATATCATGATGAGATAGGCAAATAAGTTGTGTGCAAGTTTGGTGAAAATCAAATGAAAAATGAAGAAGATTCAATCGGCGAAAGGTGAAAGCTCACATGCTGTTTCACAATTTGAAAAAAAAGAAAATGTGATAAAAGAACTTACTTAAGTGATGGTTTTTTGAAGCTTCCAATTGAGTGGTCAGACGATCCAGATATTTCAAACATGCGTCATAGAACTGCCCCACTGTGTCCTTTGCTGGTCCAGGTGAAAAGTGGAAAAGCATACCTCCTAATCCTTCAACATGCGATTTGAGATCTGCTGTGTTGACCTTAATTTTAAAAAAAAAAGATATTTGTTTTAATATTAATATCATTAAAAGTATCATGTATGTTTTTTAAAAAATATCTTAATATGCATACGATATACATGAAGATGTGAATGAAATAATATAAACTTGCAAGAGAAACTTTCTTATAAATACCCTGGGTTTTGCAACTTTCTGGGATCTCCAGTCCCTGATGTCCTTAAATTTTTGGAAAGGCTGGGGTATCAGACAATTCCTGTCTTCAAGTATCTTATAAAATGGACTTGTATACCAAATTGCATTTGTTAATATGGTGACACACTGTGTGGCAATGTCGATGGTCTGAAAACCATATTGGAAGTTGTCGAACACATCAATAATTTCGTTATACAATGAAAGTTTTCTGTTGTATTGTGACCTGAAAGAAAAAAAATCAAAAGATGTCCAAACACATATCATATTTAATGAACTGCAAATGTTGAATCATTAAAACCAGCAAACTATATAATTCTCTCAGTCTTACTTTTTTTCAGGAAGAATCTTTTTTCGACGGACGTTCATTAAGATGTCAAAAGCATTCAGATTTGGGTTGCTGCCTGTTTCCGCCTCAGGTTCAAGGGGAGCAATTTTCACTAAAATGTGATGTCCGAGTAGATCTTTTATTGTTTTGAATGGTGTGGTCCCTTGCACCACAACTTGATCTATAATATCAAAAGCAAACATTCATGTGTAAGATTGCGTATACATGCTGTCAATGCAGTCCAAAGTTTATAAAAAAAATATATATATATTTTCTTTAATAGCGACCGCTCAGGGAACTGTAATATGACTGAGAACCAATCTCCAATATTACCTACAGATTGATATCAAATTTCTGAGGCGGAAGTAAGTAACGTTTGCGAGGGGCCGCCAATTACTAGATCTAGAATTTAAAAAAAAAAGACTGCTACGGGGCCGTCAGGGGCCTAGAGAATACGGCCCGAAGGCAGATGCTGCTAGTAATAAGAACATTCATAAACAGAAAGGAACCTTGTGAATCCCAGTTTTTACCCAGAATCTAGCCAGAGCGGCTGCATTGACTAGTACATGTACTATCAATATTATTAATGTTTAAATAATAACCTATTACCTGAGGATGAGCCTGAGCTTGCTTGATCCACACAAATTTCTTCCACACTTGAACCTAGATTCCAAGATTCTATTGTCGATTGAAGTGTTGATTGAAGATCTACACACACTACTTTATTTTCGAGAACTTTGAACTTTGAACTTTCACCACTCTTAATCTTTCTAACAACCTTGAAGTGGAAATAATCCATGGTTTATTAAATTGGGGATGACTTTTAACAAATCAGGGCTTCCGCTGGTTTACCCTACCATTTCATGAAAACCGCGATTCGATGGTACAGTTACTCATATTATTTGCATTCGCAGCGGTTCGCTGCAAGTTTAGAAACCAACAAAGTAAAACTCGACAATAGACGGTCATGTGATTGCATATGGTGATCGTACAAAAAACAAAAAAATGGCGGGTCTGTGACAGGATTCGGCCGATATTTGATTAAAAATGCAATTTTCGGAGCGCTATCATTGGAATTTTAATAAAATAACACCAAAGTAAGTTTTTTCATCTATCGGGTTCCATCTAGACCTATCGTCGCTACCGTCAAACGATTTATATAGTTACGGTCCCCTAAGATCCACTCTGGCACACTCACCTCTGCTCTGTCTCCCGTCCTACTGCTGCGTGTTTGTTCCTTGCGGTGCCGGTTCGTGCCCTGCCAGCCGGAGCCTGTTTACGGGGAGCGACCACAGACAGACCGGCGTCTGACACCGCAAAGTCCTAGACAACATCCAATCAATTATGCCGCATTCTCGTGCTTTTTCTAATCTGCATTTTTCTGAACTCATAAAGATACGAGATTCCCATATTGAAAATTCACTCAAACGGACGTTTCCAGTCGTAGATCACGGTACATACCAGTCGAACGCTCGGTCTACTAAAAATGTTCCGCTTTCACGACTGGTAAATACGACTGGGAATGTCCATTAGAGAGAATTTACCATATGGGAAGCACGTACTTTCGACTTAGGAAAAAACACATGGGTACATCAAAGGCAACTGCATCAATGGATTTGATCAACTTTTAGAAAGTGTCTTTGAAAAGATTTTTTATTCATTCTTTCATTATTAATTTTCTCAAAGTTCCTTTTAAAAGACACAATCCACAGCTCACATCCATAGATGCAGTTGCCATTGGTTACAAGAACTATCTGGTGTCCTCTTGGAGCAGAATGTACCCGGTAATCAATACATCAAGTTTGCATTGTGAACTGGAACTATGGTATATTTAGCTAAACTGTAATATCCCAGATAATCATGTTCAAGATCACTATTGGAAGAAAATAAAAAGGCTTAAGCAGAAGTGAACGGAAACATACTGGTTTATAGAGGTTATACTATTCAGTTTTTCACATACATACTGCTTTCCACTGTAAATCTCTTTATGTTCACTGAAGTTCAGAATATTGTTATTGTTCTAGCTGTACAGGTATCAATAAAATTGATAGCTTCATTTCAAAATCTATAGTTTTAAGTTTTGTCTGTATATTGTTTTTAACGTTGGTGTTTTAATTTGAAAAGGAGACTTTACAAGCTTGAAAAACATTTAAAGATTAATATTCTAAATTCAAGCTTTTAAAATTTCATTTTAACTTTCAAAAACATGAATATACAGGCAAAACATTAGACTAAAAATTATAGAATGAGACATAGAACTAAAGCCAACTATACAGAATAAACAATGGTGTATGAATGGTATTTTATATATAAAACTTACTTCATTGACACTGATATTGTTCCTGGTTTCTTCTAAGACTGGAACCTGCAGTAAAATAAGATTCAATAATATATGCTTACATCCCATTTCCTAAAAGATTCATATTGTGATTACAATAAGTATGTGTTCGAATATCAATTTCTATTATTTTCTAAAACTTGTAGAACACCAATCTCACAATTCAGCTATAAGTTACACACGATTTGGTTAGGGTTTTTTTCATTACCAGATTATTAACTATCTACAACAACATTAACATTATGGATGAAGTACAGTGTAACTATAAAAGGCCTTATAATAAAAATATCACAAAGATGCCTGCTTGCCATTACCAACTAATATTAGAATCAAATCTATTTACCTTAAATGAACACATATTCTATATGTGTGTGTTTCCCAGTGCTTGCGGATACATTTTCAAACTTCTCTCTCTCGCCGTTGGTAGAAATATGCTTGCTAAAAGACGAGAGAGAAGTTTGAAAATGAACACATATTCATTATATAGTTTTACTATAAAAAAATGAATATACCAATGGATAGATGTAAGGTACTAGTTTACAAACCTGCATTTGTTTTCCTATAGATTTCAAAACTCTCCGTTGGTGACCAACATAAAAGTGATGGAACTAATGCAAGAATTCTATGACAGCATCTCAGTTCATCGTGGCCTCTCTAAATATGAATGGAATTACATTTTCACTAACACTCTAATGTCAGTTAAAAATAAATATCTATAATACTTCCCCTCCCTTTGCAAAAATCACTGTACATCATTGTATATGAATAATGTATGATCATTTTCTAAAAACAAAATTTTAATTAGTTTGAAAATTTAATACAAAATCATAGTGTTAAATACCTTATTTGTATGAAGAAAGTATCTCCATAAGAGATGTGGTCTCCAACAGATAACGATCTGCCATTGACCTACACCAGATCCATCCATCACGACTTTGAAGACTTCCAAGAACCAGCAAGTTGAAAAGAAGGTCGTCCATTCCTTCTTCCACCTATTCAGGTCATATATAAATACAGTTTTCTAAACATTCAAGGCGTGCTTGATTTGGGGAGTTAAGTTTGATAACTAAATGGTAAGCAACACATACAGCATTTTATGAAAAAGCACTATGTCTCTCACTCGAGTATATCCTACCATTTACAAATGCCAAAGTCAAAATACAAACAGCAAATCAAAACCTGCTCATTTGCATATTCCTTAAGAATCAATTGCCTGCATGAGAAAATGGTTTTACATTGTATCATAGAGCTGTTCTCAATAAACATCATACTAATTCATCTTAAAATACCTCAAGAGCTAAATCAATGTGAAATATCCTGGGTGCCAAGAGTAGCTGTGTATCCCAGAAGCATCTCAAGAACGTCTTCTTTGTTTATAACCTTCAAAAAAATCTTTGATAAAATTATTTGACTAAAATATAATCTTTAATATTCATACACTTCTTTCATAAAAACTATTCAGTGAAAAAAATCTTTGTTTCCATATTTGTTACTTTATACAGTTACATATATTGATGAATAAGATCTATTTGATGAAGAACTTAAATTTATAGAAATAGATGACCTTTTCATGTAAAGGAACTTTCACTCTCCAGTCATTCCGATCACGTCTTGGAATTTTTTTCTCATCATATCTTCAAATCTTTGAATATTTAGAAATTTTCCAACACCAGTTCTTCTTGATTTTATTACATACATGTATATGCAAGATCTTTCATTGAAAATTAAATCCACACAAATACTTAAAATGATCACAACAAATGCTCTCAAACTAAAAGCACTAATTAGCAATAGCCGTTTACATTGTTTCATATCTTGATCAACATTTCTTTCATTTCAATTGATCTTAAAAACTACTATGGAAACTATGTATTTGATTATGACTTTGAGTTTTGAAAAAAACAGTGATAACTTGACTAACTACATGCAATAGAACAGAATGCATTGAATTAATGTTTCAGTAGCTGTTATTTCTGGAACAGAATCTACTTCTCTGGATCCACTTGTCCTGCAGGCCTGGCTCACTTTGCAATGATTTTTCAAATATGCACAAACAGACTCCTCTCCCAAGCGTGGAATCTGGCCAACACGGTAACGGTCCAGAGAGGTCACCATTCACGCCTTGTTCTCTCTCTCTTGGTTACATATCACCACCAATTTATAATCTACAATGAAACATTATTGCAAAAAATCACGTTCAATATTCTATAAATTACTATAAATACTATAATAATATAAAAACTGGTATAAAAAAAGAGCATGCTCTGTAGAGCTTCAGTAATAGTAAATAATATGTAAGAACACCTTTCATTACATGTACTTATTCAAAGTAAACTTACATGTACATGCATTGTAAAACTCCAGGATTGAACCAAAAGCCAAAATTACATTTATTCAAACATCATTTGGTAATTTTATTCCATCAATAATCATCAACAAATCTCACCTGTTGAAACTTTCATGCATTTTTCAAGTGCTCTCACTGCTAGATGAGCCTGATCGTAATCTAGTAAATCAGCATTTACTAAGCAAAATATTTTGCCTTGTTTCTCTTCTCCAGTCACTCTTCTCCACAGAAATTCAACCTACCAATGTAAGAAAAATTCTAAAACTAGGAAACTGATCTTTTCCTACCATATCAAAATTCTGAATTGCAGAAAAATTGATTATCCATTTATCATATAATAAGAATTATATCAAATTTTACTTAACCATTGGCCTCCTAGCCATGGCCTTTTAAAAAATCCTTGTGATAAAAGGTTGTATCATAAAATTCCAATTGAAACCAGTTTTACCTGTTCTGCTGTTGTGTCTGATGTACATAATAGTATCTCATCGCATGTTCGCAAAGGTAAAGAATCCGCTTTTCCATACAGTAGTTGGATACACATCCCCTATACAAAAATGTCCAGATTTGACATGGCAAGCCTTGACAAACATAATATGATTCAACATCCACATTCACAAAAATACATCATGTACAAAAATACATCATGTATCATAATTACAGTCCCACATATTGAAAGATAAGAAAACCTACCTGAGTTACATACTATCAGATTTGGTTTGCCACTCTTTATGTAAGGAGGTAACTCTCTAAATATTTTTCTCAATTCACAAACAGAAATATTGCTTTGAAAATAGATGTGTTTTTAGGCAACTTATGGGCATACATTCTTCATAAATTTAAAGAACATCAGGAACTTGTAAGTCTTTTTAGGAGCATAAAATTGAAATGGGAATTAGGAAAAGACATAATTGTGATAAAAACTAATGGTAAATAAATTACTGATAATGCCACTGTGATTAATAAAAATATTTACCATTTTGTGCCAACTGAACAAGAATCAGTCCCACGTGGTGTAGACTCACATAATCAGCAGCACTTCTGTCAACTTTTGTATGGTGCCCTGACCACAATCGCTCCAGAGCATGCTGCAGGCTCCTTTAATTTAAAACCAATATAAATGCAAATACAGAAATTTATTTTGAAGAATTGGTGATGATGATATGTAAATGCTATTTTCAGTTAACAACTTTATGTTAATAACACCTAACCCTATACATTTACAACACAGATCCACAGTGGCAAAAACTTCCGGTTCACTTTCCCACATCACCTGTTCCAGGAGATCCAGGATGTACAAGTTTTACAAAAGAATATCATTGTGATAATGATTATTATTGTCCGATTCTCTGCTGTATGAATTAAATTGAAAATTGTAAGATTTGTTTTATGAATGATTTCGGTGCTCAAGCACCCTCCTCGGACATAATACTAAGGTTTTCAGGATATCAGAGAAAGGTGTTTAAGCACCGGAAACATTCAGAAAGCAAATTTTACAATTTTTGATCGTATCCACACAGCAGACATCAAACAATAATCATGATAACTGCTGCTGCTCAACTTGTGAATTTAACAAATATCATTCTAGTGATTACTGTATTAAAAAAACACTTCCAAGCTTTCATAACTTTTATCAACTTTAGCCATGTCATCATGAAATAAGTTAATGTACAAGTTTTACAAAAGAATATCATTCTAGTGATTTATACTGTATATAAAATTTTAAAAAATCACTAAATGAGCAGTAACATTAGAGAAGAAATTTACCTCCTTATTCTTAGATGTAAAATCAGCTCTTTTATTTCCAGCCTTCAGCATTGATACAAATTCTTTTCATCTCTTCTTTTCAGTTTCACTACAAAGGCAAAAAGTTGATTACTTTGGGTCAAAATATCAAAACTTTGGAAATTTTGCAATGATTTCAATGCTCGTCGCGATGCTAGTACCAAATAACCTAAGACTTGTTTCTCCAAAACATTTTTGAAAAATTCTAACAGGAAATTTATCTCTGCAGAAATATTTTGCAGAAATAATTTCTAAGCCACTTGGAACTAGAATCCAGAGGAGAATAAAATTCTAAAGTTTTCACGTATTTTGGCCCACCCTTGTGTTATTTAGCGAGCATTTGCACAAATATTAACTAATATATCCAATAAATCTGCGCAATTTCTACACCGTATGAAACAAAGAGTCTTGTTTTCTCACATTTAAAATGTTTTTCCTATTACCTGTCAACAGTTTTATCAGTCAATTTCCTCTTTTTAGCGGATGTTGGATTTTTCCCTACGTTTGCTGCTGATGGTTGAGACGGTTTCTTGCTTGGTTCTACCGAAAACAATGACACACTAGCTTTAATAATAATCATAAATATTTGCAGAATTTCTATATGTCATTCGTGACATTTAGTACACAGCTTCATGTCTCATTTCAAATTATATTAATTTTATTTTCTTTATATGTGTTCAAAGGTTGAAAAAGAGTACATTTTTTTTCTGAAGGGCTATGAATAAAATAAAATAAATATACTTCAAAATGAAGAATTTCTGTTCTAATTACTTTCCTTCAATTCAACCAGAGATCATATGTGGTAGTATATATAATATGTGAGATTTGATTTAAAACTGTGCTGAGTTTCGACCTTTCTTTCTTTTTATTAAGTTTCTTTTTCTTTTTTTTTAAGATGAAGAAATTTCATAATGACAAGAAGTTGAAACACAGTCAGTGTTATTGACAAAATCTTTGGATTCTTTTTGGACTCTATTCGAACCTTTGAACAGCTATGAAAAAAATGAATATAATCTAAAATCATATGTGGAAGAAATGTGCGATTCACCTTTTCTTGCCGTGTTGTCAACCTCTGTGCGGTCCGTGCACTCGCCGCGGGGGTTTTACTGGGGCTGTCGGTCGCAGCGGGAGTCTGCTCGGTATTCACATTACTAAATTCAATACTTGACCGGCAGCTGGTCCTCTCATTACTGCTGTGTGTGAACGGCGTCACTGCTGGTGAAACGCTGGTCGAAAAACACAACTTGGATTTGATTTCTAAAATTCATTAGTTAAGTATTTTTGAATAAACAAATCCTGTTTTATGTGCTGATAAAAAATCCTTGTATCTGCAGTTACGACAGTAAAACACAACAGTATTTAGATAACATAAAGTGTAGCTTACAATTTCCTGTGTGGGTGATTAGCATTGTGCACTGAATGAGCTGCTGCCGATGCAAGCATATGAGAAATGATCCATTGATTGTCAATAAGTGGGCCAATGACCTGGTATAAAATGTAAACTGGTGAGAGAAAGACTTGGATCATGACTATAAACCATGGACAGAAAACGTTTAAATATTGTCGCATTAAATATTGGAAAAGTCTACCTCTACCAATACGAAAGTCAAACTGTTTGGTGTCTTTTAAATCAAAATGTAAGAAATATTATATGGACCATTTTATAAAAGAGTAATAAGAATATAGTTGTCAAAAGGATAATCAGTATTAATGTAATCATTATGTTCTATGGCATTATCATTTCTAGTCAGTTGTTTTTCCATGTTTCACTGAGGTCCACAATGGAAATAAGACTCTCCATTTTAAATGGATATCTTTTTAGTGCTCCTTGTTTGTCACATGGTTCATTTCTTTATTCTATCTGTATATCTCTATTCAATTTTACTTCTATTTATATTTTTTACCTATTTGTAATCTTTTATTTACTTTGTTGTATTAATATGCCTGTGATAAACGAAATAAATCAAATCAAATCAAAAACCACCACATTCACATCAACATTTACTGAGGCTGGTTCTATCCTCTGTCGCGTGGCGCGGCTCTCTGGCTCCTCAGCCTCTCTCTGGAACCCCTCGGTGGTGATGAGGTCCACCCTGCGCGGCTGTGTGCCGCCTCGCTGCGACAGCGGGGTGTCTTGGGAGGCAGAGGGCTGCTGAGACAGCTATGGGAAGAGACTTTACAGTTATTATTGGATTTTTTTCTGTACTCAGGATGCCCCAAATTAGTATTTTAGGGGTATTCTGTGGTGGAACGGCAAACGGTCTACAAAAATACTGGGTGTAAAAAGACATCCATAATATGCGCAGAACTGATATGTATGTATTTCTGCTATAATGTAACCAATATTCAGGGCTTTTAACACCAATCACAAGCACACATATCTATGTTGGGATGCAGTTCCTGTGCTTTTACTTCATAAAAAGTAATTATTAACGAGAAATACCAAAGTGGGGAAATCTGTATTTTGAAGGTAGAATTAGTATTTGGGTATTTTGGGTCGGAAATCTGTATTAATACCCGGCATATCGGTATTACTTGGCAACCCTGTATCTGATCTTTAAAAGCAAAGCCATTAAATATTAAGATATCTGTAATTAGGTAGATGCGGTTTCCAGAGTCTCGACATATGTCAGTCTCTTCACAGTTCACAAGTATATTTTAGTGACATGACGAGACTCTGACATATGTCAGAGCTTTGACCGCATCGACGACATTATATACCAAACCTGTACTCTAACATAGGAATTTTTGTCTTGTTTTCAGTTTTCAGCTCTGAGATATGTCATCGCGGAATAATATGTTTAGTCCGTTTTCCGGGCGTAATAGAAGCAATGATACCCATTCCATGAAATATCCCTTTGCCGTCAAGAGTGATAATATTGTGGTCCACATTATCAGCAGCAAAGAGGACAGCCATATCCAACAAATCTACATCACCACCTAAAACATCAGGCTCACACAATCTGCGGCATTTTTTTCAAATCTCATCACTTCAGTGTAGGAAGAACAGAATCCCATTTCGTGTAGAGTATGAACAATGAGCCTTGAACGATAGAGATGATGGATTTGCACAGCTAGTCCTATTTGTAGTGGTGCAATAATAGATCTTGGGCAAACTGCTTGAATTATGGCTTGACCAACTGCCGCAACTTTGCATCTTGTTTCTTTCTCCAGAAACAATATCTCCAACGCTGTCCGCAGACTAGTCGGAATGAACGACAGAGCTGAATCAAGGTTTAAATCACCAGAACTTGAATACTGATTTGTCACTGTAGACACCTGAGATTTTATGTCACTTTTGATTAATTTAGCAGCAGTCTCAATGATAGCACGTTTCTGAGACTCTTCATCACCTTCCTGACACTTTTGCTTGTAATATGACCTCAGAATCAGTGACGTTTGTTCTCTCATCGTTACAATACTGTCCACGCCTTCGCTTTCACAAAAATTAATCGAGTCCTTAAAATGATCATGCTTTTTCAAACTGTAGGTGTCGTATTGTTCTGAATCTGGATTACAAAGATAACATTTCATCATACGTTTCAAAGATGTAACAGTTAGTTGTTTCACTGTTGTTCTTAAGCACACATTTTCTGAAAGGCTTCCTGCTTGTCTTCATCAGCCACACTTTTCGCTTTGAATCAGAGGTATTCTGAAACTCTAGAGGCACAGACTTGAAGGACCGGAAATTTTCACTACATGAATGATGATAAAGTCCATCTGCTGCATGTAAATCTCGTAAATAATTATTCAATCCGTCCCTTTACAGAAAGACCCCAGTGATCTGAGCGGGATTCACAAACCTCCAAAATTGTCTCCACAAATTTGTCCGTCTGTACCCTGCTAAACTGTTCTTTGGCCAGGTCAATTGTACATGCACACAATATGCAATCTTTTGTGCTGTCAAAACCTCCACTTGATAGTCTTGTGGTTCGTTTTGTTGGCACAGAACCACTACTTTTTTTTGTAAGTTAGCTTTTAATATTTTTTTCATTTATATACTGTTGACGACAGCTTTTATGTACCTTAGTGTTGACTTCAACTACAAGATAATCATGACATTCCGCTTCAAACTGGCATCATTTATATTTTTTGCCCCATTCATTTGCATTGCAACCCAGTTATCACTGTAATCATCGATGTCACCCTTACAGATGGAACATAAAGCTTAACCGGGCGTACATGAACTCATTGTTGAATAAAGTATGAAAAAGAGTAATGTAATAAATATGTCTTATACATTTGTTGGTGAGTGAACCAAATGAAAAATTCATAAATGCATGAAGGATCTGCCCTCAAAATCTGCATTAGATCCCAGTATCATTTATTAGATGGAGGTGGGATATATACAGCATTCAACACATTCTTCAGGACAATTTATAGAAAATTTCCATTTAAGCTGTAAAATAATGGACCCTTTTAATTTTTAATAGTCTTAATGAGTTCCTTGCCCCACAATACCTGGATTTAGACACCAAGATCATCAACTTGGTACGGATAGGTACATAGTTATATATGACCATTAATAGGTTTGGCAGCCATCTTGGACGCCATCTTGAAAAACACACTTTTCTGACTGTCCTACTTTGGTAAACTTTTAGTATGTTATAGAGTAAACTAATCCCTACTAGAATCAGTTGAGAAACCTTTTGTAGCAATTTTTGGGGGGTTAGGGGTAGTTTTGACATATATTGACTCAACTAATAGATCTTTGAAGAAGTCCTAATATTAAAGTTTAACTTTATCTCTATTTCATTGAAAAAAAGTAGTGAAGAACTTAAATTTCAGAATTTCACAAAACTATTTCAATAATAAACGATACTAAATTTAAAGAATAATTTAAGATAATTATTGGAACCATTGCTGTGTTCTACACGAGGCTGTTTTCTCAACAGCTTCTTCGGGCGGAATGAAACATGGCGGTCATGTGACCAATTCAGGGTCCGTATTCTCGTACGTTTCGGTACGCCGAATCGGCCATTTTTCGCCGAATTGGTCACCGAATCGACATATCCTATTCTCAAAACATTCGCAGCAGCGAAAACGTTATTTTAACTGCCGATTCGTGCGACACCTAAATAGGTCTCGCACGATAAAAGAAAATGGCTAACATCGTTGTCAATAATATTTTATTTCATCAAAATAAGGATAGGATTTATCGCCATGACAATGACCCCTTCGTAACTCTGACAGAGGAAGAAGTTAGAAGTAGATACCGATTCAATAGAGACGGAATAGCTGAGCTAGAAAGAATTATTGGAGGAAGACTACAGCGTTCAACAAGACGAAATCATGCATTGACCCCAAGACAGCAAATTTGCTCTGCCTTCGCTTCTATGCATCGGGTTCATTTCAGGAAGTAAGTTCACATGATTCTTTGTTTACAAAATACAGTCAGCGTCACCCAGTTTTTACACAACGTTCTCATTCATATAAGAAATATTGATTTTTGAGTACTATATATGGTGGACATGCATGTTAATTAATATTGTTTGTTCATTTTACCACAACTTAAACATAAAGTTCAGTTAAGAAGTCGCACAAAGTTGCATATGAGGATACATAGATTTTGTGGATGAAGTGTTTAACAGTTCTACGTCTCCTACTGAGGATAACAAATCCTGTCACCTATGGCTGTGAGAAGGCACTATGTACATTTATTAAAAAAAATGACATGTTGCAATTCGTGTGATAGATGGTGGCACTATGAGTGTACTATGCTACCGGCGTACATGAAAGAATATACCAAATTGCCCAAGGTGAAAAGGTGAAAGCGAGTCGAAATGAAATTCACATAATTACTGAGGGCAGAGATAGATCTAGATCAATAAAGATACTAAAAACATAGATCCAGAACTATGAAGAAACTCTGATTTCCAAAGATCAAGTCATAAAAAGTTAGAGAATGATCTAGAGAGTCTACATCTACGCCGGAGGTCAGAACAAAGCGACCCAAGTACACCAAAGGCCATATCAGAGGTACAGGAGGTGTCCAAGTCTAACCCCAATCAGCTAGCTACTGCTACATTTGGTCCTTCACGTGTTAGTCATGCTAATCGTAACAAATCAAATGCACTATTCATTGGTAACTCTCACACTGAATACATTTATTCTGATAAGCTTCAGATTAATGATCATGTAATCCAAAAAGTCAAGTCTGACACGTCGGATGAAGCTAGTGATACTATACAGGATCACGTTAATGCAGACACTGTTGCCACCGTCCTGCAAATTACTGATAACAATATTAAGTGTGATGATGTTGCAACGGCTTGTGAAAAGACTGTGACATTGATAAACCAAATTCATTCTATCAACTCAACCCGATTGTATTATCGCAAACCTTGCCACGTTTGAAGAGTAAAAAATCAGTTATATGATTTTCTCTAAACATTTCTACTAATCTTCAATCTCAAGTAAATATTGAAACCAATTTTGGTTCTGTCAAACTTTCTAAATACAAGAGATTAAGTTTTTTAAAAACCATGTTATTTATTACTTTATTGCAGTACTCATGTACTTAGCCTAACTAAAAGTATCTAGGACCAATTCACAGATCACATTAAGGACCATAAACTATAACCACGATCCTGGATAGCTCATAACACCATGCTACTAACTTTGCAAATTCTGACCCTTGTAAGCTAAACTGAATAGACTGACATTCTTTAAATTCAAGCAAGAGGTAAAAGCATGATTTACATTTGTCATTATTATGTCAATTTTTCTATTTCAGTGTTGCCTTGTTATTCCGGCCTGTTGTATTCTTCACAATATAAGAATTGAACAAGGGATCATTGATGTCATTGAAGATCCTGAAGAAATTCCATTTTGCATTTGTAGCAAAAAATTAAAAGGGGAACGGGTTTTTTTACCGGCCCCAAAGCAATTTTTTTCAGAACTAAAACCCCAAAAAAATTTTAAAAAAGGTTTTTCAAATTTTTAGATAAAAAAAATATTTAAATTTTTTTTGTTGATTTATTTTTTTAAAAAAAAGAAGAATTTTTGGATTTAAAAAAACTTTTTGTTGAATAAAAATAAAATAATTTTTCGTATTAAAATATTAAAAGGGGAAAATTTTAAGTTTTTATGAGTCTTTTAAAGAATAGTTAAAAGAAAAAAAATTTTTTTAGGGAAGTTTAAAAAATTTTAAAAATCATTGCAGAAACTTTTAGGTTAAGGGAAATTTTAAAAGGGGCTTTTAAAAAAAAGATTATTCCCTTTTGGGGGGGAACCCCTTTAAGAAAATTTAAACAAAAAAAACAAAAGATAAACCTAGATAAATTTCCTTGAAACAAACCAAAAAAAAAATTTTTTTTAAAAAATTAGAAAAAAAAATTTAAAAAAAAAACCCTTTTTGAAACAAACTAATTTTTGTTTTTACAAAATAAATAAATAAATTTTTAAAAAAAATTTTTATTTTTAAAAAAAAAAACAAATTTTAAAATTTT
>CM032669.1:51158439-51183331 GCA_019095985.1 Streblospio benedicti
TTAATAGTATAATACAGTGTCCCTCTAACCACCTGTATAAGGTGTGTGATTCACTTAAATCTAACTTCTCACTATGCGTGATTGTGAATCAGAATTTAATTTTAAGCTTGCTCAAAATTTTTATAGAGCTCTGTATAAAATCATTTATTTCAATCTTCAAACTATTAAAAAAAAAATTAACATAGAAGTAGGTGACGTCCTTCTGACACTCGATTTTAATTTCAGTATGTAAATTTGCCAGTCGCTGATTCGCCATATTTCTTAACCAACAACACATGAATGAAATGTTATATTTTCATTTTACGGGCTTCAAGGATCGCTACCTAAGAATGAAATATATATATTATTCATTTAATATTATTAAGATAATATAATATCTTTATATTTATTTAATATCATATATTAAATATATATATTTTCCTATAAGATCCACTGTGACTCTGCTCCGTCTCCCGTTCTGCTGCTGCTGGTTTGTTCCTCGCGGCGCCGGTTCATGTCCTGCGGGCCGGAGCCGGTTTATGCGGAGCGACCAGACGGACCGGCGTCTGACACCGCAAAGTCCTAGACAACATCCAATCAATTATGCCGCATTCTTGTGCTTTTTCCAATCTGCATTTTTCTGAACTCGTAAAGATACGAGCTTCCCATATTGAAAATTCACTCAAACGGACGTTTCCAGTCGTAGATCACGGTACATACCAGTCGAACGCTCGGTCGACTAAAAACGTTCCGCTTTCACGACTGGTAAATACGACTTGGAGTGTCCATTAGAGTGAATTTACCATATGGGAAGCACGTATTTTTGACTTAGGAAAAAACACACAAAAGCAGTATTATATTACTAAAGCCCACTACAGAATAAACAATGGTGTATGAATGGTATTTTATATATAAAACTTCATTGACACTGATATTGTTCCTAGTTTCTTCTAAGACTGGAACCTGCAATAAAAGAAGATTCAATATGCTTACATCCCCTTTCCTAAAAGATTCATATTGTGAATACAATAAATTGGATCTCATCTGTTCAAATAATAATTTTTATTATTTTCTAAAAAACTTAGAACACCAATCTCACAATTCAGCTATAAGTTACACACGATTCGGTTGGGGGGTTTTTTCATCACCAGATTATTAACTATCTACAACAACATTAACGTGAATACAAGTCTTCCACCTACTGTCCAAATGATGTGAATATTGTTTGTCTTTGAGATTTTGACTCAAACACATGACTTAATTGTTGTAATATTTGGAAAAACAGCCAATTTGTGTGATTGGTAATTCTATCAATTTCTTGCTTCCAAGCTTTCATAACTTTTATCAACTTTAGCCATGTCATCATGAAATAGTTCAATGTACAAGTTTTATAAAAGAATATCATTGTGATTATGATTATTATTGTTCGATTCTCTACTGTATGAATTTGAAAATTGTAAGAATAAATGATTTTTAGCCACCCTCCTTAACATAATACTAAGGTTGTCAGTATATTAGAGTAAGGTGTTTAAGCACCGAAGACATTCATAAAGCAAGTTTTACAAATTTTGATCATATCCACACAGCAGACATCAGACAATAATCATGATGACTGCTGCTGCTCAACTTTTGAATTTAACAAATATCATTCTAGTGATTACTGTATTAAAAAAAAAAACACTTCCAAGCTTTCATAACTTTTATCAACTTTAGCCATGTCATCATGAAATAGTTCAATGTACAAGTTTTACAAAAGAATATCATTCTAGTGATTACTGTATATAAGAATTTAAAAAAATCACTAAATGAGATTTACCTCCTTATTCTTAGATGTAAAATCAGCTCTTTTATTTCTAGCCTTCAGCATTGATACAAATTCTTTTCTTCTCTTCTTTTCAGTTTCCCTACAAAAGCAAAAAGTTGATTATTTCGGGTCAAAATATCAAATCTTTGGAAATTTTGCAATGATTTCAATGCTTTTCGCGATGCTAACCTAAAACTTGTTTCTCCAAAACATTTTTGAAAAATTTTAATGGGAAATTTACCTCTACAGAAATATTTTGCAGAAATAATTTCTAAGCCACTTGGACCTAGAATCCAGAAGACCATAAAATTCTAAAATTTTCATGGATTTTGAGCCCCCTTGTGTTATTTAGCGAGCATTTGCACAAATATTAATTACCATATCCAATAAATTTGCGCAATTTCTACACCATATGAAACAAAATGTCTTGTTTTCTCACATTTAAAATGTTTTTCCTATTACCTGTCAACAGTATTACCAGCCAAATTTCTCTTTTTAGCGGACGTTGGATTTTTCCCTACGTTTGCTGCTGATGGTTGAGAAGGTTTCTTGCTTTGTTCTACCGAAAACAATGACACACTAGCTTTAATAATAATCATAAATATTTGCAGAATTTCTGTCATTCGTGACATTTAGTACACAGCTTCATGTCTCATTTCATATTACCGGTATATTCATTTTATTTTCTTTATGGCTGTTCAAAGGTTGAAAAAGAGTATATTTTTTTCTGAAGGGCTATGAATGAAATAAAACAAATATAATTCAAAATTAAGAATTTCTGTTCTAATTACTTTCCTTCAATTCAACTAGAGATCATATGTTGAAGTATATATAATATGTGAGATTTGGTTTAAAACTGTGCTGTATTTCAACCTTTTGGTCTTTATCAAGTTTATTCTTTCTTCTTTTTTAAGATGAAGAAATTTCATAATGACAAGAGGTTGAAACACAGTCACTGTTATTGACAAAATTTTTGGATTTGTTTTGGACTCTATTCGAACCTTTGAACAGCTATGAAAAAAAAAATGTATATAATTTAAAATCATATGTGGAAGAAATGCGCGATTCACCTTTTCTTGCTGTGTTGTCACTCTCAGCCTCTGTGCGGTTTTCTGCCTGGCGTGTCCGTGCACTCGCCGCGGGGTTTTTACTGGGGCTGTCGGTCGCAGCGGGAGTCTGCTTGGTATTCACATTACTAAATTCAATACTTGACCGGCAGCAGGTCCTCTCATTACTGCTGTGTGTGAACGGCGTCACTGCTAGTGAAACACTGGTCGAAAAACACAACTTGGATTTGATTTTCTAAAATTCATTAGTTATAAGTATTTTTGAATAAACAAATCCTGTTTTATCTGCTGATAAAAAATCATTTTATCTGCAGTTATGACTGTAAAACACAACAGTATTTTGATAACATAAAGTGTAGCTTACAATTTCCTGTGTGGGTGATTAGCATTGTGCACTGAATGTCCTCCTGCTTATGCAAGCACATGAGAAATGATCCATTGATGATCAATAAGTGGGCCAATGACCTGGTGTAAAATGTAAAGTGGTGAGAGCAAGACTTGGATCACGACTATGAACCATGGACAGAAAACGTTTAAATATTGTAGCATTAAATATTGGAATAGTCTACCTCTACAAATACGAAAGTCAAACTGTTTGGCGTCTTTTAAATCAAAATGTAAGAAATATTATATGGACCATTTTATAAAAGAGTAATAAGAATATAGTTGTTAAAAGGTTAATCAGTATTAATGTAATTATCATGTTCTATGGCATTATCATTTCCAGTCAGTTGTTTTTCCATGTTTCACCGAGGTCCACAATGGAAATAAGACACTCCATTTTAAATGGATATCTTTTTAGTGCTAATTGTTTGTCACATGATTCTTTTTTTTAATTATATGTATATTGTACTTATACTTCTACTTATATTTTTTACCTATCTGTAATCTTTTATTTACTTTGTTGTATTAATATGCCTGTGATAAACGAAATAAGTCAAATCAAATCAAAAACCACCGCATTCACATTTACATTTACTGAGGCTGGTTCAATCCTCTGTTGCGTGGCGCGGCTCTCTGGCTCCTCCCTGTCAGCCTCTCTCTGGAACACGGTGGTGCTGAGGTTCACCCGGCTGTGTGCCGCCTCGCTGCGACAGTGGGGATTCTTGGGAGGCAGCGGGCGGAGACAGCTGGGGGAAGAGACTTTTACATTTATTATTGGTTTATGATCTTTAAAAGCAAAACCATTAAATATTAGATATCTGTAATTAGGTAGATGCGGTTGCCAGAGTCTCGACATACGTCAGAGTCTCGTCACACGTATATTTTAGTGACATGACGAGACTCTGACGTATGTCAAAACTGTGGAGACTGCATCTACGACATGCATATTGTTAAAACTGATGAAATTGCACTGTATATTTTTTACTTGTATTTCATTTCTTTTGGTGTTTTAATTAGAGGAGGAGCCTTGACGAGCTCGAAAACATTTATAAGGTCGAAATTTAAGCTTTTGAAACAAATTTTCATTTTATCAAGAATACAGCTGAAAAATAAAACTATACACTATAGATTAAAAGCAAAGCAAAACCAAAAACAAAATAAAAATATATTTGTTTGAATTTTGACTAAAATTCAGTGATAAGAAAGATATTTAAAACTAATATAAAAAAACATATCAGAACTGTGCTTTTAATTTGTTTTAATGCTTTAGAATTTACGTCATTTAAAATCATTTAAATTATTACGCTCAATCTTGTCGACCGCTGTCTCACCTGGACTTGACCTGTGCTGTTCTCTATGGCAGACGCCTCGTCAACTGGCGCAATGTTAGAACTCTGGTTTGTCAGAGAAGTTCCACTCATTGTGAGTCCACGCAGTTTTTGCCAACGCTCCCCTGTTCCACTTTGTCAGATCAGCAAGAGCCTCGATTTACCTTGAACAGAACTATTCATAGGACATTCTTTTATCCAGTGAAGAATTAACAGCTTCATTCGAGAAAATCTTTAGCAGGACTACCAGCTTGGGGGCTTGATTTCTTCGGTGAAAATCGGCTTTTATCCAGTGAAGAATTAACAGCTTCCGTATCTTTAGATCTCTTTCTGGGAGATGCTTTCGGTGCGCTTGTACTTGTTTCCACATCGTTTCCAGAACCCGTTTTAGAACGTTTTACGCTTTCTGCAAGTTTTGAACGTTCACTTGCACTTCTTGTGGTTCTTTCCAAAAGTTTTGGAGTTGCTGTTTTACTACTTTTCTCTGCAGGCATCTAAAAATAAACAACTTTTGTTAACACGCGTCATAATTCAAAATACTTTCCAGCTGGCTTAATGATCAGGGAAATAAAACAGCAATAAGAATAGGTGTCTCGTTGAAAAATAAAATCATGTGGACCGAAGGGTTACAGAAAACATAATGTCCACATTTCTCAGGAAATAGAAATCAAAATCAGAATTCTAAGGTCATTCTAGGACTAATAATTGATTATTATTCTTAGTCCTAGACCTAGGTTTACATAATACTGACTTCTATAATTGTCATTACATTGTTGCTAATCTTAAATCGGTGACTTATTATTACCGTATCATTATTTCATCTAATGAATTGTATTGGTTTCTTATCATATCGCTCAGCTCGGTTAATAGCGGCATTATTGCAACAAATTCCGTGCACTTCATCTACATCAACATGGTACTGTAACTGCCCAACGTCATCTATTAAAAAATAGTAGCTGACGACTATTGAAAAGGGAGGCCACGTGGACCGTGGTGTTGGTTCTAGTTCTATCCGTTCTAGTTCTAGTTCATGACCGGCAGAGAGCAAGTGCTCATTGCGCCAGTGGGAGGCCACGTGGTGTTTGTACATGTACCTCTCCAGAGGCAGGCTAGGTAGCCAACTGAGCCTCAGGGGTGAGGGGATCACACTAGCTATAGTTTTCAAACTAGGTGAGTTCTTTTACGTGCAGAGGTGTGGCTCTCCTCTACACGGGACACGCCTTTTAACGAGGCTTCCGAACCTCCGCTTGGCGTCGCCACCGTCTAGTAGTAACACTGTACGGTGGCGACGTGCTGTGTGGAAATCAGCAACTCAGTGGCAGACGTACGACGTATCGGTTTTGGCGACACTGTGTCTGCCATGACCGGGCCGCGAACTTACGACGCAAGCAACTCCTGTTTTCAAGTCGTACGCTCTAACCACTGAGCTACTGTGTACGTCATGGACCTCCAGAGGCAGGCTAATTGCACTTTGGACGAGAGAAAATAGCATGAACACTTAAGAACTATGATCAAGTAATTATATTTCCATACCTCAAGTTCTTGTTCTTGTTCCCCACTACTCACTGGTTCAGTGTTCACCGGGTGACATCTTGCATAAACATATACGAGATGGTTAACGTTCTTTTTTTTCTTCATAAGGTGTGGACCATTACTTAGTTGGGAGGGGGTGCGAGTGAAATAGGGGGGAAAATGTTTGTTCACCGTACACATGGGAAAAAATTGCTTGTTCTCAATTAGAAAGGAAAAAAAAATGTTTGTTTCATTTGTAAAGAAAAAAAAATATTTGCACAAATGTCGATTTTTACGCGTTTATGGCATTCATTTTTACTTACAGTATGTTTATTGTGGCAGTGATGCTAATGTATTTCTTCTGTAGTCTGTATTTCAAACATTAACACAAATATTCTGAATATGCCAAATACTTTATCATCTACTTTCTCTTAAAGCAAAGGCTATATTAATTGTGGACATACAACCGAACGAGTTGACGGTCAAAAGATGATCTGACAGGTGAGGTAAAAAATGTATATGGTTCTTTGAAGCTTCACATGTGAATAGCATTATTTTAATTTGATTCATTTTCAACATTGACATATAAATATTAGTATTAGTATGAATATTAGTTTTTTTTCAATACATTCCATGCTATTTTAATACACCAGTAATAAATACAAATTAATTAAAATTTGAGAAATCGTCATCAATTTTGTATGTAAAAAAATGTTAACATTAAAGTACTGATTGAAAAAAATGTTTGTCTGCGTCATTGTGTGAAAAAAAAATGTTTGCATAATATGGCCATGTGAAAAAAAAATGTTTGTTCGAAAATTTTTTACTCGCGTCCCCCCTCCCAACTAAGTAATGGTCCGCCTCTAATTCAACAGGACAGTGATTTCTGCATAATTCAAAGTCACAATGCACCCAGATAAATATCTTATTGAATAAAATTATCTTCACAGAAAACAGGCTACTCATCAGGACAGGGGTCGTGTTAGCACGTTAAGCAACATTGACAAAATAGAGAATATTGGAAGTCGATCTTCTAGCAGTAAGTGTGAAGCACACGTGTGATACATTTATAGTGTACATTGTATTATGAGGGCTTGTATGATAGGATCCAGATGCGCTAATAAATGCCTATGGTTAGTACAACGTGGGGTAATGCCAACAGCGGTAACGGCGGCAGCTTCTACAGCTTGAACCTGCAGGACGCTATCGTGAGGGTGGACGGACGCCATGGCTCCAGGATTGACGCCCTCCAGTTCACATTCACCAAGTAAGCCACTCTACGCGTGTTAGAAAGCTGTAAATACAAAAAGGTAGTTGTTGTTGCTGTTGGAATGGCAGATCCAGGTTTTGGAAGGGGGGGGGGCGCACTTAAGGGATTTCACGGGTGTCGTACGCGCGATCAATGGCGGATGTGTAAAAAACCCTATGAAAATGAAGTATATTGGTAGGAAGGGGGGGGGCGCCTCCTGCGCCTCTGGATCTGCCTATGTGTTGATCATGTTGTAATTGTTTTCGGTTATAAGTTGGTTTTCGTTGTCTTCTTCGAGATCTTGCCCTTCATGTTCTTATACATCTTGTTATTTTAGTTCTCGCTCTAGTTCTTGTTCTTCTCACTTTCTTCTTTTTCTCAGCCTCGTCCTCGTCTTTGTCTTCTAATCCTATTTCTCAAACAGGTCATTGTAGAAAGATTGTATTCACGTTTACAGTCGCATATGTTTTATTTCAAGGCTTCAAATATATTGAAGCAGTAAACTGCGATTCGTCTTAGTCAGTTCTTTAGATTGGAAAAAAAACCTATTCATAATATCATATCATATCAAGCAATGGTCCCATTGGCGTATCTCTGTGTTCAGGACGCCCAAGTACGGCGGAGGCGGCGGCACGCCGTTCGCCGTGTCTCAGTGCCCCGCCTGTGACATGCTCTACATCTCTGGACGCTCCAACAACAATTTTTGTCGGTTCTGGGCTGACTTTTCCTTTTTCGGTTTTGTGTTCCATCGCCAAGCTTTTCAGGGGCTGTATGGGGGCTTTCTCTAGCATTTGCAACATCCTAATGTCTCTTTGCTTAACTGTGGCCTCGTCTGCTGCTTTGAGAAGATGTAATGTGACAGATGAAAACGTGAGTGCCGCCGCTACGATTACAATCTGAAGCAATGGAAAGCATGAAACGGAAGCATCTTTTCAACAGCACGATGCTCCAATACAAATGGTGTCCACCTGGGGAAAATGACACATTTCTGCCGGGTTCTGGCCCAAAAAGGTGTTATCACTTCTCTGGAGAAGTGATGTTGACTTTTTCGGCCTGTGGGCTCCCGTTATAGGATTATTGAGATGTTGATCTTGATCAGGTTTTTTGGTTTTCTGGTTCGTCTGGAGGACTAACTTGTTCATCGTTATATCTCTCTGCCTAACGGTGGGTTTGCTGACAATTTCCCAAAGATGTTCCCGTTTTATGGTGTACTAGTTCTGAATGGTCCCATTAGCTTGCCTTGTCCTCCAGTCCATCAGAAAGATCAAAGGGGGATCATCGTTCATTGTGTCTTTGAAGGGTTAAACTCAAAGACGTATTTTACAATGATTAGGCAACGAATAATTGTAGCAATGACAGCCGTTGCACTTTAATCGTGTTTTAGCTAAACTTCAGAGGAGAAGATACAAGAGACTGTGCAAGATGAATATGATGAAGCTTCAGAAGGCGGCCTTGAAGATGTTCTTTGATCCTCACCAGCAGAGACGACCATATACACAGACTAGATTGTGGGTACGGCCCTAGGTCCGTCATGCTGCTATTTTGAAGAGAAACGCGAGTTGAAAGAACAAAGCTGATGGTATTTCACGGTTTAATGGCCACGAAGCCGCTAAAGCCGATCACCACACCTCTTCAGAATGCTTCAGCTTTTTCGGCCCTTTCCTGTCTTCTATAACGCCTCTGACGGCTTGTACGGCCCAGTGACTATGACAAGCTTCGTCTTCCGACAGTTACGTAATAAATATTGACACAAATCCGCCGATCCAATCCCGAAATGACAGATCGGGCGTGTTTTGGAAGATCTGGAGCTAGTATCGGCCATGTGAAATGAGGGCCTTACCTTCTGCAATTCATACAATTTCTTCGGGCCAGGAAAGCATCTCATTCACACATACACGCATATACACATCTTCAATGATGTTGTGAGTATGGGCAAAGTTTGCAACTCACAACAAATGACCCCACTCTGGATCACAGCCGGGACCTCGACAAAAATCCTTAAACGAGCATTGGATACGAAATGATCATAGGGAAATTTGACAAAGCCAAGTTTACGTGCATCAGTTTACTTGTATGTACAGGGGAATAAGTACATAATGTTTTACATAAACTCTGTTCAAACGCTTATATTTCAAAACTTCCGTCCCTAGAATTGTACAATTGCAAGAAAATCTAAACATAGTAACCGATATTGAAACAATAACATGAGTGTCTGTGTTATCGTCAACGGTCCAAAAATAGAGTTAATGCGTAGATATGTTAAATATATGTTACTTGAACGTACAGCTTAAGTTCAAACTAAATAGTTTCGTGTCGTGTACCTACAAGAATAGCACACCATTCAGAGAATTTTGATGTTTACTTGACAAAAATTTCTCTTAGCTTAAAAAAGGTTATCATATCCTATCTGGGCTTAAACACAAAAGTTACTAAAGTTATCAAGAAGTATACCTGCCGTCCCACCGGTTCATGAAATTTGCAGACCCCCATGCAAATTTTATCGTCCACTCGCGCATGTCAATGAATAACATGCTGGGAGGATAACTACCATAATTGCGATACATAATTAGTTAACTGTCTTCGAAGATTTCACCACACCCTTGCAGCTACAATAATAATACATCCATAAAAGTAGCATTAATGCAACTAGTGTTTAAAAAAAACTCTAATGACAGTAATAAACACTACACAGTGGGTAAGTAATTATAAGTATTTCTCTTCTTCTAACTGCAGCATTTTTTTATTTTGGGATGTATATTATTTGAGACATTTATTAAGAATGTGAGATGTTTTATTTTGTAAAATATCACCCTGGAAGTAAGAAATAGCAGACCATTCATTGGTGGATATAGTCTGAAAATTCTTATGGCAAATTGCAATTAACTTCCTTGTTCATTGAAAGCAGCATGTAGTGCCGATATTAGGTGTAGTTAGCACTCATTTTGGTCCAAGCCGTACCAATGAAGGCTATAACAGATATAATTATTTTTTTAGTAATAAAAGTAAATAGGTAGACAATATCACAAGATGACAACGAAATCACAGCAAGCACGTAGTTTTGCCAGTATCTTCTACATGTTTGTGTGCGTGCACGGAAGTTGGTTTCAATGAGCAATGGCAGATCCAGGTTTTTGAAAAAATAGGGGGGGGGGCGCACTTCAGGGATTTCATGGGTTTCATACGCGCGATCGATGGCGGACGTGTAAAAACCCTACGAAAATGAAGAATTTTGGTGGGTAAAAGCGGGGGGGGGGGGGGGGGGCATGTTTGTTCATAAATCACATTATCATATATATTACCCATGAAACGAAATTGCGAAATTGTTGTATGACATGACCTGACAAAACTGCACACAGATTCAATTTCTCAATTTTGTATATCTTAAATATTGGCTTGATTAGATGGTTAAGTGCTCAGGGTGAGGATGTCAAGAAATTGACATCACCGCCATAGTTGACAGGGAAATTGGAGGCGTTTGGGTGTGCGTTTAAAGTTGACGTGCGGGGTGGGGGGGGGTGGGGGGGGGTGGGGGTGCCATGAAGTTGACGAAAGTTGACGAGATGAGGCAGGGGGATCAGAAAATACCAAAATGCGGTTGACGTCAATTGTGAACGCTCCCTTGTGTTTGTACAGTTAGTTACCCTTTCATATATTCTATGACTAAGAATGACGACTTACCAGACATAGCACAACTTGACATTGTAACACATTGATATGAACCATAAAATCATTTATATACACAGTTTAATGACTTTACCAGCTTAAAAGTTGAAATTTAAGGCTATTCAAGGTCAAATAGTCTATAAAAATTCTTTACATAAATATTTGGTACGTTCAATACCACATTTGATACTTTCAATGTATGAAAACAACACCACATTACAACTTGATCGCAATTAGGCATCAAGATATGAGTCAGAATGAGCTTCACGGGAATGGTTGAAACGAAATGACCGCCAATGCTAGAAGGTAAAATCAGTAATGCCCCCATACTCAATTCTCAAAGATTTATTTTTGTCATCACTATATCTGCCAAATTCCACACTTTTAACATGACTTGCCAATTAATGGAAAGTTTTGTCACCCTTTGCGCAGGCTTTGAGGAAATATAAGTAGTAAATATAATTCTATACATGTATGGTATTTTTGTAAATATTGTCATGGGCAGATCGGGGGGGGGGGCGCACTCCCCCTTTCCCCTAAAAAATACTTCATTTTCGTGGGGTTTTTGGCATGTCCGCACCAATCGCGCATACGAAACCCATAAAATCCCTTCATTGCCCCCCCCCCCAAACCTGGATCTCCCATTGTTTGTTATAACGTATTTACATAAAAGCAGTTTGTTCCAAATAAAATATCGATATCAAATACATTGAATGTAAATTTGGTAAAGTAATGTATCCTATACCATATATTAAATAGCTTGTATATCAATGTGTCTCTCGATCTGTGTGACAACTAAAATGAGTTTACGAGTCAGTATAGGTAGGTCTAATCAACCCTTCAAAACCATTAATCATTTTCAAGCAATAAAACATAAATTAAGTAAAGCTAGAGGGATTTCTCTATCTATAAATGATCACTACCCTAACTTAAAATGAAATCTAAAAAAAGAGAACCCATTGCACAGCATAACGGGGACACGCTGTAATGTATTGGTGGATGGGGTTCTTTGTTTATGGCACTAAAGTATATTTGCATATAATACATGGTAATATTTGTTGCCATTTTCGTTATGTTTGTTGTACTATCATTCTATTTTCTAATTTTAACAACTGACAAAGGCCGTATTTTCTAATTATCACACGAGAACCCTTATATCTTATCTGAAGAAACATTTATTTCCTTTTATCGCACTGGAAAGATCTTCAACACATGTACAGAATGTACATAATGCAACATAGTGCACTAAATCAGTAGTAACGGAAACAATTTTGAAACTTTAAAGAATCGCCATTCAGTGCCCCTATCATACATAAGACATGAATAATGACATACACGAGTGATTTTTGAGTAAATATGATAAACGAGAACCTTTTCTCTCAGCTTTGCTTCGCAAAATAAGAAAATAATTAGCGTGTTCCATATGGCCTTCAGTTAAAAGTAACCTTATATGTCTTGACGTACCACAGACGTCCCAGCCTCTTCCTGAAAGTTTACCCTGAAACTTGAAACTGCCCCTGCAAATTTGCACGTCCACATGGGGGAGTCATTGACTATCATGCCGGGAAAATAATTATCATAACAGCAATATGTAATGAGCTTATTATCTTTGAAAAATCTCACCACACCCTTACAATTACAATAGTAAAAAAAACGCGCCCATAAAAATAGGACCAATGCAACCTGTGTAAACTCCTGCACAGTGGGTCAGTAATGATGGGCGTCTCCCAATTTCATACCGCGGCATAGTTAAGTTCAACTTATTTATGATTGGAGACATAATAAAGAATGTCAGATGTTTTACGATGCTATATCACGCTGGAAGTAAAGAAGCCGCAAGAGCATCCATTGGCGGATATCGTCTGCATAATTATTATGGCAATTACAATTAGCTTCCGCGTTCATTCAAAGTAGCATATTGTGGCAATATATTGCCCAGTTTGCTGTGTCCTCAATAGTTGTGGGCGCAGGAGGAAGACTTTGACAAATTAAGTGTGTTGATTGCAGTTTACTGCAAAGAAAACGATAACATGGCAACATGCACGTACTCGTAGATGGATTATTCCGTCGATCCATTCGCTACAAATCCATCTGGTTTACATGAAGGAATTTTGAAAATCGTCATTCGATTGGCCACGCCAACTTGTAGTTTACATGCACGGTATTGACCGGAGCATGACCGGTGATCAGTTTGGTTGGAATTCTTCTTTACTAAGGCAACCCCGTCATTTTTCTAAGGGGGGCCAGGCTACCGTTATGCTGCGAGCTCAGCCTAAGTTGCATACTGCACAAGTCATTGATTTATAAACCAATGTGGAAGTCTACATATATATCTTTTAAGATCTAAAGCTTTCTCATTTCCCATAGATTCCACACTATCTCACCCATCTGTGGGCGTCGACCGATAATATGTCACTGAACCAATTTATGTTACTATACCAAATTTAAGCATTTCCATACAAAACGTTCTAGATATAAAATCCGCCAGGGTAATACATGGACACAATCATACAGGCAGAGAAGGTTGTTTACTTGACAATGACCTCATTACTGCGTGTTTTACTCGAGAATGAAGCTATGCAACCACTTCACTGTTATGCCAATGCTGTCCTGACATTGTGGACGAACCTTGGCTTCATATTTCATACAGCTATTCCACATCCATAAGCTAATTAAGGTTTACCAATGCTATATGTTTACCACGTAAAGTGCAGGGTTAAGAAAGATATCAGAGCAAATGTGATACAATCTCAATTATGAAGACAACTACATTGGATGGATAAGTCAAAAACTGACGGAAACATTAAAACAACACCAGAAGGCCATTGCAAATGGCTATGCATCGGTCATGGGAGGATGGTAGTTCTGTGTGCTTCAGAAAACGCCAAACTTGTTATTTCGGGGTAGATCGTCGGTGATTTGGCTTGAAATTTGGAGTTATCTGGCTGGTTCACTAGTTCCTGCTGGGCATAGCGCTTAGTCTGCTTGACTACGCCGTGTAATAACGTAAAGCCAAGTCCGTATTGGCTCCGTACTGCGTATCTACGAACGGGGACCTATTTAATTGACCGTAGGCAAAGTTTGGCATATAAAACTTCCTCTAGTATCTTCGCAGTCCCTCAAAGAGTACCTTCGCAGCATTTGCGCAGCACTGGACATAACCCAACCCACATAGTCTCTATGAGTTTTTGGCAGTAGAAAGACAGTAGAGA
Source organism: Streblospio benedicti (assembly GCA_019095985.1). NCBI lineage: Eukaryota > Metazoa > Annelida > Polychaeta > Spionida > Spionidae > Streblospio > Streblospio benedicti. Next base: position 51,172,638 of record CM032669.1, read on the forward strand.
AGCAGTACTGCTGGTTGTGTTCGAAGTGGGGCCATTTGTCCCTGAATCGCGACCTTTTCCTTCTTGCAAAATCTTTAAATATGTAAAACAATGTTTTGGAGTCTTGAAAATTGTATGTTGTACACGCTGCAGTCGTTTGCTGTACAGTTTGTTTAACACACGTTGTTTGTATTGAATAAGAAATATGTATAATGTGGAGGGGTGGGGGCTCTTCTGAGTAAGTGCAAATGTAAGCCTCCAAAAATAGTTGCTAGCCTGGTCTGGCTGCAGCGCGCGCAGAGCCGTCGCCACTAACTACCCCCCCCCCCCCCATTTGAAAATGAACTTTTACTGTATACAGTAGAAAATGCACGTTTCAATATCATAAAGCAACAACAGAAAAAAAACTCACGTACATTTGCATTTTCAAGCAATAAAATTTGCCTGTCGCGGTATATATTAAGCTGCCATGAGGCGGGAGAAAGCCAGACGGCATTACGGGAGACATCGCCATGTTAAACGTTGTGGCTCTCATCCTGGGATGTCTGCTGACGCACGGTAGGAATCATGATTTGATTATTATGCAAGTGTTCTATTGGAAAAATATGCCAATCACATCCAATCAATATGATTAGATATAGTGAATGAGATATATTTCAATATATTATATACATATCATATATATTATGATTAGATGTGTTACACTACTGTGTTTGCTGTTGGACAGTGGTGGGCGAGGATTGCGGGTCGCTGGGGACGTGTGAGCTGTGCGTAGCCATGGACGGTAAGTCTGCCGCTACTGCAGTATGAGGCCGGCAGGAGCTGCCAACCAGCGAGGCACAGGGATTCTTTTTTAGTTTTCGTTTTGATTCCTTGTGTTTCAGATGCAAGGGTGGGTAGGCTGGCGGGGGTGTGGTGTGGTGTGGTGTGTTGGGTTGGGGTTGGTGCGATTACCCCGGTCTGTTTACAGACAGTCTGTGAGAGTTTTTTTTTATAAATGGTGTTGCCTTTTTGTTTTTGTTTTTGTTTTTTTGTTTTTTTATAAATTGTTTTTGTTTTTTCATTACAGGGCAATTTATAGACAAGAACTATAGTCTCTCTAACGTCTGTTACATGAAAATGGCATTACAACCAGCCGACAACTGTCTAGTATTTGAGAGTAAATTGAGATGCTATACTTTAATTTTTTGAATTAATTTCAAAATATGGGGACTTTTTCAGTCGTACCAAATGATATGGAACCACGACCTGAAGTTTATATTTTTGATTTGCATACACATGGATAGTCATGGTGATACATGAATGTGTATGCGTATCAAAAATATAAACAAACTTGGCTGTTCCAATCCTAATACCTAATCCCCAATTTTGACTTGTTCAAAATGTCTGACTCCATCTTTCTCAGACACTGGAAAAATGCAATTTTCATGTAAGTGTTCACTATTACGTAGACCAATCAGAATAATCAAAATTGCGATGTAGATTTGGCAAAAAATAGCGTTTCATTCCTATAATTTTTATTTTGATATTCATTACTATTTTTTTAGTATGATAGAAAATGTATAGTTCTGAACTTGCTGTCAGCACATTAACACCTTTTTGAAATACAGTAAGCAACAGTCACAAAATTAAAGTGCAATTCAAATTTTGCGAATTTACACAAGAAATGTGATTTTTGAAATTGCCACCAGTAATATGACCCGGCCTTGCTGTAGGCTGCGGCTGGTGTGACAGCAGCAGCGCGTGCGAGCCGGGCAACAAAACGTCCTCCGCCACGTGCAACGCCTGGTTCCCGCACACGTGTTTCAGCTTCAAAAACACGCACGGCTACAACCTGTGCTCCCCCGAGATAGATGTGCACGACTGTGACGTGTGAGTACAGTATGTTTATCTGCATCCTCGCTCATATTATGTAACAATTTTGGGAATTACATTTTCATCTTGGAAATTGGCAGGTTTACGAGAGGAACTTTGCGTTGGGGTTTGGGAATAAAACTCAATGTTCATTAAAAAGAATAGTGTGTTCCCCCTCGAGTGTACATGTTTTATATTTGAGAGACATGTGTATTCTAAAATCAGAGTCCAAATGCCTTTCACATGCCATTATATATGTACTAAGTGCTTCTGTGTGTGTTTTGTAGCTACTGCCTCAAAATGTCGCATAGCTACAATAAAGGTTGGTTCCATTGTTCTTTTATTGACGTTAGTGTCTAGAAAATGTGAGCTGGGTAATAATTTTGATGGTTGAGGTAGATATATATGAAACAGTTTTTCTGCACATTTTCTGCGCATCTAAGTTTGCAATACGACTAAACTTTGATATTGTATGATAGGTATAGCTATCTGTACCCGTAAACCTCTCCATTAAGACCACTGGTGGGTCTATTTGGGACTACCTTCAAGTGGTCTCGATGAAGAGATGGTCTTTACATGTACAAGCAGGTTCATGATGGTCTCTTTACAAAAGACCATGAGAAGTGGGCTTTAATAAAGGTCGCCTCTTAATTGAGATGGTCTTAATTTGAGGTTGTGCCGTTACTCCCATGCACACCATCATCAGACAAGCATGATGACTTAGAGAAGTTTCACCAGCATGGTACATCCTACAGGTCAATGCCAGCTGTGCACGGACACGCGGGGCTGCTACCGTCGTGACGGCGGCCGCGCCTGCCCGGACTGGGACTTCGCGGCGTGTGAGGAGGGCAAGCTCAAGCCCGACTACACGGCGGGCGACGCGGCGGGGCGGGCCAACAAGGCCGTGTACGCCGACAACGTGGTCAAGGTAGGGTCGGGTGTTATGAAACAAGTCCAAAGCATGCACAAGCTATTCAGTAATGAGTATCACTGCAGCTTTGGAATAAAGTTCGAAGCCACTAACTCGTCGTGTATTCCCAATAGCCATACATGTAGTGCTCAAATCGGCGTTTCCTATACGCGGACACATTTGCCTATTTTCAAACCTAAATTTCATCAACGGAAAGGATTATGTGACCAGTCTGAGTGGACGGCTGCTCAGATGACAACGCGGTGGTTACACAGTTCGCCCTCACACTGCAGGTGGAGTCGAGCGAGGCCACGCTGTTCTCGTGCCCCAACTATCTGCAGGCGGAAGACGATGTGAACCTCAACGTTCTCTTCTCCAACACGGAGAACTTTGCCTTCTCGGAGGGAAACATTCTCATCAGTTCCCAAGGAGGAGGGATAATGCACACCATTCACAAGGTAAGAGATCTCATAGTATTATTATGCACGTGCTTACAAATCGTACCATTACATTTTTGCTACAAGATTCTCACAGGACACATGCACACGACTTACACGTATCTACCCCATTTGGATTTGTAATTCTAAGTTGTAAATTATATGAATTCATATATTCAAAAGTATGCGGATTCGTTAAAATTCTATCTTAAAAGATAGCTGGACGGAGTGATGTGAACTTACACTTATAGTAGGGAGCGCAAACAAATGATTGCAAAATATAATGCAATGTCATGTTGTGCTGCTGTATGCATTCACAATACCGTCACCATTGCATGCCGCCTGTCTTCAAATGTTTTACCGATTTACACAATTCATGTATACCCCGCCACACTCAATAGAATTTGACTAGCATATACAATGAACGTCACTGTCAAGTGGATTTGAAGTCTCCAAAAATTCTGCGATACCCGTTGGAACCCAACCTCATCTCCCATCACCCTTACCAAGTGATCCCTCGACCGCGCCCCGCTGTTGTTGCCCCCAGGTGACGAGTGAGGCGGCCGCCGGGGTGACCGTGCTGCTGGGCGAGCGCGCGGGGCTGCAGGACGTCTACGTCTACGCCGACTTCCAGCACGACATCGAGGTGCCCGAGTATGAGACGGACGTCACCGCCGACCACATCCCCGACGACGCCGTTAAGGACGAGTTCTACAAAGGTATGTCGATGTTTGTCGACCGTATAGTGTGAGTCTCATGCAGGATACACAACGTCCTCGCCCCGGCGGGCTGACTGTCAGACTGGGTACTTCCTGGCCCACAAGTCAACCGTCATGAAGGTTGGCGTATTGGCAAATTAGTGAAATATCCACAATTAGCGTACACCCGGGTTGAGTACAATTGGAGATCATATAGAATGGTAGCATTATTTTCTTGTGGCATATTCAGAGGTCCCGTGTTTTTGTTTAACTGTTTGCTTGACCTCATTTGATAAGCAGGTATGTTGCATTCGTTTATAATACAAATCATTGTGGTAGTGCGTCTATGATATTATGAGGTCACTTTTGTGTTAATGCTCAGCTAAGGAACTCGACTAACCTGACTGCAATGACCCTATATAGTGATCGTAAAATCCATCTAGTTTAGATGTTTAATCACCCACTGCCTTCCATATACAAATGGCGCGTTGTCTAAACCTGGGGCTAAAACATGCAACTCGCTCAATGCAGATCAGTAATAAATACGCTTTCACGTCGAAACCCAGATGGCGCCACACTCAACGGGACGGCGACTCATGACCTGAACAGCGCAGACGTGTACAAGTGCGTGGGGCGGTCTGTGGAGGGCGGCACCACGCAGTTTGTGGTGGTCAGCGCGGCGGCAGCTGCCGCCATACAGGTAAGCCGACGAGAGGGGGAAGGAAAGAAATGCTAGATGTTCAACATGCCTCTGTAAAGTGGAGTTATTTGGCGTGTTACTGTAGCTATAGTTTGACGTACTGGAACTAATAACAAAGAGCATTATACCAGTTAAACAATCTCTGCTGACACCAAAGAACGTTAAGCAAGCTTTGCTAATAATGTCATATAACGTAGGTAGATCAAGGGGCGCGAGGGCAGGGGTGGGTGTGGGGGTAGGGGGCAGCGCCCACCCTGTATGCATCCCAAACATGTCATTTATATGGGGATTTGGGATTGTGTAACAACAACATACTTATTATACATTTTGTATAGGCATTGCCATATACGTGTTGACTGTCCTGCAGGTGGGGGACGTCGTGTACAGTAACCAGTCCCTCGGCTTTCTGGAGACAGTGACCGGCAGCCCCAACACGCTGTCGTTTGGCAGCCTTGTGCCCACCACGTTGTTGGAGTGTGCGGATGTCGACACAGCGTCTACAACCGTGGACTTGGAGACGACGCCGGACATGGCGTGTCCTGGCGGTGATGGCAATGACGGCCTGGCCTTTTACGATCACGGTAGGGAACATAGTAACTCAAACATCATAGGCAGATCCAGGTTTTTGGAAAGGGGGGGGGGGGCGCACTTAAGGAAAAGAGGGGGCGCACCTACCGGATTTCATGAAAAACCCAATGAAAATGAAGTATTTTTGTGGGAAAAGGGGGAGAGCGCGCCCCCTGCGCCCCTGGATCTGCCTATGAACCCTCACAGTAAGTACGTCTGCTTAGGATAAATCTTGTACCTTCGCAGGTGACAGTTATTCGTTTACCAGGACAAGCCATAGTACAATTATATATTTACAAAGTGACTTTAAAACAAACCCTTTTTACTGTACTCATCTAGTGGTTATCCTCCCATATCAATTTTTCCAGGAAAAGACACGCCCTCTATTGGGTCTTCCATCGTTGGACGGATGTCCGGAGCTGTGCTGGCAAAGGTCTGTTGTGGCTAACGAGATTAGTTTATTGAACGTTATATACTATATAGTAATATGTTTAATTGAGTGCTCATTGGGTCCAGTTGATTCTAAATAAGTGTACAGCAGTGGGTCTCTCATTATTAAATCACTTCAATCTATTACCTGGCTTTATTTCCAAACACAATCTAAAATCTAAATATTAAATACAATTTTTGATCGATTTCGAACACTACAGGTTCCTTTTCAATAATAAACATCACAACAATTGTATCTATTATTTAGATTTGAGAGTGTATTTGGAAAAAGAGGTAATGAATTGAAGAGATTGAATAATGAGTGTTCATTGTAAAATGCACAACAACTCTCCACGCCCCCAAGTAAAGAAGTGACTAAAAGATTTTAACGGCAAGCGTAAGTTAGAATCCAGTGCATTCCGACCGTCTGAAATGCTATAAGCAAATGTTTGATAATGCAGATATTACAGTTACAGTATATTGGCAGGTGATCGCGATCTACCCTCCGGGGGATCTCACGTACCTGGAGACTGTGCTGGTAGAGGACGTGGGTGACGGTCACGAGCAGACCGCGGTCAACCCAGACACGGTGTCAGCCCCTGGGTCCATCACACGCAGGCGGAGAGCCATAATCTATTCCAAGCGCATTGTGCGACAGTACACAAAGACCGTCACCATGAAAGTAAGTGATATCTCTCACGTAATCAAAACACAGTACAAAAACCTACTGTGATATTTCCAGTTCATTTGATACGTGGTTACATTTTAGAGCTTCTACTACACGCTGTCGATGAGCGCCAGTCTGAGGACGGAGTTCTACATAACTGTCTTCATCCAGGTGCGCTGGGTCTACCCACCGTACAGGTAATGCAGGTCACAGTACAGTATAGTGCATGTGTGTACATGAATACAATCACAGGGTAAAATCAAGAGCCTGTTCTGTTATCAATGTACTTCTATGGAAAATGCAAAACCAAATGGCTCTTTGCGTACCTATAGCGCAAAATACAGTTAGTATTAAGTTCCCACTAAATGTGCAAGACTTATCAGAATTGAATAAGAAGGTACCAAATCCATGATTAATAATATGTGTGTTCACAGTCATACTGATGACTACCACAATAAGCTTAACTGTTGTCAGCGATCCAGTCCTGTGTAAACAGTTGTCTCTCTTAATAATAAACCCTGGAGAGACACCCATATAAAGTTAACAGTTGTCGCCTCTATTCTTACACGTGGCTGACAGAGCTCTGCAATGGGTCGGTTCGGTTCGGTTCGGGTAGGCCTACCCGTGTCCGTGGTGCGGGTACGGGTACCCAAATGTAAAAGTCTACGGGTACGGGTTGAGTACGGGTAGCATTTTTCAAAAAGAATATGGTTACGGTTCGGTTACGGGTACCATTCCACCGCGCATGGTTTGGTCACGGTTCCTACGATTTATGGGCCCTACCCGTGTTGAATTGTGATATAGCCATGGTTGGATTTTCTTATAATGGTAGGATTTCTCATTATACATGGATATCATTATCCTTAACGCCAGGCTATATCCTGTTTTAGAACAGAACTTCATTAAACAGCCTATACCGCAATTGTTAATTGTGTCACAATTGTTTGGTCATTTTTGTCACTTTAGTTCTGCCTGTTTGGATTGCCAATGCTCAACGAAAATCCACACTCATAGAGATACTTTCCTTCAAAAATACTTCAAGGCTGAATTATGTTTGCTTCAGAAAAAAGATCTCAACATAGGCTAATTGTGTTATCTTTTGAACATTTTTGACGCTAACTCTTTTAGCTTACAAAATTGTGTAATACATAATATTAAAATTTATATAATATATACTATATAAGTATATACTATACTTAATAGCAGATTAGACCACTACCAACCTGGCGTCAGGAGAATGATGTTCAGAAATTTATTTGATTAGATCTAGGATTATAAGACATATTGTAGGGTGCATGGCATTGTGTAAATTCATATGTAAATAGTAGACCTGAAACAAACAAGTGGTTAGCGTGCATTGTGTAGATGACTTAAAAGAGCTCTATGTTTTGTTTTTAAACCTGATTGTATAGATGTTTCAAGTGTTGAGAAATTAGGAGAGAGTTATAAAGTTAAGGAGACATAGTAAATACAGATTGTTGAATATCATATAGAAATTAGATAATGTAAAATACTTATGGGGATTTATGTTGACTTGATATTGTTATTAATATGTAATTTAATTTGTTTTTTTAATTGAAAAGGAGACTGAATATCTCGAAACTAGTAGAATATTTTATTAATTTGATTTGTTTGATGAATAAAGCAGCGAAAAAGAGAATATAGTATAAAATGAGACCTTATGCTGCATACGAGGTACATTCAATTTTACAATTATTGATAAAGAACTACAATTAAAATAAAATGGTAGTGCAAAGTCAAATGTTTGGGAATCATTTGAAATAGTTTGTGGTGGAAATACAGATCTGGACTATGTTGCATGCACCTATGTTCTGTGTTATAAAAAAGGCAAGACTGTATGTCAACCATGAGCAAACATAAATGCTCAAAACCAAAAGATCAGCCTGTACTGATTTAATTCTATTATTTTATGATTCACTTCTCTCATGGGTAAAACACAGGTAGTTGTACGGGTATGGTCCGCCTACGGTTTTTCAAACCACAGGTACGGTTTGAGTACGGGTTTAATGGTTGCGGGCACGGGTTGAGTGTACGGGTAGTATTTTAGAATGTTACACAGGTACGGCTTGGGTACTGGTAGATGCACCACGGGTACGGTTCGGTGCGGTTTTATAATTTCCTACCCGTGCAGGGCTCTGATGGCTGACTATATTTGTATTTGCATTGCACCTTGCAGGAACCCGTTCCACTTCGGCTTGATCCGCCCGGTGCTGTATTACGGCGTGTACATGCGGGAGACGGTGACCCGCATCTTCAGCCTGGACCTGTACACATACCGCTTCCTGTCGCCATGGAGGGGGCCACCGCTGACACTCCTCAGGGTGGTCAGTACCTCACATGGGTCCAAGACATGATAGCCAATCAAAGTAGGGTGTTTACGAGAGCATTTGCGTTCGATCATAACAATCACGGTATGACTGAAATACATTAAATTTTACTAATGCCCAGATAGGTCATTGATTGTTTCATTGTCTTGCTCCTCGGTATCACTTGACATTATTACTTACCCCTCATCCATACATCCTGTGTTTTCTCTAGCCGGCTTGTTTGGGGTCCATGCAGAGCCTAATAAAGTAGCCTTTGCAATGGTCCTTATGTTTAACCAAATATAATAATTTTCACTCTTGATAATGGCAAGATATGAGTTGACAACTTCCTGAAAAGCCTTAAGTTTTTTTCGGTGTACCATGCACTTTCTGTTCTCAATGGATGTGGGGTCCATGCGGACCCGAATCAAATTAGTGTTAAAATTCTATCTTGATTAGCATTGCATTATTTCAATCATAATTGTACATATGCTTTGTAGGTGAGATACTAAAAAGTAAACGTGTGACTTGAATAATAACATCTAGTAAATGAGTAAGTGTGAACTGATTGAAGCCTGACCATAAGCATTGCTTGTTGCCAGTACCTGCCTCATTTCTACATCCCCATATTCGGGCTGCCGATGCGGGGCCACATGTACTTCTACGTGCGCTGGTGGTGCTGGGGATCCATATGGGCCGTACGTGCATTGTTTTTCTAACTTTTCACCCTAATGTTTGAAAGAAAAATGTTGATATGCAGCCTACTTTTGCATATGCTAGCTCAGGTAGTTATACTTGTACATGTAATATCCTAATAGATATGCAATGGTCTTTTTCCTTCATTGGTACCAAACGTCCTGGATACTAAGTTATAGTGGTGCCGTTCAGGAGGCCTTTGAATAGCCAATGCATTCATCATGCAGTTATCTACTGGAATAATTCCCACCATATGTTTGGACGTCAATTCTATGATAGTTACCATTCTTGCTAGTCTTATATTTACTACATGTATGTGCGTACACATGTTACAGCATTACGGCGGTGAACTGCACGTGCGCACGTCCCTGGCCATGTCATACTCCACGTTCTTCTTCAGCTACGGGCCACTCTGGTATCAGCCGCCATCCATGGTCAGTACAACCTTGATGTCTCAATATCACGCGTATCCACTTGTGTATATGTTCCATGCAAGCTTATTGGCGTATTGTATAATGTATTCATTTCAAATATTGATTGTAAAAATAGCACATTTGGCATGATCTTAGTTATTTATAAAGTTCTCCTGTTCCTTTCCAAATGTTCAATCGAAGTACTTCTTTTTGGCAACAATCATCAGAGTAACGAGGTTTTCTACTCTTAAAACTGGCGAGTCAGGAGGCATCGTACTATGAAGATACTTTTAAAAACGTAATGCTAAAACAATGAATTATCCAGTTCCAGTATGAACATACACTGCCCCTGCTCTATGAACCATGCCTCCTTGCATTAAACCATGATAATTTTCTTATTTCAGCCGGCGTATACCACATTTTCCGCCACAGCGTGGGGCTCGTTCCGGGCGCACGGGTCCAACTGGTGCTGCACGCTGTGGCCCGCTGCCGGCCTCTACTGGCCCATCTGGTGGTGGGACCGCGCCTGGCCCGGCTACAATGTCCACAGGTTCACTGGCTTTTACGGTTATATAGGTGAGCATTTCCTTGTTATTTGTATTTTACTCTCACTGTTCTTGCAAGCAAGCTGCTTCCATTTGACTATCAAGTAGCCCTGACGGGTCTCGAACTCACGACCCCAAGGTTGTGAGACCAGAATGATACCATCATTCCAGTGTTTTATACACTGGCTTGTACCCAATTAATTGCGTACGTCCGTCCGTCCGTCCAGATGTCCATCCGTCCGTCAACAATTCATATTTTTCTAAATAACTTCTTCATTTCTTATTTGATTTTCACCAAATTTGCACACAACTTATTTGCCATTCTCATTCAGGTTCTACTGGTAGCACTAGATCAACGGGGGCTACTGGATCAACGGGGGCTACAGGAGCCACAGGGTCTACTGGAAGCACAGGATCTACTGGATCAACAGGTGGAACTGGAAGTACCGGATCAACAGGACTACAGGAGCCA
>CM032669.1:51183431-51207781 GCA_019095985.1 Streblospio benedicti
TTTTGTTCCTGAACCAAAGACAACGCCCATTAAAGTCCCGATTCAAGACTTGATTATTACAGAGAAGGTGTGTTGAAAAAGCCCAACTCTTTAAATCCCGCTGATCGCCAGGACCAGACATGATGCACCCAAGACTGTTAAAGGAACTAGGACCAGCAATCAGCAACCCACTAAAGACCATCATGATGAAGTCACTCACAGAAAGCGTGTTACCAAAAAAACTGGAAAACGGCGAATGTTTCACCGATTTACAAGAAAGGCCCTAAATCTGACTGTGGTAATTACCGTCCTGTGAGCTTAACTAGTGTTGTCTGTAAACTGATGGAATCGTTTATAAGAGATCATGTGATGAAACATATTTATGGACAATAACTTTCTAAGTGCTTGCCAACATGGATTTGTGAATGGAAGATCGTGTTCTACACAACTTATGAGTTGCTTGACTGGTGGTTTGAATTGTTAGACAAAGGCACCGATCTTGGACGTCATTTATTTGGATTTGCTAAGGCCTTTGACAGTGTGCCACACCTGAGATTGCTCAGTAAATTGAGATCCTTGGGAATCAGCGATGAAATTGTTAGGTGGAGTGAAAGCTTTCTGACTGGTCGACAACAGAGAGTTATTGTGAATGGTGAGGCATCTTGTCTAGCTGATGTGTTGTCTGGTGTACCGCAGGGAAGCGTTCTTGGTCCACTTTTCTTCGTGCTGTTTATAAACGACATGCCAGAGGTAGTGCACAACTGTATAGCATTATTTGCTGATGATGCCAAGCTCTTTTCTGGTATCAATGATGATGTCGATCATGAACTACTACAAGAGGATCTCCAAGCACTACAAAATTGGGCAGAAACATGGCAGCTAAAGTTCAACGCGAAAAAATGCAAAGTTCTTCACTTAGGGCGTCAGAACCCTCACCATAAGTACAGGATGGATGATGTGGAGCTTCAGCCAACAACCGAAGAAAAGGATCTAGGAGTTGTGATCGATGACCAGCTCAAGAATGATATACACACTGAAAGACAAGTGGCAAAAGCAAATCGTCAGCTGGGCCTTATAAGAAGATCCTTCGACAACATTGAAGGAGAGACGTTCATCCTACTCTACAAGACACTAGTCAGGCCACATCTTGAATATTGCAATGCTATTGCATATCCAACATTAGACCGACAGGAGAAACTAATAGAAGGCGTGCAGAGAAGGGCAACAAAGCTTGTCAACAGCATTAAAGATAAAGAATATCAAGAGCGTCTAAAAACCCTAAAGTTACCATCACTGAAGTATCGTAGAGAAAGAGGAGACATGATTGAGGTCTACAAATATCTTCATCATGTCTATAAAGTGGCCTCGCTACCCATAAGTCCGGATGACAACCCAGCATCTACCAGAGGAAATAGTTTGAGACTGAAAAAGGAAAGGTGCAAGAAAACAGCAACTCAAAAGTTCTTTAGGCACAGGGCTGTAGATCTATGGAATAGTCTCCCAGATGAAGTTGTCACAGCACCATCACTGAACTCGTTTAAAAACAGGCTGGATAAATACTGGAGTCATCGTGTCTACATGTTATAGTTTGAATGTTAAAAATAAACCATTAAAAAAGTTAAACGCAATAGAAAAGTTAAACGAGCAATGAAAGAGAAACGGAAAATTGTAATTAGTAAAGTAGATTTCAGTAACAGGTCTCTGACCTACAAAATAGACTGAAACGGATAAAAGTAAAGTAAAGCTTAAAGGTACTTCATTCATTTACAAAAAAAAATAGCCCCATCACATAAACATTTTTTTCAAAAAAATGTTTTTTAAATATTTTTCAAACACAAAATGTTCAGAAATATGGCATATCTTTAGGTACATAAATAAAAACAGTCATCCACATGTCACTTCTGTAAATTCTGTCTAAATCCTGTGGTTCTATCTTAGATTATTTATCAACATCGCCCCAGCCTTCTTTTTTTCATTTGTAGCCTTGTATTCAAGCAATTGATGAAAATTTTCTAACATCTATATTTGAGAATGTGTTTTCTTCTGTCATGAACAATATTATAATGGGTACAAGATTTTTACAGGTTTATGCCATAATCCAATGTTGTCAATCCATTTTTAAAGTATTGACTCAACAAAGATGCTTATTCCATTGATTTGATTATAACTGTATCTACCACTTCTTTTTTATAGAATGTTAATTCAACAGAAAACTATTTATGCAATTACTTGAAATCTTCAAATATCATAAAATTAATATGCAGTAATACTGTTGAAATGAGGTCTGATGTACAGTGAAACCTGTTTATGTAGGCACCTCTATATTTAGGAGATCACGTATTGTATGGACACATTTCTATTCTCCAATTACTTCAGTGTCATAATGAGACCTCTGTTCAGGACATCTGCCTTACATGGACGATTTTCATTTTTTGCAAAGGTCTCCACAAAGTATAGTGTGTGTTCTACTGTATTTCCTTGTACTACTTAATGGCTTTCATAATCCCTTTCAATAGGGGAATGACTGTATTCCAAGAGTGCAATGGGGCATGAATAAAGTCTAATGTGAGGCTACCAACATTTCACAGTATCACATATTGGTTTGTCCTGACTGTCTGTCTAATACAAGATATTCAAGTTAGTCAGTTGAAAATATTACATTGTTGTATTGAATTAGTTGTTGATAAAAGATTGTTCCGTATATCAAACATCTTGATTTTTTAATTTAACATGGTTATCATTTTTTAGGATCTACTGATCTGGTGGCACTGGTGCTTCCTTCAGGTTCTACTGGTAGCACTGGATCAACGGGGGCTACAGGAGCCACAGGGTCTACTGGAAGCACAGGATCTACTGGATCAACAGGTGGAACTGGAAGTACCGGATCAACAGGATCTACGGGAGGAACAGGTTCATCAGGAAGCACAGGATCTACAGGTACGAATGTCATAGAGCGTTACTGTACTTTAAGTACTAAAGTAGTTACGTGGTGTAATTTATTCCAGTGTTTTATACACTGGCTTGTACCCAATTAATTGCGTCCGTCCGTCCATCCGTCCGTCCGTCCATCCGTCCGGTTCGTTACCCCTCCACAGGTCGCATCGTTTGAGCTAGGATGCTCAAATTTGGCATGTCGATTGGAAATGGTGACCACAAGAACCCTATTTCACATGGGCCCAAACGGTCCATATTTGGGCCCATTTGGGCCCATTATTAGGTCCATTTTACTAGTGAATCACATTCTTATTACTATTTGAATGCACCATTAAAATCAATATTCTATAACCACAAACTCCAGACACATCGGTTCCAAAAAATCTATCCACTTCTTGGTAATAGATGATACTGCTATAAATCAATAATCAGCCAATATATAGACAGTGACATTCCTGTGTATTAAACACTGGTTTGCCCTCACCGGGGGCGCTTTTCATCCCAAGCAGCGGGCTGTTAAAAGGTTACTCGGACGAACCGATGTCTCTGTAAACCCCCCCCCCAGCCTACATACTTGGTCAATTATCATCTCAACCCATAGGTCGAGAGTTCGAATTTCACCTTAGGACGGCCCACTGATTGCGGCGGCGGCAGTGGCGACGGTGGAGGTTAATGAGTGCTGGCTGCTGTTTTCGGGTGTAGTTTGGTTAGTGCCATGCTGTGTTCGGCAATATGGGGGTGGACTGGCCACTGGTATGTTATTGTAGCGAAGTCCCTCATGATTTTCATATTTTGCTGCTAACAGGTGGTCTTCTTGGGCAGATGTAGATTGGTGGCGAGAGTGTTGGTTTGTGTTGCAGAGGTCACTGCTGTTGTTGCGGCGGCGGCGGCTGCATTTAGCCTCATCTGCTGATTTCACATGTGGTGACTGTAATTTCGTCTGCTCTCATTTAGAGGAGGCGACTGCTGCTGCGGCTGAGGCTGTCGCCATGGTAACTGTTGATTTATACTGGGGCCGCTGGTGATTGTTTGTTTACCTGCAAATTGTCTGCTATTTTTGGTTATTAAATTTACATGCATCTACTTATTGTCTAAATTAATGTATACATGGTATTAACAGTTAACCGTCAGTATCATTATTGTTATGGCATATATGCGATTATTAGGAATTTAACTGTAGAAAGTGGTTTAATCTTGTAGAAATAGTCACTTGCTGATTGTGTTGTATGGAAGATTGGTGATCTATTGAATTAGTACTCAGTGGAAGAGCAGCTTAATGACCAGTCAGAATGGCAGTCAATGGAATCACTGTGTTTTTCATGTTCTTGTTCGCTGTTGATTAGGCTGTGACTAGGGCTGTCTTTATTGATATTGTTATATAGCATCATCTACTTACACCGATATGCTTATCTTTAGCCAGAGTTTATTATCGATTGTTTCAAATTGACATATTTGTTTTCTACTGCTAATTCATCAATACTCAGAGTATCATTCTGCAAAACATGTTGCATTAGGTTTATTGTTAATTGACATCTATGCTTTAGAATAATAATGAATTTTGAATGATAATAATAATGATGACAATGATGATGGGTATGAGAACAAAGTTGACGACGACTGCAATGACCATGACCACCATTACCACGACCATGACTATGACCATGACGACCTCAACGAACCATGATGATGACCACGACTACTGTGGGAATAGCGTCCCTAGACTGCTGGGTTCCGTTGGCTAGGCAAGGTGTGGTCTAATACCACACCTCAATCTGACCCCAACAATGAATTAAGTATCTATGAAGAATATGCTTAATGTGTTAAAACAAAATTTTAGTATACAAAATTATCTTTAATTTATATTCAATATCTTTCAAAAACTGGATATTTTAGCGTTTGGGAGCTAAATTTCCAAATTTTGAGGTGGATTTGCAAACATGAAGACATTGATTCCGGAATCTGAAATTTTGCCACATTGTTATTAGCCACCAACCTAATAGAAACCCAAATGTGCTAAGCTGTACGATGAAAACACCAAATTTTTGGACACCCTAATGTACACTGTAGGCTCCATCACGACCCGCGTCAAACGGCAGGTAGGCACTGACCAGTCCATGTCACGAGCCCTGCAGATAAAGGTCGAGGTGGGCCAGCCGGTCACCATCTGCTCGTACGTCCAGGTGTGCAAGCTGCCGGGACAGGAGACCATCCAGGAAGGTAGGAAACGCATGATAATGTGGTCCTTGGTGAAATGATTAGAAAACGACTTTAAACCAAACAAGAAGGTAGGCAACGGATGATAATGGGGTCATTGTTGAACTGATTGGATTGTTTGATGCCCTCACAAGGAGTGTGAAGTTACTTTTGATTCGACCACATTTACAGGTGCATGTGCAATAATGCTAAATTAATGCTACCACTTGCAAGCTTCATAAAAGCAAGCAAACAAACAAAGACAAGAACAAATCAATACAAGGTACTTTTAGAAGCTTAAATGTTGTACCGTATGCTATATGACCAGAATCTCACTAAAATAAAGCACTTGGCTGTACCGCACAACCTGTTTCTATTACTGTATGAGCGGCTATTCACCCTCATCATCACTTTTCAATCTCCACACAATTGGCCACGTGCAGACGTGACCGTGACGGGAAACACGCTGCAGTTCACCTTCAATGACGTCACTTCCACACAGTCTCTAGGCGAGCTTGGACTGTCAGCGGGGACGGGAATTCAAGAGCAGATGTGAGTATGAGACACCGAGCTCGGACTTTGGGGTAAATGGGGTAACAATGAAGACATAATGTAGTTGAGCATATCAACGGGATAGAGGGAGAAACACCATGCTGTTTTTGTAAATTTCTTTAAGTGGCGTACATTGGCAGATAGTTTTATATTTTGTTGTTTTGTATGTAAATTAAATTTTGAATACAGATAACTTAACAAAAGCCAACAAAACTTTCCATTGCATTATACATAGGAGCTGCAAAGACGCCGTGACAGGCGCCGCTCTCGACCACGACAAGTGCAAATGTAAGCAAATCCGTTATTAACCAAAACCAAAGAAGCTTCCTTGACCTTCCTTCATATTAATGAGTATTTTCGTCTTAAGTCTATATTAGCATTATTTTATGTATTGGCATTGTAATGAATTTATATTTTCTAAGATATTATTTATATTTATATTTTCTAAGATTATAAAAATGATATGTTCACACCATCGTTAGCTTTGCTGGTATTTTGGTTACAGGTGAATGCGAGCCAGGGAAGAGTAAGTATCTACACTCTTCTGCCAACATACGCAAGCTCATTACTATTTTTTTGCGAGAGAAGACATTTTAGATGAAAATTTCTTATTGAAAAATCGGCCCACATAAGAGTATGGGTATCATATATTGTGTGATAGCACGACAAGCCCGTGCATTTTCATTAGAGAATTCTATCTGCTCTGATGGTTACACTCACTTTATACGTTTCACTCCACCAGATATTCATGCATTTACATCTCATTTTGTGAAATTTTCAAAAATATCAATATTACCCTCATGTAATGTCGACATGGATTTGATTTGCTAATAAAGCTACTGTGTGTTTGTGGGTAGAGTTGAAATTTGATGGTGCGGCGATGGTTTGTGGTGACCCCCACCACAAGACATTTGATGGCGTCACCATTGACTTTGAAGGGCCTTGTACGTACGTCTGGTCTAGTTACCATGGGAACAAATACCAACCGTTTGACGTGAGTTTCATTTGTATTGATATCTCTGTAAACATACAGAGTTGATAATTACAAACCATTGTCTTTCTACTAGATTTTACCATTTTGATGTTGTATTCTTAAAAAATATGTTAACATGATATTCAAAATGAGATAGCAAACCCCAAAAGAATAAAATGCGGGTACAAATGCGAGTGCAAAAGGTTAGAGAAAGCAAAACCATTTCAAAATATTATAATTTTTATGACAATTAGCAAAGGTCTCCCTCCTCTAAAATCCCGATAGTTGATGTCCATAAAAGTTATAAAAGCATTTCGTGTTTATTTTAAACCGATATTGGCAGTGAACTACGTTCAGAATGCATATTTTTTAAATAAACTTGTATAGACACCAAACATTAAAATTCTAATGGAGGGCGATATCAGACGAAGCTTCTGTTTACCTGTGATGGGTACTTCTCTAATTTTCTATTGTGTATCTAAATTTTGTGCAACACCCTTTTTAAATTAAACAATTGCATTGAATAAAAAATGTTTGTTGGAAACAGCATGTTGCAAAGGAATTTAAAAAAGTCATTCCCAATGTGTGTGCACTTGTATATATATATGGTGTTTATACACATGTGCTGAGTAAATGGAACGGGTCAAAAAATGACCGCATTTTCCCCTAATCATTATGTAATAATTGATCGAATATGAATTGTTCGCACAAACACGCAGCTAACTTTGTCACAAAAATCAGCTTGAACTGTACCATGATAACATCGTATAGAGTAGTTTGCATACATGAAGACTATAATGGCTTATTACCTTTAGATTGTTGCACGATATGAGATCCACTGGACATCGAAACTGGAAAGTTGGTGAATTGACAACATACTTCAAGGGCAATAAAGTGACACTGTCTCGGAAAGGATTTCGGTGAGTGCAGTGTAGGATATTTGTCCTTCTGATGTGCAGACAGTTTTAAACATTATTCTACTGGTTTATATCACCCGTGTTAATTGTGCGTATATTAGAAATTCCAGATAAAAAAGATTGGTGAAGAAAACACCCGGGCAGTAAATGAATACAAGGTTTTATTGTTAGTTGCCAGAAATTTATGCGTCTAATTCTATGTAAAAGCGAGATTTCTTAGGAATATCAAACTGACAATATTTGGATTTTACGAGAATACAGTATATATACTAGTATTATGGATTATTGAAATATGTCTTGAGACCAGTAAGCATTGATACCATGCGGTGTTGTTTGATACATAATAATTTAGTTTTGTAATTTCTATTTCTAACTCTATTTCTATTTAGGCAAATGGTGAAGTGATCTACAAGCTTCCGTACAGCGATCCAACAGACTCATTCAAAAATCAAACAAGAAGGTGAGGTTCAGTACATTTGGAAAGAGAAACCATTATTGATTTTGCAATTCTTGCTATTAATTCAGAAATGGTTGAAGCGATATATAACTGAATATAACTAGATATTATACTGCCAAGGTTTTCTGCTAACATTGAGAATGATGACGATGAGAACCACTTAGCATGTAAGTAGAAAGAAACGGGGAAAAGGAAAGAGAATGAAAATATTGGATAACAACATTTATGAAATATATTTGCATGTACATAATATATTTTGGACATGTTGCATTGTTCTTACTTGGTAACGATGGCTTGCTTATAAATTTAACAAACAAATGTACTTCACAATAGATTAGATGGATGGCGATTATGGTGGTGTATCTACCGTGTAGCACTGCCAGTTTCTATAAGCACACGCATTCATTAGCGCTTAAAATCCTGGTCACCAAGAGAATTAGGCATAGACTATATTGAAACCTAAACCAATAAGAGTGCAAGACGTAAGAACATATATGTGTGTGTGTGTGTGTGTGTGTGTGTGTGTGTGTGTGTGTGTGTGTGTGTGTGTGTGTGTGTACTGCGTGCGTGCGTGCGTGCGTGCGTGCGTGCGTGCGTGCGTGCGTGCGTGCGCGCGCGCGCGCATGCATAGGAAATGTGTGTCACTGTCACAGAGATATAATAATGTGTTAGCAATCGTAACGGTTCATTAACTACGGTTTTAATCCTCAATTTTCAAACGGTAACTGCAAATTTATGGCTAGCGTCTGTACGTCTATATTTTCAGGCCAGTTAGGTGGTATTTGAGAGTCCTAATGGCATCGAGAGTTGGATACAACCGCCGTTGGATCGGCTATGTGAAAGTTCCCGGCGAGTACCATGGCCTTGTGGGCGGGATTCTGGGAGATGCAGATGGAGACCCCAATAATGACCCACGGTCAGTAAACTTCCCCAAGACCACATTTTGTACTGCGGTGACCTGAAACGAAGGGGTCAATCAGTTGACCACTTATTGCCAAGTTTGATAGGTGCTTTGGCTATCACCAGTCACCTAATTTACATGCTGCAAACCCAAACTGAGTATAATTTTGTATGGGCAGACTTGTCGTGGTAGAAATGAGGAAAATCTGTTATTCTTACTAGGGTTCAGTCACAAAACCTCAAACATCTCAGCTTACACACCTTTATACATTTCTTGAGCTGGCGTCATGGGAGTTTCTACATCTAGGCGTACTAATGATCATAACCATGTACATAATAAACTACTATTACTTTTTGTGATGGGGTCATTATTAAATTGTTGTCCTTTGAGACATGTGCTTCAGCAGTATTCTAAATAGTGATTGGATGTATAGTATAGCTGTATATTTTACACATTACTCAGTAGCTGTTTAGCAAATTTAAAATTATAAAGCAATGTCATTAATGCCATAAATGTACTGAAACATTGATATGTTCAACAAATGTCTCGATACCTGGTAATGGTGTAGGTTTTCCATATGTATTGTATGCACAGTTTAGCTTGCCATATTTTGGATTATTTCATATTAATGTCATTATGGCAATATGTAGCATATATTCCAGCCAGTGAATGTAGAAGTTCCTGGGACAGTATTCATCACATATCAGCTTGTGTAAAAGTGATGATGGACAATCCAACCACACCAGTTTGTTGAAATTTCCAGTAAATTGTAACTGATTGAAGATAACCATTTCCCATAATCTAATTTCTAATTTTGTTATCTTATGTGATTTTTGTTTCAGGACCAAAGATGGCATTCTAGTAGGAAGCAACAAGTATGGTCACTGTCTGATCGGGTCAAGCTGGCAGTTCGACAGCAAGGGAAAGGTGAGCATGCAATAACTGATCTTATTTTCAATTTGACAGGCCAATGATTTTGAATTATATTCAGTTGCAAGAGTTTTGTTGTTGTCAGATAAGATTTCAGTAAAAGGCAAAAAAGTGACCACTGGTGTAGCGTCATATTAAGTTGTAATAAACGTGTCTACATAACTATGAATGTTCACTCTGGGTACACATTTAATTGTGTAAAGAAATAAGAAAATGGTTTAGCGATACAGCATTACAATTTTGAGCATATAGAATATATACATGTTTAATGTAGATCACAGTCGTAGGATATCGTGACCGATTTACTGTAACTTTATCATATACTATGTTGTAAAAAGAAGAATTGTTGACCATTTACACGCAACATATTCTCCGTCTTAAATGAAAAACTTCATTAAGTATTTTACCTGTCAACAGGGTCACAATTTGTTTAATGCTTATATTGTTCTACTTCATGCGTGTTGTACAGTGTTCATACCCATGCCGAAACCAACCGTGAGTGCACCATAGCCAGTTGATCGGCCCACCAAGTGAATGGAATTACCATCTGAATTTGAGCATTAACTTTTAATATTATTAGTAATATTAGTAATAGATAATAAAACTTTCAGTTAATATTTGTACACAAACCATATACATGAATCATAATACATTGTACGTATACAGTGCAACATGTAATGATGAGGGGGGTGAAATACATGTACATTTTAACCAAGCCTAATAGCAAAATAAGTGCTCTAATCATTAATGCAATTAATAGTGTATGTTAATCTATACCTATTATATCCAATTTTCATATATATTTTCTTATTTTGAATATTTCACTATGTTTAGAATGTATTTTAAATAGTTTTACTTGTATTTTGTTTTTAAATAAAATAGCTAACAAACTTTTAACTTGTGTTGTTTAGTGTTTTGAATAAAATGAAAATCATAATTGTTTTAACAGTTTCTATCTTCTGAATCTTTACACTTACGTATTGATATCCACAGGTCTAGCCAGAGCTGTATCGCTTCAAGACATGAGCCCCCGGTACCATATAGGAGTGGGAGGGGTACATATACCACTATGATTTACCAACACTATACATTGCCATGTATAATGAGTAAGGGTAACTAGCAGCACAAAAACAAAGAGACCCAGGGCATCCGGTTTTTTGCTGGATTGCTCTAGTATAGCTCTTTTATCATTTAAGATTTAATTGAATAAGCTGGCACAGTCTATGCACTCACAACAAATATTTTCATCAAATTTCTGACTCCATTTCTCAGAAACCTCATCTATATATATAGTCTCCTCTCCCTCAAAATCACCAAAAGATTTTTCTTATTGACATTTTACAAGATATTGGCAATACCATACATTTAAAGAAAGATTTAAACGGAAAAAAGAAAAAGTAAAGTAAAGTAAGTATTTACCTTAGCATCTACAGTGCAATTACGATTGAAAATCTAAAAGATACCATTTTTATACATGAAATATGTTTTAACATGCGTGGAAACCATTCATTGTGTATCTAATTAAATAAATATTAACATCATATTGCTTAAAGGCTTATCTCAGCCTATTATTCTTTTAAATATTTAGTCACTACCCTCATCATCTGGACGTCATTGACTTGGTTCTTTATTATACTCATGGTACTTTTAATAGAATCTTGTATGCTCTATAACGCTTTCATAATTATTTTTTGGATGAAATCATTCATAACTAGTTTCGTCTCCTAGGAGAAAATTTTGAGGAGTATATATAGCCTTGATAAAAATCCATTCACTAACTTTTAGGGGGGAAGCCTAATAAATTTTCATCAATTAGGGAAAAAATTTATAATCATGTTTTTACTTCTTCATTTAAAAAAAACCCCATCCATAAACTTTTTTTTTCAAAAAATGTTTTTTTAAATTTTTTTTAAACACAAAATGTTCAGAAATATAGGCATATCTTTGGAAATAAAAAAAAACAGTCACCCAAATGTCACTTCTTAAATCCTGGGTTTATTTAATTATTTCCCGCCCCACCTTTTTTTTTTTCATTTTGGCCTTGTATTCAAGAAATTTGATAAAATTTTCTAACATTTTTTTTTAGAATGTGTTTTTTTCTGTCATGAACAATATTATAATTATAAAGATTTTTTTTATCCCAAAACCCAATGTTTAATCCATTTTTAAAGTATTGACTAACAAAGATGCTTTTTCCCATTGAGGTTAAAACTTATCTACCATTTTTTTTATAGAATGTTAATTAAAAGAACTATTTAAATTACTTGAAATCTTCAAATTTTTAAAAATTAATAGCAGTAATACTGTTGAAAGGGTCTGATGTACGTGAAACCTGTTTAGAGGCACCCCATATTTAGGGGCCCATTGATGGACCATTTCTATTCTCCCAAATTTCTTCAGTGTCATAATGAGACCTCTGTTCAGGACATCTGCCCATGGACGATTTTCATTTTTTGCAAAGGTCTCCCCAAAATATAGGTTCTACTGTATTTCCTTGTACTACTTAATGGCTTTCATAATCCCTTTCAATAGGGAATGACTGTATTCCAAGAGTGCAATGGGGCGGATCAGCAGGGGGCTACAGGAGCCACAGGGTCTACTGGAAGCACAGGATCTACTATCAACAGGTGGAACTGGAAGTACCGGATCAACAGGATCTGCAGGAGGAACAGGTTCATAATTACAGGATCTACAGGCGAATGTCCGTTCCGTCCGTCCAGTGTTTTATACACCATCCGTCCGTCCATCCGTCCATCCGGTTCGTTACCCCTCTACAGGTCGCATTGTTTGAGCTAGGATGCTCAAATTTGCATGTCGGTTGGAAATGGTGACCACAAGAACCCTATTTCACATGGGCCCAAACGGTCCATATTTGGGCCATTGGGCCCATTATTAGAGTCCATTTTACTAGTGAATCACATTCTTATTACTATTTGAATGCTCCATTAAAATCAATATTCTATAACCACAAACTCCAGACACATCGGTTCCAAAAATCTATTCCACTTCTTGGTAATAGATGATACTGCTATAAATCAATAATCAGCCAATATATAGACAGTGACATTCCTGTGTATTAAACACTGGTTTGCCCTCACCGGGGGCGCTTTTCATCCCAAGCAGCGGGCTGTTAAAAAGGTTACAAATTGGGACGAACATATGAAATCTTTGTGTACCCCCAGCCTACATACTTGGTCAATTATCATCTCAACCCATAGGTCGAGAGTTCGAATTTCACCTTAGGACGGCCCACTGATTGCGGCGGCGGCAGTGGCGACGGTGGAGGTTAATGAGTGCTGGCTGCTGTTTTCGGGTGTAGTTTGGTTAGTGCCATGCTGTGTTCGGCAATATGGGGGTGGACTGGCCACTGGTATGTTATTGTAGCGAAGTCCCTCATGATTTTCATATTTTGCTGCTAACAGGTGGTCTTCTTGGGCAGATGTAGATTGGTGGCGAGAGTGTTGGTTTGTGTTGCAGAGGTCACTGCTGTTGTTGCGGCGGCGGCGGCTGCATTTAGCCTCATCTGCTGATTTCACATGTGGTGACTGTAATTTCGTCTGCTCTCATTTAGAGGAGGCGACTGCTGCTGCGGCTGAGGCTGTCGCCATGGTAACTGTTGATTTATACTGGGGCCGCTGGTGATTGTTTGTTTACCTGCAAATTGTCTGCTATTTTTGGTTATTAAATTTACATGCATCTACTTCTTGTCTAAATTAGTATATACATTGTATTAACAGTTAACCGTCAGTATCATTATTGTTATGGCACGATTTTTAGGAATTTAACTGTAGAAAGTGGTTTAATCTTGTAGAAATAGTCACTTGGTGATTGTGTTGTATGGAAGATTGGTGATCTATTGAATTAGTACTCACTGGAAGAGCAGCTTAATGACCAGTCAGAATGGCAGTCAGTGGAATCACTGGGTTCTTCATGTTCTTGTTCGTTGTTGATTAGGCTGTGACTAGGGCTGTCTTTATTGATATTGTTGTATAGAATCATCTACTTACATCAATATGCTTATCTTTAGCCAGAGTTTATTATCAATTGTTTCAAATTGACATATTTGTTTTCTACTGCTAATTCATCAATACTCAGAGTATCATTCTGCAAAACATGTTGCATTAGGTTTATTGTTAATTGAACATTCTATTCAGTGCAGAAACTTAATCATCATTTGAATGATAATGTTGTTGATCGCCAGCCTGTTTTGATGGGCATAATGAGAACAACTTTTTTGACGACGACTACAATGACCATGAGAACCATTTATTTGAAACAATGAAATGATAGATGACGACCTTACTGGTGAAAATTTATGTTACAATAAGGAATTGACAAACATAATACATAAACCTTTGAGGATGAGGCTTTTGAATTGACACTAGTATATTATGTACAATCGGTTTGTATGAACTGCTGGGTTCTCTTTTATGTATTTAGGCAAGGTTTGTTTTTTTGTTTGTTTTTTTTCCACCCCAACAATGATTTAAGTATCTATGTTGTAATATGCAAAATGTGTTAAAAACAAAATTTTAGTATACAAAATTATATTTAGGTAATATATTCTGTGTATATTGTATAAAACTTGGATATTTTAGCGTTTAAAAGCTACCAATTCCCAAACTAATCATATGGATTTGCAAACATGAAGACATTAATTCAGGAATCTGAAATTTTGCCACATTGTTATTAGCCACCAACCTAATAGAAACCCAAATGTGCTAAGCTGTACGATGAAAACACCAAATTTTTGGACACCCTAATGTACACTGTAGGCTCCATCACGACCCGCGTCAAACGGCAGGTAGGCACTGACCAGTCCATGTCACGAGCCCTGCAGATAAAGGTCGAGGTGGGCCAGCCGGTCACCATCTGCTCGTACGTCCAGGTGTGCAAGCTGCCGGGACAGGAGACCATCCAGGAAGGTAGGAAACGCATGATAATGTGGTCCTTGGTGAAATGATTAGAATAATCGATGCAGTGACCATAAAAGACTTTAAACCAAACAAGAAGGTAGGCAACGGATGATAATGGGGTCATTGTTGAACTGATTGGATTGTTTGATGCCCTCACAAGGAGTGTGAAGTTACTTTTGATTCGACCACATTTACAGGTGCATGTGCAATAATGCTAAATTAATGCTACCACTTGCAAGCTTCATAAAAGCAAGCAAACAAACAAAGACAAGAACAAATCAATACAAGGTACTTTTAGAAGCTTAAATGTTGTACCGTATGCTATATGACCAGAATCTCACTAAAATAAAGCACTTGGCTGTACCGCACAACCTGTTTCTATTACTGTATGAGCGGCTATTCACCCTCATCATCACTTTTCAATCTCCACACAATTGGCCACGTGCAGACGTGACCGTGACGGGAAACACGCTGCAGTTCACCTTCAATGACGTCACTTCCACACAGTCTCTAGGCGAGCTTGGACTGTCAGCGGGGACGGGAATTCAAGAGCAGATGTGAGTATGAGACACCGAGCTCGGACTTTGGGGTAAATGGGGTAACAATGAAGACATAATGTAGTTGAGCATATCAACGGGATAGAGGAGAAACACCATGCTGTTTTTGTAAACTTCTTTAAGTGGCGTACATTGGCAGATAGTTTTATATTTTGTTGTTTTGTATGTAAATTAAATTTTGAATACAGATAACTAAACAAAAGCCAACAAAACTTTCCATTGCATTATACACAGGAGCTGCAAAGACGCTGTGACAGGCGCCGCTCTCGACCACGACAAGTGCAAATGTAAAGCAAAACCAGTCACCGACACTGTTCATTCGTTATTAACCAAAACCAAAAAAGCTTCCTTGACCTTCCTTCATATTGATGAGTATTTTCGTCTTAATTCTATATTAGCATTATTTTATGTATTGGCATTTTAATGAATTTATATTTTCTAAGATTATAAAAATGATATGTTCACCATCGTTAGCTTTGCTGGTATTTTGGTTACAGGTGAATGCGAGCCAGGGAAGAGTAAGTATCTACACTCTTCTGCCAACATACGCAAGCTCATTACTATTTATTTGCGAGAGAAGGCATTTTAGTTGAAAATTTCTTATTGAAAAATCGGCCCACATAAGAGTATGGGTATCATATATTGTGTGATAGCACGACAAGCCCGTGCATTTTCATTAGAGAATTCTATCTGCTCTGATGGTTACACTCACTTTATACGTTTCACTCCACCAGATATTCATGCATTTACATCTCATTTTGTGAAATTTTCAAAAATATCAATATTACCCTCATGTAATGTCGACATGGATTTGATTTGCTAATAAAGCTACTGTGTGTTTGTGGGTAGAGTTGAAATTTGATGGTGCGGCGATGGTTTGTGGTGACCCCCACCACAAGACATTTGATGGCGTCACCATTGACTTTGAAGGGCCTTGTACGTACGTCTGGTCTAGTTACCATGGGAACAAATACCAACCGTTTGACGTGAGTTTCATTTGTATTGATATCTCTGTAAACATACAGAGTTGATAATTACAACCATTGTCTTTCTACTAGATTTTACCATTTTGATGTTGTATTCTTAAAAATATGTTAACATGATATTCAAAATGAGATAGCAAACCCCAAAAGAATAAAATGCGGGTACAAATGCGAGTGCAAAAGGTTAGAGAAAGCAAAACCATTTCAAATATTATAATTTTTATGACAATTAGCAAGGTCTCCCCTCCTCTCAAATCCCGATAGTTGATGTCCATAAAAAGTTATAAAGCATTTCGTGTTTATTTTAAACCGATATTGGCAGTGAACTACGTTCAGAATGCATATTTTTCTAAATAAACTTGTATAGACACCAAACATTAAAATTCTAATGGAGGGGCGATATCAGACGAAGCTTCTGTTTACCTGTGATGGGTAATTTCTCTAATTTTCTATTGTGTATCTAAATTTTTTGTGCACACACCCTTTTTAAATTAAACAATTGCATTGAATAAAAATGTTTGTTGGAAACAGCATGTTGCAAAGGAATTTAAAAGTCATTCCCAATGTGTGCACTTGTATATATATGGTGTGTTTATACACATGTGCTGAGTAAATGGAACGGGTCAAAAATGACCGCATTTTCCCCTAATCATTATGTAATAATTGATCGAATATGAATTGTTCGCACAAACGCAGCCTAACTTTGTCACAAAAATCAGCTTGAACTGTACCATGATAACATCGTATAGAGTAGTTTGCATACACATGAAGACTATAATGGCTTATTACCTTTAGATTGTTGCACGATATGAGATCCACTGGACATCGAACTGGAAAGTTAGTGAATTGACAACATACTTCAAGGGCAACAAAGTGACACTGTCTCGGAAAAGGATTTCGGTGAGTGCAGTGTAGGATGTTGTCCTTCTGATGTTGCAGACGGTTTAAACATTATTCTACTGGTTTATATCACCGTGTTAATTGCGTATATTAGAAATTCCAGATAAAAAAGATTGTGGTGAAAGAGAAAACACCCGAGGCAGTAAATGAATACAAGGTTTTGTTGTTAGATTTGCCAGAAATGTATACGCCTAATTCAATGTAAAAGCGAGATTTCTTAGGAATATCAAACTGACAATATTTGCATTTTACAAGAATAGTGTAAGTATATAATATTATGGATTATTGAAATATGTCGTGAGACCAGTAAGCATTGATATTATGTACCGGTGTTTGATACATAAAAATTTAGTTTTGTAATTTCTATTTCTAACTCTATTTCTATTTAGGCAAATGGTGAAGTGATCTACAAGCTTCCGTACAGCGATCCAACAGGGTCATTCGAAATCAAACAAGAAGGTGAGGTTCAGTACATTGGAAGACACCATTATTGATTTTGCAATTCTTGTATTAATTCAGAAATGGTTGAAGCATTATATAACTGAATATAACTGAATATTATGCAGCCAAAGTTTCCGATAACATTGAGAATGATGGCACGATGAGAACCACTTAGCATGTAAATAGAAAGAAACGGGCAAACAGGAAGAGAATGAAAAATATTGGATAACAACATTTATGAAATATATTCCATGTCACATAATATATTTTGGACATGTTGCATTTGTTTCTTACTTGGTAACGATGGCTTGCTTATAAATTTAACAAACAAAATGTACTTCAAAATAGATTAGATGGATGGCGATTATAGTGGTGTATCTACCGTGTAGCACTGCCAGTTTCTATAAGCACACGCATTCATTAGCGCTTAAAATCCTGGTCACCAAGAGAATTAGGCATAGACTATATTGGCTCTAAACCAATAAGAGTGCAAGACGTAGGTATATATATATGTGTGTGTGTGTGTGTGTGTGTGTGTGTGTGCGTGCGTGCGTGCGTGCGTGCGTGCGTGCGTGCGTGTGTGTCACTGTCACAGAGATATAATAATGTGTTAGCAATCGGAACGGTTCATTAACTACGGTTTTAATCCTCAATTTTCAAACGGTATCTGCAAATTTATGGCTAGCGTCTGTACGTCTTTATTTTCAGGCCAGTTCGTGGTATTTGAGAGTTCTAATGGCATCCGAGTTGGATACAACCGCCGTTGGATCGGCTATGTGAAAGTTCCCGACGAGTACCATGGCCTTGTGGGCGGGATTCTGGGAGATGCAGATGGAGACCCCAATAATGACCTACGGTCAGTAAACTTCCCCAAGACCACATTTTGTACTGCGGTGACCTGAAACAACGAAGGGGTCAATCAGAGGATTTGACCACTTATTGCCAAGTTTTGATAGGTGCTTTGGCTATCACCAGTCACCTAATTTACATGCTGCAAACCCAAACTGAGTATAATTTTGTAGACTTGTCGTGGTAAAAATGAGAAAAATCTAATATTCTTACTGGGGTTCAGTCACAAAACCTCATATCAAACATCTCAGCTTACACACCTTTTATACATTTCTTGAGCTGGCGTCATAGAGTTTCTACATCTAGGCGTACTAATGATCATAACCATGTACATAAACTACTATTACTTTTTGTGATGGGGTCATTATTAAATTGTTGTCCTTTGAGACATGTGCTTCAGCAGTATTCTAAATAGTGATTGGATGTATAGTATAGCTGTATATTTTACACATTACTCAGTAGCTGTTTAGCAAATTTAAAATTATAAAGCAATGTCATTAATGCCATAAATGTACTGAAACATTGATATGTTCAACAAATGTCTCGATACCTGGTAATGGTGTAGGTTTTCCATATGTATTGTATGCACAGTTTAGCTTGCCATATTTTGGATTATTTCATATTAATGTCATTATGGCAATATGTAGCATATATTCCAGCCAGTGAATGTAGAAGTTCCTGGGACAGTATTCATCACATATCAGCTTGTGTAAAGTGATATTGGACAATCCAACCACACCAGTTTTGTTGAAATTTCAGTAAATTGTAACTGATTGAAGATAACCATTTCCCATAATCTAATTTCTAATTTGTTATCTTATGTGATTTTGTTTCAGGACCAAAGATGGCATTCTAGTAGGAAACAACAAGTATGGTCACTGTCTGATCGGGTCAAGCTGGCAGTTCGACAGCAAGGAAAGGTGAGCATGCAGTAACTGATCTTATTTTCAATTTGACGAGAGCCAATGATTTTGAATTATATTCAGTTGCAAGAGTTTTGTTGTTCAGATAAGATTTCAGTAAGGCAAAAGTAAGTGACCACTGGTGTAGCGTCATATTAAGTTGTAATAAACGTGTCTACATAACTATGAATGTTCACTCTGGGTACATTTAATTGTGTGTAAAGAAATAAGAAAATGGTTTAGCGATACAGCATTACAATTTTGAGCATATAAGAATATATACATGTTTAATGTAAGATCACAGTCGTAGGATATCATGACCGATTTACTGTAACTTTATCATATACTATGTTGTAAAAAGAAGAATTGTTGACCATTTACACGCAGCATATTCTCCGTCTTAAATGAAAACTTCATTAAGTATTTTACCTGTCAACAGGGTCACAATTTGTTTAATGCTTATATTGTTCTACTTCATGCGTGTTGTACAGGTGTTCATACCCATGCCAGAAACCAACCGTGAGTGCACCATAGCCAGTTGATCGGCCCACCAAGTGAATGGAATTACCATCTGAATTTGAGCATTAACTTTTAATATTATTAGTAATATTAGTAATAGATAATAAAACTTTCAGTTAATATTTGTACACAAACCATATACATGAATCATAATACATTGTACGTATACAGTGCAACATGTAATGATGAGGGGGTGAAATACATGTACATTTTAACCAAGCCTAATAGCAAAATAAGTGCTCGAATCATTAATGCAATTAATACGTGTATGTTAATCTATACCTATTATATCAATTTTCATATATATTTTCTTATTTTGAATATTTTCACTATGTTTAGAATGTATTTTAAATAGTTTTACTTGTATTTTGTTTAAATAAAATAGCTAACAAACTTTTTAACTTGTGTTGTTTAGTGTTTTGAATAAAATGAAAATCATAATTGTTTTAACAGTTTCTATCTTCTGAATCTTTACACTTACTGGCTATTGATATCCACCAGATCCTAGCCAGGAAGCTGTATGTTTAATCCGGCTTCAAGACATGAGCCCCGGTACCATGGAAGTGGGAGGGGGTACATATACCACTATGATTTACCAACACTATACACATTGCCATGTATAATGAGTAAGGGTAACTAGCAGCACAAAAACAAGGAGACCCAGGGCATCCGGTTTTTGCTGGATTTATGCTCTAGTATATACTTTATCATTTAAGATTTAATTGAAATAAGCTGGCACAGTCCTATGCACTCACAACTTAAATATTTTCATCAAATTTCCACAGCTCCATTTCTCAGTAATATAAGTAGGAAGTTGCTTGTCATTACCTGAATTTAATTAACTTTATAATTTTTTAGTCTCCTCTCCCTCCAAATCGCAAAAGATTTTTCTTATTGACATTTTACAAGATATTGGCAATACCATACATTTACCACCCGATACCAAAATTTGCATAGAACTTTTCATTTTGACATTTTACAAGATATTGGCAATGACATACATTCACTATTTGAGTTTATCTAAAGACACTTTTAAAACAGCAAATATAAAAAGCAAAAAGGTGCGACTGAAATAACTGTTACTAGATTAAGCCACTTTTAAAATTTGAAATGGGTATATTGTCTCTAATCAATGCTGCAAGTTTTTTTGTATTTATTTCATGTATTTTATGTTTTTTTATTTTTTATAAAATTTTGCAGCTGAGGGTAGTTTAGCAGGTATTCCCCATTTGTGTATGCAGTGTGTGTATTGTAGGTTTCTTGCACATACTAATTGTGATAGAGAAAGGTAAAAACCTACTCAGATCCTTCTCTTCTCGTCTAGAAGCGACGTTTCGGTAGACGTTCCACCTGCATCAGGCTTCGATGGCAAAGTGCGCCGAATGTTATTGTTTTGCACTCTGCTTCCGCGTTGAGTCACGTGATGGGTGGAATTCCCAGTCACGTGAAGAAGTCTTGTCAGAACTGGGGGGACCGCCTTGCCTGGTTCAGGTTGAGTTTCGGTCTGCGTGTGGCGATCTTCAGGGCATCAAGGGTTTTTCTTCGGCTCCAATTCTCTTCCTGTCCAATGATCTTCACCTCTTGTTTTGAGATCACATGTCCAGTTTTGCTGGCATGGATCTGTATGGCTGACTCCTGGTTATTCTTGTCAAAGTGTTCTGTTATTAATGTGCCAAGGTTTCTTCCAGTCTCACCGACGTACTCTTCCTTGCACTGGGGACAGGAGATGCAGTATACTACACCACACTTCTTTAATGGGTCAGACATGAATTTGGGCTTGACCAAATTGGATCTCAAGGTATTGAATGGTTTGTTGCAACTGGACACTCCATGGCTTTATCCTCTTGACCACCTCTGATGTTCCTTGCATATACGGGATCTGTACAGGGATTCTGGGCTGTGATCCATCCAAGGTTTTTTCTTTGGTTTCTTGACGTTGGCGTTTATTTTGCATTTTAAATGATGTTTTGAAACCAACCATCACATTTCAAATGCTTGGAAGAAGCTCCATACAGTTCGCCGGGAATGTTTTTTTTGCACCAACAGCGTCGAAGTAAAGGCATGTCAGTAATACGAAAATAATTTAAAATATCTAATATATGTTTTTGGTAATGATTTATATTTTTTGATGGAAGAAGGGGTACTCAGGCTAAGACAGTGATATGCATGGAAAACAATGGATAATCAATCTTTACAGTTAACTTATAAACCATAAAAAAGAAGAAAAACATTATCTAAACGCCTCCATTTCATCAAAAATAAAAAAAATAAAATAAACTAATTTTCTCAGAAAAAGAATGCACCAGAGAGCTTCTAGAGACATCCATTTAAAAATAATACTGTGGGAGCATGCCCCCAGACGCCCCTAGCTATACTTACTGTCTACGCCAGTTGCAACTGTGCCTTTGGCGCTCACTTACAAGGTCACACTTTTGACGCTCCCCTTTTCAGCAACTTTGAATTTGGCCAGTGCCTTTTGAATACCCGACCACTAGTCTAATAGCATTGGGCTAGTGCTCCTGTTATTGCTCTCATCAAACTGGCTAGAGGAGTTTGAAATGAGAGTAATTCCCCCTGATCACAAATCTATTGGTGCTCTTCCATCATTTCAAATGACTTGTTGATGTATATGACCTCCTTTTTGCTCCAAAATCTTTCCACCTTTAACAGCTAAATATTCATTTCCCCCCTTTACCCTCAACTTGATGTCATCTATTGATATAGATAAAGCTTCGATCTCTTCTATAGCTTTATCACCTGGAGGTGGTGTCCCTGCATAAGATGGTTTGGTGTGATAGTTCTTCCTGGTTCTGTCTGCTAGTATGCGATAGAATCATTAATAATGGGATGGGGGGGGGGGCATGGAAAAAACATACAATGTGCCAGGGGTGGGGGGGCATAAAAGTACTGACATGGTGATAGGGAGGCATGATAAAAAAATGTCAAGAAAACTATTTCTCTTCACGCCCCCCCCCCTCTGTAGTTAATGACCACTCCCTAATAACAGAACAATAAAATTCATGGATGGCAAGAACGTGATATATCAAGTTGGGTCAAATGGCAACTTTACAAGCAATATTTGTTGTTACAAACCCACAGCTTACGTAAGCTGGGAATTTATTGTATGTTTTTCCCCCTATGATAAATTAACTTAAATCAGCCGCCTATAACTTATATTTGTGGTGAATGATGTACCATACTCTTGTGTATGAAAGATTCTCCTATGTGTTACATTTGCATTTAGAATTGTGATTACGTTTTACTATTCTTCACAGAATTAAATTTATTTTGTTTGTACACAGTAGTCCAATGTTCAAACGTTAAGAATCAACAATATAGTTCCGGGGGTGGGGTGGGGTCACGTTTTCCTTATTCAAAAATTAAGTCTCGTTTGCACATCATTGAATAACGTGCTTGAGAAAAATCTTTATATTCAGTTTGCGTGCATGCTTGATTGCTCGACAGCCTCACTACAGCCGTACCTCGGCCCTACGCCGCCGCCGCCGCTGCGTGCTGCGCGGGGGTCTGCTGGGCCTGTGCACGCTGTTCATGCTGTGCGTGGTGGCGCGCGAGGGCGTGCTTGCCACGTGGCTCGCCGCGTATGCCGTGACGAGCAGCCTCCGCTACACCAAGGCGTATGCCGCGCGCCTAGACGCCGCAGCTAAGGTGGGTAGGAGAAAGCACCACGCTCCCAAATAGTTTTATTATTCATAGAAGACGTTAAATGTAGGATTTGACCACGAGATTGCAGTGTCAATCGTAAACAATTTAGCATGCTGAGGTGCGATTGACACAAATGAAGTGAGTGTCAATCAAGCATCAGCATGGTAAATTTTACGATTGTCACGACAAACGAGTGGTCAAATACCATTCTATAATGAAGAAAATACGATTACAGAGACCAGCACACGAAAACTTCTTTAATTATTATAAAGCAAGTGACCTCGCTTGTTACCAGATGCGCTGCAACAACGTAGTCTAATTTGGACTGTGCCGTTTTCGTTACGTGCAGTAAATCACGGTAATTCCTTAGCAACGTGCAGTCAATCATTAGCAACGTGTCAATCGCACAATTGAGAACTCCGCTCGACCAATCAGAGTGGGTTATGCACGGAATGATAGAATGTATGCTAAATTTTACGATTGACACTACAATCTCGTGGTCAAATCCTACAGTATCAAACCTCGCGTTCTCATACCACGACAAAACCGTAGTATACACTGCCTCTCAAAGAAGGTGCCAGAATACCCCTGTACGTGTGATTTAGGAAATGGCTTTAACATTAAAAGTGCAGCTGGAAATTCACTTTAAAATTAAGTGGTAAGAGGGGACTTTATAAAAAAATGTTCAGTAGGAATATAGCTGAAATTTAAGTGTGAAGTGAAACATTATCTAAAATTTGTGAAATACAACACCCACCATCTTGGCTCTCACCAGATTGCACAC
>CM032669.1:51207881-51218673 GCA_019095985.1 Streblospio benedicti
TTATGGATTAAGAGGAGAGAAGGGATGGGTTTCATCATGGCGTTCATCCGCCCCCTCTCTGAGGCGCTGTATAACCTCATCAATCTCATTTTACTCTCTCAACAGGTTATCAAGCAAGATGGATGTCGCTCGTTACACCAGTTTCAGTCCATTTTAGCTTCTTTATGAATGTATTTGGGACTGCAAGAATTGGGCTTGTCTATAGCTGAAAAATGAGACCAACAAGTATTGGTAAGTATTTTAGCCATTTAGTGAAGCATTGTGCAAAAGTTAATCATCCAGTTGTTTGGGCTCTTCGACAAGGAAACAATTGTGCAAGATTTCCCCGACGAGAAATATTCATAGACCTTGTTCTTTGGTGATAAATTGTAAAAATGGAGGAAAGCATATTATAGAGCGAATGAAAGTCACAAAAAAGATATTGGTAAGTATTTTAGCCCTTCAGTTTATATTCATGATTCCTAGGTCCAAGGGCCAAACAAACACCAGTTAGCACAATGTAAGAATATTCTTGCTAATATAATGATTAAGTTTTAAAGTACGCAAATTTAAAAAAAAAAATCAAAATCCACAAGGAGTCCTTGAGGCTGAAACCAGACCGTGCAGCTTCTAGCGCGGGATGACTGCTCGTTCTAACCTATAACCCACCATTGTGAATGGTTAACAACTCTAACCAGTTGACAACATGATAGCATTTTTTATTGGTAAGTATTTTAGCCATTCCTTTCATATTCATGATGCATTGAGCAAAGTCACAGGTCAAAGTTTGCACAATGTAAGGCATATTCTTGTTAGCATAAAGTATAAAATATCTTATAGTAAATATATAAAAATCTTAATTAATAAACTAACAAGACTGTACTCCTTCCAGTTCCAAGCCGGACCATGCACCCTCTCGTGTCAAGAACGGAAATTTCGACTTGCAAGGCAACAAGAGTACATCAGTGGAAATATCAGTGACCCATGGTTGGACATGTAAAACAGAAACTGCAGGGAAGACCTTAAAAGAGGGTTCA
The DNA here is from genome assembly GCA_019095985.1 of Streblospio benedicti. NCBI lineage: Eukaryota > Metazoa > Annelida > Polychaeta > Spionida > Spionidae > Streblospio > Streblospio benedicti. The sequence continues at coordinate 51,208,898 of CM032669.1, forward strand.
GAGAGACGAAGTTATGAAAAGATGCTGTGTAAAGTTATAGATGTAGATTTGAAGGCAAGAGAAGCTAAATACCATGAGGAATGTAGAAGCGCACATAAATATTCAACGACAAGTATGCAAGAAGCTTTAAGGCAAAAAGAAGATAGAAGAAGCTCATAGTAAATGTTATGAAGTCATAGCTGAATATATTGAAAGAAACATAATCATTGAAGCAAAAGTAGAGCGTATGATTATGCTTCGTGAAAAGTATCTGGCATATATACAGGAAAAAAAATCCATCTGTGTATGTGTATAGTAGTAACAAGACAGATAAGCTTAAGAAAAAAAAAATGATAAACCATTTCTGACCAAAGTTAAGTTCTGGCTACCAGATCATAGAAGTGAGCTGGTCAACTCCGATCATATTCAAAAAAAGAAGCCATTTAAACTGCCTTTGAATATGCTTCATTAGATTACAGAAAACTTGAGGATGTTGGATCTTTATTATAGAGAAAAATGCACGTCCTGTTTGATACTAGAAATGTTTATCAAATGAGTTTGACAGCCGTATCACCTGAATGCACACTACCAGTGTACTGAGGCTCTATTCACCAACCACTTAAGACAGGTATAACTGCCGCAGTGGGACCACTCGGACATCCTGACCAACCCGGGTGGTCTGCTTGAAGTGCTTTGTGAATAGGTGCCAAAGTGGTAATGGTCGAGGGTTTAAGTCCTGGTAGAGGCTATGTGACATAGTCCTATAAACTTGGAGAAATAATCCTCTGATGTCAATACTTACATCTAGCCAATTAATTTCAATATATCTACATATTCTATTCTAGTTGCCAGTCATAGAAAAACATGTTCAACGCAAAAATAGAAATGTCCATCACTATTACTCAAGTGATCATTTTACGAATGATCAACGTTGTTCAGCTCTTAGTTTCTCTAAACATTAACATAATTTATGTAAGTGATTTACTAACTTCATAAATGATATAAAAATCCTTTTGCAAATATTTAAGTACTTGTAATTACTCGTGTAGTTTACTCGGTAGACGCACTACTCTTCGAACAGTGGGTTACGTCCATGCTGCTGATCCAGAATGGAGCTGATTTGGATGCAAAAAGCCAAAGCTGGGAGACACCTCTCTGCAGAGGTCTTTCAGACACTGTTCTAGGTCTTGCGATTCCGGTCGAACTCCCAAAAAACTGCTGTCAAACTCAACAGTAAACCATGAGCACATGCGCGAAGGCAAACTACATACCCCTCTAAAGGATGTCATAAACCTCCAGCGTTGGGATTTAGTGCCTTTGTTAGTCCAACATGGGGAAAAGTGGGAGAAGTACTTGCCCGAATACTTCCCCAGTGTGGAGGACACGTGCATTGCGTACATGGGGGAGATGATGCCTTGCCTGTCTGACAAGTCGTTTGCGGCTGTCTATGGTGATTTGAACAATGCGGTAGTGAATAGAATAAAGTTGTTACCGATAGCGAAGGAGATTATATCTAAGTATAGGCTGCGGACGAAGGAGCTTCACCCCCAGGGGTCATACCCGGTAGATTTGTAGGACACACTAAACGCCTAAAAGCATGTTCACTTAGAAATACAAAATAATATATATAAAATAATATTGCACGTTTTCATCCATCATTTGAAAAGGAAAGTAACGCCTTATCCAAGAGGAGGGAGAGAACGGTCTTTCTCATAGGATGATGTAATGAATTTATTTCAACTGTTCTTGCAAAGTTTGTTATTATTAAAATTTCAGGGATGTGATCGCCAGGCACGTGCCAGGCAGCCTCATAGAGAAGGATAAGGAGTTGTGCTATTATACAAAGACATTGTCCATTAACTTTGGCAATCCATGGCCATGGCAAATAACATACTGAATCATAAGTGCCTCACAAAGTGACTTTTTAATGTCTATATGACCATCTCTTTGAATATTTCATATTTCACTTTTAGAGCTCCAAGCAAACCCAGCTGGAGCTGCACAGTTTGCGGCCGAGGCATGGGGTAACGAAAACCAATAACAAATTAACGGTAAGAACTTGTGTGGCATAGGATGGGCGATAAGTCAATGATTTATAATTCACAGATGTAGAAGTCTCCATTTATAACTTCTCCATTTATAATGACCCATTGTGGATGTCAATAGACATTGGCGAATATTGAGTGATTGAGACTAACTCTAGACTAACTCTAGGCCCCTCATCAGAAAAGTCTTAGAGATTAAATAAGTCCTGTTTTAATTCAATTAAGGGGAAGGTAAACATCTAGTAAATTCTATAAAATACTCATATGAACACGGACAGCTCACAACATCCCAAAGACAACCAATTATCAGATTTTTAGAAAAAAAAGGTAAAGATAGGTCTTTGTTGAAAAACTGGAGGCCAATTTCTCTCCTAAATGTTGACTATAAATTATGTTCCAAAGCTATATCTAATCAAATGAGGAAAGGAAAGTTCTACCATTAAGTATTAGTCTAAATCAATGTGGATATGTAGATGGCCGTTTTATCCATGATGTCTTAAGAACCGTAGCAGATGTAATGAATTACACGAGAGATAAAAAGTTAAATGGTGTACTTCTCTGCCTAGACTTTGAGAAAGCTTTCGACAATCTCGTGGACTTTTCTACATAGGGCATTGACATATTTTAATTTTGGGGAGGGCTTTCAAAAATAGGTAAATTATTTTACAACAAAATTGAAAGTGCAGTAATAAACAGTGGATCTTGTTCAATGGATTTCGAAATACAAAGAGGTGTAAGACAAGGTGATCCCATGTCTGCGTATTTCTTTATTCTTATTACTGAATTATTAACGAGACTTGCTGGAGATAAAAAAATTCTTAAAATGTGCTTGTTTTTTATTTTAGTATAAAAGTACAAGCATTTCCCTTTTTAGAAATGTATAACACTTTAGGGGTTTCGGGAATAGATTTTGGTTTATGGACCATACAAAAGATCATGTATACAATTTCGGTACAGTCAAAATTAACATTGACTGAATTTTTCATTGTATTTGTATGATCTTTTGTATGGTCCATAAACCAAATTCTAGTCTCGCAGCCTTTAAAGTGTTACACATTTTTAAAAAGGGAAATGAATGTACTTTTATACTAAAATAAAAAACAACATTTTAAGAATTTTTTTTCCTCCAAATTCTTTTATCTCCAGCAAGTGTCCTTAACACGTGCTACATACTACAATGTGTCTATCAATGGTTTAACTATAGATGGGCATGAGATAAAATTAGTACAGTATGCTGATGACACCAGTGTTTTTGAAAGATGTACAATCGATGGATGAATTGCTTAAATTGTTGCATAGATTTGAAAAAGCATCTGGTCTAAAAATAAATTTGGATAAATGTGAAGCTATGTGGCTTGGTTCAAACCACAATTTATATGATGCCTACCCAAGCTTCAAATGGGCAACAGTAATAAAGATTTTAGGTGTATATTTCTCATATGATTACACAGAACTACAAACAGAAACTATAATGAAAGATTGAAAAATTTGGAAAAAAACTTTGAATTTATGGAAAATGAGAGATCTTTCCTTAATAGGTAGAATTCTTATAGCTAAAACATTTGGTATATCAAAATTTCTATATATTTCTTCAATTATTGAACTAGAAACAGATACTATCAGTAAAATAGAGACTATTCTATATAATTTCATCTGGCAAGGCAACAGAGCAAAAATAAAAAAAAGAGTGTTATTGTAAGTGATTATTGTTATGGAGGGCTCAGAGCACCAGATCTGAAATCTATTTTTAAAGCTCAGAAAATGTTTTGGATTAAACGATATATAGACAATACGGAACCCATTTGGAAATTAATAATTAACAGTTACCTTAAACCGTTTGGTGAAACCTTATTAGCTTATTGCAAGTACGAAAGTAACAATAATAACCACCTACCCACCTTTTATAGAGAATGTTTTAAAGAATGGCGTTTTTTTTTTATCTGGTAGAATATAGAAAAGAACCCTCCGACCAATTGATTTGGAATAATAAGCATTTGAAAATAGACAATAAATCAATCTTTTTAAAGAATTTTATGGATGCAGGAATCTGGGTAACAGGACATTTATTTGAAAATGGAGAAATCATAGATTTTCATTTCTGGAAAAATAAGGGGATTACTATCAATAATCATTTAACTTGGCGAAGTTTGATTGCTTCAATACCTAAAAAGTGGAAAAACGTAAAAAAAGATCATCAAGCAGATTCCCATAATATTTTAAGGATAAGCAAAGAACGAGATATTTCTAAGGCAAAATTAAAAGACTTTTATTGGCTTATTATAAATGATAGATACTCCTTACCGTCAGCTCAAAAACACTTCAAAACAATTGATATAAATGAAACTGAATGGTCTGATTATTACCTTATTCCACATTCGTATCTAAAAGAGAAAAAAGCAATTGATTTCCAGTATAGGTGCTTGCACAAAATTATTGCCACAAATGAATTAATGAAAAGATTCAGAAAAATTGAATTGCCAAAATGTAGGAACTGTGACACTATAGAAACGTACAAACATTTATTTTTTTAATGTAAATTTGTACGTAGTCTGTGGAATAAGATTGAACAAGAAATATTTTTTAAGCTTGACATATCCCTAACAGAAAAGAAAATCTATTTAGGAATACCTAATTCCTATCTCCCTAACCAAATTATTAATATTGTAAAACAATCCAGTCAATTCAAGACATAGAAATACGATACCTACCCTGAAAAACGCCATTCGTCAGATTTATAAAATATATGATATAGAGCATCACCAAAGCTTATTCAATAAATGCGAAGATGATTTTGAAAATAAATGGAAAGATCTACACGACATTCTACGATAAGCCAAAAAAATGATAAACTTTGATCGTTAATTGTTACCATCTCTTGTATACATTATGTTTTATAATAAAAAATATAGATATTTAAATATATATAACTATATATATAGTAGACCCATGTTTTATCAACATTCATACGGGCCAATGTTGCAGATATATATGTGCAAATAGACCATATGTATCTGCATCTTTATCATCAATTTCACCTTCATTACCATTATCATCATCATTCATTATTGTTATCAAAAATAGTCTTCCAAAACCCAGTATCATTTCATACCAATAGTTTCATATAATCACATGAAGTTATGGATTTCATGATGATAATAATGTAATATAATCTAGTAGTAGAAATGTAATTCGTATAGTTCATGTGTGAAGTTATGTATTTAATATGGTGGCGATTAGCGGCCATTTCCAAATCTGCATAACCATATATAACTGCCAATACGCTAATGCGAACATTCGCGAATACGCTTATATATGAAAAAAGACCATATGTATCGCTCCTAGGCAGTAGTTTTTAGTCTGCTTCTTGTATTTCAAAATCTGCCAAACAGAAGTGCAATAAGTACACTGGTTTCTGTGTTTTGGTATACATGTATAAATTTGACCTTGTAATATCAATGGATCACAATGGCTCCATGTGGCTTGATTGTTTATAGTGTAGGAAAAAATCAAAGATTTTTTAATGAACGTTTTTAGTTATTTTGGAATGTCCAAATAAAGAATGCAGTTCCCTCCACATATAGTTCTTGTGTACAGACTCATCTGCATTGCATATCAGGCTTGCCTAAAGGCTCGCACTGATACGTCACAGCAGATTCGTCCGATACCCAACTGCTATATGGGAAGGGAACCATGTTCTCTATATTTTTCATGTTGCACATTTCTTACTTGTAGGTGAACTTCCCAAACCACGTGAACCTCACCAATGCACGGAGACTACTTCAAAAATATGCACAAGAACAAGTAGACTCGAATAAACACGACGGCTCAGTAATCATTAATTCTGAGTGTGGCAAGGACTGCCCAATATATGCAAGATCGGGAGACGTGTGCATGGCCGTATCTATTTTAAGAGCAGATCAGACTATCACTCACCATGTTACAGCCCTTGGCCCTTTTTTTTCTTTTTTCTCTACAAAATATGGGCGTTCTAGACCAAATCAGGAATGAGTCACAAAAAAACAATTATAGTTACGAAGTTTTAGATATTCCACTTTTATTTTATCTACAGAATTTTCATCCACAAAATGAGATAACACATGTGGCAGAACTGATAGAAGGCTATAAAGTAGTCATAATTCCCAATTGTGTTTCGCAACAATATGAAGCTTGGGAAATTGCAGTTTAATAGAATTATTTGGCCAATTCTCACGAAACTTTCGCCAAGCAATTTTTGATATATAATATCAACATTATTTGATAACCTTTGATTAGTTTCGCAACAGGTTTGTATGTGATTGTGAAATAGTGAAATTGCTGGTTGTATGGGCTAATTGATTATCTGTTTACTTTAAACTTTCTCCCTCCATCTCCCTAGCAAGTTTATATTTACCATATAGATATAGCTGAAGACAGGTTTGGACACTTGTAGGCTTCTGCTTGGCTTTATCAAGTGACCCTTTGGGGAATTGAACTCATGAGCCCATTGTTGCAACACCACACACAAAGCTTCTAGGGTGGTTATCATCTCAAGCTGACGGATGTGTGTTGAAATTGCACTTGGTAACAATCTTGCAATATTATATGTTACCTTTTGCCAAAATCCCATAGATCTTCATCTTGGTTTTCTTCAACTTCAACTTGATCTTTCAATACTTTGCCACATAGATACGATTGTTAAAGCCTGCCTTCGAATATGCCAGTCATGATTTAAATAGACTTCGTAGAGAGATGAGGGAGAAAGTTGAAAATGGGTTCAAATGAAGAAAACAATTGTACAAGCACTTACTATTAAAATTTATAGAATACTTTCAAGGGGAAGTCCTAATAACTGAGTAGATTTTGTTGCTTTAGCCTACTTTAAAGAGCATTGTGTCAGTTTTATGCTAAGTTTTAATCTTGTGAACAGTGCTGTGCAAAGACTTAGTAGCTAGGTGTGTGCAGAGGGGATATTTGGTGTTCTTTCGTTTGTTTTGCTGATGGTGACAATTACTTGTGGTAGAATTTATTTTAAGCATGTATATTTGATTCTATAGTACGATAAATGACAGAGTAGGTGCTTAATAAATTCTTCATAATTGCATGTGATTTATAAATTTCAACTTGTTGTTCTTGCACACAAACAGCTATACTCAACGCAACCATTGGTGTGGCTTGATGTGAACTTGTGAGAAAAGGTCCTTGGGAGCAGCCCAGAGCACGTTATTTCTGGATAGAGTGATGGATATTTTAATTTGCCAGGGTCTTAAAAGATGAGCCAGCCGGATTAGACAAGCCGTCCAGATGAGGTAAGTCTTGTTTTTATTCAAAGAATCTATATTTGTATTGGGTTTCATTAATGGAAATAAGGTTTCAATGTAACAAAGAGCCGGAAACTTGATCCCTTGAACTCATTAGAAAAGCACTTGATGAGGGAAGTCCTGTTTTAATTCAATTAAGGGGAAGGGGAGATGAAAACTTCCTTCTTTGCATGTGGGGGCCTGAAAATTTGGGGTGCATATCCATATACAAGAGGACAGACAACAACGCCTTGTGCACAAAGACCGGCCATGTGTCGCCATCAAGCACCTCGAAAGAGTCCGCAGCTGTCTCAGGGGTGAGACCAGCGGAGCACAGACAACAGACGCCAGCAAAGCTAAACAATAGGCAGGGGAATAAATCTCCTTGTACCAAGATATAAAAATCCCTTCGTAAGAATGGGGATGTACCGGTTTAGCTTGTGTTTCTACGTTAAAGATTATGAAGAAAATGCATGCATTTATTAAGTATTCAATTTTCGCTGATTGCAGCACTTAGAAATATTGCAGCGACAGAATCAGACAAAAATGGTAACTTCAAGTGATAAGATAAGTAAGAAGATTAATTCTCTGTATACAAGATCCCCAAACGATGGTGCGGACGGTTTTAGAATGAATTATGGAAAAAAGTGTGCAAGAACTTAGAAACCTCACATAGGATGATAGTACAGTGCTAATGTTCATGTTGGAACAGACGGTATGAAACTTACATTGTGTGGGAAAAGTTAGTAAAACCTTCAGAGGTAGCATTATTAAACCCTTTCTCACAATTCTTGAGGTGACAGCCCTTGTATCCTTGCAATATTTTGCAGCATAGCACGAAAAAATATTTCCATAGGTTGATCGACTTCGCTGCACTGCGAATCAGGCAGCTTGTGCGGGCCGCAGACGTGCAAGCTGGCAGCGAAGTTTGGTTGGCTTATGGTCAGACACAGACTAACCAGGCCACCATGATGGAACTGCGGCGCCTCAGGGTGGATGAATTGGATAAAAGAAGACTAAAAATGGTGAACAAAAGCAGTGGAAGTACATTTTAAGAATATAGAGCATTTATATTTAACTCATTTATAAAGTATTAACTAATTATTTTTTATTTTATTATTCTTTATCCAAAATACTGACCAGTTAATGGTGGAGGGTGACAGCCCCCTTGACCACTGTCCACCAACCCGCGTGGGGAGAGTGTGATGTGGACATGGTCAGGTCGTGGGAGGAGTTCCATCCTGCCACATCAACTACGGACACGCTGCCTCATTGGCAGGGTTTTTTCAAGGTGAAATTTTTTAGTGGGTGTGCTGGGACAGTTGGGGGGAGATTTAAGGGTTAAGGGGGGTACTGTGGGGGGGGGTGTCTGTATACTGTGGGGGGGTGTCTGTATACTGTGGGGGGTGATTCCCTACAGATATGATATTTCTCATATCACACCCAACCCAATATGATAACCCTTTTCTCACACCCCACCCTTGAAATCAAATCATAAACATATTTATATTATTATTTAAACATTGTCCACAGTGCAGCATATAATAAGCTTGCAATAGTAAAATGAACTTTGATAATATATGCAGATCAATAATTGCATATTAAAAGTATACACTACTAAGGCATTTTACTCTTTACCAGCTTCACTGATAAATATGCATATGGATAAAAGGTTATTATATATCAAACATATTAATCCTTAAGACATTTTACACTTGACGGGTAAAACGTCACATGCACATATATAGCGCCACTAAAATGTCACTTTACCCATTGTGAATTTATGAATTAGGGAGCCACCATTCGAAAATCTGACAAGGGGTAGTAGGTTTTTTAGAAGGAATATTTTACTTCTGAAAATTTTCAAAATAAATATTTTACTGCTAGTGAAGTAAAATAAAGTTACGATGTAAAATGGCAAAAAATAATGTTGTTCCACAAAGTTGAAAATAACTATTTTAGCCAAGGTAAAAAAACCTAACCCCCCTCTCAGATGTTTTAATGGTAGGTCTCTTACATACAAGCAGACTATCTTTTGAAGGCTACTTTTATTTAAAAAAATCATCTTTTTTAACAAAAACATGGATAACATCAATTTTGATGTTAAGTTTTGATGAAGAATTGAATGAAGTTGATGAGCAGTAGGTTGAGGAAGATGAGCAAACAAGACCCAACTCAAGATTTGTAATGATAACAGAAGATCAGAAAGAAAAGTTCAAAGAAAACAGTAAAAACAAAAATACAAAAAGAAAAACTGATGGAAGCATCAAATTATTTACTAATTATCTAAAGTTTGCTGATGATGAAAGGCAACTGCATGAAATTCCTCCAAAAGAAATGAATAATCATTTGGAAAATTTTCTAATGTCAGTGAGGAAAAGTGATGGGTCTGAATATGAGCCAGTCTCTCTCAAGTCCATGATGGGATCAGTGGGGAGGTATCTGAAGGACATTGGATATGAAGAGAATGTTCAAA
>CM032669.1:51223428-51280066 GCA_019095985.1 Streblospio benedicti
AAAATATAGCGTTGCACATGATTGGTTATTTCACTGCCAGGTATTCAAATTTATTCAATTTAGATGGTTTGATGAATGGAAGTGCTGTTAGCATATTCTTATTCATTATAGAACTTTTCTCATATTAGAGAATTACTCGAAAGATGAATAAGCATTCAAGGGTCCGAAGAGACATAAGTTAGCAACTACATTATAACAAAGATAACATAGGCTCAGATGCCATTAGATGGCCTATATTAGCCTTAACATTATTTTAAATTAAATATCTTAGACTTAGTAGAAGGCGAAATCTAGTTAATTGTACTTCATGCACTTCAGTGTGACTGTCTAGCAGATCTACTTAGAAATTTCTACAAGCTATTATAGAGCTAATAATATTGATATGAACCTAGACTTAGATCCTCTATTCCTTTGACTGTATTCCGTATAAATGTGCACCATCTAAACTATATATTTAACTTATATTCCGTATAGATCTACATGTAGGACCTATCAATATCCCAGTTTTATACAAAGTTTGCCGTGCTAATGAATAGACAACAGTTGTTATTTGTAGATCTGGGCTTCATATTATTGTTAACACTCATAAATCTTCCCTTTTCCATTCATCAAACCATCTAAATTGAATAAATTTTAATATCTGGCAGTGAAATAACCAATCATGTGCAACTCTATGTTTTTTATATGTATAAATTAATCTGCTAGTTTAACATGATATATATTTTTTAGACTCTTTGAAGAAACCATTGCTCAATTTACATGTAGTAACTGTACTGCACTAATATATTGACATTAAACAGACTTTAAATATATCTAAGAAAGACAAAGAGTGAAAACAATGGTGATAATAACACAGGCTAATAGTATATATAAACTATATAAAATTGCTGAAAATAGCAACTTCATTAATAAGCACTAGTAAAATGGTTTTCTTCAGTACAATTAATGAATGTACCATTGCAAGTCTATGCTTGGAACTGTATTGAAAACTCTGGCCACTAGGGGCGCTGCTGTGCTGCAGCACACATTTTCCATAAGGCTTGCTGGAGTTTGGCATCTATCTTTGCTAATACTCAAAGTTGCATCAGTTCCATACCCAGCAAAACTGGGGCACATCACTTTGTTCTAATATATACATGTATATTGCCACAGAACTGGGGTGCAGTTCCATGAATTGCATGCACTATATATGTGGTTCTTTATAAATGAGTACATTATGGAATAAATGTTAAAAAGTGCATTTTGTTCTTTCAATTTTTATCTATTGAAAATTCAACTCACTAACAATGAGATCAATAACTATACTTACAAATGATCACATATTCATAATTCATATTGCTAATTACCTAAGTTTACATATCAAATAACGGTAAAAACAAGTGGAATTTATAAATGATAGATGGAACAGTTCATATACTCTTTAAGAGTTTGTGTCTCTTGGGAGGTCTGTTTCCATAACTCAAGAACTTAACTGTTCCCCTGGAATTGTAACACAACATTACCCGGTCTATGGACACACTAGACCTCCCTTTTGATAATAATAATAATAATAAACTTTATTTATATAGCGCAGTTAACTTACATAAATATATGTCTTATAGCTCAAAGCGCTTCACAAAACTAGTTAAAAGTACAATCACTTTTGTAATGCATCAAAATTCCTGATATGAACCTAAAGAAATTATATTTTGTATTGGATCATAATTACAATTATTATCTCTTTTTTCTTGTTTCATTTATGAACTATGGTCAAAGCAATTTTTGTTAGCCATAAAATGATTAAAAAACATAAATGTCCTAATTATTCCTCGGATTGTAATATGCACACTTCTATAATCAATTTAATTTAAAGGAGTCTGTGCTTTTAGATAACATGCAACAAATAGCAATATATTACAGTGTTGAAAATTCACTGCGAAAGGTTGTCAGACACCAGGCCAAGTAACCATAAAAAGTTACTTGCCCTGAATGAAAGTTACTTGCCCTGACATTATTATACAAAAAGGGTGAGAGGGCATCATCTTGATTAATAATTTGATATTGCGACAGTCAAACAGAGTTGCAGCATCTAATCTTCGTCCAGTGTTCGATGCAGTTGTATCCCAACACGTGCCAATGATTGTCTCTCGCGGTATCTTCTGTTGCTGTAGAGAGGCCATCACCTGACCTGTGCAAAACTCCACACTGTATGAACATTCCATCTTTCTAGAAAAATAAAACAGAAGAGAATATCTAATTACTGATTATGAGTACATTGTAACAGAATAAATATCCATTTACAAATGGTGAGAGTTGCAATTCATTGTTAGATTGTGCTTAATTGACTCTACACCTGGTCATTGGCAAACTTGTCATTCTAAACTTCTTTTCTCAAATCGTTATTGAGCATTAATAAAAATGCTGTTTGTTGTTGCAACTAAACAAGACTTCATTTCTACGTGTAAATATAATCTTTTGTGGATATTAACAATAAATATGTTCATTCTTAAAAACACTTTAAAGCACTTTTATAACCTTTATTGATTTTACGAAAAACGACAGTGCGGATAAAATGACGGAATCCTTTCCTGACAGTGCTGGGGTGGAATTTATGCATACATCACATTATTGAAGGGCTAATTCCTATATGATAGGACCATTTCTGACCATAGTTTTAATTATAAAGTTTGATCAGAAGGACATTTCCTACATTTTAAGATCATTATGAAGTCTCTAAGAGGATTTTAATTATTTTTGATATAAGGGGCCAGGAACTCAGCTGAGTGGCATCATCGTAAGTATTCAAACGCTGGGGGGGGGGGGACCAAATGTGCACCGAATTTGAAAAAATTTTTGGATTTGTAAGTTTTTCACTATGGAATATCTCATAAAACCAGGCGAGCTTGATTCGAGAAAAAAGTTGAAAACGGAACGCCCTACCAACCCACATAATCATAGATCAATAGGCTATTTTGGAAATTAAATTACAGATGTATGCAATGCTATATATTAGATTTATTGTTTTCATCTTTCACGACACAAAAGAATTTATAAACGTTTGACAGTTTCGTCTGCTACTGCAGACATTTTCAAAAACACTAATGCGCATGTCAGATCATGATTAATGGCCACCGTCTCCACCTGCGGCAAGCACTTGGTCGTAGACTCTCGCAAGCTAGTGGACCCCCTTTTCTGTGTTCATGGTCTGACTGTGCATCCGGGGACGGCGGCCGTAAACCATGATCTGACATGCGCAGTAATGTTTTTGAGAATGTCTGCAGTAGCAGACGAAACTGTCAAACGTTTATAAATTCTTTTGTGTTGTGAAAGATGAAAACAATAAATCTACTTAATTACCAACACGATGAACTCATTCAATGAAATCCTATATATCATTGCATAAAAATACTTAGTGATTTAGCTACACATACAATAAATGTAATATAATATATATAATGACATTTATGAGAAAAACAACTCACATTGATCATAAAGCTCTTTCATATTAGTTTCTTTGTGAGAAACAAGACAATTGAGAATTGCTGCTAAATTTTGCATAGTACTGCTAACTGGGTTGCTTTGGTGATCCTTAAAATTTACAATCATTCAATACCAGTTATATAAATAATTTAAAATAAAATGAAAAATTCTATTTCATATGCATTTCTATATTCAATGCATCTTTGCTGCCGAATCATCCTATTATATACCCCAATATCAATTTAATTCTCAAATTTTGGCCGTACTTCTATGTCCAAATAAATATTTACTTTGATTGATTGATACACAGTGGTACACTTTTAGCCTGAATAGTGTCTTTACTAAATATGTCTAACATTTTATTTGTTTTGTTCTTTTCAATATATCAAACATTTCCACAGCTAAAAAATATTTTACTCACAACAAGAGCTTGGAATATGACAGGAACAAGCCCAAGCTTTTCTACATGTTTGGTTGATACAGGGTTTTGCTCTAAGAGTGAGAGCAACAGTTTCAATGCATATGAGGGTGAAGGGTCTTGTTCTAAGAGAAGTTGTTCATATCTAAAAAAAGTATCAACAAATGTTATTAAACAGTGATACAGTACATCACCATGTAAATACATCCATGTACATAAAATATATACGAAATATATAAAACAAAAACATACTGTGGAAGAAGATTATCAGCTATAATTTGATGTAGTTTTTTCACTCCGTTCTTGTGCAATTGTGCAGTTTCATATTCATGTTGAGACAAGAAAATAGTGACTATTTCTGAGAAGAGCCGCAAAGAAAGAACTCGGGTGTCTCCTAAAAATAGATGAGAATAACCATTATATATTTGTTTTCTTCACATTAATTTTTTCTATACAAAAAACATTGATCACATATTTGATTTATAAATATCTTTGAATATCAACGATTTTCATTTAATATCCAATACATGTAAATCAAAAATGTATGCGTTTGTTTATAACACACTTAATTTGTATTGGGAATATGCTAAACAGATTAAATAAAATGTTTTAAGATTTTACCTATTAAACTAGAAACAAGAACTGCGAGATTTGGTAAGATCGAGTCAGTGACGAGAGTATAGCAATCTGTGAGAATTGTAGGATGCTGAGCAAAAGTCTCTAATATCCCAAATACAGTATGAATGAATTCTTCCGTACCTGTGACCCCTGGAATCAAAAATCGGTGTCTATGCATTAGTTGTTGGCAACTATTAATGAATTCAATATCATCATCATTCTATTTGAATAATGAAGAGTATTATCAAAAATAAATATTTAATGAGTGAAATGTGGTAAACACTGGACAGAAAAGAGCACTTTACACTAACAATCATAGCAGATTAGTATTTTATCATTCTTTTTCATGTAATTTCATTGGTTATCATGATCCAGAAGTACCCGATAACCCGGAGAGGGTTATCACCCCTCTTCGAAGAGGGGTGATACCATGGTTATCATGCTTGTTCTCAGCCGGACTAATTTTTCACACTTTTTAAAACAGCGTTGTAATTGTTTAGAAAAGAATGATAAATACAAAACCAGGTTCGTTGTGTAACATGAACTATTTTATCAGGTGAGATCTTGTGGCGCATGAGGCTCGCGGTGATACGCCACAAGAACTCGCCTGATAACATAATTCATATTACAAACTCACCCAGTTTTGTCTATGTATTGGTAAAAAAAAGTAAGCATACATTTGTAAAGAATTAAACGTTATTTTGATTTTTAAAAAGTCAATTTTTCTTTACATTTTAATTTATCTATGAAATAAGAATCATAAGAAACTAATTATCAAACCACTGTTTTCAGCATTATATATATTACCTTTCAAGCAGAGGGTCACAATTTAACTAATACAAATGTATACCATAAAGTGGCCACTTTTTTATAGAGTTCTTTTTTTTATATCTATTGTCTTTAAAAAAGAAGAAAAAAAAAGAAATAATGAACTGTACCTGTTGCTGCACTGATCTGTGTTGAGCCCGAATCAATGGATCAGACATGAACCAGAACCTCGCCAACTTGTTTCAGGAATGTTTCATTTACAATTTTCGGACGGAAAATCTAAAAAATAGTACATGCATAATCAAGTTCAATATTCTGATAAAAGTACCATCCTAATGTTAAAGTAGGTTAACGAATATAAAAAGAAAAATTGATATTTTATTCACTTCAAGCTGATCATGTGCCACATAAAGGCTGTTTGCATTTGCACTTTACCTGACTTGTAACAAAATGAAGAATGTCTGGCATCATTGGAAGACAAGATTTCAACTGCTTGACTTGAGTTGTAGATGGATGCTTTCTTCCAGACACTTGATCTAAACACTCAAGAATTTCCTCTGCAAGAAAAGAACATCTTCTATGTAAGCATTATTCTTTCAACATAATAGTAGATGCATCAGGGAAATGCTACTTTTATCCACTAGAGGAAGCTATGCATAAGATGCAGACATTTACTATATTTTTGTAAAGATTTACTGTCAATTATGGACACAGATGAACATTGACTTTTCATGAAATATATATTCAGTTCAACAACTCACTAATAATATCTGGTATCACGTCAGTAAGACTTCCAATTAACAAATCCATGCATCGGCCCAAATAAACAAGATGACTCTCATTTTCTGATTTTCCGGGAGCTTGTCGTCCACAATCTCGCTCTATCACCAATGTCGTAAAAAACCTAGTCACCATAACTAAAATATACCATCAAATACCATCATGATGATCACCAACCTAGTACAAAATCTACCGCATAGTCAAATTAATGCAAATAAATGGCGTTTACATTGTATATATCTCTAATTTCTCAATAATATGCTTATTCCATGTTAATCCACATTTTTTTATTTTTTTTTATCTTATTAAAACACAAAACTGTAATGAAATGTTTAAAAATAGCAATTTGTAAAGTTATAAAATTGACAATGATGGATGTAATCAAGGAAAAATAACATAAAAAAGAATAAATAACCATTTCAAAGGAGCATACATTTTTATATGATTCTCATGCGTATTTTATTAAATTATGAGAATTGATATGTAAGTACATTAGAGATCATTTGCACACACACAAAAAATACATAAAAGCACTTGCTTGTTGTTGTGGCACTTCAATACAACATCCTTGTTATTCTTGATGAGCTCCAAAAGTACCAAAAATGCTTTTCCTCGAGTTACAACTGACAGAGATTCTAACAAGCGCATCACTTGAGGCTTTAAATCCTACATAAAAACAATATGTACATATTTTTGAACATTTTTGATTGAGTATTTGAAAAGAAAATCATTGAAATAGGTTTTTGTCATAGGTTTTAAGCACTTTTGCATACATTTGACATATATGTCAGACTATCAACTAGTAGTTAACTAAAGAAAGCACATTATTGAAAACAGATATGACCTTGCCACTTTGAGTTGCCATTGTTACTGTTGGAATGTTGTCTGCACGCAGGTGTCAAGAGCCTTTTGGATCCAAGTCCTGAAGCAGTAGAGTAACCACTAAGAATGCATATTATCATGGTAACGGTTTTTATTTACTGATATTTTAAATCATATGTGAGTCATATGTTTACACTATGTAATTTTGAAATAAATATATATCCGGGTAACTATCATAAATGATATTGCTATGGCCTCATAAAATATTACTAACTTGAAAACCACCAAATATTGTTTCGGAATCCAAGGAGCTCACAGTTCTTTGGGAGTATGCATTTGATTTGACAAGCTTATATAGTTGAAGTCTTCGGTCCACATTTGTAAGAAAACCCTCGAATTGCGCAATTGGCATTCCTTTCACATATCCTCCTGGTGGGGGGAACTCCATTGGGTTATAATGCGACAGAAGAAATCTCCTCATAGCCATCAAATGTTGAAACCTGGTATTGATATCAATTGCTGCCTCATCAACGGCTGCGTAAAAATTTCTTATGATGGAACACCATTGTGCCTCATTAAGAAAATTGTTTTTCTCTAGTTCTTTTTCAACTAATTCTGAGAATGTTATTTTCACAAACACATTTCTTTGCCGATCATGCAATTCTAATACATGCTCATTGTATGCCTGTATGATTTTTGTGTTCATTTTTCGTCACAAATTTCCAACATTCACTTTTTATTCCCATTTCACTCATTCCATGGGTACAGCAGCGACGATTGTTCACCAACAGATGGTGGGGATCTATGATAGGCTGATATAAAGTTGTGCCATATTGTCCCGAATAAGCATACCATTTGGGGATTTGGTACTGTTTCACGTTCCCCCCACAATCCATTTTTGAAGACTTGTTTGGATTCCCACGGGTCTAATTTCTCTAAGAATATGTTTGCTGCATAGAAAGCATTTGTTATTCGTTGTGGCAACGTCATCAGCCTTGACATGCACAAGCTCTTGAGGCTTTTAACTTTCTTAACTCCAAGCAGTTCTCTTTTGCCCAATAAGTTCATCAAACAATTAACACATTGTGGTTTAGACTTTGTTACTACCCTTTCCGTTGTTAGAACATTCACCATCAGGGAGAGTTCTTCCAGAGTAAACTCGGTTTTTGCCAACTTTGCATCTTTGCATTTGCAGCTTAAGTCATAAATGCTCACGTGCACCCACTTATCTGAACGGGGACAACACGATAATGCCATCAGCATTAGTTCCATTTTATCTCTTTCTTCTTCAATACTGTAGAGTTACCAGTCAACACAGCCTCATCTTGACCATTTTCCACCTCCATGCTCTCAAGCTCATCATGTTTTTCATAACTGGCCTCAGTTACCAAAGCTTCTTGTTCACTTATCTGAACGGGGACAACACGATAATGCCATCAGCATTAGTTCCATTTTATCTCTTTCTTCTTCAATACTGTAGAGTTACCAGTCAACACAGCCTCATCTTGACCATTTTCCACCTCCATGCTCTCAAGCTCATCATGTTTTTCATAACTGGCCTCAGTTACCAAAACTTCTTGTTCACATTCGTGAACCACATATGGAACATAGACAGGCTTATTTTCGGTGTGGAGTCTCATAAGATGTTGAATTTGCTTCTTTTTGGGAACTGCTTTAGCTTCTTCCCACACTGACTTCTGTAGTTTCATTATCGTCAATGAATTTACTTCATCATGAGTGGCAATCTCAAAAGATTGGGCATCAAAAGCAATAACCCTGACTTTGAGATTGTTCTCATCACAAGCATCAATACATTGGTGTAATATCTTGCGTGCTGAGTCCATTGTTAGGCTGTAGCCTCCAATCTAATATTGGACTGGCACTGCATGTGGCAAGTCTCGTGACATGGCCATTTTAATACGATTCCGGTCGGACGCCACTGTCAGCAAATCTTTGCAAATCTATGAACAAGTCTTGAGATGCAGCAGGCTTCTTGGTTGGTCGTTTTTCCTCAATAGCTTCATTTGCTACATTCAAAACCCTTTTCCATAGATCAATGTAAAACTTAACTTTGAATACCGTTGTCAATTCTTTCATGTAACTTACGAAAAACATTACATCCAAGCCCTCGAATGTAACAAAGTAATGCGAAGTGACGCATGTTGAGTTGAAAAGCTTGATTAAAAACCACCCAACCAAAGATTAGGTGGTCACATCACTGTGTTCTGTTCACTATCACACAATAGTTAGATTTAAACACAATGAGCAGCTGACCCAGGGAATCTCCAGTGATGATATGGCTAAGAGATCATGACAAGCATCTTTTGTAAACCACCATGCAAATAAGCTTGTAATGAAGATAATGATACTGGTAATATCAATAATATCAATAATGGTGATAGTGCTGGTGATAGTGTCCATCGTAGAGATAGAATACATAGTGATGACGATTTGAATGTTCTTAATATTCTCAATTTCAGTCTAGCACATCTTAATGTCAATGGTTGGAATAACAATAATTGTGAACTTCGGCAAAGAATTCTCTTACATAATAATACTGATATTATCTGTGTAAATGAAACCCATATGGCATATGTGTTTACCAGGTTACACTTGGATTGCTTTCAATAGAGAGTACCAACATAAGAATGCAGTACGAGCCTTTGGAGGTGTAGGTCTATTTGTTAAGACAAAATTTGCTGGGGATTTCTATATCAAAGTGCTTGACAAAAGCTATGATGGTATATTGAGTGTTGAATTTACACATAAAATGTCAGAATTCAAATTGGAAGAGACCTGCTGCTACAACTACCAGGGTGGGCAGTGTTGAGTGGTGGTGGGGTGGGGTGGGGGGGGGGGGTTGCTTGATGCTGTTATTGTGTATTGTCATGTATTGTAAAAGGAGCATTGTTGTGATTAGAGTGAGGAGATTGCTGTGAAGATGGGATTTCTTTTGAAGTGTGGATTATTCATCCTTTGGACTGTAGTTATCAGAGGGTTTTTGGTTTCTTAGTTTCCTTCTTTAAAGCTTAGAATGAGCTAACGGCCTATCTGTTTAAATTTTGTACGATTACCATAAAAGTTTATAGGACCTGTTTTTTTCATTTTCAGTGATTGATTTATTTCTAATTGAGGAAAATCACTTTTTACTTCAGATTAAATAATATTTGGCCTTAAACAGCAAGATTTTGTTGTAATGAAATTTTTATACAACCTCAGACATTTATCCACTATTTAAAAAAAGCCTGTGTTAGGCCACTATGTTTTTTTCTCCGTTTTAGATCAGAAAATATTCCAAATCTGTTTGACACTTGTGTTAATCTGAGTTATCATTGTAGGCATTAACCGACAATTTATGGCACTTGGTCCTATAAAATGAACAAGTTTAATAATATTTATGATAAAATTGATAAGAATGCTGTGACTTGGAAAATGTTCCGTAAGATAATTTTTAGGAAACATCTAGATTTATAATAAAGTAGCAGAAAAGAAAAGGAAATACTTTTTAAATTAATCCATGTACTACATACCTATTAAGTAGAGTTTTGATAAGGTCACTATGATTTTTTTCTTTGTTTTAGACCATCGCTCTCATTAGTTTTACCTAGCGCATAACTAAAATTAAAAAAAATAAATAAAAAAACGTTTTGAGCCATTCCACCAAATTATATTGTTATATAGACATGTTTTATGTCCAATTTAATAAATGATTTGATTTGATTTGAAATGCCCATAATATTGCCATCAAAAGCATGTCAGCTTGCATCTAGTCTAAATCAGCTAGCAGTGTTGTTGGTCTGTGAGTCCTAGATTAGATATGTTTTTGTTTTTTAATCGCCCTCATTAGATTTTTCATATAGGCCACCAAACATGTTTTTATTTTAATGTTTTTTTTTACCTCCCTCCCTTATTAGATTTGGAATATTTTCTGATCTAATTTAAACAGAGGAAAAAAACATAGTGGCCTAATATTTTACCACATGTTACTCAAAGCTACAACTTCAAATAAAATATGGAGTCCATTATGTATGAAAACTATTTCTTTTCTCCGAATGGGATATTTTTCTTTTTCAACATAATCAACTTTGCATTCATTTAAGTTTATTTGGTCAGTTTTCAGTGCCATTTTAAGTTCATCTCTTATACATGATTAGATTATAATTTCAACAGACTAATAGCTAAAAAAAAGAAAGATACTGATGTGCAAATAATTATACCATCTGTTAGCTTATTCCAGTGGTATTATTATGAATACTTATTGCTATGTGATCATTATTTGGGACTTGGTCAGTACATGACCAAGTGTATAGATTATTTAAATACCAATAGAATTTGATTAACACAATTCTTATCAAACTATGTCTATCTTTCTCAACTCCCCAGAGAGTATACAGTACACCACTTCCGTAGAGCAGACATGCTCATCACTCACATTAGTGTTCACTTGCCTGATCTGCACCTATTTAATGTGTAGGTGTCATGTTAGGCATATGTTGGATGGATACTGTTTGTTTTATACAGTCGTAGAAAGGTGATATAAAAATGAATGTTGAAATATTATATATACACAGTGATATAGTTTAGAAAAACGTTCTGCTAAGACAGAAAAATAGCATGGAAGCAAACATTTTGCAGTTACTGGTTTTCATTCATTTTTGTTTCAAGAGATTCTACTGTATCATAAAACAATGGATGTGACATGACTATAGAATGCAACTGGTATGTGCCTGATGGACACGGCTCTGGGTCACCATATCCCACCAGAGAGAAGTGACCGGCGGGGCAGGTGTAGTTGACTGGCATGGGACTGTCCTGACCTGGGGGGCAGTACTAACCCTGGGTGCACGGACCATCGCTGCCACAGTATTGGCCTGAGGTGCGAAGCATTTCTTATTTATACATGAAGTTCAACTTTCTTATTTATACATGAAGTTCAACTTTATACAATGCATCATGCTCCCCAGGGAGTTGAAAAAGATATAGTGTGACAAGGATGCCCATGACTTGGTGTAGATGTAAAGTCGCTGGAGCACGATCAACTGTGAATTGCAATTGTATATAAGCACATTTACATTTATATTACTTTACATGCATTTCATGTGATGTGATGCAACATCTCTTCAATGTGCACCTCAACTAAGATTTTATATTGTATACTCATACCAAAATTTATATTCATAAAAAAACAGTCTTGCATCTTTCTCATTAATGATTTTCAAATATCAGCACAAATTGTCATTCTCTGTGAATAAATAATACAGTACAATCAAAATGAGCTGTTCTGACCTTTGTCACAGATCTTGCATGCTGTGACGGCCACGTTGCCTTCACTGTTCAAGTCATAGCCCATGTCACACGGCATCGGGGTCACCGAGACTTTGGAGCATTAATAGCCTTCTGGACAGATGTTCCCAGTGATGTTGTCTGTGGGAAAGTGCTCAAAGGCCCCCAAGGTGCAGTAATAACCTGAATTGATACATGTTATTGAGTATTTATGAAATAGTTTTGTTTTTCAAACTGTTTTCTATTATACTTTCAGTTTTAAATGTAACAAATTTCCAAAATATTTCAAGTTTTATAAAAGTTTTTCAGCACTACAGAGCCCTAATCATAATTTATTTGTATATTGATACACTAGCATTTTGTTAGGAACGCAGAAACAGTTTATTTACGTTGCTACATAATATATTTGGTTCACAGTTTTAAATGTACATGTAGTTTGTAAGGCACATTAAGCAAAGCATTTTAAAGGAATTTAGAACACTTTATTCTTAGCTTCAATATATAATTAGACAATGTCAATGGGCTCCCCATTATCATCAGTCTTGTCTAACCATTTCATGGAGTTCTTTGAAGAAAAAGTACTTTGTCCCACTCAGCTTCCTACCAAATACTGGGGAGGATACGTAGATGATACCCGGTGAGGTGATAAAGAAACAATTTGAAAATGAACTGTTTGAATATATTGATAATCAGCACAATAGTAAAAGAAGATAACAAAAGTAGCCTGCCTATACTAGATTTGAAATTGACAAGAACAGGGAACAAGATAGCTGCGAACATTTATAGAAAACCAACACACACTCACCATTACCTACAATGGTCATCACACCACGCAATACACCGAAGTTAGGTGTGGTAAGAACTCTAATGAATGGGGCAGAAACTTTGATTTCGGATGCTTCACTAATGAAAGAGGAAAAGGAGAAAGTACAAACAGCACTCAGACCATGTGGATATCCAGAGTTGGCATTGAAAGAAGGAAAATGTAAAAGAAAGAAGAAAACATCTAGAGAAAGGGAACAACAAGATAAAAAGAAACAAAAAGGATATGTAGTAATACCATACATAAAAGGAACATTGGTAGGACTGAAAAGGCCTTAGACTTAAAGGGTGTATAGACTATTAAACAGCCAAAGTCAGAGACCCAGGATTGAACTAATAGCAGACACCATCGTGAGGCAAAATGATGTGTCTGTAAGTGAAATACCGCCTCACCTAAGTATTAGTGAATTCATGAATACACATATGATGAAAAAAAGATAAAGTTAAAACTCCTGAGTACAGTGATGTATATGAGTCTATGAGATAATGTTTATTTGGAATTCCTGGAAAAACAGGCGTCATATAGTTGTGGGTGCATTGTGACTTCTGTACAGTCCATGTATTCATGAAGAGAAGAACAATAAGTCCTAGGGAGATAATGAATACCTATTGGAACATGCTTTAACAAGACTTTAAGCATTGATATCCTACATGTGAGCAAATTTAGTGGCTTTTTTAAATTTACTGTCTTTGTTATCAGCGAGGTTTTTATTATAAAGCTTCAGTGAATGGTGAAATCTTATTTGTTACAGCATGGTCTACATGACATTCATTGCAATGTAAATTGCCCAATTTCACTTGAAGTAGGTTACTAATTAAGTTTGACTTGACTCCAGATTCATGGATAACCTTGTCAATAATCTTATTGTACTCCAATTCAAACTTTTCTACCAAACCAAGCAATGCGTTGCTTGGTGCAAGAAGACAAGTTTTTGCACCCTCATCATTTTTTTGGCATAAAAATAGAATAGAATTTATTGAACCAAACATGGACCCTTGCGGGTAGCAAAATTATTACAATTTTTCCTTAGTGATTACAGTAATATAACAGTACATGTAATATAAAACAAAAAGCAAAAAACTTTGATAAATTGAACAGATTCATCTTAGGTTCCCATATTTTGTGCCTTTGGTCAATATTTATCGAGTTGTCCGGTGATTTTTATCATGCAAGGTGGATAGATTTTAGCTTTTTTGAAATATATCCTGCTATGATATGCTATGTAGGCAAGGATATTGACCTGGTAGCTATTCAAACCATCCAGCTTTCCTGTTGGAGGAAATACACACAAAGACATTATATTTTTTAGGTGTATCGGCCAGGGTAGATGGTAGATGTTGAATTGGCAATACAATATTTTCTTCTGATCTTACATTTTTTAAGGGTTAATAGAAATTCATCAATTTCATTTGAATTGGTGCCACAGTTTGCATTGGAAACTTTCATCATTATTCGGTCCACCATTACCTGACGAAACCTATGGCAAAATTGGCAGGCATCAGCTTTGTCATCATGATGGCCTTTATGTCTAATGATAGCAAATAAATTTTCAACATCATCTTGATTGAAGCGGCGGGTGAAAAGAAATTGAAACTCATATTCATTTTTCAGAACATCCCAGATACCCAGTAGAGCATTGATGGAAAGTATCCATCCAGTCAGACAAGGTGGTTGATAGTACCTTTTGATGTAATCGATTTAAGCCAACTTATTTGTTGTAGCAGAAACTCTCTATGCCCAGATGTGTCTGTAATGGCATTTCTTAATTTAGCTTTACTTTGTACTGAAGAACTGTTAAAGCAATTAAACAAAACATCCATTCTTTCAACAAATTCTGCTGTTGGCTCTGCTGTTTTATTATATTACCTGTTCTTTTATATTCTTTCAGTATGCCATCAAACACATGGTTAGCCTCCTTGAATTCACTGTCTGAACATATGTCAATGGGCTTGTTATATGGTGGCGATGTTAAATGTCTGTTAATACTTGCACGAATAGACTTCATAGTATTGTGATTATATTCCTTTCCTTCTTTGCGTCGTACCTCTGCATAAAACCTCCATAAAAGTTTTGCCAGTTCTGTTGAATTCAGTTCTTGGAATATCACATCTTCTTTTGTGTCCAGAATCCAGTCTAAAGAAAAAACAGTGAGAATGTAACTGAGTATATAGGTTATAATTTCAGCATTATTCTAGCCAAATGATCATCTTTGCATCAGTAACTTTCAATAATATTTCTCATTTATTTTTCATCTGCTAACTGCTTACCTTGAAAGATTTTCACACCACACTTTGTTGTCTTTTTTGTTGTTTCAGCTAATCTTTTATCTGCAATCACATCTAATTCAGCTTCTGTTTTTTAGCAAATCTTGACTCCTTTTCATTCTTTTCTTTTTACATCATTTTTTTCTTTGATTTCAGCAACTATTTCAAATGCTGGTTCATTTTCTTCAATCTCTGGTTCATTTTCAACCTCTTCATCCATATTCATATTCTGCAAGAGAGAAGTAGTAGCCTTTATCATTTAGACTCGCAAGCTCGGGTAATATTCACCAAATAAGGGCACTGATTCATGCATAATGACCTCAAAACCATGACATTTTTCTTCAATGCATTTCAGGTTGGTCCCAATATTCACCCAAAAAGTCACAAGCTGAACTCTATGGGGAAATATGAAAAATCTAAGATGGCTGCCTTTTATAATTGTTTGAAATACGCAATATAATACACTTGTTAGGGAATACTCATTAAAATACATAATCCTTTGCTTCTAATTGACGAGGGAGGTTCACATGAATGTAAGATGTTTGAACTAATATGAATTCATTTCTAGCACTATTACTTGTAAGAATCATCTGATTCAAATAGACAGACATTTCATACACAAAGTTGTAGACATTGTAGATGCTTTTCAAAACATGTGGAATATTGACTGCATTGATACTTAATCAAAACCTAAAACAAGTAACAATTTTAACCAAAGCAACAATTGCATTGTGCACTATGATATACCTGAATGTTCCGGGAGGACATGCGGTCCAGTTCCGGCTGGTTCCGGCCTCGCAGTAGAACCTGAGTTACCTGAAACACCACATAAAAAATGGAGCTCATTTAACATGTTGATAAGAAGCACAGATTCGTGAATCATGATTTGTTTTTTTATTTGATGGTGATGCACCTTCAACCACCTCCTCTGGTACACAGTAGAAGCCGGACAGACAAGGCACTCGGCGGCCTGGGTGAGGTTGGTGTAGGTGCCTGGCGAGCCTTGCGGGCAGTGCAGCCCGATGGGACACAGGGTGGCCAGAGGGTCGGCCACAGAGTCTCCTCCCGGGCAGAAGAATCCAGGATCACATGGACCACCAGTTGGAGCATTCAGGCCTGTTTAGAGGGTTTGCGGGATGTTGTGGTTTGAAATGATGTTTAATATCAAGAAGTTAAAACTGAAAGGAGATTTATCTGTACAAATGTCAGAGCCCTGATTTAATTTCAATAAGCCACAACTCCTAGACATACTTATATATCTTTTTGATAATTGCACAATACATGACAGCACAGTACTTCAAGCATAAGTTTAAATGAAAGGAAAAACATTTCAAGAAAGTGTTAAAATTTGATAGATCCTAATGACTGAAAGGCATGGAGATGACAGTTGAGATGTACATTTCTCACACTCCAGGGTGTATTTATCAATGCCCGACTATGGCAATATATTGCATATCACCCCGTCACCCCGTGTAGAACATTTCAATATCTCCGTCATTTAGGCACTCTGAAGTCCCTGGGTTGTTTCCCTTTCCAGATATTTTCAATTCCTAGGAAAGAAAAAAATTTTTAAACGTGATGAAAGTATTTTTCAGCAAATATGTTATTTTTCATAGGGTTTTGATTTAGCAACACTACCACTTACTTTAAACACAAAACTTGACGTTGCAGTCACCATCGCAGGACCTTCAACAGAAGTGACTTCTGGTTTTTCATGATGATGTCACATTGGCGCTTCGTCTGACAGGTGGAATTCCCATCAGACAGAAGATGGAGGACGGTCGGGGGATATTCCTACTACTAAGAACAGTCTACATAAAGATGTTATTTTTTAGATTTCTGAATTAAAAACACTTTTATTTGTCAAAAATGGAGAGCACTAGTGCTAGTCTAGTACTGCTACCTACAAAGAAATCTAAAATTAAATAAGGAAATATTATGTAAAATACTTACTTTACATTTGCATGCGAGAAATTTCCTAGCACCTTCAAAAATGGTGGAGGTTTAAACATTCTCTTCATATCCAATGTCCTTCAGATACCTCCCTGCTGATCCCATCATGGAGTTGAGAGAGACTGGCTCATATTTAGATCCATCACTTTTCCTCACTGACATTAGAAAATTTTCCAAATGATTGTTCATTTCTTTTGGAGGAATTTCATACAGTTGCCTTTCATCATTAGCAAACTTTAGATAATTGATAAATAATTTGATGGTTTCATCAGTTTTTCTTTTTGTGTTTTTGTTTTTACTGTTTTCTTTGAACTTTTCTTTCTGATCTTCTGTTATAATTACAAATCGTGAGTTGGGCCTTGCTTGCTCATCTTCATCAACCTGCTGCTCATCAACTTCATCCCATTCTTCATCAAAACTTACATCAAAATTGATGTTATTCATGTTTTTTGTTAAAAAAGATGATTTTTTTTCCATACAAGTAGCCTTCAAAAGATAGTCTGCTTGTAATGTAAGAGACCTACCATTAAAACATCTGAGAGGGGGTTATGTTGTTTTACTTTGGCTATAATAGTTATTTTCAACTTTGTGGAACAAACATTATTTTTTGCCATTTTACATCGTAACTTTACTTTACTTCACTAGCAGTAAAATATTTATTTTGAAAATTTTCAGCAGTAAAATAATCATTCTTAAAAACTATCTACCCCCTCTCAGATTTTCGAATGGTGGCTACCTAATTCACAAATTCACAATGGGTAAAGTGACATTGTAGTGGCCTTATGTATGTGCATGTGACGTTTTACCCATCAAGTGTAAAATGTCTTAAGGATTAATATGTTTGATAAGTAATAACCTTTTATCCATATGCATATTTATCAGTGAAGCTGGTAAATAGAGAGAACGTGGTTCCCTCCGCATATGACTGTTGTGTATCGGACGAATCTGCGGGCGTATCAGACGAGCCTTTAACTTTTTGATTGACTGATGGCACTGACCGGTGTTATTGCAGTAGGAGCCAGGGTCACACGCAAGGCAAGCATCTGTCCCGATGGTCATTATTGTCCAGAAGGAACAGCAGATCCTCAGCCATGTTCCAGAGTGAGCTACAATTTTATTTACTCTTTTTGGAATTGTTATATTTCTTTTGGGAAAGGAATATTTTATTTTACTTATTGTGTTCAAGGATGGTGCAGGTAGAATTCATATTTTTGCTGTCATTATATAATTTCATTTGCAAAATATATGTGTATAATATTTCTGTTTATATCATAATGAACTTCTACAATTTCTGACACTGATTCTGTGATGAACTTACATCAAAAGAAAAACATGGTGGCTTGTGAAACTACAGTATAATTTATGGATATGGCTCAAGTTGCATTTTTGCCACACCGAATCTGATTTCATTTTTCTACTAAACAAAATATGTTAAGAATAAACAACAGTATTTTCCAAATTACACTGGGAAGTTCACCAGTCAAAATGTTACAGATTTAAACAAAACTACACACCAATAGGGCAAGGGAACTCTGTGGCGTATCTGGTTCCTTCTGGGCAATAATACCCATTGGGACACAGTGTGGTGGAGTTATCCAGGATCACGATGCCCATGGTGTTGTCACAGAAGTAACCCGCGGGACAAGTTTCACACATCCACGTGGTCGTCTCATCTTGGTAAGTGCCATTCTCACACCTGATTGGTGCTCCAGATCCTAGGAATGAGTGAGTTAGCCTTTACTATCATATAGTCATTATCAATGTGTATGATTCAATACCTATTACAAAATAATGCTGGGCCACCCATGTGTTATCCGCACCCCCACTTATCCGAACATCTCATCAATGTCCGGAGATGTCCGGACCTGTACTGTACAACCTTTCTAAAGACATGCAACATAATGATAAAAAATAGAAAAAAGGGTTAAGAGGTGTATTGTATCCATTACTATATAATAATATATGTCTCCATTTATGATTCAATACATATTACAATCTTTTTATAGACATGCAACATGTTGATAACAAATAGAAAAAAAAGGAATTAATCCCAGAGTTATACTGTCTCCTTTAAAAATCCAACAATTATGGTTAAATAAGGCTTAGCACCTCTTGGGCAATAATGTCCGCTCTGGCAGTTGTAGTCAATGGGTGACGTGTTGTTCTGACTGCCAGGACAGTAGTAGCCCTGGCTGCAGTTGCCTGCAGTAAACGCGTTCCCACTCTGGGACAATACTCTCCCAGGGGGCACGGGATGCAGTCACACTCCTCATCTTGTTGAAGAGAATTCAAATATGTTCCTGGAAAATAACAATATGACTCACAATCAATTCCATTATAAAGGTGGGACAAAATAAAGACACGCTAAAAAATATGATGATCATTACCTAATTACAAAAAAAATGGATAAATAAAAAGGCTTCATTCATAGGAAAATATAAATATTGAATTAGAAATCAAATAGCATATTACCTCAGATATTAATCAGTTGTAAAAATATACCAAGCAGACTAAATGTTACATAAAATAGCTAGCTGCCGTTGGTTTAATTCCCACCAGTAGGACATGGAGTGGGGTCCGAGCTGGCCTCCGGGCAGTAATGACCGAGTGGACACACATCGCCTGTTGTCCTGTCCACCGGGGTGTTTGTCACAGCACTCAGGACGCAGTAATAACCTGCAAATTAGACGATTACATGAAAATACAATTTTCCTTTTATGGCATACGTGAATACTTCAAATAATCACATTTAGATTTCTATAGTCATTTACATTTACAAGAGCTATAAGTGTCACATTTTAATTTAATTCATTACTTGATAAGCTCTTGTATGCACGGCCAGTGGTTCTTTGCTACCAGCCACAATCAAATGACACACTATTAAACTTATCCAAGGTTCTGAAAAGAAATAAATAAATATTTACATATGGCTATTGCAAAACATACATTGTCACTGGTTCACGATTATAAAGATATTATAAAGTGAAGCTTTTTTTTGTTACTTATATTGTTACTTTCTAGTGCAGTCAATTTAAACACAAAAAACCTATCAAATCCAAATAAAATTGAAGTAATGTAAAAAGCTTATGAAAAATGAATGTTTCAAAAATGATATGAAACTATCTATTCACAGATGAAACTCCTGAACTTCCAATTTGTCCTGTTAATGGATAATATAATAGGAGGACCTTCACGCGCATTCTGCTCTACTGTCTCAGTTGACTCGTTATTTCTAAAACATTTATGCAGTTTTATCAGAAATACTACCCTTTCATATTAGATTTACCATGTTTAATGCAAAATATATGTAGGTTGAATTTGTCATGATAAATAAGTAAACTGGTCATTGAATTTTCTCACAATACAGTTATTTTTTTAACAATTCACCTTGAAACAGTTGCTGCTGTTTCCATTTCTTTTTCCAAGTTGCTGCTTCGACATGTCCAGCAAACAGCGTTACAGTCCCGTGCAGAAGCACGCAGCGTCTGTGGCAGTATGCTGACGTGGTGGTACGTGAGCAGGCAGCTCTGTAGACGCTTCTGTGTCCAACTGCTAGCACAAACTTCTCCAGGCCAGCTTCCCAGTTTGGTCGGTCCCTCTTTGGAGATTTGGTCGCTTTAGCACGGCAAAGACACTTGACCCCTTGTTCTTCATCTTTGTCATATTTACGCTTCCCTTTGATCTCTTTGTCTTTGAGTATATAGTAATGTCAGAAGAAATCGGTCAACATCCTCTTCGCAATTTGATGTTTTAGGTGCAACCATAACCATGTCAACCATGATCTGAGAAGAATATGGAGTATTATGTTGCTGATATGCATAGCATTAGTTAAATCATTTTATAATGATTGTAATGTATTGCTATAAAAGTAAAACAACAGCCATATTCACCTGCCTCATAGCTGCCCGAAACTGCGACGAATCTGGATTATCACGAGTTGCACCTTTTGCCCGAATGAGAGCAAAAAGATTTTCTACACAGTCTTGGTTCAGTTGGCAAGTACAAATGATGCTCACTCCAAACTTCTGGTGTAGATGATCCCATAGCAGCAGTAAGGCATTAATTGTTAAAGACCACCCTTTGAGACAAGGCAGCTGTCTATTTCCTGTGGAAATGAAAAAGCATACATAAAAGCAAATGAAAAATGTTACTTTTAGGTAAAAGCATATGTAAAGGCAAATGAAAAGCAAATGAAAAATGTTATATATAGGTAAGAATTTCACATCTCTATGTATTACATGTTGTATATGTACTAGAAATCTTAAATGTTTCCCGGCATTAATCTCATAGTTTAAAAGTATAGCTATAACCATAGAAGAATCACTATTGTACCTTGAAACTTGATTTTTGTCAGCAATGCAAGAACTCTTTGTGGCCAGTCTTTTCTCCCAATGCATGCCTCATACGTGCAGTGTTGCGTAGAGATGCACTATTGAAAGCATTGAAGAGTTGATCGAATCTCTCTATGAAGTTTGCAGTGTGAACAGCATTCTCATCTATCAGCTTGTACTGGGCCATGAACTTCATACCAGAGGCAACAGAGTGACTCAATACCTGTGCAGCCAGTCTCACTCTAAGGTTGGCAAATAGAGGAAGATTGATATGCCTGGAGGTAAGTTTTGGTGCAAGTCTGAGAGATTTTGAGGCGTCCTTGTCATAAAACTCCTTGATGTGTCTCCAATCAACCTCTTTGTCAC
This sequence comes from Streblospio benedicti, assembly GCA_019095985.1. Taxonomy (NCBI): domain Eukaryota; kingdom Metazoa; phylum Annelida; class Polychaeta; order Spionida; family Spionidae; genus Streblospio; species Streblospio benedicti. The sequence continues at coordinate 51,245,314 of CM032669.1, forward strand.
CCATGAGGAAGCCCTTGCTCTTTAAATTATTCCTTATACTTTTGATGAGATTTGGTAGATCGAAAAAGGTGAAAATTTTCATATCATCAACCATGAAGAATGGCTTATCATGGCTAACTTTCAACTGAGTCTGAAACAGGTTTTGGTTATTAGAACCTTGATCACTGACTATTGCCACCACAGTGATTCCAATTACCTTGAGCTTTGTAATAGCAGTCAACACATGTTCTTTGAGCTCAGATCCTGACACAGGTTGACTCGACAGAAAATATCCTATAGGCTGCTTCCACTTTTCAAACACAGCGCAAACTACAAAGGCTAGTGCATAATTTGCAAACTCATTCCTGTTTGCAAAGCCCTCGATCACATCTCGCTTTCTATCAAATGCGAATCCTTCCTTGATCGCCATTTCATCGAAAGCCAAACATGCCAGCTTACTTTGTTCACTCATGTTTTTTACTTTCTTTTCTAGAGCTGACATAATTGCGGGATTAAACCCCTGATAAATTTTGATGTTCTTCATGACATTCTTCAATGTCATTATCGAGGGTAACGAAAATATCTTTCCAACATCCTGTATGTTTTTGGGCTTGAGTGAAGCAGAGTTAATGCAAGTGACTTATCTGCAATTGTCCATTTCATGGCTTTTGGATGTTTTTAATGTTCTTTGACACCAGTAAAACTCACTCTCCCGAACGTTCTCAATGTTTGGTGTTAAATTGCTAAAATGCGTCCATCGAGACACATCTTGGAAAGGGTCTTAATCGTAAGTTTAACCTCTTGTCTACAACATATCAAAATATTAATCTTTTTGGTCGGTGTGCATGGTCCGAAAAAAAACAAAGATATTTCGTAACTTTGGCTATTTCTAACAGCTTTCCCCATTTAAACACATTATAAGAAATCTGACCTAAATAACTTCCGGTACTAGTCTCATGAATAACAAACTTGATTGGCGTGGACACATTTTATTAGTACAAAATGTTTTTTCATGTAGGATGGCATTTCAGAATATTGAGATTCGAGTGCGCAAGCATCGTATTTTGGTAACAAACTTAGGCTAAAGTGTGCATTTTGCGAGAGATAACAAGCCCAGCGCACCTGCCACTTCCAGGAAAAGACCGAACTTCAAAGAGATCACACGCTGCTGCCAGCGTAGCTGTGCAAGGACTAACGTAAAATACTGCAGAAATCCCGATCTTAAAATAACATTAGAGTGGTCTCGGCCTGTATTGTTAAGCAATAACTGGTGGTACAGATTAGGGCAATGTTTTCATCAATAGAAATGGTGATCCTCTTAGTTTGTCTCACGTACTGTTAAGCTCTTACTAATTGTGTTAACCTTGTTGTTCTTTTCTTTAGTGACAGAGTTCACCGTGTTAATTGTTCAGTAGCAAGGGTAAAACCTGATGTACGCGACTTCATGTATTTTGAGTACTACCTGGCGATACAGATCACGCAGATGTAATCATCACTAGAAATGATGATCCGTTCTATTTGTCTCATGTACTGTTAGGCTCTACTTATTGGGTGTAATTTTCCCATGTCGTGGGATCATGGAAGGAATTTGTAACTGACCAAAATAAATTCATCTTAAAATGTTAATAATCCAAGGTATTAAGAGTCTGTAAAACCACAATGCAAAGAGAATGTGGTATCTTCCTTCAATCTCAAAGGCTACCTTTTACAAGGGTAAAATACATGTAGGTTTTGTTAAAAATCATCATATCCAGCAATTTTGTTATATCTTACTCAACAATTCAGTTGTAGCTTTGATAAAACAACAATGTATTGTTCCTAAGTTTTGTTTCATATATAATATAACATGCATGAGACATGTAGATTAGAAAAGGGAGAAAAGATGATGGTTACCAGGAGGGCAGATATTTCCCGTGCTGCCATCAGTAGGCTTTGGGTCTGCGGACATGCGAGCACAGTAATACCCAGCAGAACACAGGCCCGTGGGAGGGTCAATGGCAGCAAACTGACAGAACGATCCAGGTGGACACAAAAGTGGATCAGACGAGCCTAGGGGATAAAACGTACATACATAAAAGTTAAATACAATTGAGTATTACTATTACTACATCTATTTCATATGGGTATGTGTGGTTGCATCATTATAATTCACTGACCATTTCACAGTTACCCGGTATTCAAGAGATAGGAAATCATATACAAAAAGTTCTGGGTGCTGGAAGCTCAACCACTGTCCTGGAGTCACAATGCAAACATCATGAAAGTCACAATGCAAACATCATGAAAGTCATTTAGCAATGCATTTAGTAAAGGTCTAAATATTTGTTGAAAATTGTAAGATTTGTTTTATGAATGATTTCGGTGCTCAAGCACCCTCCTCAGACCTAATACTAAGGTTGTCAGTATATCAGAGGAAGGTATTTAAGCACCGAAAACATTCATAAAGCAAGATTTACAATTTTTGATCGTATCCACACAGCAGACATCAGACAATAATCATGATAACTGCTGCTGCTCAACTTGTGAATTTAACAAATATCATTCTAGCGATTACTGTATTAAAAAAACAACACTTCCAAGCTTTCATAACTTTTATCAACTTTAGCCATGTCATCATGAAATATTTCACTGTACAAGTTTTACAAAATGATTACTGTATATAAAAATTTTAAAAATCAATAAATGAGCAGTAACGTTAGACAAGATATTTACCTCCTTATTCTTAGATGTTAAATCAGCTCTTTTATTTCCAGCATTGATACAAATTCTTTTCTTCTCTTCTTTTCAGTTTCCCTACAAAAACAAAAAGTTGATTACTTTGGGTCAAAATATCAAAACTTTGGAAATTTTGCAATGATTACAATGCTCTTCGCGATGCTAACCTAAGACATGTTTCTCCAAAACATTTTTGAAAAATTCTAACGGGAAATTTACCTCTCCAGAAATATTTTGCAGAAATAATTTCTAAGCCACTTGGACCTAGAATCCAGAAGAGATAAAATTCTAAAATATTCATGGATTTTGGCCCACCCTAGTGTTATTTAGCGAGCATTTGCACAAATATTAACTACCATATCCAATAAATCTGCGCAATTTCTACACCGTATGTAACGAAAGGTCTTGTTTTCTCACATCTAAAATATTTTTCCTATTACCTGTCAACAGTTTTATCAGCCAATTTCCTCTTTTTAGCGGACGTTGGATTTTTCCCTACGTTTGCTGCTGATGGTTGAGACGGCTTCTTGCTTTGTTCTACCAAAAACAATGACACACTAGCTTTAATAATAATCATAAATATTTGGAGAATTTCTATATGTCATTCGTGACATTTAGTACACAGCTTCATGCCTCATTTCAAATTATATTAATTTTCTTTTCTTTTTAGCTGTTCAAAGGTTGAAAAAGAGTACAATTTTTTTTCTGAAGTGCTATGAATAAAATAAAATAAATATAATTCAAAATGAAGAATTTCTGTTCTAATTACTTTCCTTCAATTCAACCAGAGATCATATGTGGAAGTATATATAATATGTGAGATTTGGTTTAAAACTGTGCTGTGTTTCGACCTTTTGGTCTTTATCAAGTATCTTTTTTCTTTTTTTCTAAGATGAAGAAATTTCATAATGACAATAGGTTGAAACACAGTCAGTGTTATTGACGAAGTTTTCAGATTCTTTTTGGATTCTATTCGAACCTTTGAACAGCTACAAAGAAAAAAAAATGAATATAATTTAAAATCATATGTGGAAGACATGCGCGATTCACCTGTTCTTGCCATGTTGTCTGTGTCAGCCTCTGTGCGGTTTTCCGGCTGGCGTGTCCATGCACTCGCTGCGGGGGTTTTACTGGGGCTGTCGGTCGCAGCAGGAGTCTGCTCGGTATTCACATTACTAAATTCAATACTTCCTCTCAACTTGGATTTGATTTTCTAAAATTCATTAGTTAAGTATTTTTGAATAAACAAATCCTTTTTTATGTGCTAATAAAAAATCATTTTATCTGCAGTTATGACTGTAAAACACAACAGTATTTTGATAACATAAAGTGTAGCTTACAATTTCCTGTGTGGGTGATTAGCATTGTGCACTAAATGTCCTCCTGCTTATGCAAGCACATGAGAAATGATCCATTGATGATCAATAAGTGGGCCAATGACCTGGTGTAAAATGTAAAGTGGTGAGAGCAAGACTTGGATCACGACTATGAACCATGGACAGAAAACGTTTAAATATTGAAGCATTAAATATTGGAATAGTCTACCTCTACCAATACGAAAGTCAAACTGTTTGGCGTCTTTTAAATCAAAATGTAAGAAATATTATATGGACCATTTTATAAAAGAGTAACAAGAATATAGTTGTTAAAAGGTTAATCAGTATTAATGTAATTATTATGTTCTATGGCATTATCATTTCTAGTCAGTTGTTTTTCCATGTTTCACTGAGGTCCACTATGGAAATAAGACTCTCCATTTTAAATGGATATCTTTTTAGTGCTGCTTGTTTGTCACATAGTTCATTTTTTTATTATATTTGTATATCTCTATTCAATTTTGCTTCTATTTATATTTTTTACCTATCTGTAATCTTTTATTTACTTTGTTGTATTAATATGCCTGTGATAAACGAAATAAATCAAATCAAATAAAAAACCACCACATTCACATTTACATTTACTGAGGCTGGTTCTAACCTCTGTCGCGTGGCGCGGCTCTCTGGCTCCTCAGCCTCTCTCTGGAATCCGTCGGTGGTGATGAGGTGACAGCGGGGTGTCTTGGGAGGCACGGGCTGCTGAGACAACTGTGGGAAGAGACTTTACAGTTATTATTGTTTTTTTATCTTTAAAAGCAAAACCATTAAATATTAGATATCTGTAATCAGGTAGATGCAGTTGCACTTCTTCCAGACTGCGCTGACTTCCTTTATTAGATCTCTGCGCGGGAGTTCCACTTGAAGTCAACTGAACTGATTTACCATGAACAGAACTATTCATAGGACTTTCATTTACTGCAGACGTTTTGTTTACGTCAGAATCTCCTGACTTCATTCGAGAAAACGCCTGCCGCAGACTCACATTTAACGTTGACTGCGCGAATTTCTTTTGATTAGATTTCTGCAGACGGCTTTTATCCAGTGAAGAATTAACAGCTTCCGTATCTTTAGCAGGACTCTTAGGTTGGGGGCTCGATCGAGACGGTGAAAATCAGAGCGGAGTACTTCTCTTTCTCCAAGATGCTCTCAGTGCGCTTGTACTTGCTTCCACATCGTTTCCAGAACCCGTTTTAGAAAGTCTTACGCTTTCTGCAAGTTTTGAACGTTCACTTGCACTTCTTGTGTTTTTTTCCAAAAGTTTTGGAGTTGCTGTTTTACTACTTTTCTATGCAGGAATCTAAATATAAACAACTTTTGTCAAGCATAATAATTTCAACTTTCCAGCTGGCTACATGATCAGGGAAATAAAACAATAATAATAATAGGTGTCTCGTTGAAAAATAAAATCATGTGGACCTAAGGGTTACAGAAAACATATTGTCCACATTTCTCAGGAAATAGAAATCAGAATTCTAAGGTCTATAAGGAATATACCAAACCTGTACTCTAATATAGCAATTTTTGTAATGTTTTCAGTTTTCAGCTCTGAGATATGTCGTCGCGGAATAATATGGTTAGTCCGTTTTCGGGGCGTAATAGAAGTAATGATACCCATTCCCTTTGCCATCAAGAATGATAATATTGTGTTCCACATTATCAGCAGCAAAGAGGACAGCCATATCCAGCAAATCTACATCACCACCTAGAACATCAGGCTCCACACAATCTGCGGCATTTTTTTCAAATCTCATCACTTCAGTGTAGGAAGAACAGAATCCCATTTTGTGTAGAGTATCAACAATGAGCCTTGAACGATAGAGATGATGGATTTGCACAGCAAGTTCTATTTGTAGTGGTGCAATGATAGATCTTGGGCAAACTGCTTGAATTATGGCTTGACCAACTGCAGCAACTTTGCATCTTGGGTCTTTCTCCACAAACAATATCTCCAGTGCTGTCCACAGACTTGTCGGAATGAACGACAGAGCTGAATCAAGGTTTAAATCATCAGAACTTGGATACTGATTTGTCACTGTGGACACCTGAGATTTTATGTCACTTTTGATTAATTTAGCACTGTATTGTTAATATTCTGTGTATCAGGTAAGTGGTAGTTGGTCGCATAATATGTTTGATTGTCTATTCTTACCACTGAAGTAAACCAAATCTTTTATTAAAAGTTTTTAAAAGTTTTTAATTTCACAATTTCACAATTATGTTTCATTTATGTTTTGTAGTATGAAACTGTACAGTTCAGTATGAAACTACAAAACATAAATGAAACATAATTGTGAAATTGTGAAATTAAAAACTTTTAAAAACTTTTAACAAAAGATTTGGTTTACTTCAGTGGTAAGAATAGATAATCAAACATATTATTGATTTAGCAGCAGTCTCAATGATAGCACGTTTCTGAGACTCTTCATCACCTTCCTGACACTTTTGCTTGTAATATGACCTCAGAATCAGTGACGTTTGTTCTCTCATCGTTGCAATACTGTCCACGCCTTTGCCTTCACAAAAATTAATCGAGTCCTTAAAATGATCTTTAAGATGCTTTTTCAAATTGTAGGTGTCGTATGGTTCTGAATCTGGATTACAAAGATAACATTTCATCATACGTTTCAAAGATGTAACAGTTAGTTGTTCCTCACTGTTCAGTTCTAGGTAAGCACACATTTTCTGAAAGGCTTCCTGCTTGTCTTCATCTTTAGGACGACCACACTTCCTACGCTTTGAATCAGAGGTATTCTGAAACTCTAGAGGCACAGACTTGAAGGACCGGAAATTTCCACTACATGAATAATGATAAAGTCCATCTGCTGCATGTAAATCTCGTAAATAATATTCAATCCGTCCCTTTACAGAAAGACCCCAGTGATATGAGCGGGATTCACAAACCTCCAAAATTGTCTCCACAAATTTGTCCGTCTACGTCTGTACCTTGCTAAAGTGTCCTTTGGCCAGGTCAATTGTACATGCACACAATATGCAATCTTTTGTGCTGTCAAAACCTCCACTTGATAGTCTTGTGGTTCGTTTTGTTGGCACAGAACCACTACTTTTTTTGTAAGGTAGCTTTTAATATTTTTTTCATTTATATATACTACATGTTGACGACAGCTTTTATGTACCTTAGTGTTGACTTCAACTACAAGATGATCATTCTGCTTCAAACTGGCATCATTTATACTTTTTGCCCCTTTCATTTGAATTACAACCCAGTTATCACTGGAATCATCGATGTCACCCTTACACAAGTTACAGATGGGACATAAAGCTTGAACTCATTGTTGAATAAAGTATGAAAAAGAGTAATGTAATCCTCTATACTGTCATGTATCAAATGACATAGAAACTAGTGATATGAAGAAGTAATGACCGGCTACAGGATATATGAAATTCCTAAAAATATCATATCATATCAATAAATATGTCTTATACATTTGTTGGTGAGTGAACCAAATGAAAAATTCATAAATGCATGAAGGATCTGCCCTCAAAATCTGCATTAGATCCCAGTATCATTTATTATATGGGGGTGGGGTATATACAACATTTAACACATTCTTCAGGACAATTTATAGAAAATTTCCATTTAAGCTGTAAAATAATGGCCCCTTTTAATTTTTAATAGTCTTAATGTGTTCCTTGCCCCACAATACCTGGATTTGTCATGTGACCAACTCAGGTGTTTCATTCAGCCTGATAGAGCAGTTAAGAAAACAGCGAAAGCCTCGCCGTATATACAATAATGGTTCCAATAGGTATATTAAATTATTCTTTAAATCATGAATATTGTAACCCAGGAGGAACCGAATATTCATTAACATATAATAAACATTACAAAAAGAGTTACGTGATCAGTGAGAGCGGGCGAGGCTGCCGGCTGTGGGATCGTGGAGACGTGAGCCGAGGAGCGCGGCAATCTCTGGGGGAACTTTGACGTGTCATCGTTGGTCTCTTGTGTGTTTGGTATCACAATTGGGTCTTCCGAAAGAAGAGCTGTTCCTTAAAAAAAAATAATTGTTTTTTTGTCAGATTCTGTATTTTTTGTGGAGACTTATTTTGAATCATAGAAAAACGGAAAATTCACAATATTTTATTAAATAGTTCCTTATTAAATAGTTACAATTCAAAATTAAAATTTTGAATTGTATTATAATTTCCCTGAAGAGGACACTATTGTGTTGAAACGTAGGAACTATTTAATGAAATAGTGAAATTTCAAAATTCCATTTTTCTGTGATTCAAAATAAGTCTCCACAAAAATATAGACTCTGACAAAAAACAATTATGAGACCATCTGTAATGTCCAAAATAAAACAACTTGCATATGAAAAAAAAAATACTTTAAGTAACACTTTGGGAGAAATTTTAATACATAAAATCAAAACAATAAACACGAGTCACCAAAGGTATATTTGTGTTGGGTTCTTTTCAAAATCATGATCAACCATATAGTTCACTATTGGAATCTGTCATTTCGTCTTTGGCAAACATCTTTTGCTGTCTCTCTTATTAGGAATGATGATACACTTGAGAGAAGAGCGAAAGTCCTGCCAGAAACAAAATGACAGATTTCAATAGGCAACCATAAGTTGATCATGAATAAACATGAATGTTATTGACGTAGTTCTTCAGACACACAAAAAAAATTGACTTACTGTTTAAAGTTTTGACGATTGTCTATGGTCTACTTATCCTCGAAATCTCCCATGAACCGAGACAAGACTCAGCTGCTGACTAGAACATTATCACATTCTTTCAGTCTACTATATAGGTTATATTAGGTTAGCTAACTCATTCTTTCAAACATTTACATAAATTAATTGCTAAAGAGCAAAAATAAAAATAGGAAGTGTTTAAAATACAGCGGACTAGAATATTATACTCGATATAAACAATAGGCTTATTATGCGAGTACCAAAGGGCTTTCATATAACTCCATACCTCATTACTCTACATTGGCTACCTATTCGACAACGTATTTGTTATGAAATATAGTTGATGGTTTTTAAGTCCTTTCATGGTTTTGCTCCCAACTACCCGGAAACAAAATGGAATTGTGGTGTGAAAAAAGTAAGTAAACTCCAATATAAAAACAATAAAAACGTTTAATTTATATCAACATATTAATAACAATCTATATGCATGATGATCCAATATAAACAGGAAGGCATTTATTGGTTCAAAATTGTGTCCAGCCAGGGGTCTATTTGAGGGGAGGCTACAAAATGCAGAAATACCCCTTCAGTACCCCTTCAAAAGAAAGCACTTTCAAAAGGTAACATCAGACAAAACAAGAAATTAATAACATAATAACAATGTACAAAAGTATTTAACTATTATGAATTGCAAAAAATGTATTTATCAGAAAATCTGGCACTTGATTTTACTGACATTATTCATTATATGTATGAACTCTATTAATACAGTAATACAGTAAATTCACATGATTCAATTACTCAAAGTTATTATCTGCTTTTCTTCCAAAAATAATTTTAAATTCTTATACAATTTATCATCGATTTCGAATACTCCAGTAAATTCATAACTTTGTTGTATGATAAACCTGATTTCCTTAATCTTATATATGAAAAAAGCTGGGACTTTACCAAGCAAGATCATTTACCGGTAAGTACTGTAAACAAGAATATTTCGTGGCTATTAAATTTTGCAATTTTCATATATAAAGAATTTTGTGACTATTTAATTATGCGATTTTGGTCCACCCTGGACCTACTTTACATAGGCTATTAATGATTGCTGACTATTTAAGTTTGCGTTTTTGCATCTACCCACAAAATTCGCAAATTAAATTGTGCACAAACATTTCTAATTTTACAGTATTAAAGGGCAGTCGCCATCTTAATTTTTACCATTTAAAACACTTAAAAAAGTTTCAAAATAACAACATAGCATGTGTAACAATACGAAATATTAGAACATTCTTATCAACTTCACTCTATAATACATGATTATCAACTTCCAATTTCTCAAAAATCCTAACCATCTAAAAATTTCCATCACTAAATTTTGAATCACGGTTAATTTACAAAATAATAGAACATTCTTATCAACTTCACTCTATAATACATGATATCAACTTCCCATTTCTCAAAAATCCTAACCATCTAAAAATCTCAATCACTAAATTTTGAATCACGCTTAATTGTACTGTTTTATGATAAGGCTTAAGGTATACCGTACATGTTGACATGATATGAAACTAATTGGTAGACGTTGACATGATATGAAAGTACTTGTTAAATGGTGACATGAAATGAAAGTAATTGATAAATGTTGACATGATATGAAAGTAATTTACAATGTGCGTGATTTTTTTTTATCAGTAAAAATACACTGATTTTTGGCTTTAACTAAATTAAGGCAAATGTGTAAAAACCATACATTTTGCTCAAACGACTTTGAAATACAACTAAATGTCAGAACTCATTAAAAAAAACTGTTTTGTATATCAAAAGAAAACTAAACGAAGAAAAAAAGATAATCCATCATCAAAAGAAGCATGCATTAAATAACAAACTAATCCTAAAACAATTCTACTGTTTATGCCATGAATGCTGGCAAACTTAAACTTAAATCAACATAATAATTGAACACATGCATTAAAAAATAACAATTCCTAAATTCAATTATTAATTCGTTTCAACTTCTTGGTCTTAAAACTATGTGTATGTGTATACTCAATCACTAATATCAAGTGTAAAGCAAAGCAATAAAGCAGTCTAAATCTACCTAAATCACTTATGAATGAAAAACATTGGACAATTCAACAAGTAACACTAATTTTGTGATAAATCCTTAAAAAACTTACTATATTGTCTTAATATTTTCGGACATTTTCAATGCCCATCGTCTGAGACTTTTCTGTCACCAGTTGGCAGCACGTGACAGAAGTAGAAGTCAGTCAGTGTTTGCTGTTGGGGGGTGGTTGAGGGCGCGCGCGGTGGTTTGGGGCTGCCCTAGGTCTCAGAAGGTTGTCGTAGGCGTGAGATAACTGGTATGCTCCTTCATCTCTGTTCATGTTCTCCTCAGTCTTCCAACAACCTCAACCATGAACCAGATTGGGATAGTGCTAAAGTTGTGAGTAAGGAGTCAAACCTACTGGACAGACAAATCCTAGAGTCGATAACAATCCGGAAGACTGAGGAGAACATGAACAGAGATGGAGCATACCAGTTATCTCACGCCTACGACAACCTTCTGAGACCTAGGGCAGCCCCAAACCATCAAAGCTTGCCGCCCTCGACCACCCCCCAACAACAAACACTGACTGACTTCTACTTCTGTCACGTGCTGCCACCTGGTGACAGAAAAGTCTCAGACGATGGACATTGAAAATGTCCGAAAATATTAAGACAATATAGTAAGTTTTTTAAGGATTTATCACAAAATTAGTGTTACTTGTTGACAGAAAAAAGAAATCCAATGAATCTCTTTACAAAAAAAATGGACAATTACCGAATAAAAATTATCCATATCACTATTCATCGAAAACTTTGAACATTGATAAAATATCAATTAAGAAATAATTACAACAAAGTTTCAACACCTTTTCAACTATAGACCAGAAAATATGAACTTAAATCACAAAAGAAGCAAGCATTTAAATAACAAACTAATCCTAAAAACAATTCTACCATTTATGCCATGAATGTTGGCAAACTTAAACTTAAATAAACATAATAATGGAACACATGCATTAAAAAATTGCAATTCCTAAATTCAATGTTTAATTTGTTTCAACTTCTTGGTCTTAAAACTATGTGTATATATATACTCAATCACTAATATCAAGTGTAAATAAAGCAAAGCAATAAAGCAGTCTAAATCTACCTAAATCACTTATGAATCAAAAACATTGGACAATTACATGATACACAGTCAATGGTAACCATCAATGAGTCATAATTCACAACAATACTCCACTAACAAACCAAATGATGCAAAATAATCATATCCAGCATGCTTCAAAAATGTTGAATAAAAATTATCCAGATCACTATTCATTGAAAATTTTGAACATTGATAAAATATCAATTAAGAAATATTTACAACAAAGTTTCAAAACATTTTCAACAACTAGACACAGCTCAAAATCGTTTTGCTACATTTCCCCACTTTTAAAAACAAATGCACCAAATTATGAGCTTTTATTGTCATATTTTTTAATGTGGGCCTGGTGGCATTTCCACAGGAAAAACGTCAAAAAATTATCAATTTATTCCTACAACATTTACACAAGATAACCTATGCAGTTCTTATTAATTTCTACTATTTTCTCCTGAATATCATGATCTATACATAAACACAATCAATTACTAATTACTTTAGTATAACTTGACAGTTTCAACAACGCAGACATTCAACATGTAATGAAGCCAACATTGAAACTCACAATGATTCTAATCAAATCACATGCATGAATCTTTTCAAAATGAACCCATTTTCAATCTCTCACAATATACATCAGATGAACCAATCACAATAAATGAATAATCAAAAGATAATTACAGCACACATGTACATGTACATCTAAAGAACAGGAGAAAATGTAAAATATCATAATCGTTTTCATTTGTAACTCCGTGCACCATCACTGACAATATTTGATTTTAAATGTAATCTTAATTGCTTGATTCCACATTCTTCACAACCTTAACACTGAACGATCAACAATATGTTTTCACTCTTGATTATCTTGATTTTTTTCATGTTCTTTTTTAAGTTTCTCGTCACTACTTAACTGCTGCTGCTGCTGCTGCTGCTGCTGCTGCTGCTGCTGCTGCTGCTGCTGCTGCTGCTGCTGCTGAGGAGTAGTGACTCTATACAAAAATAGCGGTGAGTCTGTGGTCCCGGGGCCCCTGGACCAAACATAGACACAATTCTCCCCAACCTGAGCAACTGTATTCCTGCCGAGATCAACTGGCTTCACTCCAACACTGCCGCCACCTGTCCCAACACCAGTTTTATTCATCACAGTATTATCATTCACACTCACACATTTTTCCTCCGACAGGTGCATGATTTTTGCATGAGCATTTTGCGCCGGTTCCAGTGTACTGCAGGTTTTTACAGACACATTGTTATTAACATCTGATTGTGGAGTAACTTGGATACTTTCTTTCTTGCTAATACCATCGCTTTGCAGTATGCCTCCTCTGTCTTTGGAGTCTATCCTGGTGCTTGCAGGCCCAATCATGTTATCTACATTTTTACCACTCACACATAGTCCTGGATTCTTTATCACCAACCCTTGCTGTTGTTCGCTTTTGCCATTCAAGTCCCCATAACTGAATTTTTGCCCTCTTCTCGGATCCACCCATCCAATCACATTCCCATCCAGCACATTAAAATTACATCTCGTTTGATGAAGCGGTTCTGGCACTGGAACTAAAAGGGGTTTTGTTTTTACCCATACTGGGTTTGTTTGCCAAAACAAGTGAATCTTGTGTTTTTGGAGTGACGACTGGTACAATTGGATTAACGCTTGATTTAGAAGCTTCACTTTGATCATTGTTTAATTTCGAACAGTCAGTGTTGTCAGAGCTTGATCTAACATCAACTGTGCGAGTACTTTGGTCATTGATTAATTTAGCAGACAGCCCTGAAGTGACTTGATTCTCAGTAATATTTTTCCTGATAACGACCCAAGCATAATTTTTCATTCTCCTGCTCATTGTCATTTGGCATTTGAGGACTTGAGGATGTTTTTTGGAAATCAACACATTTTGATCTTGTTCTTTTGGTGTTTTGACACTCGCATCCTCAAGTTCTGGAGCTGACTTGCCAGTATTCTTCTTCTCGTTTGCTATATCAGGAGCAGCCTCTACCACTTTTGGCTTCCCAACTCTCATAGAATCGTCAACATACTGATTGCACCCTGCACTGTATTTCATACTTCCCAAATTCTCACACAAGGACTCACTCTTTGCAACACTCAAATTAGCAACATTATCATTTACACCAACCATCTGACCATCGTTGTCTTTATCACACATTCTAGCATCACAAACATCCTTCACTTGGCTGTTCACGACTTTCGTGGGCAAGACACCGGTCTCCTTTACCTCCTGTTCATCCTGGACATTGCTTACCGCCGAAATGAGGTCCGTAGGGCTGAACAGTGTCCTCATCATCGGCTGACTCGACAGGTCAAATATCGACTGGGTTGATGATGATGAGTCAAAGTCAGGAGACAAACTGGTGCTTCTGTTGACCAAAGGCATTTTCTCCCAAAGCAGCGGTGACGTCTTCTCCCACAGCAAGGGCGATGACTGTGCGGATTTCCCAAAATTTGCGTCCCAGTTCAGAAAAGACTTGTCGGACAGACTCTTTTCCATGGTAAATGGCTTGCCTGACGTCTGCTCCAGTTGAATGTTGAATATGTCCGCGTCTTTCACACTCTTCTCTGTGGTCACATCTGAAGCATTGCTTAAGCTTTGTATTTGTTTCCCACCAGAGAGCGCGTGTTTGCTAGTGATTGAAGTTCCGGCCATTGTTTCGGGAATTCTTTGCGGATTTATTCGTTGGTGGCTGCTGTGGGGAGTTCATGATAGAAAACAAATCTGAACTTGCTCTATTGGGATTGTTCCACAACTGGGAGGTAGGTTCTTTACAGCCCATGGCTTTATTATTGCTCCACGGATCATTCTGTTGCATTTGTTGTTTACGCATACCTTCTTGATAGAATTTTCTCATTTGCTGTACTTGATCAATCATCATGCTATTTGGACTTGTTTTGGGGTTCTCATCATTCTACCAATACTCCATGGACTTCTATCTCTGTTGCTATTGATTATATCACTGCATGGACTTTTCTTGGCATTCTTCATGGTTTTATTACTGTTCCAAACTTTGTACCGATCGCTGAAATCCAGAGGCCAAGAGTTGGACCTTTGATGAAGCTGAGAATATGGGTTTTGGTGCCAGTTTGGGGGGGTATTTGTGGCAGAGCGTGAGTGTACATCACCATAGTGACTGTTCTGCAGATATGACGCCTGATTCATTCCATCACCTAAGAAATAAAGTTCACTAGAGCTATTTATTTTATATACTCGTACATTTTGTTAGTATACTGATTAGAAAATACAGTAGAGCCTAGTTATCTTGATATTGCCTATCTGGGATATTCTATTTTTTGCAAGTTGGTTTGTTGGTTAATTTCATTTCCATTCAATTATTTTATGAACCTATATCAGTTGGTATCTCAAATGTTGGCTATATCTCAAGTATTTTGCTGTTCCCTAGAGATTCGAGAGAACTGGGTAATACTGTATTTGTATGATTAAACAAAACAAAAATTGAAATGCATTAAAAAAGAAATTATGGGAGCAATAACTTTATGTATTATAAGTAAAGCACTTGTACATATCAATATCATATCTACAAATCAAACCTTGGTGATGTACAGTAGACTCCACGGCTCTGCTGCTCTTTCGAGGCGCGACTTCAGTACTAGACTTGTGCCGCTTGGCTCCATGATGGAAAGTAGACTCATTTGCTGGCAGTTTTGGCTTCTCTGATGCACGGTCCGCCGCCACTCTCGGCTTGCAACTTAGATTTTCTGGCTTTTGCATAACATCACCACCCTGATTGTTGTAAACATACTTAGAAGCTAATATCTCTGGTCTCTGTGCTTCGTTCAAATGGTTTCTGTTGAAATACGGATATGGCACTGATGCCGGATTAGATGCACTTCTTGAATCATGGTAGGTGGTTAAGTCTGTGTCCATTCTTGGGCGATATTCTAGTGTATGTTTGTATGAATGGAGGTCTCTGTTGTAGTTTCTAAAGGAGTCTCCAAAATCTGTCGATTGGTGACTGTACGGACGATAGAAATCGTTTGAATCAGGAATACCAATACCAGCTTGAAATCTTTGACCACTTTCTGTATTTTGTGAAACAAGATTCATTTTGCCTGATGATTTTAACTGAGGATTCTGAGGTTCAAGTCTGGCAGATATATACGCTGAACCAGACTCAGAGTTTGAGCTTGGCGTGATGGGTTCGAATCTGCCAATCTACAATTATACAGTAATCAAAATATGACTTTATTCTCTAATACATGTATGTATAGACAAGCACTTGCTATTATGCCATGTTCATGCTCAGAAAATTTAAGAAAAAAGAAATATTATGTATAAATGTTTATTATATGCATAATGTATTTTTATGCTTTACTGAGATTTTACATACATGATTTTGGATCTTTTTATATAAATTTTAATATTCGATTTGATGGACAGTTTTATCTTCAGTAATTCGGTTTTAACAGATGACCACATGACTTATGTTTGCCAATTCGAAACTGCCTATGAAATCGTTCCAAGCAAACAACGCAAGGAAAAAGATTTTTCAATAATCTATTTTTCAATGTTTTTATGTAGAAATACAATTTTCAACATTGAACAAGTTTATCCATTTTTTTTTTACTAGTCCGGATGCCATTTACCTTACCGACTAGGCCAATTACATGAATGTCTATCAATAAATATGAAAAAATTATTCATTATTAAATGACTGGTTTAAACTCCGAAATTTTTTTTTTTTTGACTACCCCATGTGAATAGATGAAGATCAAAATGGCAGAATCTTTTGATGCCACATATATCTAGATGTATGCCCAGCAGTGAAGAATAAAAAGGTTCAAAAAATGAATGAAATATTATTCTGATGTATTTTAAAAAAGGGTTCAAAAATGAATGAAAAAGTTATTCTGTGATTTCTATTTTCAATAAATGAACCCATTTTAAACTTGTTCTATTTGATCTTTAAATGAAAACATTTCCCAATTTTTTAATAGATCTGTTATACATTTTTATTTGCAATTTAGAATGACATTATAAATCAAAACAGTAAAATGTTCATAAGTAATAAACAAAAGTAGTAATATTAGAAGTAACTTGATGAGCTTCTACTTGTTTATTATAGCCATGACTTTTCAAAAATATCTACAAAAATAAATTGTTATGTAATATTTAAGTCCAGCACATCTTTCATTTTAAAACACTATTATACTAAATTCAAATGCTAAAAAAAAATTCAATTGGCTAAAATTTTTTTTTTTGTTTAAATTGGCTAAAAAAAAAATTCAGTTGGCAAAAAAAATTTTGGCTAAATTTGAAATATAGCCCAGTTTATTTGCATAATCTCTTTAAACTATCTTACTGTACATACAAGATATTTTTTGTGGATTATGAGCATTCAGCCAACCCGAAATGAAGTATATTTGGAGTGTTTGAGATGTGACGAATTAAGTGTGAACAAGCAAACCATTGATCGTTTTAAAACTTTCTCACACTTGCTTTATGTGAATTTATTTATTCTTGTCTCTCCGCAGTTTTACACAAACCCTTTTGTTGAAGATAGGCAGTACTCTCGATTCACATACCTACATCGTTATAACACCAAAAGCATCATAATATACTGACTTGGTTTGAATAGTTCTACAGTTCTTTGATCACGATCTAATTTGTTTCAGATAAAAAATTCCTTTTGTTAAAGCAGGGATCAGCCAAATAGAAATAATTTTATCATCTTCAAAATAAGTTGGATTTGTATACATTATTTAGAAAAGCCGTCATATTAGATATAGAACGAGCGACGAGAACATGTTTATTGATATGAACGCCTCAAGAATTTATGGTGCTTAACAAATGAAGTGACACCTTTTGAAAGTACATAAACTAATGTGACGTGCCAAAAACTATGGCCAAAATTCTAGAGATTCTGCGAGATTTGTGAATTAGGTGAAGAAAACCTCGATCAACCTGCAGCTTTGCTTTCTATACAATGCAGAACCAGTTTATCAAGGCTCAGAATTTATCAGGTTAACAAAAAATGGTTTGCGTGATTGTGATCTTAATTCATATTCGTGTATGTATAGTCTTCAAGCGGTTTGGGTATAAATTAATTCCATCAATAAATTTCTAAGTATTGACCAACCTGTGATGGCTGCTGTGCTGTTTGAGAAGTGTTGTCCAGCTGTGCTTGAGTGGGTGCTGGGGGCGTGTCACGGTAACCCAGGGGCAGACTATTGAGGACCTCCTGGTATGGGGAGGGTTGTCGAGAGGATGGCCATTGGGTGGCTGGCGGCGGGTGTTGGTCATAGCCAGTCATGCTTCCATACCCATTGTTATATGGCCTTAAAAAATGAAGTACACGTTATTTTATGACAGTAGTTTGATTTTGGATACTACAGATGGTTTGATTTCTGCTGCTTTTTATTTCGTCTTTACATATCTGACAACTAAATTTTGGAATTTTGATTCGAAGAATTCAATAATAAACTAAACAAATTATGCTTTATTTCAAACCTTTTGACATGTGAAATAACGAGAATACATTATTGTATTTTAGAGCACTGCTAACATCAGTTAAAAAAATGGGTAGTTTCAAGACAGAATATGATAATATGATACAATTAAAGAAAGAAGATCGTAAGATTTTGAACTAAGAACTGCTGACCAACATTTTTGAGACAACAGGCGATCTCTCCTGTATAATTGTATGTAACATTACAACAAGAATGCATTAGTTAGTTGAATGATAACCCTTATTGTTACAATGTACACAAAAGTCATAAATGCAGTTGATTTTTGTGTTTGAAAATAAAAACCTTCGTTCTTAAGAGGATAGTTACCAGTATTGTTGTGGGTACTGCTCTGACATGCCATATAATGGGTAATTACTGAAACCGGCTGGGGATCCTGCAAAAGACACGCACACTAGAATCACAACCTAGAAGTCTTTCAAAATTTTTTGCATCTAATAGTTTTTATTATTAAAATCAACAACAATGAAACTCGTGAGTTATGATGACAATTTTCAAACTCATTTGTGAACTAATTGAACAGTTCAGCACAAGCTCAATATAAGCTATCTATTTGTACATGCCTTGTGCTGACACATATCTATTAAAAACCATGTATTTGGTACCAGACGTTTTAATAATCAACAGAAAAATATTTGAACCAACAGCTATGCCGCCTATTAGGATTTACAAACAATGGCTTGAGACCGATAAATCACATATTTACAAGCAAACTCACTCGTCAGACACATAAACTAATTGTAATTTTATTAAGTTGTTAAATAGGGTATTACTGTCACATTAACTTTAAAAATATGTTCTTTTATCATTTATGTATATGGTGTACATATTTATTGTTTTACTATGGATAACATATACTGCATATAGTATCTGAAATAAAGACATATTATATTAATATAAACTTGCCAATGGCCAGTGGACCAGTGTTAATGTAGATGCCTGAATGACCAACAAAGACCAAGTACACAGATGTCAACCATACAAATTTCATAATATTCAACAATCAAAAGCTGACAGTCAATTACATACATGTAGCCTCATCTAAGGCTCATTCTCAAAGGGATCACGTTTGGGGTCCTAATATTCAGTAGTTTTTCTTCATAACATTCAATGCACAAGTAGGTTGCACACAAAACTAATTCAACATTCCCTCCCACCAAGGCTGTGTGGGGACTAAAAATACAATTCTAGATTGCTCAAGATGAGATAATGTCAATCATTTCTTATTACTATGGAATTCAAGTACCTGTGAACTCTGGCTCAATAGGTAGGAACATGTTTTTTGGCGCTGAAGTCCGATTTGACACGTCACCAAACAATCCTAAATCTACAACACAAAAGGCGTTACATACAAATGGATAGAAACTATCATAGTAAATTGACACTAGAAGATACATGTACAAGTTTTATCACAATTTTTTGGCAGTTGGATTGGACGTTTCTATTTTGCATTCTGATTCAGAGTTCATGGACAACTCAAGAAAATAGCCACTTCCCCTGAGGGTACATTATGACTAACTCTAATAACTCCAAATTTTAGAATAAACTCAGTAGAAGCTGATTATCTCGAAAGTATAGGGAGAACAGTAAACTGATCGAGATGGCCAAAATTTCAGATGACCAGCTGATATAATGTTCTTACTGTGGTCGAAGTGAAATAAAACTAACCTCTAGTCTAAAGTTCGAGACAGCCAATATTGAGATAACAAGATTTTACTGTACTCATTTTCAGTTTGAGCACATTCAAGCAAACTGTACTAAATCTAATCATCCTTACTACTGAACTGGTCCCCGAATGCCGGCCTGTGTGGCTGGTCCCCAAAAGGCGCCTGGTTGGGCGGATATTGCAGACGATTTTCATAAATGGTGTTGCCACCACTGCTGAGGTCAGAGGTGAACGAGCGCATACCATACGACGGGTACACAAAACCTGAGGAAAAAGACTCTCTTTACTATTTTGCGTGATAACAATTTTCCAACGTGCAGTATTGAAAATTAATGGTTGTGGCAACTGTCCTTTCTACTATTTGATAAGATTTTCGGAAGTTTCAAAAGCTAGAATGATTAAGCCAAATTGAATTTTTGTTTTTGTTTTATTTTTAAAATATCTCTAATACTTTCGTTTTTTTTATCAATAAATCTCTTCAGGAGAAAAAAAAAAATTTACAAATAAAAGTTAAAAAATAAAACAAAAATTCGATGTGGCTTTATTTTAACTTTTGAAACTTTTGAAAATCTTATTAAATGGTAGAAAGGACAGTAGCTACAACATGAGAACCGCCATATACAACCCAATAATACATCTTATTCTAGTGACTTTTAGTTGAAAATTATTTTTTTAACATATGACCATGTAGTCACAGAATTTATTCACAATAAACCAGCACTATGGAAGGACACTCTCTGTCTATGTCAAACATGAATCCCATAATCTACATCTACTTGGAAGCAAAGAGTTTCGTTAAACAAAATCAAGTATCATATGAATACACAAGCAAAACAAGCAATGAAACTAATATTTCATCGCAAATGTTAGCCTTAATTGATAATATTTTATTTCAAAAACACAGAAAGAATTGCTGTGCCCAAATGAGACTTGGCGAGCCTTCTCAAATTAGAATATTTTAACCTAATCTTAACTCAAACATAGAATTATTCAAGTATAATCCAGACCCACCCGGGACACTATGGTGATATCCTTCCTCCGTTACTAGGGCTGCTGGAGTCCCCCTGTAACCTCCATCACTGTTGAGACTGGCTCCTGGAAATACAAGTATAACAGTCTATTACAGTGACAAAAATTTGCACTGGCCCGTCGGCCCTAGGCCAATGCAACCTTGGAAGGGCCAATAACTTTTCCCAAACATTGGCCCGGCTGGCAAACATAAAATTTAGTCTTATTCTGATCATATTCATGGTATGTTATCTGAAAATTCATCTGCGCTGTGTATTTCTAAATGTAAAAAAATAATGCGACGTTTCTTTAATTAGCACTCAATATTTTATTCAGCAGTTTTTGGTTTGGCAAACATTTTCAATGGTTTACTGGAGTCACATTTTATCACGACGAGATTTTTTTTCTTCTGATTATACTTGTAAATAAATTCAAATAAGTATGATTTAACTTAATGTGGTTGCCTTTTTGCTTTGTCTAAAACCCTTTAAATTGCATTAAAGTTACCTCTGATGACCGCTTAGATTAAAAAACTGGGGGGTCATGCCCCCAGACCACCCTAGTGATGTTTAGCATCTTCACCACTACCAGGGCCAGTAAGGTATCAGAAGGGCCAGTGAAGATTTCAAAACACTGGCCTGTCTGGCCAGTTTGGGCTACTTTCCAATTTTTGTCACTGCTATTATCTACATTTTGCTATCCTCACATGATCAATATTAAAACTATTGTGATTCGTGACCTAATATGCCGTTTGAGAAGGTTTGTGTAAAAGGACGAATTTTTATAACTTAGCAGACTAAATCCATACTTATTTTCAACTTGTGCATTCATATATTTTCTTGGTAAAATTCTTCATAAAAAGCGTTCAGAAGTGGCTGTGGTTTGTGACCTAATTATCACTTTGAAATGGGATATTTAGGTCAGAACCACAATAATTACATCCACATTATTTTTAGTCTTCAACAACGTACCCACACAGTAAAAACAAAAACCCACATTATTCATTATTTCATGAGATTTGTGATCAATGCAGTCACAGTCATTCAGACACACATTACCAAACAGACAGAGACCCATGCTGGTAATAGATATTAGCTAAGTCTTTGACCGTAAAATATGAAATTGAAATGTGTGATGATGTCATTAATTTTAGGGCTTATTCTAGACTACAAAGCATACTCTAAAGAGCATACTAGGCATCAATGTCTATGAACCCGCTGTAAAGAATTTTGAAGAAGGTCTGACAGAAGAGTCTATACAAATTCTTTTTCTATAGACTGCAAGCTTTGACCCACCCACCCCCAGTAAACAGTTTTAAGTAGGTCTGATTGGCAAGTCCATACCGATTCTCTCCGCACTGAAGGGGCCCTCTTCGTACACCGGAGCAGCAGCCGATGGTGGGTAGGGTGAGCTGGGCGGGTAGGCAGCGGTCACAGGGGTGAAGGGGAAGGTCGGCTGAACCACTGGCACTGCCATTGGCACTGGCTGCTCGTGGAATCTGCAGAAATTGTCAACATGATTTCATGTGCAAATACACATCTTGACAAATATCTACATTTTCTTGATCTGCAGTTACTCTGCTTCAAGTGTTACCATTTGGATGTAAATCCAGGTTGTCACTTTCTTGATTTCCTCGTCGCTGTTCAAGATACTGTTTTAAAAAGCCAAAGATATCATTCTGACCAACGTGCGAGATGATTGGCATGCTTTATTGCATTGCTCACAATGTTTAACCATTTACAAGCATATTTAAGTTTTGCATGAATTTCTATGTACCATGAATTTCTATAGACAAACACCTAATACAGTTATACATTTCAATCCGGATAATAGTCCAATTATCTACATTGAGCTTTCAACAGGAACTCCTGTCTTGATCACAATGACGTCACGAGTCGTCACTGTGCGTGATTATCCAGTAACGCAGGAAAGTCCCAAACTGCGTGCCAAACCCCAAGAATGCAAGTGAAATGGGTAGGCTACATTGTGACTCAACGAAGTGAACACAGCATTTTATCAGTATTAACTGATGACACATTTCACAAATCTAGTCTTCAATTATTGTGGAACCTACAATTGTTCTAATTTTTTCATTTGTTGTTTAAACTGACAAGTTTCAAACTTCTAACCGTAAATATTTGTACATAGATTGTTATTAAACTTATTTTATTTCAAAAATGAAAAAGGATTCGGCCTGGCAAAATGTGACTTGTTATTGTTTTATCTATGGATTAGCCAAGTAAGAAAGTTTGAGATTGAAGGAAGAAAAGGAAAGGGAAGACCGAAACAGACTTGGGATGCAGTCTTGCAGAAAGATCGTGCAAGTTTGGGCATGAGTTTGGTAGATCCAAATGACCGAAAGGCTTGGAGGGGACGGTTGAGATCCAGACTGGGCAGCCAGGCCACACCCTCTGAATGAGGAATAATTAGGGCCTGTTTAAAATAAATTTAGGATTTGATTAATTGATTGATTGATATTTTGTAAATATATATTTATCTATACATGTACTATCTGAAATAGAAATACATAAAATAAAAAAGTAAAAGACGTTTTACCCAGTGTGCCTCCTCAGTTCATACGGCAGAACGGCATCATAGGGAATGTCCATGTCTGCCACATTGACGACTGGTGGCTTCACTGCCCAATTTGACAGGGACGATGACGCCTCTGGCGACGACAATGTCGACGACGCACGAGACTACAACAGGATATGGTCATATCAGGGCTTTACAGTAACAATAGCCCCATAGCCTGAGGTAGGTGAAAGTTAATTCCGGGCGTGTCATTTTACAGTCCTAGTTTGATAGGGCAAGAGTTTTTAAGCCATATTGTTTGTAATATCCACACTATTCTCAATAAATAATCTCCATGCATGACTGAAAAGTGAGATTAAAAACACTTAATTATCCAGTTTGGCTATCAATACAATTTACCAGCAGCAACAGCCATCTAAAAATAGTTTCCCGCTGCACAGCAGCTGCTGGATCAATGCATTAATTTTACAAAATTATGCAACTACGTAGAGTATTGATCCTGTCAGAACAACACAGAAGAAAAATCTTTAGAACTACGCAACGATTCCTTACGTTTTCTTCCTATTTCTTCTCATTGTTGCAACTGTTACGAACGAAAAAAAAAATTGGAGGAAAACATAATTATTCTTAAGATTTTCCTTCTGTATCCTTATGATGGTGTCAGTACTGTACTATCACAGAATCAAAAGCTGAGATGAGAGTGTTATGAGAACGTTATGCTTTATTTTACTCTTAAACACAAATGTAAACACATTGCTGTTAAATTTGTTTTAGGATAATCATATATCTTATGCCTTTTACATCATATGTCTCCAATGCAGATTTGTAAATGAAATTATTAAAATCAACATACTTCAAAACACATTCTTTTACATCGAAAGACACTTGCTGGTACATCTTCGTATAAATGCATTTTACAAATACTAGAACTGTACGTTGTCATCATAGGCTGCAAACCAGTGCATTTCAAAATGCATAATTCAGTTACAGTACTGATTTCGTCAGCAGGATACAGAAGAAAAATTTTGAGAATTACGCTACGATTCCTTACGTTTTTCTCCCATTTCTTCTCATTGTGGCCACTGTTACGAACAAAAAAATGTTAAGTTAAGTTTGTTCTGTTTTTTCCTCTTGTATTAAGCATTCTACGGAGGTTCCTCATAATAAAAAGAATATTTCTAAAAGTTCATAACTATGCTGGACATTTTGGCAGATTTTCATTTCATTGGATGCCTGTACGGCGTCCGCACTTTCTTACCAAGCTGCGCTGTCGCTGTGGCAGAAATAAACGAGAATGCCCGAATAATAAATCCGAATATTAATGAGCAAGAAAAGTATCAAAGATGGATGCCAATGTGTGGAAGTGTAAGAAATTATTTTGATTATTACGTTTTTTCTGTTTATTTTAACAATCGTAAGTATCGTAGTTTCAGGGATCGAGCAGTTCTAAGAAAACGGTAAAAGCCGTAACTTTGTTTTGAATTGTTACGTTTTTTTACGCTGATTTCTCTAATTTTGTTACGATTCTGTATCCTTTTGCCATAATCAGTACGGTATAGTGCAACGGCTTAATGCCATATTTCTGCTAGTACCGGATTTTTGATGAGTGGTCACTGAGAGAATTGTGACCAGAAGAAAATTATAGTAAACTTATAATAATAGACTGACGAAACATTCTATAACTTACAATAAAACATTTTAGTAGGAGCCATATTAAAACATTCATGCAAATACTACATAAAAAACATATATACCGGTATATATATATTAAATAAATTTACATACAAAAGTGGTGGAGCAATTGTAGAGAGTAAGTAAAACACATTTCTTTTATTGTAAGTAGGCAGAAAAAACATAATTAAAGTATAATATTTATCGGTATTCTTTTTAGAGGATTCTTTCTACAAGCCTATTAGTCCTACAGCTCCGGACTTTCTGTATGCATTTTTAGGTCCAGAGAATTACTCTTCATTTTTTAGTAGAAGACCACTAGTAGTTCAAGAATATCAAGGGTGTCAATGCAGCAGCTTATGCATATGGGATTATAACCTATAGGACTGTCTATCATGCATACCTTTGACTTACAGTACTGTTTGCAAAAAGATGACCACCTTGTTCACCGATTGTTTGGAACTCAGAAATAATTAGCGAATTATTGAAATTAAAAACGTAGTAAGGGAACTAATTTCAAAGTTTCTCTTCCTGGCTTCTCTACTTCTCTGGTAACGTAAATATCATACAAACTAAGTAGTACGGAGTAAGTTGGAAATTTTGGGGAAATTGTTTGGATTCTTTAGAAATAGATTTTTTTTTTTTAACTTGGGCATTTGCTAATATATAAAGGAAGGTTTAAATCCATTTTTGTTGCAATGATAGAATGTCTTATATTTCCTTTAATCCTCAACATGATATGCTAATTATACTCATGGGAAACATTACCGATTCACAATGTACCAGCAAGGTTGTGTGGGGGTGATACAACCAGTTAGGTCTTTTATGTGTGTCAAATGACAATTCAGTAAAAATATGGATAAGTTTCTCACAATTAAAGGATTGAAGATGGGTGGTCATTCGGAAATTCAGAAAAAAATTCTTCTTCCAACGAAGTGTTTGTTTTTCTACCATAAGGTTTGGGAATTAATCTTATCTAGTAAAAGAAAAGGACTAAGAACATAAGACAAAATCTTTTCAGAGCTTTCACTTTGCTTGAAACAGAAGAGAATTTTTTCAGAATTTGAAAAAGATGGAAAGAAAAGAAATGAAATGAAACAAAGAGAAGAGAATGAAATAGGGGATCCACCATTTGCGATCAGTACTGTATTAACGTAAACTTTTACAAGTTAAACTTGATTGACAGTATATCCATAATTTAAACAACCAAACAAAAACAGAACGTAACATTCATATAGAAACACAATGCAAATAACCTAAACATAACAAAGTAACAAAAAAGATTAAAAGATAGACAAAATCGGCAGAGTTTGTAACATGAATTATTTTATCAGGTGAGTTCTTGTGGCGTATGAAAGCCAGCTTATGCGCCACAAAATTGAATCCTGGTAACATAAGTCATGTTAACACGGTTGCATATTTATCATTCTTTTCTAAACCATTACAACACTGTTTACAATCAAACTGGCTTAAAAGAATGCACCAATAATCTAAATCAGTGCATCTTGAAACTGGGTTAAAAGTAGCCCGGCTGACTACTAATTATATACAATGTATATTGTCAGTACCGATATAGCTTATTTTTACGAGGCAATTCTGGAGCATGATAACCAATGGAAATGCATTCAACTAATGATAAACTTTAATATAGAGTTATGCCAAGTATCATAATATTCAACGATTACATACGTCATGTATATATATACACATATATGTGGACTAAATTACTTGCAAGTACTATTACTCTATCTGGTACAAAAATTAGGGCAAGTTAAAAGTTTTGTTACTTTCTGATGGGGCTAGTGAAATCAAATGTTTATGTAAAGCGCTGCATATAGGCTGTTAGGAGACATTTGTATACGACCATTACAACTCCAAAGGCCCTGAATTTGAAATTTCTTACACACGGGGGAAGGGTTCTTATATGGTAGATGCAGTCGCCAGAGTCTCGACATACGTCAGAATCTCGTCACATCACTAAAATGTACATGTGATGAGATTCTGACGTATGTCGAGACTTTGGCTACTGCATCTAATGACGTAACAATGGGCCATTCAGAGATAATTTGGTGATACAAGATTGAGGGCCCTTACATGAGGGGTGGGCCCTTCCAGAAATGTTTACCTTGCGTCCCTCCGAGGTGCTGTTGCTGGCATTAGACAGAGGCGAGAATGGCTGCTTCTGCTGCTGTTGGGAACGGTTTCTTTCACGAGAACGTCTGTTGTTGAACCAGATCTATAACAAAATAGTGGTGATTTCGCAGAAGAAAAAAACATATTGATGATTTTGAATCCTCATCTATTGCGGACTTCTTATCAAGTTATTTAAAATAACCACTCATACAAGTCCTCCGTATTGCGAGGATCATTTCTGAAGGGAACCAGTCAAAACTTCAGGAAAATCAGGTTCAGTCATGTGAATTTCTCAGTACCGAAACCATTTTTATGTTTTGTGAAATACACTACACGTTTAAGCCTGTGTCCGGCAATAAAAACTACGCCTGGCTTCAGAAGCATGTCAGATGTATTAAAAAATGTACACGAGTAAAAAAGGTCCATGGATGACACTAAAGTTGCCTACCGTGATCTTAGCAAGTGGTATTCCTGTGAGCTCTGCAAGCCGCTCTTTTGCCGACTTGGACGGGTAATTATTCTCCTCAAACTTGCTCTCTAGAAGCTCACAGTGAGAGCTGTAGATGCTTTGCCGCTTCCGTTTGCGGTTCTGGTACTGTGTTTCAACGTCTGCTACTGCAGTGAAAAAAGTATGTATTCAAATCGAAATTCATTAGTACACATTAGAATCTTCAGTTACAGAGAACAAGAAGACTGTATGACAAGATGTTATGTTGTAAATCATATTTACCAAATTTTGCCCACGATGCTTTAGTGTCACAAGTTTCTTTCTCAACCTAAATAACATAAAAGTTATGAGATTTTTTTGCACATTATTTGAAATAAAGATGCGTATTTGGTGTTTGAGATAGTTATCTTTATTTGATTGGCTGCTATCATAAGTATGGAATCTGTTTTCCTATTCAAGTATAAAAAAAAAAAAAACACTCCACAAAATATAACATCAATAAATGATGATTAAAATCATAGTAATCGTGCTATCAATTTTAACAAAAATACTAATCCATGCCACGAAATGAAATAAGGAAATAATGAGTATACAGCAAAGCAGTTATTTTTAATCTAATGTGCTTTTCCCAAGGTTGCTTGTGGATACAATTATATTCTTCTCTCTCTCTTCTATGGCAAGCAAGCTCCTACCCACTATATTGACATAGCTTGAAGACACATCTTCCATTTAACTATATTCAAGTGTCGAACTCACAACCTTGGGGTCATGAGTTCGAGTCCCATCTGGGCCATTTGATAGTTAAGAAGATGTGTCTTCAAGCTATGTCAATATAGAGGGTAGGAGCTTGCTTGCCATAGAAGAGAGAGAGATGAATATAATTGTAGTTATTTTTAAGATAGAACATAAAAAAGGCTGTCACCTGCGTCTCCTGCGATTGCTTGTGTGTAGTTGTGTCTGGTGACATAATGACAGCTGGTGACTTCAACACTCGTTCCTGGAACATAATGCACCCACCTGTTGTTTATTGGTTCTATGACTTTTATATTTAGTTTGCATAGAATTACAATAACACAATTTGAAGTTTGGCCATCAACAAGTTCTCCCTCTTGGAAAATATTGTGGCCAACTGTTCTATATTGTAATAATTACTTCCATATTTTGTTTAAAAACAATTTTATTGAACAGATATTACTGAGAATTAAAAAAAAATTTGTTGTTTTCATGTCTTTTAATACAGTTCTTTGATCATTTTGGTTGGATAAATAACCATTTTGTTTACATCCAAACCTTCACAATTGAGGATTAATTTTGCCCTTAAAATAAACTAGATTGTAGTAAAAATTGTGGATTTTTTAAAGTTAAAATGTACTGGTGATCGCATATTTGTAGACGTCATGATCTAAAATCAAGAATAGAAGCAAAAATTAAGTAAAGAATCATATTGTATATTTTTCTGACCATACAATGATAAATCTAATATAAAAATTGTCCACAAAATTTTATTGAAATAAAAACCAATTTCAAACCAAAAGGTTCCACCATTCATATTATCTATATTTTAGTATGAAGTATAAAAAAATCTTTACAAAATTATGAAGACATCTACAATATAAATAGAATTAGTCTACAATCATAATTTATAATGCTGAACTATTGACTTTCAACAATAAGGTTTATTTAGTGGCATTTTCATAATATTAACAATATCTATGATTTAACCATATGTAATTTAACAATAAAAAAAATCAAATAAACACGTTTCAAAAAATGTAAAGAATGAAGACAAATAACCTCTTGGTGAGAGCTTTGTGAATTGGGTCCACTGTTCTGTGAAAGCGGACCATTTGCGTTATCTTCATCCTGGAAACCTTGCTGAGACAGCTGCAAAACAGAAAAAATGATTAAACAGTATGTGACCATAACCATAATTAGAATGGCTAGATCAGTTGCATTGATAGCTAAACATTGGTTCAATGTGAATTTGGACATCCGATAGTCAAAAGCAACTTTTTGTTGTTGGGAAACGAAAATAATATTCAAATATTTTCTTATCTTGACAATATTTTACCAGCTAAATATTTACAAGCTAGTGTAAAATTCCAGTTGTTAAGTTACCACAAAACAGAGTCCTGTGTGGGTCCCCTACCGGCAACCACAAATTTTCAGGCTGCGGGCAAAGTTGGTACGGGTGTGGTTGCATGTTTCACATTAACCCATCTGCCATTTCAGTGCCATGCCAAATAACTGATCAAATCTGTAATTAATTTGTATCTAAAAAGCAGATAGATAAACTGCCAAACAACGATCGGTTTTATTCAGTAAGGGGGGGCATTCGTCGTACGGAACACAGTGGTATATTGCCAACTACGATGATATCGTTCGTGTGAAACCTCAAGACATCTGCCATTTGACAGCTAGAACATGCCACTGATGATCACTTTGTTTGCAGGAATAAATGGCTGTAATTGACTTGAAATTTAGATAACTATTTGTACAAGTAATTGAGGAACACTCGGCTGTAATTATTTTCAGTTTATGATTGGTAATAACCTCAAATAATTGATTTATTAGGCAAACCATGATTAAAATGCAACAAAGTCCGCCATTACCTGTTTTGAGCTGTCACGTGGAGAAATGTTTAGGCTCATTTTTTTTCATAAGGGGACATTGTAATATT
Source organism: Streblospio benedicti (assembly GCA_019095985.1). Lineage (NCBI taxonomy): Eukaryota > Metazoa > Annelida > Polychaeta > Spionida > Spionidae > Streblospio > Streblospio benedicti. The sequence goes on from CM032669.1 coordinate 51,275,887, forward strand.
TACAAAAAATATATCATCATAAAGAGATTCGCCTAAGGATTATCATAGTATAAATTATATAAACATTAATTGATTTTCCACATCACACCGATTTATTACTTCCAAGGAAATTTTCTTCTTGTGAAACACACTGCAAAAAATGTGTACATAACGACCTCCCGAAACTATTGATTATTTTAGAAACTAATGTTGTCTTGAATATTTCTATGCAACACAGGATCCAAAACAAATTTTTTTTGCATTAAGTTTTTAATTTGTTAAAATAGAAGTTCATGAATGAAAACTTTGAACACGCAAAACGTTTTATGCTGCAGCTAATTTGTGTTGGCAATTGAGCAGGGAAATTGGTATGGCAAATTATAGTTGATAGGAATCTGGCACCCAAAGGGACGGGTGTGGATGCAAATTTATCGTCCATGCAGGGCTCTGCTACAAGGGTATGTTCAATGAATGACATTGCATTCATAACATAAAATCTGTTAGTCTTTATTTCTACCTCAAATGCTTTATACCTGAGCTACCTCCATATCAGCCTCAGTATCCTCAGGGTCTGGTGTATCTGGCGGCATGAGATGCAGCAGATCAAGAGTTTCAATGCTGGCTGTGCTAGACGTCTCAGAGCCGGCTACTGTCAACAGTCTGCAAGAGTAAAACAGTACAACTTGCGAACACAACCTTTTGGATGTTGGCTTTTTTTGAGTTCAAGGAACTGATAGACGGTAGTCAGTTTTAATCCTTACCTGCAACCATTAGTACTTATTCATTAGTATTTCAACCTAGAATAAAACTTAAAATAAGCTCAAATACAACATTGATGTCTAATTTACGCCAATACAATGATGGTGAATCAGCCAAGAATTGTGGTAAATTTTAACTTACTTTAGGCTTTCCAGAGCTGTCAGAAGGGGAGGTGAGGTGGTTTATAACTGGACTTTAGGTAGCTAAGCTACTTATTATGCCGTTCTTTATATAAGATGTGCAAATATTCTTCAAAGTCCACCTTAATTTATCTAATCTAATTCATAAAGATAGCTTTTTATTTCAAATGAAGCTAACAATACATTTAGATAGTTGACTTTGTATACAATTAAAAAAGAAAATGATGCAATATCACAAAAACAAGTTTGTTGCAACGGATTAAATTTCTTTTTAATTCAGTCACAATGCGCTCAGCATCACTGTGCATATCTTTATGAAGACTAATATATTCAGATAAAGGCATTGCCTTATAGATGACCAACCCTTAGATTTTGACCTACAGACTGTTGACAATCGACATAATTATTGCTTAAAAAATTACTTGTACATGTACAAGCCTTTATATTTAGAAATTAATTCTTCGCCCTTTTTCATGCAGTCTGGTCTTGTTTTTGTTTGTTTTGTCTTTTTATTTTTTATAACAATATTGTAAAACTACGGGCTTATGCATAGTTCCCCCCCATAAATGTAATTTATACCTTTTGAATCAACATTTTATCATGACTCAAGTCAAACCAGTATCTTATAATGAGATCTACTTGTGTCACTAGAAATATAATAATGGCTATTTTGATTGGTATCCTATCTAGTATAAATCAAACTGCGGTTAATTAATAATCAAACTGCGAACACAGTTAAGACACTCCTAGTCTCATAGGAGCTGAAGTAGAGTTTTATTGCCATGCAATTGCTTAATTTTATAACATTAGAATAATGGGAAACTGGCTTTTGAGGAAATTATGATTGAAATTAAAGTATAATAAAAAATGTCTTTTATGCCATTGGAATCTCATTTCTAGCATATTTATATGTTGTGCGTACAAGATAACATATATAAAAAATAACTTTTTGTATGTAAACTAAAACACCTTTATGTTTAAAAAAATTGTCATTGTAAACCACAAAAGGCAGGATTCAAGTAATGATGGGGTATATATTTAACTGATTATCAATAAGCTTTAGTTATTAAAATCAGTGAAATAATGTGGACAGTGTTATGACTTCTATGGCATGTATGGTAGTATTGATTGAGGCCATTTGAGGATACCGATGCTGGATAGATGATGTATTAATTTACAGCATGCAATGTATGCTTACTACAAAATTGTGACGTACAACCGTTTAATCAACGTAAGTAAAAGCATTTACGTCACAGCGTATGTTGGAGCTCAGAGCCAGTGATGAACTAAACGAAGCACTTTCGTAAATATTATGGTGTCCTTTTTTTATTTTTTAACGAGATTGCAGGAAGTTGTCCGTTTTCTAATCAATAAGCATCATCGGTAGGATGTTAGCCTTCTTAAAATTCTGTAGCAAATAAAAATAGGTCACAGATCAGAGTCAGTCAGATTTTTCATTTTCAAGCACACTGGTTTCTTACGGCGTGCGTGCGATGACCTAACATCTAATCCAACGTGGTTGGCGCTTCAAAATGATGCCAGCCGGGTTGACTTTTATTATTAGTAGTAGGACTATCCATAGAGGTTAAACTAAAACATTGTATGCTACTACTCACTAATTCAACAAACACTGACGTTGCAGCTTGCATCACAGAGCCTTTGACGGAAGTGACGTAGTGATCTCACATTGGCGCGAATTTGATTTCCGCCAGGTGCGCCAATAGGACATCACCACGTCACTTCGGTCAAAGGCTAGTTTAGTTTAACCTCTATCACTGTGGATATTTCGACAGTCAGTATTACAAAAGATACGACCACGCTGTATTGAGTGATCAGTCAACATGATATCCTACACTTCACAATGGTTAGATTTTTACATCTTCTTGACTAAAAGCTCTAAATGTTTGCAACCTTGTCTCTTTCCTCAACATTATGCTGAGTGAGAATTCTCTCTACTAAATGCTCTCAGACAGCTGCATCACAACTCCAGCTCCACAGCTTCAATGGGGCATTTTCAGAGTATCTGCGCTTATATACACATTTATTATGGCTTTCCACAAAAATCTAGAGTGAATGATGGGCGGAAACTTTGAATATTAAACCCCACCCACCATTTTTTTTTAATTGAAAAATCTTAAAATGTAAAAAATTTTAAACAACACTGCTGCACGGATCCTTAGTCTACCTTTCCTGAAGACGTGGCCTACCTGGTGTTTTTATGTTTCCTGATGTTGCATTTGTCGCACAGCTTGAATGATCTATGTGCTGTAGAACTGTGCACTTACATAGCGGCATGCTATATATCTTGAAATCATGTTACGTATATTCATTGATATACTAAAAATATCAATGATATATACCAGTTTTGTCACATTATTGTCGACTAGCACAGTTTTTATCAATAAATGTAGTATTAGACGCGCATTTCATTAAGGATTATTGGACTGATGCGCAATGCTTGGTCAGGAAACATGTTAATGCTTTTTAGGGATTTCAACACATGTGGCCAGTGCTATATAAGTTTAGCCAAATATTATTGCACCTGCCAAATTTGGCAGGTGATATTGAAAGGGCACTGCCAAAATCTGATGTTGCAATGATGTGAAGTATCTTGGGGGCATGCTCCCCCAAATTTTTGAAATGGATGTCTAGAAACTCTCTGGTGCATTCCTTTCCTGAGAAAGTAGTTTTCATTGTGATGAAAAGGAGGTATTTTCCATGTTTTGTTTTCCAATGATTTTCATAGTACGGTTAACAAAATGTATTTGATAAATTTTTTTTGATGGAAAAATCCAAAGTGGCAGGTGCAAATTGTGCCATTTTAAGCACTAGGTTTTGCCTGAAAGATATTCCCTGCTTTTTGATTATTAACGTTCAATGCGCAGTTATAGCTGACAAAACGGGTGACGATATCATGTCAATCCATGCGGTGTGCTTTTGTAGCCCTTACTTGAATCAGAAACAGCCCATAGAAAAAAGTACTGTACCAGTCCACACGACAGTTTAAGGACAACAGGAAACCTAACTCTAACCAGAAAGCATGAGCATAGGACTTGTCTTGAAAAAAATCTTCCCTAGCTTACCATCAAGCAATGCACAATATACAAGATTATAACACTTAACTTCAAATACCTCACTGGACTTGCACCATCTTACCTGTCTGAACTCACACTGCCATAATTACCACTCTGATTACTGCGGTCATCAATTGGTCTAGGAATTTACAACAAATATTTAGTATTATGGTGATGGACTCTAAAATAGCGGCACCTAAATTATGGACCAAACTTTCATTGTCCATA
>CM032669.1:51287301-51330915 GCA_019095985.1 Streblospio benedicti
TTATATATCTGACAACTAAATTTTGGAATTTTGATTCGAAGAATTCAATAAAAATCTAGAACAAATTATGCTTTATTTCAAACCTTTCGACATGTGAAATAGCAAAAATACAATAATGTATTTTAGAGCACTGCCAACATCAGTTTAAAATAATAGATAATTTCCAAAACAGAGTATGATACAATTAAAGAATGAAAACCTAAAGATTTTGTTTGTATTCTGTTGTTCTGTCTACTGCTGACCAACATTTTTAAGACAGCAATGCAATCTCTCATGTATAATTGTATATAACATTGCAACAAGAATGCATTATAAGTTAGATGAATGATAACCCTTACTGTTGCAATGTACACAAAAAGTCATAAATGCAGTTGATTTTTGTTTTTGAAAAGAATAACCTTCATTACTTAAGAGGATAGTTACCAGTATTGTTGTGGGTACTGCTCTGACATGCCATATAAAGGGTAATTACTGAAACTGGCTGGGGATCCTGCAAGGGAAACCCAAACTAGAATCACAACCTTTCAAAAGATGATGTATCTAATAGTTTTTCGTATTAAACTCAACAACAATGAAACTCGTGAGTTATGATGACAATTTTCAAACTAATTTGTGAACTAATTGAACAGTTCAACATGAGCTCAATATAAGCAATCTATTTGTACATGCCTTGTGCTGACACACCTATAATTAAACCATGAAATTTTGGTACCAGAAATTTTGATAATCAACAGAGAAACATTTGAACTGACAGCTATGCCAATGCCGCCATCTTTGTTGTGGTAACTGCCGAGATATTAGGAGTAATATAAACAATGATTTTACCTTTGTGATCTATTGGGAAAAATTTGTATGCACCTACATGTATTAAGACAGCGATGGTCATAAAAGACAGTGGTCAGATTTAACTGCTGGTCAATGTAGAAAGTTCACTGTAGATGTTGTTATATACAAAGAATGCTCCCCATGGAGTTGACAAAGATATAGTGTGACACAAATGCCAAAGACAAAAAAAAAAGACACCAGTGTAGATGTCCCGTCAACGGACAACATGATGAATAGTGACATTGTAAATACATGTACACTTAAATTAATTATAAAGTTAAGGTAGACACATTACTGGAAAAAAATTTTATCTGATTAAAAAAACTTCTTTTCTACTATATACTAGAACATATTGACAGTGCATTTATAAAATATAAAAAAATATTGACCACTCGATAATTTTTGACACACACTTGAACATAATAGGGGTCCTGGGGTTTTGAGGGTTTCAAACAACAAAAAATGCGTAAAAACTACAAAAGCTTGTATTTTTTCTTAATAATGAATCAATCACACTTGTATTTTAGTATTCTACAACAGGAATATTAGTGCATGAATAATCACTAATAAAAATTTGAATTTTCTTTTATTATTTTTCAGATATTTGACAAAAATAAGGAATCATTGTGTTAAAAAACAATAAAAATCAAGTATCCATAGCAAAATCGAAATCTAGAAATTTTATGAGCAGAGATATTAGCCTCTGTCTTTTGATTTACGTATACCTTAACTATCATTCTAATACACAGAAGATTTTCAAATGAGTTCACCATGTAATTCTAATAAAATATGACTTTATGTAACGTATACCCAAATAGTAGAAAATCCATAAAAAATCAAAGTATCCATACAAAATTAACGCTAGAAATTTTTGAGTGCAGATATCAGCCTCCTGTCTTTTGGTTTAGGTACCTGACCTATAATGTAAATACATATAAGATTTTTAAAAATGACTTAACCATGTAATTCACAAAAAATATCGCTTATGTAACATATACCCAAGTAGTAGAAACAAAGCATATAATCCTATCATGGCAAATTGACATAACCAGGACTTCTGAAAAAGTTTTCCAAGTTTGTTATAAGTTATTTGTTAGTCTACAAACTCTTCTGCAAATCACAGATAACAAGAAAAAAATCTAAAAAATAAATAAAACTTTTCATTGACGGACAATATTTTAATGTTCAATCAAATGACATTCAAAAAACTGCTGATGATGTACCTTTGTGCATGTATAGACAAAGAATCATATCATGTTACCTGCAACTTGTAAAGGAAATCTACTACATCACTTTTAAATTCTGTTCACATAAAAAAATAAAGTAGTCATTTAGTCATTTCACAGCCTAAATTAAGTCTTAGGGGAGAACAAACATTACAGAACTATAAAGAACATGCGATGCCAAGTATTATCTATTGCCCCAGAATCATGCACAAATATATTTGTCACTCTCTCAGCTTCCTCACTGGGCTTTTTGTGGCATGACAAACTTTGAGAATGAAGATCCTTTAGACATGTGTCTGACTGCAAACTGCGTAGTGTGTGGTTTGTCCTGGGGGTTTGTCCAGTTGTTTGTCCCAGAGCCCAGTTGTTTCGGAGCATCAAGGACTAGAACGTTGACATTTTCAGCTTTCATTTTCACTCCTGTGAGGGTAGGCTTGACAACCGGATCTGGTATCTTCCAGCACAATAGGAAAGTGATATGTAAATCTATGTTCATACTTCATGTTCTACTTTATATCTAAAGCTAATATAGAAAAATAAATATTTAACACTAGATCTACATATCAATTAAGTTATCTTTTTTCCCTTGTATGACTAACATTTAAACATTGCTTATCCTTAGACATTTGAAATAGTTAAAATTGACCTAATCAAACATACCTGCTCTCAAGTTTTGTGTGTTCACACAAAACCCAACACTTCCTTTTTTAGCTGCAGCACACACCCTTTTCACAATCAGGGACTTTGACAGACATAAATATAGTCACCAAGGCCACGTATCCTTTCTCCTATAGTATGCAGAGATAATTGCATTGGCCCAATTAAACAATACTTCCACTGTTCCAAGACCAAGTTGCATAATAACAATGTCATAACCAGTGTCCACTCTACTACTAGCTTTCCTTGCATAATCACTAAATCAGTGTTGATAGCTTTGTAAATGATGGCAGCTGCTTTCCCGGGCCTGCTTTTGATGTACACAGACTCTTCACAATTTTTTTTCATTTGTCCAACATATTTGTGATCTAATATGATGTTCTTTCTTTGTCTATTCTTAGTTTTAGAGGGTTTTAAGCATATCTTCACATGCTTTTATCACGATGAATTTAGAATAGCCCACACAAAGTATGACGTCATACAGTGATTTCTGTCAGCATAAACACTGTGGGAAATTTCGCTCGCTGTATGTAGGCAACTGTGGGGAAGCGTTTCAATGCATATTTGACTATTTGGCGGAAACATACGACAAATGCCGCGAAGACCCGAGATCAGCGGTATCAGTGGAGCCCGCCAGGTTCAGAATCATTTTTTCACATATTTTGATCAGTCATAAATGCAACAGTAGTTCACTTGCTCATAATCCAAATAATTGATTGGTGGTGTAAAACATAAGATCAAATTTTCATTGAAGCGACATTAACAACTAAACATTGTGATTGAATGTTGAATACACAGGAAGACACATCCCAAAGTGCTGGAAAAATTCACTTTCTCAATAATCAGAGGGAAAATATTGGGTTTTCCGATCCTGCTATGGAGGTGGATTGCAAAAGGTATTCAAACTCATTTTTCAAAACGAATATGGGATTTAGACAAAGTTACGTATGATTGATGTAAATAGATATATTTTTTATAAAATTTGATTTTTGTGACTGTGGTAATTTTTGTTGAATGTAATATTCTAAAATACAGTTGTCTACTGCATTAAATTTGAATGTTTTCATTTTTAACAACTTTCTTGCAGCTTAGGTGATGTTAGATCATAATTTTGATAGGAGTCCGAACTCTTCATGTTCTCGAAACCCCAGTAAGTATGCATGCAGCCTGAGTTGGAAACCGTAATCTGTTGGAGAGTACAAAACAAATGCGTCCAATGAAAATAATAGAAAATTCAATTTGGAACTAATTTTTTTTCAACACCAAAACCCAGCACTGACTGGTATTGGTGTTTTCAGCTAAGGTAGAGAAACAGAAGTAGGGGATAATCTACAAAAGTATTGAATGACATTTTGTCAGCATATGTCTAGAAACCACTACTAACAGCTGTGAGGGTTTCATGACGATTGAGCAAGTATTTCCTGTACTCTCGCATATAATCCTATAGTAAAATCTGGGCTTAAACGCATAATATACATTGCATAAAATGAGGCCGTAAAAACGCAATATTTTTACTATAAAGATGTACAAGAAAATATATTAAATATCTGTCCTATCTTTATGGTGCTTTCACACACACAAATGTTCAAGAACTAGGCGTATACTGACAACATTTCATTCAAATACATTCACTACTTTCTGATTCTCTGAATCACCTGAAAACAACAATACCAGTCAAGTTCCAGGTATTGGTGTTGAAAAAAAAATTGATCGGTTCCAAATAGAATTTTATATTCATGTCACGAGCCGGGATGCCCAGTTTAGGGCATCATTTGACATTTGGCGTGATTTCAATCAGGCAACAATGAGACGACTTATGTAACTCCTACAATTTTCATAATATTGATAAACAAATAAAAGCAGACAGTCAATTATATATAGCCCCATCTAAGGCTCATTCTCAAAGGGATTACAAAGTTTTGGGTAATAAAATTCAGTAGTTTTCTTCATAACATTCGACAAAGGTTACACACAAAACTTATACACTATTCCCTCCCAGCAAGGCTGTGTGGGGACTAAAAATACTATTCTAGATTGCTAAACATTAAACTGGATCAAAAGTGCTCAGAGAGCACAGCGTCGGTAGAGCAACATTAACACATGGGCAATAAAGATGTTTGCTTTGCAATCAAAGCAGAAAAAAGTCTTACTTGATGCGTGACTCATCCTACATCTATCTTCTTGGCATTGGATTGTAGGCGCTTTCTAAACATGGCTAAAGTAAATATCTATTGCCCATGAGTCGACATTAATAAGGAAACGCTGTGCTCTCTGAGCACTTTTATTCCAATATAATGACTATGCCAATGCGATGGTCATGTTTCGAACAGTATCGAAACTATAGTGGAAAAAAAGAAAGAAAAATATTTAAAATGGCCCTCTGAAAGGTAAACTCCAATTGGCAAAGTGCCAAACTTGAATAAAGTTAATGTACAGGAGGCATGTAAGGTATTGTACAAAGTTTGAATGCTTTCTGACAAGCATCAACAAAACTATTGCAGAAAATGTTGAAAATGGACCCAAAATGGCACTATGGAAAGCACACTTTATTTGGCAAAGTGCCCAAAATTGAATCACTTTGGTGTCGCGTCAAATCAAATAGTTATGTAAAGTTTGAACAAAATAGGGTGAAGCTTAAAAGCTCTAGCTTGTCCGGAGACAAACATACATACATAGTTACAAACGAACGAAACACAAGGCTTTCACTTCAGCTGCTGAAACGACGCAATAATGTCAATAGATATATTGTTTGCTAGCTTTAATATTTGAGCTGCAGCTGGTTCTCTCATATTTATTTAATAGTAGTCAACAAAATGACAGTCCTTTATACCTGCTTTAATGTTCCAAATGCTTTCAAAATACATAAAGTTTTATGTTTCGACAATAAATGTCCTCCTCAGAAACCCTCTGAATACTAAAGCAGGTATAAAGAACTGTCATTGTTTTGACTACTATTAAAAGAATACGATATATTTTTATTTTGTAAGTACCTGTGAACGCCGCCGGCTCAATTGGTAAGAACATGTTTTTGGGCGCTGGAGTCTGATTTGGCACGTCACCAAACAATCCTAAATCTACAACACAAAAGGCTTTTCGTACAAATGCAATATTATGATAGAAACTATTATGCGAAATTGACATTAGATGATACAAGTTATATCAAAATCTAATAAAAGTTGGACTGGACTTTTCTATTTTGAATTATGATACATAGAATTCATGGACAACTCAAGCAAGTAGCGATTTCTCCTGACATTATGACTAACTCTAATAGGTCCAAATTTCGGAATAATTCATTTTTTCTACAGTAAAAGCTCATTACCTCGAATATGTAGGGTTACATCAGTTAAATGATTCAGATAGCCAAATTTTGAGATTACCAGCTGATATATGTTCATACTGTGGTTTAAATGAAATAAAACTAACCTCAAGTAAGTTTAAGATAGCCAATATCGAAATAACAAGATTCTACTGTACTATTTTCCAGTTTGAGCACACTCAAGCCAACTGTACTAAATCTAATCATCCTTACTGAACTGGTCCCCGAATGCCGGCCTGTGTGGCTGGTCCCCAAAAGGTGCCTGGTTGGGCGGATATTGCAGACCCATATTGTCACCACCGCCACCGAGGTCAGAGGTGAAAGATCCCATACCATATGATGGATACATATAGCCTGAGGAGAAACACTTTCTTTACTATTTTGCGTAATAACAATTTCACAAAGTGCAATATTGAAAATAAATTCTGTCAACTTAAGGCTATGTAGTCACAGAATTCATTCACAATCAACCAGCAATACAGTACTGATACCGTAGAAAAGTTACAAAAGAAAGTTTTCGAGAATTACGCTACGATTCCTTACGCTTTTTTCGCATTTCTTCTCATTGTTGCGACAATTATGAACGTAATAATCTTCTGTAGTTTCCGCAAATTACGGCTCTCTTCTTAACTCGCCTGAAGTTACGTTTATTCCGATTATTCCCCTTAAATTATGCATTTTACGGAGGTTCCTGTGTTAAAAAGAATATTTCTAAAAGTTCAAAATCACGCCGACATTTTGAGATTTTCATTTCATTGGGTGTCTGTATCATGGTTCCCAGCAATTGGTGAAAGTTAAATTCCAGGTCATTTCAAGGTATTTTCAAGGTTTTTCCATCAAACTCCAGGTCAATTTATTATTTTTTTTTTCTATCAAATTAAATGGCTTTCTGAAGTATATTGTAATCAAATCGACACAAAAATATTGCAAAAATAGATAATAAATAAATTTAATTTGTTACGCGGTGTTTATGATTGTAAAATTGTAAGTTTATTAGGTGCAACATGTCAAGTATATAGTAAAATAAAATTATCAAGTGAAACTGTCTGTACAGGTGGTTGCTGTTCATGTCCCTTTAAAATACGGGGTCATAAACCTGCCAGACAACCGGGCAGGCAAGTCTGAAGACCTGCAGGCCCAATAGTAAACTTGCCAGCCTCAGGCCACTGGGTAGGCAGCCATTTCCCACGCTGCTACAGGCGATTTTTTTATCCGTATATCTAGGCAAATGCATTATTGGCGTGTGACCATGTTAGTCTAGAGTTATAGACCAACCAAACATGTCTAAATATTTCTTAATCCGTATAATGATAGCTTTTTATGTTATTGTTTTCTGGTAAGGCATGTACTTTTGCATGGTGGTGTAATATCATATCACGTTTCATATTTCTTTTAAGTAAAAATTATTTGGAAAATTAGAATAATAAACAACCACCTGCTGTGCAGTATCATTGTTTACAATGGAACGTCGAATGTGAGTACTACAGCAAAAAAATGGACGGGAAGTGTATTAGCAGGTCAGATAAGTCTGTTGTTTAAACTAAATTATTCCATTTATGACCCGTATTTGAGAAAAACTTCTCACATGCACAGAGACGTCAGGGCTATGTTATTGATTCACCACGGTTTGGGATAACATGGATTAGTATTTCTTACAGAGAATACACCTCAAAAGGCAAACTTTCTGGGTCTGTTTCCGTACAATTATAAGGCGAATCACGCCACGTGCTCAATGTTTTGGGTCCAGAATCTGCCGACATGTGCCCGTGTTTACAAACACTGAAAGAGGTCAATAAAAAGCCGGTAGTTTCCACTCATATTATAAATTGAACGCAAGAAAATCAATGCTTTTCAACAGCCAATGCATTCAAAACATACATTGAACACAAGGGTACTAGTGTCTGTCGTAAAATATGTCGTTCAATCTAACGAGGTCCAGCCAATCAGCAGCCGGCTTTCAACAAAGTTTTATCAGTTGCCGCGAATGGGCTTCTAGAGCCGATTTTCGGCAATAATGGCAAGATTTTTATATATTTTTCAAAAACAACTAAAAATTCCAGGTTATTTCCCGATATTTGGCCAAAACAACAGAATCCCTGCCACTTCCCGTGCTCCCGTGTCAAATACCAAATTCCAGATGATTCCCGATTTCCCGGTACCGCTGGGAACCCTGTGTATGGCGTCCACACTTCCGCTTTCACTTTGTGGCGCGAATAAACGAGAACGCCCGAACAAATCCGACTATTTATGAGCGATTAAATATCAAAGATGGACGCCAATGTGTAAAATTATTCTTATTATTATGTTTTTTCTGTTTATTTCGATAATCGAAAGTATCGTAGTTTACGTGAGCAGTTCCAAGAAAACCGTGATAGTGGTAACGTTGTTTAGAATTGTTATGAATTATTACGTTTTATTACGCCGATTCCTCTAACTTTGTTTCCGATTCTGTATCCTTCTCACGACATTAGTACTGTATGGAATGATACTTACTGTCAATGTCAAACATGAATCCATAATCTACATCTAGTTGGAAGCCAAGAGCTTCTTTAAACAAAATCAAGTATATGAATATACAAGCAAAACTAGCAAAGAAAATAATATTTCATGTCAAATTTTAGCCTAAATTAATAATATTTTATTTCAAAAACAAAAATAAATTGCTGTGCCAAAATGTAACTTGGTAAACCCTCTCAAATTAAATATTTTAACCTATCTTCATAGAAATATTTAAAGTATAATCCAGACCCACCAGGGACACTATGGTGATATCCTTCATCAGTTACCAGGGCTGCCGGAGTTGCCCGGTAACCTCCATCACTTTGGATACTGGCTCCTGGATATACAAGTATCAGTCTGTTATTTACACTTTGCCATCCTCCCATGACCAATATTAAGACTGTTGTGATTCATGACTTTCTGAATGGAAAAATCAAACTTCATTGTGGAGAAAATTCTGAATTCCAACTACCAGAGAAATGTATCAACGAGAACATTTTAACTATAAGATAAATATTTGGGCGTTAAAAAGCAGGTTATAAAAATCATGAAAATTTTCTAACAGACCCATTGCATCAATGAAAGTCAGAGATCCATGCTGGTAAAATGTTAGCTGAAGCCTCTGACCGTAACATATGCATGTAGGGAATGGAAATATGTATGATTTCATTTATTTTAGTTTTTTTTCTAGACTGCAAGCTTTCACTCACCCACCCGCAGTAAACAGTTTTTAAGTAGGTCTGATTGAAGAGTCCATACCGATTCTCTCCGCACTGAAGGGGCTCTCTTCATACATCGGAGCTGCAGCCGATGGTGTGTAGGTTGAGCTGGGCGGGTAGGCAGCAGTCACGGGGGTGAAGGGGAAGGTCGGTTGAACCACTGGCCCCGCCACTGATACTGGCGCTGCCACTGGTACTGGCGCCGCCACTGGTACTGGCGCCGCCACTGGTACTGGCTGCTTGCGGAATCTGCAGAAATTGTCAATATGATTTTCATGAACAGAAAACAATACTTAAACCTCTTACATCTTTACAAATATCTGCATTATCTTGATCTTTAGTTACTCTGCTTAAAATGTCACAATTTAGATGTAAATCCAGGTTGTCATTTTCTTGATTTCCTCATTGTAATATTGACACTCGAGATATTGTTTTTAAAAGCCAAAGATATCATTCTGACCAACGTGCGGGATAATGGCAGTCTCTGCAGACCCGTTAAAACAATGTTTTTTCACTGTTCGCTGCAGTCGACAGGGGTAAGGTGATCAAAACAGCGCCTCAACATTCGTGTATATTAGTCATTTTGAAGATGGTATTATTGTGCTCTATGTTCTCTATGTTCTATGTTTTGTGACACACACAGAAATGTTCGCATACTTCTCTAGCTTTCATATATAATACGCACATTTTACTTGGAATTGTATTTAATGAGCTTTGTCCAGATTTCCAAGTTGTGTTCTTGCCTCAAGCTCAAACCAAGGCCGATTTTGACAGTCAGTGTGTTTGACAAGATTATCCATAAATGTTGCTTGTACTTTCTAACGGTATACGATGCGTATGTTATCCTTGATATATACATGTCTTTCACGTTTATTCCATTGATAAAGTCCATATTTTGCTACAATTTCAACGTATCAAACACTCCGTTTGACATTAGATGTACAAGTCTATAAGTACTATATTTTTTCAAACGTCGAACGTAATAATAATGCGTTGGTGTTATAAATCTAGCTAAAAGCCGCACTGACAGGTCAGATAAGTATGTTACTTAAACTAAATTATTCTAATTATGACACGTAGTTGAGAAAAAATGCTCAGATGCATAGATACTTAAGGGCTTTGTTATTGATACACACCGGTTTGGAATAACATGGATGAACATTTCTTACAGAAAATACACCTCAAAAGTCAGACTTTCTGGGTCGGTTCCCGTACAATTATAAGGCGAATTGCGCAACGTTTACCCCTGATGACTGCAGCACTGCCTAGTAGCAGAGGCGGAACTACGGTTTTATGGAGTCTGCCATTGGCATGCTTCATTGCATTGCTCACAATGTTTAACCATTTACAAGCATATTCAAGTTTTACATGAATTTCTATGTACCATGAATGATCTATAGACAAACACATTTAGTTATACATTTCAATCAGGAGAATAGTCCAATTATTTACATTGAGCTTTCAACAGGAACTCCTCTCTTGATCACAATGATGTCAGGAGTCGTCACTGTGAGCGCAGGAAAATCCCAAGCTGCGTGCCCCCCCTCCAGCCCCCCCTCACAATATATGTGTTTGTCTATCATGTCCAGGATAAATAAACCTCCATCAAACTATGAATTTCTAAGTTTTAGACGTTACCCAGTAACATATAATAGTTTTGAGAAAAACATCATTCGTAAAAAAGAATGCGAGTGAAAGGGTACATTGTGACTCAATGAAGTGACAACACCATTTTAAAAGCAATTATTGATTATGATACATTTCACAAATCTAGTCTTAATTTATCATAGAACCTACAACTGTTCTAATTTCTTCATTCTTTGCTTTAACTATCTAGTTTTATACTTCTAACTGTCAATAACTGTACAGGCCCAATTATAAGAATAGATCCAGTGGATAAGTTTCATGATATGGCAATTAAAATCGTTATACAGAGAAACTACACACTTGTGTGAATATTGTAGACATGTAGAACCATGGATTAGAGTTAAAATCAGGTCAATCTACCTGTTCATTCATGAGATATCGTTGAGTCATGCTGAGCAATCAAAATGAAGGAAAATCACCCATTAAAAATCACGTAAAAACATGATAAAATTACACAGATATACCCAAATATACACAAGGATATTGAGAATACTTTTTACACAATGCAGTGGTTTGTTTCCTTTAATTTGTTACAAAATTAATTTGTTTAATTTAGTAAACTTTACCCTTAAATTTATCTAATAAAGTGCGACTGGGTGAAAACTGTATGTAAATTTCCAAAGTTCACACTCGTCCTCTGTTATAATACTCCTAAATGGAGAGATTAAACTTCAAGACTTGTCAAACACTGTAATAACCATTTGTAATTGAATGGGAAGCACGTTCACCCATGCATCATTGCACGTGTGTGTGTACGTGTGTTTTTATTACCTATATGTTTATAAAAATTAAATAAAAATTAGAATTTAGAATCACATATCCAAAATGATAGTATGCTAGCTGAGAAATGAATATATTTGGCTCACTACAATTGTTTTGTTCATCTTATTGTCGCACAGTTTACCCCCATGTCATAATGTAAACACATTACAGCAGGACAATCACCTGCTGTGGTTCTGCTTCTTAAAATCTGACCATGTTCATTGGAATTTCATGATTAAGACTTGGCGTGCATATTTTTGAAATGATTATAAATAAATTTATTGGTTTATATGGTATATTTAAATATAGATATTTTTATCATTAAAAATCACACTGTTTAATGTATTTTGCACACACATTTCTGCACAAGTGTGTCTGAAAACATTACACTATACACAAATATTCTACGTTATATGTTATCTCATCTGTTTGAACGTAAATTCAATATAAACAAGATTAATCACACAGCAGTTCATACCCATGGTAAGACGGTAAAAAAGAAATTCAATGGCAGTTCATATCATAGTTCAGCACATTGTGCAAATTGTGGCATTTTTAATATCACTGTTAGATCCTCCATTACCTTTAAACTAGCGTCTCTCTGCGATGTGTACGGTAGTTTAGACATTGTTCTAAAATTCATACGCTGACCACAGGCAAGAAACAGTCATACAGTTGTCGTGTGACACAGTACAAAAATGGCTGGGTTGCAGTGATGGAGCATGAATGACGTCCAGGGATGAGGATGACTAGGAAAATTCCAGCTATGACGTAATGAGACTGATTTAACAGCAGCCACCACCAGCCGAGATGAGGTTGATGGGAGCGCGCAGTCAGTTGCATTCTAGCGGTGAAAATGTAGAGTGGAATTTGCTTGCTGAGGTTCTACCTCCCAATGGGCTTATGAAGATAGAGCTGCTTACTAACACCAGAATTGAATAAATGGATTTGAAGATTATATGGATTCAGTATTTCATGATAACCAATTCTACATCCACTTACATAGCCAACCCCTTTCATGACCAAAACATCCCAACAATACAAATGAAGCAAGGAGCGCACCAGAGTGGCAGATCCAGGAAGCCCCCTTCAGACGTGGCTGACAGATCCGGTGTGTGTGTGCCCCCACCCAGACGAGACGAGGCATTGCCAAACAATAGTAGATGTGAAGACCATTCCCTGGCCTATCTGGATGAGAACCCTGCCCGTGCCCCCCTTAGATGCGATATGGTGGAGATGGTAGATACGACACAGTATTAGTAGTGAAAACTGAACTGATGGTAAATTTTCCAGACACATGTATGATTATGTTTAATGAGAGCAGATGTGCTTATAAATATTACAACGTTTCAGTGAAAGGAAATCAGAGTTATATTTTTATCAATGAAAAATTATCATCTTTACATATTGAACTCCTATACCATAATGTAAACAAATTGCGGTAGGACAATCACCCTCTCTGGTTGTGATTCCTACAATGTGACTATGTTTTCTGTCGCATTCCCACTTTTACTTAGGATGTGGTGGGCATACCATGTGTCACTTAGCCTGTCATTGCACTCAAAAATAAATATTATGACATGAGTTGCATTAGATTGATTTTTAAATTGCATTAATAAAAATCAAACAGTTTGACATATTTTCAACAAATAGTTCTGCCTAATTGTATATGAAAACAATCATTACACAAATATGGTGAGTTCAGATTATATATAAGTGTGTTTTATCATATATTCAATATGAAAGAGATTTATAATACAACGTCCCGCATAAAGCCATGGGTTGCAAAGTTACAAGAAATATACTATCATCATTTTTACAAACTGCGTTTTTTCATACTTGGACCTTGGTGAATAGGATTGGTTGAATGATAGTTTAATCATTTACTCATCAGCTTCACATCCTTAACTAATGTGACTGGTGTTGCACGGATTTCCAGCAATCATTTTACAATGTCAGGACCAACAGTTCAGTATGGGGACAACTGGAGCTGCCCAATCTTCTGAACATATTTTTTATAAAAGTAGCAAAAAGTGGCAGTGTATTTGTGCATGTTTCTGTGTGAAGGTAGAACGTTAATGTCATTATTTTCACTTTATAAAGTTCCTAATCAAATTATTTATCATGCTAGATGTGAAGTGCATTTTTAGTGAGTGTGCTTGTGCAAATTAAAGGCATGTGTCATAACGTAAACCATATTGTTGGTGTAAAGGTTTTGCCAAATTGCCTCTCTTTATATAGCAACAGAAGAACCTAACACTCAAGTGGTACTAATCTGCATGCCGTATACATGTCATGAATGGATGATTTTAAGGACCATAAATGTAAAAATATCTATGATTTTATCTAATTATTTGAGACACATTGAACATCTATAATATCATTTTTCTCAACTTCAACCAGACAGAATTTATTAATATTTTGAACATCACTTTTTTCAAGGGATATCATTGCAATTTCGTTATTAAATTGAACTCATGAATTTTATACATATGTCATTTTCAGTGAAAAACTAATTGCTCAATTCAACTCCATATTTCTTGTGAGTGCACCGATAAAACTTTATTATTATGAATCTATTGCAATACCTTATATTGCCTGCAGCCTAAATCAGTAGGATACGACTCTATTTTAGACTTGGTGTTATTTTTATTCACATTATAACTGAAAATATCCACTGGATGGATTCTTATGACTGGGCCTGTACATACATTTTTATTGTTTTAACTAAGAATATTTCTACATGTAATGTCTGAAAAAAATATATATATAAAATAAAATAGTAAAAGATTCTGTACCCAGTGTGCTTCCTCAGTTCATACGGCAGAACGGAGTCATAGGAAATGTCCATGTCAGCCACATTGACGACTGGTGGCTTCACAGCCCACTTTGACAGGGACGATGTTGTCTCTGGTGACGAAAATGTAGACGACGCGCCAGACTACAACAGGATATGGTCATATCAGGGCTTTACAGTAACAATAGCCCGATAGCCTGAGGTAGGTGAAAGTTAATTCCGGGCGTGTCATTTTACAGTCCTAGTTTGATAGGGCAAGAGTGTTTAAGCCATATTGATTGTAATATCCACACTATTCCCAATAAATAATCTCCATGCATGACTGAAAAGTTAGTTTAAAAACACTCAATTATCCAGTTTGGCTATCAACACAATTTACCAGCAGCAACAGCCATCTAAAAATAGTTTCCCGCTGCACAGCAGCTGCTGGATCAATGCATTAATTTTACAAAATTATGCAACTAAGTACAGTACTGATCCTGTGAGAACGACACAGAAGAAAAATCTTTAGAACTACGCTATGATTCCTTACGTTTTCTTCCTATTTTCATCTCATTGTTGCAACTGTTACAAACAAAAAAACGTTCTGTTGCTTCAACAAGTTAAAGCTTCCTTCGTAACTCGCCTGAAGTTACATTGAATATTTGTAAAAGTTCATGACCACGCCGGTCATTTTGACAGATTTTCGTTTCATTGGGTGTTTGTATGGCTTCCGCACTTTTTAACCAATTGGCGCTGTCGCTGTGGCAGATATACATGAGAACACGTGAACAAATCCCAATATTTATGAGCAAAAAAGTATCAAAGATGGATGCCAATGTGCGGAAGTGTAAGAAACTATCTGATTATTTATTTATTTCTTTTTTGTTTAATTCGATAATTGTAAGTAATTATAGTTTCAGTGATTGTGCAGTTCCAAGACAACCGTGATAGCCGTAACTTTGTTCAGAATTGTTACGAATTGTTACATTTTCTTACGTCAATTCCTCTAATTTTGTTACTGTTCTGTGTCCTTTTGCCATAGTCAGTGCTACAGTGTAAGAAAATTAACACAAAGTAGTAAAAGTCACACTCTGCTTGTTCTCTTTTATTAGATATTTCATAACATAACATTCGCATGGTCAGTGATCTCTCACAAAGACACTCTCTAAAAACATTTGAAAACTAGACGTGAAGTGACGTTATCAAATCTGCTCGAGGTCATTCCCAAAAGAAATATTTCAAAAGGAAGTAATGTTTGCATATCTTACTTGGTTTTGTTCAGTCATACATGAAAGTCAGCTTTAAAACTGACAAAATATAATATTTGGTATTAAATTTTGCAGCATCAGTACTGACAACGTCAGAAGGATACCGTACCGTAACGAAATTAGAGGAATTAGCGTAATAAAACATAATAAATTGTAGCATTTCCAAACAAAGTTACGGCCATCATGGATTTCTTGCAACTGCTCACTTGCTGAAACTACGGCACTTACAATTATTAACAAAACAAAAACAGCAAAAACGAAAAAATAAGAATATTTTCCCTTACCACTGCACATTGGCGTCCACCTTTGACACATTTTGCTCATAAATATTTGGACGTTCTCGTTTATTTCTGTCACATTAACAGCACCGATTGGTTAAAAAGTGCGGATGCCGTACACTCAATGAAACGAAAATCTGTCAAAATGTCCGGTGTGGTCATTAACTTTTACAAATATGCATTTTATTATGGGAACCTCCATAAAAATCGTAATACAAGTGTAAAAACAGAATAAAAGCAAGTTATCAGGCAAGTTATGAAGAAAGCCATAATTTGCAGAACCACCAGAACCTTTTTACGTTCGTAACAATCGCAAGAATGAGAAGAAATAGGAGGAAAACATAATAATAGTGTAATTCTTAAGATTTTTCTTCTGTATCATTCTGACGGTGTTAGTACTGTATGTACTATCACAGAATCAAAAGTTGAGATGAGTGTTATGAGAACGTTATGCTTTATTTTACTCTAAACACAAATTGTGAACACTTTGCTGTTAAAGTTGTTTTAGGATAATATAAATATCTTATGCCTTTTACATAATACATGTTTGTCTCAATGCAGATTTGTAAATGAAATTATTAAAATCAACATACTTCAAAACACATTCTTTTACATCCAAAGACACTTGCTGATACATCTTCGTATAAATGCATTTTACGAATACTAGAACTGTACGTTGTCATCATAGGCTGCAAACCAGTGCATTTCAAAATGCATAATTCAGTTACAGTACTCATTTCGTCAGCAGGATACAGAAGAAAAATTTTGAAGAATTTCGATTCCTTACGTTTTTCTCCTATTTCTTCTCATTGTTGCCACTGTTACAAATGAAAAAAACATTCTGCTGCTTCAGCAAGTTCGGCTTTCTTCATAACTCGCCTGAAGTTACACTTATTCTGTTTTTTCTCTTGCGGACGCATTTTACGGAGGTTCCTCGTAATAAAAACAATATTTCTAAAATTCATAACCTGTGGACATTTTGACAGATTTTTCATTTCATTTTAGTGTACAGGCGTCCTCACTTTCTAAAAATCGGCCTGTACAAGTGCGGAAAAAAACAGAATAAATCTGAATATTAATGAGCAAGAAAAGTTCAAAGATGGACGCCAATAATGTAAGAAACCATTCTGATTACCTTTTTTCTGTTTATTTTGATAATCGTAAATATTGCAGTTTCAGTGAAATCTAATGAAAACATAACCCTGAGAGAATTCTTAAGATTTAGAAGAAATTTATCATTCGTTACAATTCTGTAATCAGTACTTACAATTCTGTATCGGCTTAAATCAAAATGAGTATGATTTGTATGAGAGAGCGTTGTGCTTTATTGAATTTCTCTAACCAACAAATTTGAACATGGGCTTAAAGAGAAAAGTTGTTTTAAGGATAAATATATCTTTTGCCTTTTACCTATATGTATTCTCACATAATTTGTAAATGAAATTATTAAAATCAACATACTTCAAAACACATTCTTTCATCATCGAAAGCTAACACTTGCTGATACATGATTCTTCGTATAAATGCATTTGTTGAATATTCTAGAACTATAGCGATGTATCATCTATTAGTAACTTCAAACCATGTGCATTTCAAAATAGCATAATTCAGTTTAGTACTGGTTTTCAGTCAGCAGAATACAGAAGAAAAATTTTGAAAAAGTTACCCTTATAGATCTAGTTAATGCATCTTAGTATAATGTTTATCGGACTATTAAAGCCTTTTTAGAAAAAGATTCTTTCTTACAAGCCTGTGGGATTGAAATAAAATGTTTTAATTTATCTATGAAATGCAATAAAAAACCTTTGACTTACTAAGTACTGTTTGACAAAAGATTACCCCTAAAAGCTTTGTTCACACTGTAAATCTTCATTCAGATCATCAGAAATAATATACACGAGTCTGTGATTGGGGATATGAGCTTCATTTCTAAATAATCAATGCTTTATTCATCGCCAAAATGGGGGTGGGAACAAATTTCAAAGTTTCTCTTCCTTTTTCTTTAGTTTGTCTTGCCTTCAGGTTACTTTAAATATTATACAAACTAATAAACATTAAGGAGTAAGTTGGAATTTTAGGGGGGAATTGTTTGGATTCTTTTTGAAATGAAGATTTTTTAAACTTTGGTCCTTGCTAATATATAAAGGAATACTCTCTTTTTTAAATTCATTTGTTGCAATAATAGAAACCTGCTATTATATATTTCCTTTAATCCTCATCTGGTCATAAAAAGATATAATTATACTCATGGAAACATTACCCGGTTCACAAATGTACCAGCACTACTGTGTGGGGGTGGTACAAACCAAGTGATTTTTTTAAATGGTGAGTCAAATGACAGGTTTAAACATTTTTATGGAAATATTTTCCTCACAATTAATTATATGGGAAGATGGGTGGTCATTCTGAAATTCAGAAAAAGTTAGGTCTTTCAAAAATGACATTTGTTTTTTGTTTTTTCTACAATAAGGTTTGGGAATTAATCTTATGGTAGTAAAAAAAAAGAGTAAGAACATAAGAGAACATCTCTTCAGAATTTTCACTTTGCTTGAAACTGAAGAGAATTTTTTCAGAATGAAATAGGGGATCCATCATTCGTGATCAGTACTGTATTAACATAAACTTTACAACTTAAACTTGATTCAACAGTATATCCATAAACAACCAAACAAAAAACAGAACGTAACATTCAAATACAAACACAATGCAAATAAAACTAAACATAACAAAGTAACAAAAAGATTAAAGATATATATATAGACAAAATTGGAAGAGTTTGTAACATGAATTATTTGATCAGGTGAGTTCTTGTGGCGTATCAAAGCCAGCTTATGCGCCAGAAAATTGAATCCTGATAACATGTCATGTTACACAACGAACAAAACCGCTATGCGTATCGTATCATTCTTTTCTTAACATTTACAACACTGTTTACAAATAAACTGGCTTAAAAGAATGCACCAATAATCTAAATCAGTGCCTCTTGAAACTGGGTTAAAATTAGCCATAAGCTGACTACTAACTATATACAATTGTATATTGTCAGTATTGATATAACTCTTTTTACAAGGCCTGTGGCATGATAACCAATAGAAATGTCTATCATGATAAACTTTAATATACAGTACTGTTTCATAATATTCAACAATTACATAAGTCATGTTCGGTATGTATACACAGTATATGTGGACTAACAAAAGTTTGTCTTCCTGGCTTCTCTACTTTATCTGGTAAAAAATTATACAAACAAGTAGTAAAAGTAAGTTGGAATTTTAAATTTTTGGGGCTTTGAAATCAAATGATTTTTAAAATTTTGGCATATATGCTAATATAGAGACATTTGTATAGGTTTAAATTCATTTGTTGCAATGATAGAATGTCTTATATTTCCTTTAATGGTCATCGTGATATGCTAATTATACTCATGGGAAACATTACCGTCATTCAAAATGTACATGTGATGAGATTCTGTGGGTGGTACAACCAGATTAGGTCTTTTATGTGAGTCAAATGACAATTCAGTAAAATATGGAAAAGTTTCACACAATTAAAGTTGAAGATGGTGGTCATTCTGAAATTCTTAAAAAAATTCTCTTCCAACAAAGTGTTTTTGTTTTTCTACAATAAGGTTTGGGAATTAATCTTATCTAGTAAAAAAGAAAAAATTTTAAGAACGCCTGTTCCGGAACATCTCTTAAAATTTTCACTTTGCTTTGAAACTGAAGAGAAATTTTTCAGAATGAAATAGGGGATCCACCATTTGTGATCAGTACTGTATTAACATAAACTTTTACAACTTAAACTTGATTAACAGTATATCCATAAACAACCAAACAAAAACAGAACGTAACATTCAAATACCAACACAATGCAAATAACCTAAACATAACAAAGTAACAAAAAAGATTAAAAGATATATATATAGACAAAATTGGAAGAGTTTGTAACATGAATTATTTGATCAGGTGAGTTCTTGTGGCGTATCAAAGCCAATTTATCCGCCAGAAAATTGAATCCTGATAACATAAGTCATGTTAACACAATTTTTGAAACGTATCATTATCATTCTTTTCTTAACATTTACAACACTGTTTACAAATAAACTGGCAGAAAAAGAATGCACCAATAATCTAAATCAGTGCCTCTTGAAACTGGTTTAAAATTACTCGCATTGACTACTAACTATATACAATTGTATATTGTCAGTGGGATATAACTTTATTTTACAAGGCAATTCTGGAGCACATGTACACCAATGGAAATGCATGCAACTAATGATAAACTTTAATTTAGAGTTGTGCCAAGTATCATAATATTCAACAATTACATAAGTCATGTACCGGTATTTATACACATATATGTGGACTAACATACTTATTTAAGCACTGTTACTTTATCTGGTACAAACCAGGCTAAAATTAAAGTGTTTTGTTACTTTCTGATGGGGCTAGTAAAATCAAATTATTTGTAAAAAGCCCTGCATATATGCTGTTAGGAAACATTTGTATACGACCATCAAAACTAAAAAGGGCCATGGGTTGAAATTTATTACACGGGGGGAGGGACTTTATACAGTAGATGCAGTCGCCAGTTTTCGACATCGTCAGAATGCCGTCAAGTCACTAAATTAGTACCATTTGATGAGATTCTGACGCATGGATTTTTTTCCTCAAAATCTTCTTTCAACATTGGGCCATTCAGAGATAATTTGGTGATATAAGGTTGAGTGCCCTCACAAAAGGCGTGTTCCCTTCCATGAATGTTTACCTTGGGTCCCTCCGAGGTGCTGTTGTTGGCATTAGACAGAGGTGGGTTTAACCACTTCTCCTGCTGTTGGGAGCGGTTTCTTTCAGGGAACGTCTGTTGTTGAACCAGATCTAAAACATAAACAGTGCTGATTTTGCAGAAAAAAAAACATACAGGTGATTTTGCATCCTCATCTATTGCGGCCTTCCTATTTAATTTACAACTTATTGAAAATAACCACTCATACAAGTCCTCTGCATTGCGAGGAACATTTCTGAAGGCATTCACGTGAATTTCTCAGTAACAAAACCATCTTTTTGTTTTGTGAAATACGCTACACGTTTAAGTCTTTGTCCGGTAATAAGAATTAAGCCTTCAGAAGTAAAAAAAAGGTCCAAGGATGATACTAAAGTTGCCTACTGTGATCTTAGCAAGTGGTAGTCCTGTAAGGTCTGCAAGCCGTTCTTTTGCCAACTTGGACGGATAATTATTGTCCTCAAACGCTTCTTCTAGAAGCCCAACGTGAGAGGAGTAGATGCTCTGCCGCTTCCGTTTGCGGTTCTCGTACTGCGTTTCGACGTCTGCTACTGCAGTGAAGTACAATCAGTGAAAAAGTATGTATTCAAATCAAAATTCATTAATACACATGAGAATCTTCAGCTACAGAGAACAAGAATATTGTATGACAAAACGTTATGTTGTAAATCATATTTACCAAATTTTGCCCACGATGCTTTAGTGTCACAAGTTTCTTTCTCAACCTAAATAACATAAAAGTTACAACATGAGATTTTTTTGCACATTATTTGAAATAAAGATGCTTATTTGGTATTTGAGATAGTTATCTTTATTTAATTGGCTGCTATCATAAGTAAGGAATCTGTTTTGCTACTCAAGTATAAAAATGCAAAATATAACATCAATAAATGATGAATAATCAAAATCTTAGTAATCTCGCTATCAATTTTAACAAAAATACCAGTCCATGCCACCAAATGAAATAAGGAAATAATGAGTATACAGCAAAGCAGTTATTTTTAAGATAGAATATAAAAAAGGCTGTCACCTGCGTCTCCTTCGATTGCTTGTTTGTAGTTGTGTCTGGTGACATAATGATGTCTGGTGACGTCAACACTCCTTCCTGAAACATAATGCACCCAGCTACTGTTTATTGAATCTATAACTTTTATATTTAGTTTGCATAGAATTACAATAACACAATTTGAATTTTGGCCATCAACAAGCTCTCCCTCTTGGAACATAATGTACCCCAACTGTTCTATATTGTAATAATTACTTTCATATTTTGTTTACAAACAATTTTATTGAACAGATATTACTGAGGATTAAAAAATTGTTGTTGTTTTCATGTCTTTTTTATACAGTTCTTTGATTATTTTGGTTGGATAAATAATCATTTTGTTTACATCCGAACCTTCACAATTGAGGGTTAATTTTGCCCTTGAAATAAACTAGATAGTAGTAAAAATTGTGGATTTTTTAAAGTTAAAATGTACTGGTGATCGCATATTTGTAGAACACTTCATGATCTAAAATCAAGAATAGAAGCAAAAATTAAGTAAAGAATCATATTGTATATTTTTCTGACCATACAATGATGAATCAAATATAAAAATTGTCCACAAAATTTCATTGAAATAAAAACAAATTTAAAAGTATCTATATTTTAGTGTGAAGTATAAAAAATTCTTTACAATATTATTAAGACTTCTACAAAATAAATAGAATTAGTCTACAATCATAATTTATAATGCTAAACTATTGACTTTCAACAATAAGGTTTATTTAGTGGCATTTTCTTCACATTAACAATACATGTGTATCTATGATTTAACCATATTTAATTTAACAATAAATATACAAAAAAAAATCAAATAAACACGTTTCAAAGAATGTAAAAAATGAAGATAAATAACCTCTTGGTGAGAGCTTTGTGAATTGGGTCCACTGTTCTGTGAAATTGGGCCATTTGTGTTATCTTCCTCCAGCAAACCTTGCTGAGACAGCTGCAAAGAAAAAAAAATATGATTAAATAGTATGTGACCATAACCATAATTAGAATGGCTAGATCAGTTGCATTGATAGCTAAATATTGGTTCAATGTGAATTTGGACATCCGATAGTCAAAAGCAACTTTTTATTGTTGGGAAACGAACGTAATATTTGAATATTGCCTTATCTTGACAATATTTTACCACCTAAATATTCACAAGATATTGCAAAATTCCAGTTATTAAAGTTACTACAAAACAGAGCCCTGTGTGGGTCGCCACCCACAAATTTGCTGGCTGCTGGTGCGGGTGTGGTTGCATGTTTCACATTAACCCTTACCGACCGGGAGCGCCTTCTAGGACGCATACCTTCTGTGCCAGCGTACAGGAAATGAAATCACAAAATAAAAACACCAACGATCAATGGTTTTTGACAGTGTGACGCCCAAGACAAAAACTTTTTCTGGAGCCACGAAAAATGGTTATTTTTCTGTATAAATTCACGTGTGCATTCAGAATCGTATATGCTTTCTTATTTTTAGCCCATGGTAAGAGTATTATGGTTTTATTTTTCTAGAATTTGTTCGTAACATTGAGCTTGTGTTGCTCTCTGTTCGAAATGACAGCTTGGAGTTCACCATTATAAAGATATTTTTCTGTCACTTTCCACCATCGTACAATAATGCCATTGCATCAGGCAATCATAAACAGCATAAATCAAACAAAAATATATATTATAATGCTCACATTCAATGATATCCAATACGGAACCAGCTTCACAACTTTAATTTCATATGTTAAACGTCAAAAAAACATGGTGTCAAGACTTGGTATATTTCAGAGTGAAATATTGTGAGATAAACGTTGTAGACGTAACTTTGCTTCGGTAGATCCTTATAAAATCTGTTTATGTGGTATCCGCTGTGTGGATTCATGTTAGTTAGCATATTATATCCACGAAAATCAATTATTTACAATATTATTTAACTTTTCAGTGAATTTTCACTTCCAACCATGTTCAATACTGGAGCAAATAGCGGCGAGCGCTCTCATTGGCTAAAATTAAATGAGGCTGTCAATCATAGACACGTGGGCAGCACTTTAGCCTATATCAAACGAGCACCGTTTCTCAACATTGAATAAAACATTGTTGACGATCTAGACTAAATGTTTAGCGGCACACAAAACTTTTGTTATCACGGCTGTTCCCCGGAATTTCTTTACCTTTATTTGCTAATGACGTCATTAAAAAACCAAACCTTACTTATCTCCATAAGAGAGCACAGACTTTCCCCATTCGAATGATATGTAATTTGTCATGGTGAATATTGTAGAAATACGAGTATTTTGGGTCAGAATATAGGCATCCTAAATGGCTGTTAGATGCGTAAATAATTGTACTCCCAATGGATAATCAAATAATAGTAATTTAATTCATATTTGCCACAAAATTTACATCGGAATGTGTTGTTTATGCTCTTTTAGCTGTCGCTTATCATTATGGGGTCAAGCTCGCCAGAATTTCTCTATGAAAAGATGCTTTGATTTCTTGTCCTTTTTTGCCAGAATTGCGTAGTTAAATGCGTCTTCGAGGGTGCTCCTGGCGGGTAGGGTATGATTGCATTCACATGGGCCATCAATAAAGGGTTAAACTTGTGGGACGGGTGTGGATGCAAACTTATCGTCCATGCAGGACTCTGCTACAAGAGTATGGACCCTCAGTATGAGTATGTTGAATGAATGACATTGCATTCATAACATAAAATCTCTTGGTCTTTATTCACTGTGATAAATAGACCTCGTCAATATGACCATGCAAAAAAACACCTGTCGATCGGGTATGAATTGGGATATTGTGGCTTTAAACCAACAGGGTATGTCTTTTTTAATGATCATACATATCGTTTATCTGTTTAACTATATTTATAGGATGTAAAGTTGAGACGATCTAGTGTTGATATTATGTGGTAGTCAATTTTAAAAATATGTGATGACGAGGGTTACTAAAAACCTTTGCCGAGGGTTACTGTTTAAGTCACTGTTGCTGGGACGAGGGTTACTGTACATGTGTGGCTGCTAAGGTTTTAGATTTGCCAGTGCTGTATATTTTGTTAATGATTATTTTTGTTATGTGATTTATAAAAAAAAAATGGACAATGGATACCAAATGATGGTAGAATCAGATGCCGGGGCATCTCATTAATAGTGAAGTTGAAGGAAATGAAGGATTAGTTTGTCAACTTAAACATATAATCAGTGTAGTCAGTACAAGAGTGCAGTCCCTAAGAAATTTCATATCAAAATAGAGAGCTCATGAAATGTTATTGAGAAACGTTGATGGTTCTTGAAGACAAAGCAAATTTGCTAACGTGATCAGTTTCTTCCAAATCCATATGATTAAAAAGGGGAGGGGGTGGGGGGGTGGGGGCGGGGCGTGCATAAATAAGGGTTGCCAATCTCTCATCTCCCAAATTTTTTTCCTCGTTCTCCCATCTCCAAATCTTTTTCTTGCTTCTCTCCCATCATTCAGCATGTCCCAATCTTAATGCCATTTGTCACACCGTTGCAGGTTCAAGACACACATTGCTATATTGACTTTTGTTGTCATAAATATCATTCATGAAGTAAAAAGACACACATTACAACATCATCATTTAATCATTACTATGACTACATCAATCTTAATTGCCTTCTCCTTCCCCTTTTCTTGGAGACATGGCACCCTTTGGAAAGAATGTGACAGTTACAACCTTCACTTTGTTTAAATCAACACTATCCATTGCTTTGAGTAAGGTATTGTCTTGAACATTAACGTGCACAGCACAACTAATCTTGTATTCTGAAGGGTGCTGGCTCTTTAAAAGCAATTGCTGGAAGTCTGAGACCAGGTGGTGGGTCGTCAAAGTGAATGATGCTGTCAATGAGAAGAGAGCTCAATTCTAAACTTTCAAGGCCCTGATCAAAGCTGGCAAGTCAGATGAAGCCAATATCGCTAAAGCTGCATCTACTGAAGTAAAGCATGTGGCATGTCGGAACCTGAGAAGGAAGTGTTCCGTGACATCTATCCCTACGGGTGCTAAATTGGAACCTGAGAAGGAAGTGTTCCGTGACATCTATCCCAATGACACTAAAGTGTTTAAGAGAACTCTCACTCAGTGATAAGGAAAAGATGAAGGCATGGGTTGAGCACTATGCAAGATTGTTCTATGTTGAGTTCGAATGCCCTTGTGATCTTGAACCCGTAGTCCCCCCAGTAATGGGCCCACCTTTTCCAGTTACTGTAGAACGAATTCGTACAGCTCTCAAGAAGATGAAATCTTGTAGAGCTGCTGATTCTTCAGGCATTACAGGGGACATACTGAAAGCTACAGGTAAGGAGGGTGTGGCACCGATAAGGGAGCTAGCTGAAGCTGTCTTTTGTTACGGCTCAATTCCTACGGATTGGGAGGAAAGTTTCATCCTGAATCTCTACAAATGTAAGGGTGAAGCTCTTGACTGAGGCAACTACTGTGAACTCCAAGGGATCGTTCATAAATGACATCACCTGATATTTGGCATTTTTACCCCCTACCCCCTTGTCACGTTTCGTCAACTTTGCAGCACCCCCCTCATGGTTAAGTTGATGTCATCTTTGGCTCACCCCACCCCCTTTGTGACATGGTTTCGTGATGACATTATCATCAAATAATGATGACATATGTCCATAATTTATACATAATTTTACCAATGTATTTAGGATATAAAAACATGGAAATATGATTTCAACTAGTAGTAGATATATCACAACTCACTTAACATGTCAGAAAGTAAGTTCAAATACTATTAAATAACTACAACATTTTTTCAAAATGTGACATCACCCAAGTGCTCGACGTGAGGTGACGTCATTTGTGAACGATCCCCATGTAATGAAGTTGCTTCAGAGGGTGATGGACTTTTCATCCGTCCTACGGTCGATATTGATGCGATGCAGTTCGGATTTGTCCCGGATCAAGGCAAGACTGATGCCATCTTCACAGTGTGCCAAGTACAAGAGAAGTACCTTGTTGCCAGCAAACCACTCTATCTTGCGTTTGTCGACCTAGAGAAGCTTTTGTCAGTATACCAAGAAAAGCCCTGTGGTGGGCAGTTGGGCACTGCTAAGTGTATGGGGTGAAAGAATGGACAGTTTGTGTAAAATAGTTGCATTAAAAAAATTTCCACCTTTGAAACCACACACTATTATAACTTAAGATGAAATCTTCATCATTAATAATCAGTATGCACAACCATCCCACATAAATAACTCTCTTGTACAATGTATCATAGACCCTCATCACATTCTAGTCAGCAAACGCTGCAGTTGTTGTTCGAGTCGCAAAAGCCTGATGGGTGTTCATCTTCAAGCATTGTGCAAAGTTTCTGTGGCTGAAGCATCATTTCAACCAAGTGAAAAGACGGGCCTATCATTGGAGTTAGTTGTAGAATTGAAAAATCGGTAATGCAACTCATTCGCCATGACTACTTTCACAGAAAAAGTTGAAGCTGCAATGATAACGTGTCCATACTATCAAATAATTACATATCTCAAATACAACACAGTCCAGTAACTACTTCAGAGGGCAAGGATTCTGGCCAATCATTCAATTAACCCTCGTCTGTAGTTTGAATAACCCTCGTCATCACACCACTTTGCATTGAAGTAAACCTCGTTAATTTTGGTATTTTCAATGCTACAATACTCAAGTTTTATAGCACCTACTCAAATAAAACTAATCTAGATACTTGAAATACTAAATGTATCATCTTTTTGACAATTTGTAATCAATCTACTTGTTTGGGATAGAAATAATCAGGATTTTAATTACGAATCGACAAGTGTTTGCACGGCCATATTGACGAGGTCTACTGCAGTCGACCTCGTCAGGTTTATCACAGTGTTATTTCTACCTCAAATGCTTATTACCTCAGCTACTTCCATATCAGGCTCAGTATCCATAGGGTATGGTGTATCTGACGGCATGAGAGGCAGCAGATCAATAGTTTCAATGCTGGCTGTGCTAGACGTCTCAGAGCTGGCTTCTGTCTTCAGTCTGCAAGAGTAAAACAGTACAACTTGCGAACACAAACTTTTGGATGTTGGCTTTTTTTGAGTTCAAGGAACTGATAAACGGTAGTCGGTTTTAATCCTTACCTGCAAGATTAGTACTAGTTCATTAGTATTTCATCCTAGAATAAAACTTAAAATAAGCTCAAATTCAACATGGATGTCTAATTTACTCAGATACAATGGTGGTGAATCAGCCAAGAATTGTGGTAAATTTTAGCTTATTTTAGGCTTTCCAGGGCTGTTAGAAGGGGAGGTGAGGTGCTTTATAACTGGACTTTAGGTGGCTAAGCTACTTATTACGGAGTTCTTTGTATAAGGTGTACAGAAATTCTTCAAAGCCCACCTTAATTTTTTTAATCTAATTCATAAAGATAGCTTTTTATTTCAAATGATGCTTACAATACATTTAGATAGTCTAGTTGGCTTTGTATACAGTTAAAAAAGAAAATGATGCAATATCACCAAACAAGTTTGTTGCAACGGATTAAATTTCTTTTTAATTCAGTCACAATGCGCTCAGCATCACTGTGCATATCTTTATGAAGACTATTGTTAGTAGTAGGACTATCCATAGAGGTTAAACTAAACTACGCTACTACTCACTAATTCAACAGACACTGACGCTGCGGCTTCCATCACAGAGCCTTTGACCCAAGTGACGTGGTGACGTCCCATTGGCGCGAATTTGATTACCGCCAGGTGCGCCAATGGGACATCACCACGTCACTTGGGTCAAAGGCTCCGTGATGGAAGCCGCAGCGTCAGTGTCTGTTGAATTAGTGAGTAGTAGCGTAGTTTAGTTTAACCTCTATCACTGTGCATATTTGTAGAGATTGGGAAGAAAAAAACGTACAATGGGGAAATCCCCCCATGTAAGTTAAACTTTTGGAGGATTTTTTCAATCTATGGGGGATTTTTTAAAACTGTCAGGAAAATAGTGAAACAAGTTCCTCTCTTATTTGTTATGATGTCAGGTAAGAGGACTTCAGACTATCGAGCGATTTTCCAAGAAGTAAAGAAACTTGCACCAACAATAAATGTAACATCAATAACAGGGGATTTTGAGGTAACAATGTAGAATGCAGCAAAAAAAGAATTTCCAAAAGTCAATAATCATGGCTGTCTGTTCCACTGGATTCAATCCGTATTCCGAAAAATTATAGAGTTAGGTCTACAAAATGCTTACAATCAGAAATATGCCATGAATATATTCATAAGAAAATTGATGGCATTACCTTTCTTACCAGCTGAGTGGATACCCAACATTTTTGGACAACTAAAAACTTGTGATCTAACTCCACCACTTGTAAAATTACTTGATTATGTGAAATCCCAATGGATAAATAGTTCCACTTTTCCACCCTCCATGTGGACTGTATATAAAAGAATATTTAGAACAAACAATGACTGCGAAGGATTTCACAATCAATTAAACATGAAGGTAAGAACTGGAAATGGCAACAACAAGCCAAAGTTATATGAAGTGGTGCATGTTTTGCATGAAGAGGCAAAGGACGTAAAGTACACTTGCAGATTTGTTACACAGGGAACAATTTGGCGCCATCAGACAAAGAAAACCAAAGCCATACAAGAAAAGCTAAATGACTTGTATGCTACTTTTGATGCTGGTGATATGACTGCAAAACAATTACTCAAGGCATGTGCAAGTTTGAATGGTCCCCCAAAGCATATGCTTGGTGAATAAATTACCAAGTCTTTGAATGACCACCTTTGTTTGAAAGACAATATGTCCATCATAGAGGGTGAAAATCTCTCAGCATCCATGATGATTATATTTATGGTGTGTGTACAAGTAAAACAAGTAAATATATAAAATTGAGACGGTTTTTTTTTACAAATGAAACATATGGAAAGGGTGTTTTGGGATTATGATGTTAAATGTCCCTTTAATATGTTCGACAGTATGAAATATTATTACGGTATTGTGTGTAAACGAATTAACTGTATAGATCTATATGAATGTGTTCCCAAATAAAAATGTGCTATATGCAATAACAAGTTTTATTTTATTTTGTTTAACATTGTGGCAATGTCCAAATAATAACATATATGCAATAATAACATGTATACATGCACATGAACAACAATAAAGGGTTGCCATAAAAAGTCAGAAACAAAATTCCCTGATTTTTCCCTGATTTAAGACCATTTTCCCAGATGAAAATTAATTGCTTTTTTGTGATGTGATGTGATGACTTTTAACTGATTGAACTGATTTTTTATTCGTACTGATACATGTAAAAAAATGACTACAACCTTTAATCCTTTGTGGCTTAAAGATAAAACGTTCTGCAATTGGTTGGCAAAAGTTCCGAACAATGAGAAGCAAGCAAGATGTTTTGTTTGTAGGAAAAATTTTGACTTGGCCAACATGGGAAAAAGAGCGTTAGATTCTCATGCACATAAACGTAAGCTCAACTTTAAGCTCACATATTCATCGTCACATGACTTTGTTTTTCGCATCCTCATCGGCACCCTTATCCAAATCATCTGCGGCGGATATTACACCAGACATGGCAAATTATAAACCAGCTACTACTGATGCAGCTTCAGATGCGGCACCCTTACAGCCGGATGGTGAGGAACCTCAACTTAAACATCCCACCTCCACCTCAGACACTCAAAGCAAAACTGTCTGATCTCTATGGAAGCACAACCTACCATCTTTTTCTTGCTGAAGATGGTAACGGTGCTGTCAATCGCAGCAGAATCCGTACAGGATTAAGTGCTCTTAATGCGCAACGCAAAAGGTATAATTTTATTGAGGACAGCAAATGTGGCTACTGTGACTTTAAGTGTGAGACTCCGGAACACTTTTTCCTATTTTCCTATTCTACTCAGCTTTTACTTTACAGAGACAGGTGATGCTGGACGAGATGAACAGACACATTCCCAGGGTAATGCAACCTTATCTCAATTACATCACTAAGAAACAATAGCAACTAACTTTTGTGCAATATTAGTAAAGGGCACAAGTAATACTGAAAAAGATATTCATTTATTCAAAATTGTTCAAACATTTATTTCAGAGACAAACCGGTTTAGATAAATTGCTCTTATCCTTAATATATAGATATATGTATATGTTACAGACAAGAGCATGATCTATTTTTAATGTGTGTAATCGTCAAAAAATAAATGCTTGTCAAATGAAATGAAAGGATAAAAGGTTGTAATCATTTTTGTACATGTATCAGTATGAATAAAAAATGAGTTCAATTAGTTAAGTGATCTCATCACATCGCAAAAAAGAACAGCACAAAGTACTTATTTTGGTGCAGTACTGGTTAGCTTTATTTGTTAGCCTGAATACTAATGATTATATGCTTTCTTCCACTTGGACTTGTGAATACAGCAGTCAACAGGCAACAGCTGCAGCACGGACTAGACTAGCCTGATATTAACATGGCAAGTCAGTGACTGCTGCTAACGTCAAGGATATGCTAACATTACACCATTGAAAAAATTCTCAGAATTGCATGATTTTTTTTATAAATGGCATCCTCCATGAACATAATTTTTAAAATTCCCTGATTTTTCCCTGATTTTCCCCACTTTTTTTATTTTTCCCTGATTCAAAATGAAATTCCCTGATCTTGAAAAATTATCATTTTCCCCGATTTTTCCCTGATGTATGGCAACCATGCAATAACTTGACTTTCTTAAAATTAACAACTAGAAAATTACTATTAAGCAATATAAATTACAAATATGAGTGTGTATGCTCTATTAACATGATTGATAAATTTTACATAGAGTCTATATGCTAGTTTACCTATACATGTATGCTATATAACTTTTACATGTATGCTAGATAAACTAAAACTAATATGCTAGATCTAGTTAACTTGCACATGTATACTAGTTGACGTCTACTTGTATGCTAATTGACCCCTAATTGACTCAAAATTCCATATGCTAATTTACCTTGTTTGTTAGTTAACCCGAATTCCTTCAAATCACAGCCTGATCGGGCACTGAATGTTACTCAGATGTCATCTGAGATGAATTGACATGGTCATTGGGAGCAGAGTCTTTGCCGGCCTGAGCGGAATTGCCATGTGACATGTCCCATGATTCATTTGTCACGAACATTGTTTGATGTGGCCATTAGACTATGTAAAAATCAAGATATTTTGTATGATGAATTAATATCCAACTGTTCATGCAATTTATCACAGTACTTGTATCACAGTATTTAGTTACGCACGTTATCCTAATGAGATTTTAGTTTTACTATAACCATTTTTTAAAGGAAGCGTTGTGATAGGCGAACGAGTTTACCGCTTTGACTAGTTTTTTCTGTGCTAAAATGTTCTTCCCTTTCCACTGTGGAACAAAGAAAAACGTAATAATTGTGTTTAAAGTAACAATAAATTGTGAATGTGCACAAGTTGATTGTTATTTGCTTATCTTCCGTGGCCGAGTGGATAGGGAGTTGGTCTTGTGACCGGAAGGTCGTGGGTTCGAATCCCGGTCGGGTCTGGTGGTAGGTGTTTAGCAAACCTACCTCTAACAGGTTGCACACTGCTCCGTGGTACCTACGTCGCTAGAGCACGCAGGCCCGTAGTAAGGAATTGAAAAGTGGGGGGGGGGGGCATAAATTTTCAGTATGAGTGCAGGTTGTGGGGGGGGGGCAATTGGTCGGCACAGCTGCGGACCCGCGCTCCAACGGTGCACGGTTTAGCTAGAGGGGTCCGGGGGCATGCTTCCCTGGAAAATTTTGAAATTTCAGATTGTAAATAGTGCATTTTAAGAGCATTTTACACCAGATTTATAGACATTTTATGCACCCATATTTTAGAACATTTTCAACTTTCCTGAGCACATCACTTGGTGGATTGAAGCGCAAGCCAATCTAGGGTCTTCCTGGTTATGCTCCCCCTGCGAAATTTTGACATATAGACTTCTAATCGTGGGTTCTAAACACTTCTGAGAGACAATTCTAAGATTCAATCTCACTGGTCATACAATGACATTTTTAGTTTAAAAGATGTTTGGTATGAGAGGTAGTGGTGTATCATTTAGGCTTACATATTAAAGGTGTTGGAAGTAAGGAATCCAGATCATAAAGGCTGAAATAAAATTTTGCTATAAAATGATTTGAGAGATTTGGGGATTATCTTCAGAATAATTGAAAGTAGCTGTGCAAAATTTATCTTCGTTTTATTTGTTTTAACAGTTTAACACATTCAACGCTGAGAAATATAAATAAATATGCCAAAATAAGCTAAACATTTCTGAGAGAAAATTCATACCATAGATTTTTCACAATAACAACAAACCCATTACATTTTTATGTGATTTTATAGGTTTTCTCTATAAATTGGGGCATTTTACAATGCTACGTTCTATATTACAAAAGCACAAATTTACAACTAGATCAAAAGTATTCAAAGAACACTGTGTCGCTAGAACGACGTTGACTTATGGGCAATTAAGATACATACTGAAATGATGTATACTTTACAATCAATGAATGAGAAGAAAACATCGGAATGAATGAGAATCAATATATCCAGGGAAAAGATATTTATGTTGCCATACAATAGTACTATTTGAATAACAGATACTAATCAATATCAGTTTCAAACCCAATAATCAATATTTGCTGCTTGGTTGGAATATTGATTTTTTTCTTGCTGGCTAATTGCATTGAATATCAGTAAGAATGTCATGAATGGGCTTCTAGAAACCACAGGTTAATTGGCAGATTGCCAAAAATCGAATCACTTCAGTGTCGCCTCATACCTCATAGTTCTGTAAAGTTTGAACAAAATCAGTTCATCGGTATGCCCGCTAGCTTGTCCGGAGACACACATACAAACATACATACAAACATACATACATAGTTAGTTAGTTACAAACGAATGAAACACAATGCTTGCTTCAGCAGCTGAGCTGAAGCGACGCAATAACCTATTAGTTCGAGAATTTCTACTATGTAAACAAACATACAATAAACTATTGTACAAATAAGCACTTTAATTATAAATGCTACAAAACAAACCTTTTACAAATAAATGCACTATAATGCCTACATAAAGAACAATCTACAATGGTGATGATTGTAAACCATATCAAATACTATGTTGGGACAATTAAACATGGGAGAACAGCAGTTGGGGGCACTTAAACATGGAAGAACAGCAAGTTGGGGCACTTAATCATGGAAGAACAGCAAATGGGGGCACTTACTTAAACATGGAAGAACAGCAAGTGGGGGCACTAAAACATCGGAAGAACAGCAAGTGGGGGCACTAAAACATCGGAAGAACAGCAAGTGGGGGCACTAAAACATAGAAGAACAGCAAGTGGGGGCACTTAAACATAGAAGAACAGCAAGTGGGGGCATTTAAACATGGAAGAACAGCAAACGGGGGCACTAAAACATTGAAGAGATAGCAAGTGGGGGCACTAACACATGGAAGAACAGCAAATGGTGGCACTTAAACATAGAAGAACAGCAAGTGAGGGCACTTAAATATGGAAGAACAGGAAGTGAGGGCACTAAAACATTGAAGAACAGCAAGTGGGGGCACTAAAACATTGAAGAACAGCAAGTGGGGGCACTAAAACATGGAAGAACAGCAAGCGGGGGCACTAAAACATTGAAGAGACAGCAAGTGGGGGCACTAACACATGGAAGAACAGCAAGTGGGGGCACGAAAAATGAAATAACAGCAAGTGGGGGCACTAAACCATGGAAGAACAGCAAGTGGGGGCACTAAAACATGGAAGAACAGCAAATGGGGACACTCAAACATAGAAGAACAGCAAGTGGGGGCACTTGAATATGGAAGAACAGCAAGTGGGGGGCACTAAAACATGGAAGAACAGCAATTGGGGGCACTAAAACATTGAAAAACAGCAAGTGGGGGCACTAAAACATGGAAGAACAGCAAGCGGGGGCACTTAAACATGGAAGAACAGCAAGTGGGGGCACTTAAACATGGAAGAACAGCAAGCGGGGGCACTAAAACATTGAAGAGACAGCAAGTGGGGGCACTAACACATGGAAGAACAGCAAGTTGGGGCACGAAAAATGAAAGAACAGCAAGTGGGGGCACTAAACCATGGAAGAACAGCAAGTGGTGGCACTTAAACATAGAAGAACAGCAAGTGGGGGCACTAAAACATGGAAGAACAGCAAGTGGGGGCACTTAAACATTGAAGAACAGCAAGTGGGTCACTAAAACATTGAAGAGACAGCAAGCGGGGGCACTAAAACATTGAAGAACAGCAAGTGGGGCACTAAAACATGGAATAACCGATTAAGGGGGCTGACTGGGCTATAGCCTGGGGCCCCCACCATTTGGCGCAATTATTGACGCGAAAGCCCCAAATAATAAGGCGACCCTCATTAAAATTTGGGGGCCCCATGTTTTGGAAAAAATTTACGCGCGCAATTTTTGACGCGAAAGCCCCAAATAATAAGACGACCCTCATCAAAATTTGGGGCCCCTACTTATGTTTAAACTAGTACACATTCTAACGCCCTAAATAATATGAGGCCTCTAGTACATTTCTTTTGGGCCCCAGATAATGCAACACAGATTGCATATTAAATCTTTGACATAAAAGCACCAAATCAAGAGGCCCCTAACATATATTTGCCAATGAAATGAGGCATCCGGGGACCCAACTTACATTTAAACTAGCACACACCCAAATGCTTAGAACGTATGGGGCCCCTGGTACATTTCTTTTGGGCCCAAGATATTGAAACGCGGATTACATTTCAAATGTTTGATGCAAAAGCACCAAATAAAGAGGCCCCTAACATGTATTTTCCAATGAAATGAGCGCTCTGGGGCCCCTACTCACATTTAAACTGGCACACACCCAAATGCTCAAAACTTATGGGGCCCCTGGTACATTTCTTTTGGGCCCCAGATATTGCAACACGGATTACATTTCAAATGTTTGACGTAAAAGCACCAAATCAAGAGGCCCCTAACATATATTTTCCAATGAAATGAGGGATCTGGGGCCCCAACTTACATTTAAACTAGCACACATCCAAATGCTCAAAACTTATGGGGCCCCTGGTACATTTCTTTTGGGCCCCAGATATTGCAACGCGGATTACATTTCAAATGTTTGACGTAAAAGCACCAAATCAAGAGGCCCCTAACATATATTTGTCAATGAAATGATCTGGGGCCCCAACTTACATTTAAAGATGCATACACCCAAATGCTCTAAATAAATGGGGCCACTGGTAAATTTCTTTTGGGCCCCAGATATTGCC
Source organism: Streblospio benedicti (assembly GCA_019095985.1). Classification (NCBI taxonomy): domain Eukaryota; kingdom Metazoa; phylum Annelida; class Polychaeta; order Spionida; family Spionidae; genus Streblospio; species Streblospio benedicti. The sequence goes on from CM032669.1 coordinate 51,323,403, forward strand.
ACAGTTAGTTACAAGCATTTAAGTGGTAATCTCGCAATTTAGAGAAACCAGACAATTTGCCAGGCAAAAAGTAAGAAAACGTGCTTTGTGAGGTATATGTTTTTATCTTGATTTGCTTCTTCCCTGACAATGAATGTAATATAAGAAAAAAAAAGTGTGTTTTTAAATTTTCCAGTAATGAGAGGATTTCTATTCTAGAATATTTCATTATTAATTATCATAATTTTCACAGATGTAATTTAGTGTGTACCATGGTTGATAAAATGTTGGTTTCATTTGTCTTAAAATAGTCAACAAAGTACTGTCTTTATTTAGGGTCGAGTAACTAGTTATTCTTTGTTCTATATGACCTTTGTAATTTAGTGTGTACCATGGTTGATGAAGTACTGGTTTCCTTTGTCTTATACAAGAAAGTACTGTCTTTGTTTAAGGTCAAGCAAATAATGTTATTCTTTGTTATATGACCTTTACTCTGTGCCCCTCATTATAAATGCCAGTTACATTGAGTGGTGCAGCCAAGTGAAGGTTTACAAATCACATGTACCATAGGATGAAGGACATAGAAATCAATTTCATTTAAGCAAATACAATAATTAGGTACTAAAGAGGATATTAGAACTTTGTCTTTCCACAAAGGGAGTGCCACAGAATTTGTAATTGCTTTTTATGTAAATATATGTGTATTATGTGAGAACCATTTGCAATTATCAAAATGAATATTTATCTGCATTTCATATGCTGAGAATTGAGATTATGGTGTGTTATGTGATGTGTTATGTGAGAGTTTTAGTAGAAACAGTAATCTTATGTTCTACATGGATGCCATGTGCTTACAGTGAATAATATAAAGTATATTGAAGGTGTAGTGATGTTATTCTCAGGATATTATGTATCCTAATAGGAATCCTAATAGGAATTATTTATTTTCATTGTAGATCACCAATTCAGTAATGTAAATAAAGGATAGTAGAGCTTACAATTTAAAATGCTTCTTCCTCTTTATTCTCTTGAATTGAAAGTAATAAAAAAAATAGACATATTTAATGGTGTCGCGACGCGATACATAATGTCGCGACGCGTGCAAAAAGGGCCCCACTTCGAATCTCAGCCAGGGGCCCCATTAAACCTTAATCGGGCCCTGGGTACTAATAAGACGTGGCTACTGAACCTCTGCAATACTGTAGCGATTTTATTGTATGCGGTCTCACCAGGTGCCCACTTCTAAGACCATCGATTCCTATAAAGAAGGACACATTCTAGTATTCCAGTATTAAAAGGATCAATTTTGAGAGGATGAATGTTGCAACTATACCATTAAAATCTTGTGGCCCTTATCCAATAAAAAGTGGCTCCGGGGGCCTATGTGTGCTGAAATGGGGTCTACCTTCAAGGGAGACAGTGGATTTCCATCCTTATAGACCCATTCTATTGGCCTGAGTTTGCATTACAGGTCTGCCTATTTTCTGTTAGTCTAGGTCGATATGCACGTTTAAACGAAGACTACTGTACTAGATCTAGCGCTTACTTAAAATCACATGCAGTACTAGTACTTTATCCATATTATTTAATAGTTTAGGCATGGATACTAACTAGTACATAGAAATGATATATCAGTCTCTATATAGAGGTAAGAAGCTTGGGATAATATTAACAAACAATGTTTTGTATTGTGTGATAAGAAGCTTCATCTCAAAACCAGGGCCATTTGTCCGAAATGACTACTTTTTTAATATGTTTTTACTACATGACTAGATCTACGAGAGCTAAATATTGTAAACAATGCTGTGTGCATAAAAAAAATAAGAGACTGACAACTCGAATTGTCTATGACATATCAAAGAACACATAATATAGATTCAATATGTTCTATTGAGAAATTAAGTCAATTGTCATTTAATGTAGTTTCAGATGATAAAACATGCTTATAATCATACGTTAGCAAGCACCTGTCCGTTAATGTTTATCTCTAGATCTAGCTCGTGAAATCCCGTGACCTACTCTCGTGACCTACTTACCAGGCCTATGGCGCCAAACTTAGATGAAGTTTTAGAAATATCTTAAGAACTGTTAAATTGGGCCAAAATACGTAAAATTATGGATGTGGAAAGTGAACAACCTGACAGTCCAAAACGTGAGGAAAGAAAACAGCCTGGCAGCGCAAAATGTGAGAAAAGGGTCTCACCAAGGTCTGGCTTAGATCAGCTCGAGATGAACAATGTCAATGGAAACAAACATAAGTGTGGTGTGTGTGGGAAGTTTCTCAGTAAGCAAACTCGTTTGAGCAATCACTTGAGAATCCACAGTGGAGAAAAACCATTCAAGTGTAGCGAATGTGAAAAGTGTTTTAGTGACCGTAGCACCATGAGAAAACACATGAGAATCCACACTGGTGAGAAAGAATATCATTGTACAGTGTGTGAGAAATCATTCACTCAGAAAGTTAATCTGACCAGTCATGTGAGAATTCACACTGGAGAGAAACCACATCACTGTACAGTATGTGAGAAATCATTCCGTCAAGAAGCTCATCTGATCAACCACATGAGAATCCACTCTGGGGAGAAACCACATAAGTGTACAGTGTGTGAGAAAACATTCCGTCAGGACGGTCATCTGACCAGGCATATGAGAATTCACACTTATGAGTGCGGTGAATGTGGGAAGTGTTTTAGCGAAGCTAGCAACTTGGGAAGCCACATGAAAATCCACACTCGGTAGAAACCGTTCTTATGTACATTGTGTTACAAAACGTTTAGTCCGAAGAAATATTTTGAAAGACACATCAAGACTCACACTGGCCTTAATCTTGGCAACATTCTGGAAAGGCTTTCTCTCACAGTCTGCTGTACTATAAGGAGAAAACATTTTATTGTTTATAAATAAGTATTTTACTCAAGGGGACATATGACATATGACTGTACATTCAAAATGGACTGCGCCAAACTACCCACTAACAAAGAAATGAATTGGATTGGATATTTTTTTTAGATACTGTTCTACCTTTTGAGACTCGTTAATTAATGATCATTTTCCTTGAAAACTCCTTCTAAAAGTCATATTTTTAACAATTTCTGTTATAATAACTTCATTTTAAATATATTTGTCACTTTGCAAAATTTTAATGTAATGTCAGAAGTTTGTCAAAGTTCTGTAGTGGTAAGGATTTTTAGTGGGAACAGTTTTTATTTCATTTTGTGTCCTCTAGAGTTTGCGTGAAAGACTTGTATTAACATTAAAGTACTTGTAGATAGTTAATAGTGTGGTGAAATAAAAGAAAATATGTTAAACACAGCCGAACTGAGTGTTATGCCAAATTGTGCTATTTTTACTCTATGTACATGTACAAAAATGGGTTAAGTAACAACCCATAGTAAAAATGTGATTTATTTTTTAATAAGCCTTTTCCAAAATGTCAAATCTATATCAATCTTTGGCAGTGATGCCAATGACGTCGTAAATAACTCTATTTCACTTATTTCCTATATTATATGCAAAAAATAGGTTACACTGGTGAAAGATAGACACCGTATATCAAATGTCACTAACAAAATATACATTATATATATCCCTATTTTTTCCAGTTAAAGATATCAGTCTGAAATACTATTTAGCCAAATAATGTCAGAGCTGAAAACGCTGATATCAAAGCGAATAGTATGTTTTTAATTAAAAAGAGAAAAAGCACACACAAAAAACAAACACACAAAACATGATCAACCAAAGAACTCCCGTTGTAGGACAACGCTAATAGTAAGTGGTAGAGTTTATTTCAAGGCGAGCTCTCAGCTCTGCACGTGCTTTTATAGCAGAGGTGAGCATCAGACTACAGTGTGTTTGGGTGCCGCTTACCGTAGGTGACGGCTTAACATTGTGGGGACTTGATCCATGTCCCCCCCCCCCCCCCACCCATTAATGATTGGTTTACTGGTAGTCATAAATCAGTACTCAATGATCAATCGAAATTGAGGGCTTTGGATAAAGTGTAAATATCTTGACCCAAACACACCAGTCAAGATGTACACCCCTGTGCAATAATACAATCACCACAATAAAAGATATATAAATTTACATAGTAAATGTATTTATAAATATCAAAGATTATACGTTATGAAAGGTTTTACAATAATGTGTGCTATTGACCAGCACCATCTATCCAGTACATGAAAAAATCAATAACAACAAATTACATGACATCTACATTCGTAACTATGAAAACCACCTATGTATTTACAAGGGTATCTAAATCAATCAGACGGGACTGATATTTTATCTATATATATATATATAATACGATACAATCAATACTAAATTGCAGTAGTCTCAGCAATCATTAATTAAAGATATTTTATACATACAGTCAACATTTCATCTTTCAACAACATGAAGATCATATACATAAATCACTACAGAACAGGTGCAAAATGTCACAACGTATCACAATGTCCGAATTTCCTGTCTGGCGCGGACTGCTACACTGCCGAGGTCCCACTTCGAGCCATAATTCTGCTGCCGTATTTGACCATCATCGTTACTTGCATGTTTTCATCCCGTGTCTACAGTTGATAGCGGTGCTTGTCGTCACCACAGTGTCCGCAGCCTCCGTCAGTGCCGCTAATCCCGTGCCTGCGACTTCCGCAATCGCCGTCACTGATGCTCCTCCGTTGATGAGGTACAACAGGCTGTGGCATCCATACTGCCACACTCGTCATCTGCTGCGACTGACACTGTCGAAATCATAGCTAGTGATACCGAACTGGACATATGCAGATCCAGGTTTTCAGAAAGGGGGGGGGGCGCACTTAAGGAAAAGAGGGGGCACACTTTCGGGATTTAATGAAAAACCATATGAAAATGAAGTAGTTTGGTGGGAAAAGGGCGGGGGGGAGGCGCCCCCTGGATCTGCCTATGCTGGACGGTCCAGGAAGTGGTGAATGTTCCAGCTCGGATGAAAGCTCTCACAACGGAGACCAGGCTACTGTCCGTTCCATCCTCGTTTCCACCTCTCCGACGGTTACGTCCACTACCGCGTCAGTGAGGATCACATTGCCGAAATCCTCTGCTGCTGCCATAAATCACCCCCCCCCCCTTAGCGCCCAGCCGAGGTCTCACGTGTCCGCTCAAGACGCCCAGCGGCCACCCGTGCGCAGCAGGATGTGCAGACGAGCAACAGAACCAGTAGCCGTAGTTCTCACACACTTCTCAGACGGCCACCACTCCCTCCGAGGACAGCGCTCATCATACCAGTGCCCATCCTGATGCATCAAGACAGTGACCCGGTCCCCTGTCCTCCGCAGGCCGACCGTCGTGTAAACGTCAAACGTCCCAATAGGTGGCGCGACCAGCGATGACATCGCCTTTGCACGTCCGCGCCGTCCGTTATGTGCCGACATTTGAACAGCCGCCGAGTTTCCCCGCCTGGACACTCGACCTCCAAGGGTCGAATCCTTCTTTCAGGCGGAGCAGGTCTCCCCGCCCTCAAAGTAGTCGTCAACGCAACAAAGGTGGCCGATCCCATGATCAAGCTCGTGGCTCCCGGCAGCCTGGGCGGGTGTGCATAAAGCTCCGTTGGTCCATTTCCGTCACGTTTCAGTAGGCCTACCTAGTCCACGTTATTTGATGTGCATAAAAACTAACGTGGCGGGCGCGAGGAGCCGGTCTCGACTGTTTCACGTGGACGTGTTGGAAAACCACGACCCCTGACACACGTCAATTATCTATAGATCCACATACTGTAAACCCAGTATTATGGGCCAATATGGCTGCGTTTTTGCACATATTCAGTAGCCAAAATCATTAGTATCCCCAGCCTATGTATTTGCCAATATTTGTAAGTAGTATATTCGTATAATTATTCCCTAATACTTAAACTCTAATACTCAACCACTTAAATATCTTATTTCAAAGAACTAATTCATAATACTTACCTAAAACAAGTCTAAATACGGCGCAGATTGGAATGGCATCTATATTAACACGTGCTAGTACTGTATTGACGCAAATTTAACCATAGATACTACATTGTCGGGACGTTTTATATGCACACCCCGTATACGTCAGTTTTCCCGTCACGTTGTAGCCACCGTCATCGTTAAAAAAATGCCGCGCAGGTCGATTCTTTTTGCACACCCGCCCTGGCGCCCATAACGTGGCCACAGACCGCCTCATAACATGATCTCACTAACCACGGTGATAACCGTGATGAAACATTCCTGTGCTTTTGTCAGACCAAACCGAACTTTTGTTCAATGTGACTGACACACTACCTACATGGAGTGTTAATGGATAATATTTAAACATGACTAGTGCTCTACATATATACAGTGTAAATGAAACTTGTCACCATAATTTTATGTTGTAATATCATATGATACACCTTGGTCTTCCACAACATAAATGCTCGGTAATACTCATCTTTTTACTGCTTAAATATAACTAACTGTACTTCATTTTAATTTTGAATTTCCCAAATAAAGTTTTATTTTTTTTCTTCCATTCATCAATTATTCCTTTATTGTCCGTGTCATGACTCATATCTATTCTTTTCGTGAAACTTCACTAGTAATTCCATCTGGAACCAAACTCTTTGGTTCCTAGCATGAACTGCTACCCAGCTGACTTTCAAGATCTTTCAACCCGACAACACTGAAAAGCTATGGTACAGATTATATGCAAATATTACAAAGGTGAATTAAATATAGCAGAATGTATGTATAAATTAAAAATAATGCTTTCCCACAAGCATCAACAAAACTATTGCAGAAAATGTTGAAAATGGACCCAAAATGGCACTATGAAAAGCACACTTTAATTGGCAAAGTGCCCAAAATTGAATCACTTCGTTGTCGCGTCTTACCAAATAGTTGTGTAAAGTTTGAACAAAATAGGGCGAAGCGTAAAAGCTCTAGCTTGTCCGGAGACAAACATACATACATATATACATACATACATAGTTACAAACGAACGAAACACAAGGCTTTCGCTTCAGCTGCTGAAGCGATGCAAAAAAGTGGATTCTGTAGTGTCTGATATGTTGGTCTATAGAGAGATATTTGCTGTGATAAACTTTTCTATTTTGAGTGAGGACTGACGTTACAAAGCTTTTCTGCGTTTTATGTAACTTTCAGTGTCAATGATGCTGCCAAGTAGTTTGCAGGTTTTCCAGCTTTTATGCACTGTTGTGGGAATAGCCTTTTTGATGTTGTCAATGTGTGGTTTTAATGTTGATGCATAGGTGATATCATCTGCATATTTTGGCTCAATGGTTACAGTTGACTTCATGGGAATAGCATTTGAACGATATTTATCCATTTGTTGGGCATAATTGTGTTCTGCTTCGATGGTATTTCTTTCTGCTAATGCCTGGGCAAGGTAGACGATGAACACTGATTAATCTTAAATATGATATCAGTATTTCAGCACAATTTGTGTCTAAAATATTAATACGTTTACTATGATATGGAGGGAACTGATTGTTAGTTTTAGAAAAAAGATTGTTAAGAGTCAGAAAATGGTA
>CM032669.1:51337787-51363037 GCA_019095985.1 Streblospio benedicti
TGGAATCACACACCAATACCTGTATACACATGGGCGTGAGTGGCGGTGTTCATTTGAAGTTACTTGAGTGAGGCACAGTGACTTCGTTGGGTGTGTCTAACTCAAACTTAAAAAGTCATGCCCAGGGGAATTTCATGTCATATCTACCTTTAATGCCACACAAACAGTACTTGCTAAGCCATTTATATATATACATTTTTATCTATGCGCAGCGTTCCATTCAAGAATCATAACGTCCTTTTTCAGTGGCAAGGATTATCTTTTCATATGGTGAAATCATGAGAGCATTGTGACTTAATATTCAAAAGAATAATAATCTTTTTAGAGAAACCTTCATGAAATATAATGTTGTTGCTTTTGTTGAAGTAGATATATAATCAATTATTTTCAATCCATGATATAGATATTTTAAATGTAAACATATATCTTTTATATTCTCATAGAAAAAAATGAACACACTTTGAAGACTGAATACAGAGCTATATATAATATCTGTTTACATATATATTATTTAGCTGTTCGTGAAATTAGAAATGAACTGAGGGCACTAATAAATAGGTGTTGCACCAACGAGTGTAGCATCCTTGGTTGTTCCACAGGGTCGGCCCCCGCTGGATACACAAAATAAACAAATCAAGAACCAGTAAACGAATGTACTCAATTATATGAATATTCGGACCAATGGGCCTTCGGACCAATGGGCCTTCGGACCAACGGGCCTTCGGACCAACGGGCCTTCGGACCAATGGGCAGTCCCCATCAGCAACACAGTAGTTTTAAATTCAGGAATTGTCATTCGTTAATGTAATATATCTGAACCACAACTCTTGCCGTTTTTCAGTGGTCGTTATTGAGAAAAATATTGATGATGAACAAGAATATGAAAGCAGCATGTCTCAAAGTACAAGTCAGGGTTCGTATCACTCTGAAGATCTGCAAGTTTCTCTTCAGCGAGAACCAAAGGAAGCCGCTCGTATATCTTTGTGGCAAGTTTTCCTCAAGGTGAATATAAAATGAAATAATCATTCAATGATCTTTAATGGTGTGCTGTTGTTTTTTTTAGCCCAATAGTAAAGTGATAATACTCCGGAGTAAACTGTCAAACAATTAGAAATTATTTGTGTTGTAAAAGATGAAAATAATAAATCTACAGCAAATACCATTTATATGCAATTGAAACTGTTATACATGTATGGGTTGACTGAGAATACTCGTCCATATGACAAGTATCTCAATATTTTTACCCGTCCAGACAATGCAGATACCAGTCTCGGACAATAGGACGGGTACTTATTCGTGGTCCAGTTGCTTCCAGATAGTTCACATCAAAATCCCCATGAATTTAACTTGAGTTCATGAATTTGGATTTCATCACATTCATCACATCCAAGTTCAGAAATGAAAATTCTTCAGCCAAATTCTTCTACCAATGTTATGGCTTCAGAAATGTTCTGGAGACATTTTGTACTCATCTCATACCAGTTGTTTAAATAAATGTAAATGTGGTGGTTTATACTTTATAGTCATGATTCTAGTGCTCTCACGACTTTACATTTTACACCAGGTCATTGGCATCCTTGTCAACTATATCTTTCTCAACTCCCCGGAGAACATATAGCACAATTGCTACTGCAGCCAGCGCAGATGTCCTAATCACTCACATTAGCATTCACTCGCCTGACCTGTACCTATTTAACGTGTAGGTACCACGGAGCAGTGTGCTCAATATCCACCATCAGACCCAACCGGTAATTGAGCCCACGACCTTAGGGTCACGAGTCCAACTCCCTATCTACTCGGCCACAGAAGCACACATATCATGTCGTTTTTTCAGCCGAGAATTGAACATGGCTATCTGACCGGCGTTTTTGTAAGTTCCGAAAATGAAAATTCTTCAGCCAAATTCTCCTACCAATATTATGGGGTAAGAAATGTTCTGGAGACATTTAGTACTCATCTCATACCAGTAGTTTGATATATGATTCTGTCATTTTTCCAGCCGCGAATTGAACAGAGCTACCTGACGTGCATGTTCTGCTTCCTGTGCATGCTGTTCATCCCGGCGTTCATGCTGTGTAACGTGCAGCCACTCCACAACCTGCCCGTGGTCTTCGGCCACGACGCCTGGCCCATCGGATTCATGGTCCTCTTCGCTGTGTCCAACGGCTACCTGGGCACCCTGTGTATGATGTACGCTCCAAAGTAAGTGAAAATTTACCATAAGTTTGTGAAGCCTACATGTAAAAGTAGTATTAGAAATTTGATTCAACTCTTTGTTGTTTTTTTACTGCTTTATCTTCTAACGTGGTCTAAAAGTGTTCTTAAAATGCAAAAATACCCGTTCTAATAAAATAGAATAAAGCAGTTAAAATAGAACAAAGAGTAGAATCAAATTTATGCGACCATATGCTGCATACCTATTCTCAAGAATCTTATAGTATTAGGAATATTCATATGGGGTTAAGTTTCTAACACTGCTTCTCACATATGTTTTAAACGTAACGTCATTACCTTAGTTTCCATTAAGTTAAAGGTCCCGCGATGGTGACCGGGATGTGAAGATTTCAGTTATAAAGTGTCAAATAGTGCTAGAAACTTAATCCTATATCATCTGTAAGATTAGAGCTTTTAGTGTGTATATGTATCATAGAATGAAGAATTTTACATGAACATATTAGCTCTAGATTTGTGAAAGCAATGTATGAAGAGATTTATTTTCTTGCAGATCTGTAAAGTTGTAAAGATATGTAAATCATAAAGAAAGACTCCTCTTTGTGTTTATCATTTAATCAAAGATGATTTACATATCCTGAAATAATACATAATAGTTATATATAATCTGTTGATAAATATGAATAAAGTCAAAAGGATAAAATACTTACAAACATATAAGAATGGAGACATGATTGTATATGTGTGACATAAATCCAAATGACCATTAATGCAATTCAACAGTATATACAGTACCTAATTAATCTCCATAATAATCTCATGCTTGCATAATTACATCTACTGATTTATACTCTGTAAATAATTCTGTAACTAATAGTTTCCAAATATATTACAATAATAACCCATATCACTACATCCCCCCCAGTCCGAAAAGCTCATCTTAGAGAAAGCTTTGCGGACTCAATGTAAAATCCGTATTCCTGATTCACACGCGCCCCCTTCGTCCCCTTGCCCTGGGTGATAAAGTTTTCATACAAAACCAGCAAGGAAACCACCCTACCAAATGGGATCGATCAGGAACTGTAGTTGAATTGTTAGGTAATGATCAGTATAGGATAAAAGTAGATGGTTCTGGACGGTTGACACTACGCAACCGCTGATTTTTGTGTTCCTTTACTGCAGTTTCACAATCAATCTGTTATCCTGTTGCAACCTACCAGACTGCAAATCATGAGGGTACTCCCAGGCAACCTAGCTCAGCCATGTTCAATACTGGTTCTAATGACACCCGGAATGAATTGCCGTCTACAGCGCCACCCCAATATGAGGCTACCGCCAGTCTAACCTCACCACAGCAAGAAGATAGCAGCAACGTCGTGGATGATCATGAGCCTGCAACCACACCGTGCAGTTCCCAATCAGACAGGCTACAACCCCAAGCTGGGTCAGGATTACGCTCTTCAGAGCTTAATCTAACTGTGGCAGAACCACATAATCGCCCACGTCGTGAACATCGACCCCGGAAAAAGTACGAGCCCGAATCAAGGAGAGAAAATTATCTTTATCTAGTATGTTGTATTACTGTATTATATGTTGTAATAAGAAAACATATTTTGACAGCACCCAGAAATCTGGAAATTTCCATCGAGGCATTTCTACAATGATAAGTTGCAAACTGTGAACACCATTACGGGAAATAATGAATATCTGGACATTTGGCCAAATAAGCATCATCCAATCGTCTTTTGCCATGTGGCAGGAGCAGAAAAAACACTAACAGTATCTACTGTTGAAGGAAATGAGCAATCAAAAAGCAATGAAGCAGAAAGAGATCATGTGGTAAATTTATGGATATCATTTTGATGCTTTTGTAACCATTAGATAAGTGACCATGTTATAACTAGTTAAGTAGGTTAGCATTTTTCCCTTCAATTGGTGTAGTTGCAGTGAAATTGGCTATAGTAAAACAATCAGAAAATAGATTTCTTTGAGTGACACTGCTTAAAGATAATGCTCAGTCAAAAGTATATGTGTTCTGTAAATTCCAGGATCAATAAACGATGTCTTTTTCATTGGATTTGTATGGAAAATAAACTCATATTTTTCTTGTTTAATATTTATTACACTTATAAAATAACTTGAAATAACTTGAAGGTCACGTGAGGTTGCATAATCGAATGATTTTTGCCAAACGTACCGTAGATTTCAAACGGCAGACGTCACATTCAGCCCCGCATTCAGCACATAGACGTACACATGTACGTGTACACGTGAGCATAGAGACGGCCTTTTATAGAATTGTATTTAAATTGCTCTAGATATTTTAATATACTGTATAAATGAAAGGCACTTTCAGAATTCACAGAACACATCATAATGTTTCCATGCACGCATACTTGTTCGGCCACTGAGCATAACCTTTAAGGATCTAACTACATGATGATTCATGTCTGTTATTAAAACAAAATCTTATGTTTTTAGGTGCGGATATATACTGAGCTGGTAAATCATTACAGAGTAAATCCCCAAAAGATTGTTGTGTTATCCCAATACAAAGCTCAGTGCACTGAAATACTACGATTCTTGAGGGATGAATATGGATTTGAAATGCCAAATGTCAGCACTGTTGTTGCAAGTCAAGGTAAATTCATCATACATTTTTCGTTGTTTTGAATTGTATCAAAATTGATTGTATTTTTTAAGGACAAAAGACTGCATATTTTAGAATATGCTTTAAAATGTCTGTAGCTATCATTATTTCATTCAAACATGTTACTTGACAAGGAATTTACTGAAGATCTTGGGATATGAATCATGTTTGAATGGACGACTTACATCAGTATTTGTGGAATTCCACTGCAAAAGATCTTTTACCCTCAGAGTTGCATATTTATCAACTCAAAATTTCAGATTACTGAAAACTTATTATATACTCCCTTAAATTTCACTTAAGCTACGGAATAAATAAATCGAAAGAAAGAATTTAACATAATGCAACATAATTCATTTTCAAAATGTATGGTTTATGGTAGCTGGAATAAAAGTATGGATAGATTATTAAATATGGAATTTTTCTCGTTATTCAGGTGATGAGTGGGACTACGTTATTCTCAGCACTGTGAGATCCTTACCAGAGTACGAAATGGACAAACAGCCATCGCTTGGATGGCTGAAAAAGAACCTTGGGTCTATTACAGACCGTCCCCAAATCAACATGGCTCTGACACGGGCAAAAAAGGAATGATAATTGTTGGTAAGTGGAATTTAAAAAAAAAAAAATGTTAGTAATGATAGAATACTTAAATTAAAGAGATGGTTACACTGTCTAAAAATTGCATAAATGCATGAATCACGCGCGAAACTCCATTCTTATGTGATATATGAGTGATCTCTGCATGTCTTCAAGTTTTCTTACATGGAATGTCTGCTGGTGTGTATTCGATGCAGCTGTGGGCGATTCAAGGTTTTACATCGTTCAAAACTCGACTTCGTACATAAACTTAAGCTGTTTTGTGCATGATGCATGAGCAGTTTATATAATTCACTTGATCTTATCTCAAAAGTAGTGATAGTCTACAATTTAATTTCCAACTAAGTTTAAAATAAGAATATAACTTTTTATCAGGCAATGAGAAACTACTCAAATGTGATGGAATGTGGAAAGAGCTACTAAACAATTACTGGAAGATGGAATGTCTTATGATGGACGATGACTTTCCAATCGATCACAAAGTTAACCGAGATAGAGCATGACAAAGAGATGAAAAAGCTCCATACTATATCAATGATAACGGTTACTGGACCCCAACAGTACCAGCTCATGTGAAGTTGCCATGGAACCAACAACATTTAATTTTACAGTACCAGGAAACAGCAGGGGAAGAAGACACCACAATAACTAAATAATTGAAAATTGTATTGCTGGTCAATACATTTTTTTTGATAGTAAGATTTGCTACTGTAATGGTATGACAGCAAATGTGAGAAAATGAAAATCTATATGTATTTGTTAAAGTTGTATTGAATTTTGTAGTTATTAGGTGCTAAGTTTTGTATTTTTGTTGTTATATTTTACGCAAGTAATGTTTATAGTCCATTTTTTGTATCCTAGAAAATGATAACTGCACTATTTTAAAATTATTTATGATTTAATTACATATAATGCACTATTTTTTTTTTTTTTTTTGATTGACCATGTTAAAGATATTTAGTGCCAGTGCTAATTATATATATTTTTTTGGATGTACATTTTATGCTTTTTTTTGTATCATTGAAAAAGATAATTGTGCTTAATTGAAAGTTTGAAAATATTTTGTATTAACGAAACCGTGTGTGACGACGTTCAGTGGCTGGAGCACACACATTGGTTGTATATTTTATTTGAAACTAGTTTTATGATAATATCGTCTGATTTTGGGTCAGGAATTGATTGTGATATGTACAGTTTGTGTCAAAACAGTTTTCTGCAGAGCAGCATTTAGTCTATTTTGTGCAATGTATTTTTATGTTAAGTTTATTTTAAGCTTTTACAGTGCCATAATGCATTTTATCAATGACATATATATTCTAGCATTTATTTGGTAACTATTACCCAAGAAATTTTCTAGAATCACTATTGATGTTCTTGATTATAAGTATTTGTATGCATATTGTTAGGAATTGACAAGGTGCTGATATGTACCTGTAAATGAAATTGTTTCTATAACATATTTGATTGTAGTTAGTTTGTGCATTTGTGTTTACATGTATCTTATTGCTTATTTGTTATTGTCTGATTTTTTTTAATTATTTATTTAACCAAGATCTGTGACCTAGTAAATGAAATCATATGCAAAGCATAGTTGATTGTAAGTGTATGTATTTGTGTGTACGTGTATGTTATTAGATCTACTTGTAATACCTTATTATCTTTTATTTTTTAATATATTTTCAATCAATATCTGTTCTCTAAGGAATAAAATAAATGGAAAAAGGCTCTTAATTATAGACTTGTCTTTTGTCATAAGAATTTCATATTGACACTCACACACGCACGCGCGCAAGCACGCACTCATGCACACACACACTCTTATTTACTTTACTAATCCTCATTTTATGTCTTTGATGTACATTATTACCTTTATATCAATGGCAACTATCCACATATAAAAAGAAATTAATGAATAACAACAAATTTCTATTAATTATTTATATCCGTTGCACATAAGAATAAAACATGAAATATTTTATCAGTGAAAATTCTATAACAATTAAAATATAAGTTAGTGAAACTCAATTGATGCTTTGTTACACAGTGATGACTAACAACCTAAATATATAAATATGCATTTTATGCAAGTTCTGAATTTTACAATAATAACAAATAGACTCTAATGTGTTTGCGGCTGACGCATTAATTTGTCGCACTAGTCTACGGACGATCATGTCGTCGTGTTTTAAAGGCAAAACTTAACTGTAATTTATGACATACTGACTTTAATCCTTATTGTTGAAGTATGTAATTCATGTGTAACAATAATAGCACATAGACCTCACGATTGCCATTGATAAAATGAGTTGTCACACTCTTAATATTTAAATTTTTCTTACTGTTTTCACGATAGAGATGTCCCAGAATTGTACTCTATTTGACATTTAACTATCCGAAATCGTCAAAATGGTTCCTTATAAATCCTAGTTATATTGTTTATTTGTGTGGTCGTTAATAAAATTTAGGCAAAATTTTATTTATCACAGATAGAAAAATTCACTATTTGGCCGTTTTTTGTATTAGACTAGTACCGTCCACTCGTTTGCAAAACTACATAGAATTCTTTGTTAATATGAAGGGTAGCTGTCATATTGATATATTTTTGTTTGCATTGTGTTTTTATAGACGTAGCTGTATGGTGTGCAGCAACTACCTGCAATATTTTATTCACTATTAACTGTGGTTTTTAATAAAAAGTCTTTTTTTACATTTTCTTTATATTAAGTTGAATATTTATTCAAGCAATCTAACATTTTAGGTAAATTGATTAGAAAGTTTCATATCAATTATAATTAAGTTTGATATTGACAACAAAAGTTAATGTATTTTTTTATACTTCTCTCTCTCTCGTCATTTTAGCAATCATATTTCTACCAACGATAGATATAGCTGAAGACAGGTTTTACAACCCTAAGCTTCCATTTGACTATATCAAGCAACTGGCCCTGGCGAGACCAGAATGATAACTCCCAAGTTAACCCCAAAAGGTTTGTGAGTCTCTGTAACCCCCAGCTTACCATTGGGTCATCCCAACTAGAGGTCAGCAGGCTGTTAAAATTTTACTCAATGATAACCCAGTGTTTTTACTTCTAACCCCAGCATTTTTTCAATCATACTTGGATATAGCTGACAGTTTTAATCTCAAGCTTCCATTTGAGGTCGTGGGTTCGAACTCCCACTTGAGGAGACCAGAATGAAATCATTGGGAAGGGTCTTCATTGAACATTTTTTACATTTTTTGAATGATCTCATATTGTGTTTCCCACTTGAGGACGATATTTTGGGAAGTGTCTTATTACATAGCTTTAATAATTTATTCACTCTTAAATGTCATTTTTATACTTCTCTCTCTCTCTCACAATGTTTCTCTACCAACAATAGATATTTATGAAGACAGGTTTTACAACCCTAAGCTTCTATTTGACTATATCAAGAGAGAGAAGTATAAAATTATATATCTGCAAGCACTGGGAAACATATATATAATGTATTTTTTTTATGTTAAATGAGGTACCAATAACAAACTGCTTTTGTAACATCTAGATATTTATTTATTCTGGTATTTTTGAATAAGTTTTATATTTATTCAGCACATAATAAAATCAAAGTTGAATTGTCCAATCTTGTACATTACTGTGAAATAAACACATCATATTTTACACATCTATAAATGTCAAATAACAACAAGATCACATTCACACCAGTCAATCCTTCATCACACAGCACACCATTCATTTACTAGATTTCAAACTTATCAGTAATGGATTAGTTAAAAATTAACAAAAATACCACATACTTTAGACACTACAAACAAGCACATTAATTCAATAAGACTTATTTGAAATGGTATGAGCAGGCAGCATTACATTTATATAAACTGGTTTTATCACATGCTATTCATAAAGATATATATATGAAGAAATATTTTTTTGTATCATGGCCTTCATTGTCACACATTCTTTATGTGGATTTAGTTTAATTCAATTTTGCAACTTTGCTTTACATAAAAATTGAGTTCATATTTACATGAATCATTAATCAATAATAGCAGTCTCATCGAGGAATATGTACGGCATTATTTCGCCTTTCTAATGTCACTAATCAGCAACCAAACCATATAGTGTATATTAAACGTTCAAAATGACAACTTGCGATTTCATTGTGATGATAATATGACACTTGATGTCATAGCAAACTTAAATTGTGAAGAACTGAATCCAAATGTCAACAGATCCTAATTGAAGATCATTTCACAAAACCTCTAACAATGAAAGATTCATCTTCTTTTGAGAATGGATTCAGTAATTTGTTGATTTCGCTTCACATCAAGCTCGTCACCATGAAGAGGAAGAAAAGTCACTCAGCCTCGTCCTAATAAAAGAGAAGCATCTTGGATGTGAAGATCACGTAGCTCTAAAAGAAAATATGTTAAAATTACCATGAAACAATTAATACTATACTTGTCAGTTTGAATATCTATCCAATTACCACTAATTTGTAAACTGCCTATTTTGACAGCAGTTGTTGCACTGAACATAATAGAACTTTTTACACTTCAGAAAGAATTACAATAGAAATAGAAACATAAAAATATAAGACATCAATTAAAATTTTAGATGACATAAAAAAACTTGTAAAAATATAGACAAATTCTAAACCAAATACTTGATTGGCTATATTTATGAAGTTAAAAAAACTAACTTACTTGATTAGCTCTTAAATCAGAAATGTGTAGATTAAATTAAAGTTAACATTATTGTTTTAATCTAAAACAACTTGCTTCACCTGTTTTCGGACATAATGCACCATTAGTTCTAGTTGGCATGGGTCTTTGTAAGATCTCTGGAAGAAGGTTCTCCAGAGTGTACCACCCAACACGTGATCATCACTTATGACATTCCCTGAATGATGTAGAATTCAATCAATTAAACAATGGAGTCCGGATCATGCAGTCAGTGAATCTTTTAATCAAGTTTTCTGATATAAACTTTAGCTTTGTGTACAATTGTAATACTTCTAATATTTTAGAGTTATAAACATCAATATTTTTATACACCATATAAAGTACATTTAAACAATATATTGTTGCAAAACTCGTAAAGTAGGCCTCCAGTGCGCGACTCATTGTAGCATGGTCACAGACTATAAAAGCCCCTTATATAAGTTGCACTGGAGTAGGTTAGATTTCCTTGGCTACATACACCTTGATAGGCTTTGTTGTTGTTATTATTATGGTCACTGTAGGATTAGGGAACAGTACTCTCTTGTACTGATTCTGAGCCGAATAGCGGCAGTTCTCTCTTAGACGCTGGATGGGCAGCAAGTAGGGTTGTCGACTTATTCCTCGGAATAGGCCCTCATTCACTTGTCTCTCAAGGTTGGCCGTCGGCCTTCCTTCCTCTCGTGGTCTAACCCGCGTGGCTGTGTGGAAGGGACGCCTGAAGCACACGCGTGTCAGCACTGGTGCAAAGTCCCCCCCGAACGGAGGCCTCTCGTGAAACCCAGTGGTGAACACCATCTGGGCAGTGGGTAACCGGAACCCAGGCCGGGGCTTACGTGGAGAGCTTAGTACACAACGAGGAGTCAGCTAGAGAACCGCAAGACTTCCCCGGGGCTATGAGTGGGTGTAGCCCGCAAACGTCACCCCAGGGCCGACACAGTCGAGGAGAAGGCGGTGATCGGACAAGGCCGACAATAGCGCATATTGTCACTTTCTTCACAATATTTAAAATACATACTGAGTATTGAAAAGGCAAACTAACCTCATCATATGCAAATATTCCTGCATTGTATTCTTCTGACAGTTGCTGAATGCCATCCCGTCTGTCTTGTGACCCTCATGCCTATTATTAAAATAACAGTTTTAGATCACCTACACAAAGTTAAAATAACAGTTTTAAATCACCTACACAGAGTTAAAATACCAGTTTTAAATCACCTACACAAACTCACATTTATGTGTAACAAAATAATGAAACACACTTACTCTTAATTTTCTTGATCTCTTGTCAGCATCTTTCTAAATCTTTCTGCTGTACAAGACCTATTCTGGCTTTCAATTCTTCTCTCTTTTCATTAGACATCTGAGTGTATTCAAATGTGGCGCCTACTCTGATCAGCTGCCATGATATGCAGTCGCAGCGTCATTGCACCATTGGACTCACCCATTTCACCTGACCTAGAAAACATAATATAAATACATGTAATGATACATTTAATATATTAGAGCCAATGTGATCATGGAATTGCCTGTGAAAAAAATCAAAGATATATACGTATATAGTATTCTTGACCAAATTTCCTGTTCTCATTAGTGCTCAACAATATGAATTGGAGCTTGTATTGACTGACGTATTGATGAAGGCAATTTACATCATTATCTGTAACATGCCTTCATCAATAAATATATACATATTTATTATACATATTTCATATTTAAATAATGAAAAACTTCACATTCACATAAGAAACGCTAGAAAGTTATCAATGCACAAAATATATTTTGCTTCTATCTTTAGTAGAAATAGAAATCTTACTTTGTTTTGTTAGTATTTGTAACTAGCCGGGTGTAAATAGCCAATCATGACTTTAGCATAATGAAACTGAACCTTTAATTTCTATGCTTTAAATTTAATATGAGAGCAGCGTACTAATATTCACTATTTAATTTTTTGCTTATAACGTCTATGTCTCTTCAGGATTATTCAAATAACTCAAATTCTCTTTGAAATTAAGTCAATTATTGAATCTAATAGTTACTTTGCATCTCCAGGGCTTCTTAACACAACCATATCTGGATTAAAACTATGCCAGCTCACTGATCTGGCATTATTGTCCCTTTGTGTTTTATCATATCAGAACAGTAAACAAGTCTCACAACTTCACAATAAATTTGGCTTCATCAATAGCATTTAAAGCTAGTAAAACCATGAAAATTTGAACTCAGTGTTTGTAAAAGGTTTTTATATGTTATCTAGAATGCATTTCCATAACTTAATTGCTAACAGTACTAATAAACACTGTTACATTTTTGGTAAAAGTACATGCTATTTCGTATTCTCAAATTTTGCTTAGATTGAATTAGTGACAGGCATATGACTGTAGCCAATTTGAAATTAACAGATAAAGCACTCATGTTATGAGACATATATAATGTAATAAGTAACGTTACTTAATTATTGTTAAAACATAGAGCATTGGTTGCATTTTAAAAGTGTTAACATGTTACAAGCAACAATAGATTACAATGTCAAAAGCGGCTCATAACTGATGCAATTCCTGTTAGTCTAGATACCTTGGAGAAATTTTTTAGCATTTCAATAATGCTGGGGAGGAGGTTTCCTTCATAAATATTCTGATGGGATATTTTATCCTTGTTTGATAGTATGAATTTTTGCCACTATTCGACATCTCTTTTACACAGCATTTTAAGCATACATTTGTATGCATATCATCAGCCGCCTGGATGCATTATTAATATGTCACATTTGAACAGCAGTACAAAGCGGAAGACTTATAATTTCAATTCTTCTGCTGATGAATCACATCATAACATACAAATATCGAGTACCAATTCTGATGATAGTGCTTCACCCATTTACCGCCGGTGATACCACAGCTAAATAAATTACTTTTTGATACTGGAAATGAGGCACAAAGTATTGTTCATTGTGTGACAGAATTAACTTTTATGTAAGTCTCCAGTGCATAGTATAGAGTATTATTAGGTTTGGGGCCTCTCGAAGGAGACCTGTTGTGAAACCCAGGCTCCACCAGTCAACCCCAAGGCAAGAGCCACTGGGGTGACTATACATTGGATCATCAGAACACAACAAGAAGCACAAATAGAACTCAACAACATCATTAAGTCAGGAGACTTTCGCGCGAGTTGGCGCTCTTCAAGGTCTATCGAGTGGCTGGTCGCTTTGCTAGCGAGGGTTGACGTCATTGAATCTATTTTGTTTATATTTTGGTGCCGTGACTTGGATCTCGCGACACTACAGGCGCGTGCTATTGTAGTCAGCATAATGACACCGGTCACTGTTAATGTTATAACTTGTTTAAGCTGGCAAAGCAGCTATGTTTTGTCTGCTTCAGTTTTTTTTCTTCCTAGTGCACCTCACCAGAAGACATTTATTTAAATTACAAAAACTGCAGAATGTCGAATGTCATATCTGAGGAATTTAGTACATTAGCGAGATCCAATTGCAATGTCGGACGGAGACAGGCAGGCTTGTGAAGGTATGCAAGAGCCTTGCGAACGTCGCTTCATAAGCCGTGAAATCCCTGAGCAACTGGAAGAAGTCTCCTCAAACAACTTTCGATGCTGGCTTACCTGGATGCCTCTCCATCCACGAAGGAACCATGCATTCTGGGCTAGCGCTAGACCCATCTCAAATTTAGCCAATTGGCTAAACGATGACATATTTTTTTAGCTAATTGATTTTTTTTAGCCAATTGGCTAAATAACTAAATTATTCTTTAGCCAATTGAATTTCTTTTTAGCCAAGCAAAAATCTATGTAAATTAATTAACAAGGTAATGATAACACAAACATCATTACTTTTTGTTACTTTGACAATATTTCTTCTTAATGACATCTGATAAAATTGTGTTTGATGTACCGACGCTCGGGCAAGAACGAAGGTTATATAACTTTCAAAACTTGAGGAAAAGACCCTGCTGATGACTGCTTTGCATCAACTAATGAAGTACATCGGCCAATAATGGATACAAACTTTTGATAACACATATGTTGTCAACTAGAATGATTGATGGCGAATGACATTCTGACATTTAGTCTCGATTTGGCGGACAAATTAGTTTTTTACGAATTTTGTCTTGATTGAAATTGATTCGCCACATTGGCGAAAGAGTAAGCAAAATCTCTCGCCCATCCTTAAAATCTCTTGCCCATGGCGATAAAACGAACTGACGCGCGTGCCCAGACATTGGATCATCAGAACACAATGATTGCTGATTCTTAATCATCAGAATCTGTATCATTTTCTACAATTTCAATGAAATCATCTACTACCAATTCAAAATTAATTGAATCAGGTGACAACTATTTCGTCTAATTCTCCTGGGTAGAGTTCTTGAATCAAAGCAGATATATTTGGATCTTCAGGGTGGTTGGTACACGAATTGACACCACATTCACAGCCTGGTCAACATGGTTTTTCTGCTTTAACACAAGAACAAATCCGTGATCCACACAATGGTTTACTTGTCAGGCAATGACAACCATTAGACCACAGTTTCCTGTATTTGCTAATTTTATTCAAGTTTTCTTTTGAATCCCAAATACAGGTAATACTGCCATCTACCATGGACCAGCCCCAGTCTTCTATGTTTGGATAGGGAATTTCATTAAGAGTGGTTTGTTTCCATAACTGTGCAATATAGCACGCTCTTTTCCAGTGATACTGCAAACTATCGTCAGAAGGTAAATAATATTCTTCAGAACTCTCACCCCTAGCTAGTCTGGACTTCAATCTTATATTTTCAAGAAAAAGAGAATGCAAAGCATCATCTGAAAGATTTTTATTTTTGTCTTTGAAATACAGAAATAATTCCTCAGCAGTAGGATTTTTTTTTAACTTTAAGTCTCTAACAAAGTGATTGGCACATTTGGCCATGAAAACACATCCTACTAATCGGTAAAACGAGAGCAGGCCTAAATGGCAGCAATTTACATGTGTGTCAGAAAGACAGCCTGGATAATTTTCATTTGCTGATATAAAATCAATGTTACTAAAATAGGTCTTCATGAAATTAAGTTTAGCTTTGTGTAAAAAATGAGAGACATAGTCACATCCAGAACAAATAAAAAGAATTTGCAATTCAAAAGGCAACCTCAACTCAGACAACTTGTTTCTAAAGAGCTGAATCTACAAGTAATTTATTTTTGAATTCAAACATATCTAAATAAGATGGTGAACTGTCATTTAACAGCTGGATTACAATCCTTTTATTATCTGTTATAAATACAATAGGCAGGCCTATGTGTATTATATCCGTCTCCGGAGAATAAATTAAAATGTTTTTGCCTAAACATTTTGAAGCATGCAAAAAAACTTTGGTATCTGCTTCAATGTGATTGGAATGATAATTGGTTACTGGACCAGATATGTACTTTTTGCTCCCAGCTGATATATGTGTACAGGTACATATATACGAATGATTTGGATCTTGAAATCCACCACTTACTACCAAAGTTTGACCATACTTTAAAAATTGTTTACCTAATGTCATAAATTGTCCTGCAAGAAAAGAAATTAGAATTTTTTTATTGTTTCTGTTTGATATGAAAACTTTCCATGAATAAGGTGACTTGGTGTTTGAATTCATAACATTTATACCTTTACTGGATTCATTAATCCTAATGTTTTTTAATGCTTTGTCATCTCGTCTAGTTTGCTCAATAATTTTCGGATTTCTGGAATCATTTTGCTTATCTTGAAGTCTATCGAAGCATACATGTACTTCAATATATCTGTTTGACCCGTCATTAAAATATCGACTAACCCATTTTTCGAACAAGAATGCTGCATAATCTGCAAATGTAGACTGAGCATATTTAGGTTGCGCATGAATTATAAACATAGCATCAATAATACATGTATCAAATAGAATACCAGGTGGTAAAGACTCGGAGAAAGCTGTGGAAATTTTTTTTTGATAAAAATGTTTGACAACTGATTTCTGTTCCTGAATTGGTAACCCACCGGGAGTTGCTAAATTCAATGGAATGCTAATAAATTGTGGAATGTCGGCCGGTGGTAAGTTATTTGCCTTACACCATTGTGTCATCTATGAATTAAAATTTTCAGTTGCTTTGTGTATTCTCTCTAAATTTAATTCACCTCTGGTTGCTTTAATCTTGATAGAATCAAAATTCTTCAAATAAGTGAAAACATATGGACGGTTTTTTTGTGACCGCGTTGAAAGCTCCATTGTTATTGTACATTTGACAAAGTCTGCATATCTAGTTTCGGCTACTTCTCTAAATATAGTTACTTGGATTTTTTAAATGACAATTGGTCATAATTGGTCATATTTTTTTTAGTATGCACTTCACACTAATGAACAACAAACATCCTGAAAGGAGATAAAATGCCTTTTTAGTTGGTCTTTGTTTGTTCTACAAATTTTAAATTATGTAAAACCTTCACAATGCGATTGAGAAATGTACTTGTAATTCATGCATTTCACATATGAAGTCATCTATAAAGTTATCTAAACATTTTAGCTGCTTTTTTGACTGGTAATAACAACAGCTGTATATTGCAATAAAATAAAATAGTATCAATGTTATAGTAACTACATAGTGATACATATAGTGACTACATAGTGATCCGAGGTTTAATAAATGCATTGTGTTCTATCACTGCATGGCTTTTATACTTTTAATACTTTTATGCACAATCTTCAAAAATCTAATTTGGGGGATATAGACATCTCAATTAACCAGTAAACATTTTGAAAATGAGAGCTACATTTGATTAATTATATGAAGCATTTTAACTATCTACTTATAGACGTTTAAAATATTCATTGTAGATGTGCTTTTTCTATGAAATATTGATTTCAATTTCAATATCCCACCTAGATGGACAAATGTGTAAGTTGCATTTATGATAGTGGTTACCTTTGAATGTTCATCATAATTATTTGGTTGATGTCGGCAATCTGCCTTCAGGAAGTTGTTGCAGAAAGTTGATGCAGTTCATCTGAAATTGAAAAGAGACATTTCATGCCAAATAAAATAATCATAGGGAATATGCAAGTAAATAAAAAGTAAAGTTGTTATATAAAATAACCGAGAAAAAAATTCAAATAATAAAATGTTATATTTGTATATTTTCAAATTCTGTACTTTCAGCAGTATAATGTCCTCATCATTGAGGACACTGTAATGGTGAAACGTTGGAATTATTAAATAAAATTTTGTAAATTCTAAAATCCATCTTCTATCATTAAAGTTTTTCTCATTATTAAGTCTAAAAAAATACATATTTTGACAATATGCAAGTATGAGACCATCTGTAATGTCCAAAATAAACAACTTGCATATGGATAAACTTTTAAATACGTTGATTGTATTGGCATTTTTTTTTCACTTACCAATGATTTCAATAGGCACTCCTTGTTGTCTGTGTATGTGACAGAAAACTAAAGAAGACATTTACATGAAGACATACTGCACTCACATGAAAACTGCTAGATTCAAGCTGGATTCAAGCTGGTCTGTGCGCTCACACAATTGGTATCTATGAAAAAGAAAAGAAAAACTTGCCATATAAAGTAATGAATATGTCTTCAAATCACTCAAAACTCATTTGGAATATAAAATTTGATATATCTTTAACATGTATGTTAAAAATATCTAAGAAAATAAATTTTAATCATCTTTTGACCAGTTGATAAAGTTAGCTGTCAAACAGCATGATATCTAAGAAATATAAAAGAAAAACTTGCCATCTAGAATATTGAATATGTACTCAAATCATTGAAAAGTAATTTGCAGTATGAAGATTTGACATATTTTAACATATACGTTAAAAATACATGAGAATAAAATACTTTTAATCATCCTTTTACCCATTAAAAAAGTTAACCTTCTCACAGTAGATTTGACTTCGTAAATAACTTTGGAAAATGGAGTTAAGTGTTTCAGTGGGTATAGCTCAGGTTTGAGTTGGTGTATCAGCATGAAATAACTTGCAAAATATGTCATAAACATTTATTAATCAAGGTACAAAATTTCAGCATTATAAATTTAATACGAAATATAATGGCCGTTTTTTTATAACAGCATGTTGGTGTCTTTCTTATGAATAAATGGCTAATCAAAATAACAGTGTCACTTCCAAAATGATCAAAATTAAGTACAAAATTCACACTGTACAAGCACTGTCTTAACAAATTATCAAAACAATACTAATGAAGACTTTTCAGTTCATTAATAACATTGATTACTATATATATATAATGATAATATTCACTAATTATTAAGATAATTACAAAACCACCTGCTACTGACACCTGTTTGCACTAAAATACTAAGTTTCAATGGCTAAAAATACTTAGACTATCATATAATTAACTATACGTTATCCAGATATTGTTGCTTACCACATCCAATCTTTATGTGATGGTATATTGTAGTTTGCACGGACTTATATGCACTATTTCATAAAGATGTCACTAACATTTTGAAATGTGACACGAGGTCATTGTGTTAAACAAAATGATATTTACAAAATGAATATTTAATATAAAAATTATAAAAATTAATCAACACTGTGAAAAAGCATATGATTTAACAGTATAACCAGAGAAAAAAGCATTTTGTATTTTTTTCATTAAAAATAGGATGGTTAAAATGTAGCAAGTGTTTGACCTACTTCTGAAAAAACTGTGTTGTCACTTTGAAATCTTATATTAAGCAATCTAGTGCCAGAACCAAACCACTTGCAAAACGTGTCAAAAACGTTTTTAAAATAATAAAAAAAAATCAGAAAAAAAATCAAATTCAAATATAAATGGCCGTTTTTTGTACATTACCACTACCCACCCAAATGATAACTGTTGAAAAGTACTCACCTGAACGTTTCCTGTCATATTAAACTTTATCAACTTACTGACAACTTATGTTTAGTATGCCTATCTATAGACAAACCGCTTTTGCATAGGTCCTGTTAGTTTCATTGTGAAACAACAAGTATTAACACAATTATAGCTGTTTTAGCAAACACGCTTACTTTCACTTCCTGCTTTTTGAAGCCATTGAAAAATTCATAAAAAGGAACTATTTGTCGAAGCGTGAGGCAACTAAATCTGACTAACTCCACTCGCGGACGACAGCCTGTAAAATAACATGAATTATGACTTTTAGTCACATGTGGAAGTCACGTAATTTGGGTATGAAGAACTCGAATTTCATAATTGGATCATTATACTACAATTTACAAACATTCTTGTGCATACGTGAAACTAAATATAATAAGTAATTAAATATAGATTAATTTTCAAGCCTCTAAAAATGGAGAGCAAGAAGCAAGTATAAATGTGTGTAATCACGTGATACGCAAAGGACCGCGCATTTTGTTTTAAACGAAGTGAGGCTGGTGAAATAGCATGCCGAAGAAAAAGTCACAGTGCAGCAAAAAGCAGAACAAGCAAGTTCTTGCTGATCCGGGAACTTGCCTGTTTTGTTTGTCCTCTGAAGATTGTGATGAGAAATATGGAACTATGCTTAGCAATGGACAGATCACAACGCATTATTTCTGCATGCTTTTTGCTTCTGGCCTGTCACAGAATGGGGAGGACCATGAAGGTTTGCTGGGCTTCCAAATTAAAGACATCAACCGCGAGCTGAGCAGGGGAGCCAGATTGAAATGTTCCTACTGCAAGGTTGCTGGTGCGACTATCGGCTGTATAGTGCCCAAATGTCGAGCTCAGTACCACTTTGCATGCGGCAGGAAAAATGAGGCTTTGTTTCAGTTCTTTGACAGGTACATTTCGTTCTGTCGGGAGCACCGTCCATCACAGAAGTCTGCTCCTCGCGACCGTCTGGCGTTTAAGGGCAAGGCCAAGTCAACATGCTCCATCTGCATGTGCTCTGTAAACGCACGCGTCTCCAATAACACGATTCGTGTGACCTGCTGCAACAACGGCTGGTTCCACAGGGACTGCATTCAGAGACACGCCACCAGTTCGGGAATGCACTTCTTCAAGTGCGCCTTGTGCAACAACAAGGACAAGTTCCAGGAGGAAATGCTTGAATGCGGCATCTACATTCCTGACAAAGATGCATCGTGGGAGCTGGAGCCGGGTGCTTTCCGTGAACTCTACGAGCGTCACAACCGCTGCGACGCGCCTCACTGCACGTGTCCCGGCGGCAGGACCGCAAACGAGCTAAACACACGTTACGAGCTGATGCTGTGTGACGTATGCGGCTCGGCGGGGACTCACCTCGCCTGCACGCCCGGCCTCAACACCGCCATGGACGACTGGGTCTGCGCAGAGTGCACCGGGCTTAAGACCAAAAACAAGAAGAAAGTGACAGCTGCCCGGGGCGGCAAGAAGAAGCGGAAAGCCAGTGCACTCTCACCGCGACACAACCGCAGGTCCGCCAAGCGGCTGCGCGGTGTCTCCTCATCCACCCTCGCCACTGCGGCCGCGGCTTCCGCCTCCTGGACCTCCAGCTACTCCCTCCCCGTCTCCTCCTCCTCCATCAGCAGCTCCTCCTCCCCCTTCACAAGGCTCAGGGACGCAGCAGCAGCACCAGCCGCCGGGTCCGCATCGCCATTATCGTCAGACGGCAGCAGCAGCAGGTTGTCGTCTGCGTTGCGGCGTCCGTCGCTTTGCCTCAAGGAGAACAAGAAGATTCAACAGGAGCGCCTCAGCGTCCTGTCCTCGTCCTCCTCCAGCTCCTCCCCAGTCCAAGTGCCCAAGCTGAACTGGCCCAAGACGTTCAGTGACATGCACATCACAGGGGCCTCGTACGAAAATGCCAGTGAAACTGCTACTGCTTCTTCCGATGGGAGTCAGCAGGAGGCTAGTGACTACACGTCTCCCAGCCAGGGACTCCGAGCCGACAGTCCAAACGTGTCTCATCGCACAACGATTCGCTCGATTC
Source organism: Streblospio benedicti (assembly GCA_019095985.1). Lineage (NCBI taxonomy): Eukaryota > Metazoa > Annelida > Polychaeta > Spionida > Spionidae > Streblospio > Streblospio benedicti. The sequence goes on from CM032669.1 coordinate 51,358,859, forward strand.
TTGCGCGTAGATATGCCGCAAACCGGTACCTGGATCATCCGAACATTGCATCCAATCACCACCAGCGGGAGCTGCACTTTCTCAGAGACGATCTATGGACTGGCAAGAACCTGGGCACCAAACACAACAGCCCGCTCACGGAAATCGGCAACAATCTCCACTTGAATATTGCCGACGCGTTCAGCTTGTCTAAGGAGCAATCCGACAACAAATCTCAGTCTTCGGATGACGATGTCGTTGTGACGCCCATAGTGCCATCCATTGTGGTGCGGATGAGCAGGAAAGACGAAGGTGACATGTTTGTTGATGTGGAGGGAGAGTAGGTGGTGGAGGCATAAGATCACTTGTGTATAGTGAGCAACTGTGTTATATATATATATATATGTGACCTTTAGGTTCTATTATAGATAGTTCGCACATGAGAAAGTTAGATGTAGATCAATGACAATAAGTTAGCCTTGTCTTAAGGCTCTCATATTCTAACATCTTATTCATTATCAAAGATTGTTTTAAGAATGCAAATGAATGGTCTATAGGTAAAGAACACGTTAGTGACCATTATTACAACAGATTCCATGTCATATCATATATAGACTATAGTCTATAACAAATACAAGACTTGGGGTCAATTATAATTGTTATTGGCGTAATTGTAATTAATTACACTTATCCGCATAATTGTAATGGTAATTGTAATTGACCTTTTCAAAAATGGTGTAATTGTATTTGTAATTGACTTTTCTATGCATGTTGTAATTGTAATTGATCAAAAATTATAATTGCTTTGTAATTGAATTTCTTGTGATTTAATCATTTACACTGCAATTTCAATCCATGTTGATTGATTAAAATTCCCAGCTTTTCAATGCACAGGGAAACTTAATATTTATGAGTCACCATGTATATGTTTACCAGTGCCACCAGGTGTATACTTGTGTATACTATAGATTTATGTGGTCTATCAAATCTAATACCTCATTATAGCATGTATAGACAGCATATCAACATGCATGATGGTCTGATTGACTGCATGTATCGATTGTTTATAGCCATGTTTGTCCAGTTATTTGTCATTCGTATCCATTGTAACTGAAAATTAAATATCATACAAATAATAACAAATGTTGTTAATATTAATTAGCATCAAGCTGTAATTGAATTGTAATTGAATTCTGGCTTGTAATTATGATTGGACCAAAAAATTGGCCGTAATTGTGATTATAATTGTAATTGACACTGAAAAGTAATGTGTAATTGTAATTGAATTTCAAAATTGTAATTGTGGAATGTGGAATCCCGCGGACTATAATTAGAGCATAGATTCTGTGACAATCAACTTCAGGACAAATCGTTATTTTTATATCTCAAATCAGTGTGTGTGTGTGTCTTTGTGTGTTAGCTCATTTTGCTTCTATGTTAAATTTGGCTATTTGCAATAACCTACTCACATTAGTGGTGGGGGACATGTTCATTATGTTGAATATGTTATTAATGTTATAGTTCAGTTTGTAAAATTCACCTAGTGAAATAAAGATATTAACTGTATTTACTCTGTTCAATCATTGATAGTAATTATCTCTCAAACCATAATAAGGTAATTGATGGTTATCTATTCAAGTAGATATTTGGAGCAGGGCCTGTTGGGGATTCATTAAGGTAAAAAAATATGTTTGCGAAAACTCCTACGGGGGAGGGGGGAGGGGGGAGTGTTTCCATACGGAGCCCGCGGACTAAATCCATTTGGCACTGAAGATCGCTGAATATCTTCATACATAAAATCATAAAATGATGTTATATATTAACATTTATGTGATGATAGATACATGGAAACTGTATCTTTTCCAATCAAAATTAGGACAAAATCAGGGTGTAAATTTTTGTATTAGGAAGACCTACTGTTATACAATTGTATATGAATTGAACAATATCTTATTTAATATTTTGTATACATGTCTTAATTGACAATTAGAAACATGAGTAAAAGTGATAACAGACATTCAATAAATGCTCTGAATAGTAACTATTGAATAATTACCTTCACGGTATATAATGAAATGAAAAAAACTTTATTAAATGGATCTCACAATATCTATCCAATTTAAGTCTAATTCAATCATTGCTTTGTAAGTAACAATGGAATCCTTTGAAATTTATGGGCCAAAGTGGCTGCTGGATAAATTTTGATTTAAATGTTTTTAAATATAAGATTGATATAGGTATAATAAGTATGGGGCTTAAATGCGATTGTGAGAGGCTTATCAACAATCCCTAAAGCCAGAAATGTACTGGTAGTGTGTATGCTCATCAGGTTTTTGAGAACAAATCAATGCATGGGCAATTGAATATAACAATATTATATTCAAATTTACATAATTATATATATATATTTCGATGCTTTAACGCATTCAGGGCCTAACATTAGCTTTTTTTTCACAAGCCTAGCAGGGCACATGATGGTCCAAATCCATGTGCCCTGATCTCATTTTTATGTGCCCTGAAATTTTTTAACTAAACCGCAGATGGCAAATAAAAAAACGTTCAACTATCATATCAACATGAAAACTTTATTCATACTATGCATGTTTCATGTTTTCAGGGAATACAATGTACCAACATTGTGGATATGATGGTCGAGTTTTGCTAAAATATAATAACTGGTACATTTTTATGGCGTGCCCATCAGGGCACAGGAGTCTAAGATTTTATGTGCCCTGGCTTAGATTTTATGTGCCCAGGACACTAGGGCACAAGCTAGCGTTAAGCCCTGCGCATGCACAATTGTTAAAACTCAGGAAAAACACCTCCATACGTGTTCCTGCTTTGTATGATATTACAGACGATATCACTTAATTGCATATAACGCTTAATTGCATAAAGACTGTAAGATAACTGGAATATCAGATTTTTCAACATTCATTTTTCATTCCTCTCTGTATCGTAAATGAAATGAATGAGAAATGAATTGAAGTCAACAATTTAAGTTGTTATAAGATGTGTTCAAGTGGTTGTATTTGAAAAAGAAGATATTTGTGTACTTAAGTGTGAATAATATTGCAGGGAATGAACAGTCCTGTAACTCAAAACTTATGAAAACTGTTTTTGTTGATTGATATGCAACGTTTTTTTTTGGCTAGTTATTAAATCACTACAATATCATGTATATTTTTTAGTGTGAATCAGCACCTTGAATACAAAACATAAAGTTTTGAATACAATGACTCATACAAATTCTAGTCCATTTAAATTGAAAACTTGAGATTAATAAGAGGCATTTATTATACTATGACGCATCGAGTAATTAATATCTTCTCAAATATAAAATCTACAGTGCATATTTTTTATGATGACGATCATGTTACAATAACTTTTGAGTTACCAGGAATAGCTTTTCCCGGTGAATATTCAGTATGTTAAATATTTAATTCTTTCAAAAGTTCATGTTGATGTGAGTGGTTAGTGTATTATGACATGTTTAGGATTTAATATTTAGATGATTTTAATGTTTACTTGCATATGTTAGTATATTAGGTGTAATAATTACACGTGTGCAAAGAATTATCTAGATCTATGACTTATCCCATTACAATTAATGTGATTTTACATTGAAACGATTTGTTAAAGGCTTCTTATCATTTTTATCTTTTAGGTGTTAGAGATTCTTATTGATATTGCTATTTAATGGTAACATTTGCTTAAATTATATACTTTTAAACAGTTTTATTTATAGATATTCTTCGCACACACTTTGTTCATAGAACAATGTAATTTTTTTATATAAAAGTTGTTTCAATTTTCTTTTAATCCAACGCTTTTGTAACTAACATTTTACTTTTTGTCTAACTTAAATATTGTCTTTAAAGTCATCACTGTGAAACCATTTTATGACGACCAAATTCATTATTTCTCATAAACGGTGCTGCTTTGTCAAATACTGGGTTTTTCAGAAAATAGGGATATTTCGCTTTTCTTTTCCCAGATTCGGATGGTTTACTGCTGGCTAGATAGAACTTGGTACAGTGATCAAGCAAATTCTGTGAACACGTTTGAATTCAGATGTGTTCTGTAGAGTGTGCATGCATTTTAGGATTTTTAATATAGATTTTAATTGATTTAATACATCAAGTTACAGTAGAATCTTGTTATCTCAATATTACTAATCCATGATTTTCTATTATCTCA
>CM032669.1:51363137-51385706 GCA_019095985.1 Streblospio benedicti
TCATTTTAACTGCTTTATTCTATTTTATTAGAACGGGTATTTTTGCATTTTAAGAACTTTTTTAGACCAGTTAGAAGATAAAGCAGCAAAAAACAAAAAGTTGAATCAAATTTCTAATACTACTTATACATGTAGGCTTCACAAACTTATGGTAAATTTTCAATTACTTTGGAGCGACATCATACACACAGGGTGCCCAGGTATCCGTTGGGCACAGCGTAAGAGGACCATGAACTGGAGGGTTAGGCGTCGTGGGCGAAGACCACGGACAGGCTGGAGGCTGCACGTACACAGCATGAACGCCTGGATGAACAGTATGTGCCAGGAAGTTGAAACATGCAATGCCAGGTAGCTCTGTTCCATGGGTTGGAAAAACGACAGAATCATATATCAAACTACTGGTATGAGATGAGTACTAAATGTCTCAGAACATTTCTTACCCCATAATATTGGTAGGAGAATTGGCTGAAGAATTTTCATTTTTTGGAACTTAAAAACGCAGGTCAGATAATATGTTCAATTCTCGGCTGAAAAAACGACATGATATGTGTGCTTCTGCCGAGTAGATAGGGAGTTGACCTCGTGACCCCTAAGGTCGTGGGCTCGATTCCCCGTTGGGTCTGATGGTGGATAGCACACACTGCTCCGTGGGTACCTACACGTTAAAATAGGTACAGGTCAGGCGAGTGAATGCTAATGTGATGATTAGGACATCTGCGCTGGCTGCAGTAGCAATTGTGCTATATGTTCTCCGGGGGGAGTTGAGAAAGATATAGTTGACAAGGATGCCAATGACCTGGGTGTAAAATGTAAAGTCGAGAGCACTAGAATCATGACTATAAAGTATAAACCACCACATTTACATTTATTTAAACTACTGGTATGAGATGAGTACAAAATGTCTCCAGAACATTTCTGAAGCCATAACATTGGTAGAAGAATTTGGCTGAAGAATTTTCATTTCTGAACTTGGATGTGATGAATGTGATGAAATCCAAATTCATGAACTCAAGTTAAATTCATGGGGATTTTGATGTGAACTATCTGGAAGCAACTGGACCACGAATAAGTACCCGTCCCTATTGTCCGAGACTGGTATCTGCATTGTCTGGACGGGTAAAAAATATTGAGATACTTGTCATATGGACGAGTATTCTCAGTCAACCCATACATGTATAACAGTTTCAATTGCATATAAATGGTATTTGCTGTAGATTTATTATTTTCATCTTTTACAACACAAATAATTTCTAATTGTTTGACAGTTTACTCCGGAGTATTATCACTTTACTATTGGGCTAAAAAAAAAACAGCACACCATTAAAGATCATTGAATGATTATTTCATTTCATATTCACCTTGAGGAAAACTTGCCACAAAGATATACGAAGCCGGCTTCCTTTGGTTCTCGCTGAAGAGAAACTTGCAGATCTTCAGAGTGATACGAACCCTGACTTGTACTTTGAGACATGCTGCTTTCATATTCTTGTTCATCATCAATATTTTTCTCAATAACGACCACTGAAAAACGGCAAGAGTTGTGGTTCAGATATATTACATTAACGAATGACAATTCCTGAATTTAAAACTACTGTGTTGCTGATGTACATGTAAGCCTTTACCTTTAGTGATCATGTTCTACATGGCGGAGTGTATCATCTTAGTGGTTTATAATTTAAAAACGACAGTTATTCCGTTACACGTAGGTATTCAAGTTTCATTCCGACAGTAGCATATTATTCTTTCATACAAATCTAACAAGAGACCTACTTACTGCGTGAATGTTCATAGAAGCGGTAAAATTTCTGAAAAACAAACAAACCCAATTAATGGATGTGACGAAATTTCCATAGAATACTCAAATTATAATGCTAAATACTTGGATAGGAGAAAAGATAAAATATCGAACTTACAGACAAAGGCAGAAGTAAATACGATATTATTGTAGCAATAACGACACAAAGTGCACACAAAAAATAGCCAAATCCACTCTCCAGAGGGTCATCACCCCACGAGATGGCAACAATGTTTGCAACTGCAGTAATGGTACCTCCCATACCCTGTAACAAAAAAATCAAAAGAACATGAAATTTGTATCCGAAAATTATCCCCATTTCACAAGACAAATCATGTATAAAGTGAGCATACTTTACCCAACGATAAACATTGAATCTTTACGTTAGCACTAACTGAGCATGCAATGTATTTGTTATTGAATTTAGTTTTATTTAAAAAAAATCCAACACAGTAGCAATGGTGAAACATTGAGTTTTGACCATTACCAAGCGTTAAGACCACCATCAAATGAGTCCCAATGTTAACTACATTTAGAGACCCCCACACACACCCCAAGGTACAAGGTGCAAGGTACAGAGTGTCACCACATTGCAATTACAATTCTTTCTGTTAAATGGAATACATAATTTTGCCACTGATTGGTCTTATGCATGAAGAAATGAAAAAAAAAAAATCTTGAAGGTGGCATTATAATATATCAAATGATATGAAAGCGGCATGATATAAAGCAAAGAAATATAATTATGAATTTACCGTTCATTAAGAAAAAAGTGAGCATAGTTACGGCAAAGAAGTTCCACTGGTCTGAAAAACAAAACAAAAACAAGTGAAACACAAAACAAATGAAAATAAACCACACTTTTACAATGGGTAAATTTTTAGTAATGATTTAATGATTATTGAAATATCACTTATTACCATTAACATCCTTTTTTGAACAAGTCCGATCTCTAATGGCGATAATATCAATATCAGATAGGTCAGCAGTTCTTAATACAGTACATACGACCATTCAAACACATATGGTCTTTTAGGTTGAAAAAATATTAAATTAGGGGTTTGGTTTTTACATGTGTCTTTTCATTGGAATATCAATGGCCCAAATGTTGATGGTTTAAATTCTGGGAGTAGGTCTTTAAATAGGGGTGGATGGACTCTTGGATGTACAGTAATTTTAACTTTTCTATTAATCCTAAGACATGAAATACATGCTGAATTTATATCATATTCATATCGAATGCTTTTGAAGTTATGTCTCACTCGCGTCAGTGTCTATCCGCGTGTAGACGATGGCCACACTGAACATGACAACCATCACAAACGCCGCGCTCAGAATACGCACACGCACAACAACACTGAAAGTATAAGTATGCAAAGGTGTAAATGACTAACAGAATAAAGCTATACATTGTAAATATAAGAATATAAATCAAAACTTTTAAAATCATACTACAGAAACTTTTATGGTATAAAAATTTATGGCTTAATTAATTTTGATAATGTTTTATTTGATAAATTAAATCTTGCGATATATATATATATATATATAATCAGATCACTGTGTCATATACTGTGTATATTTTATCTGAAATAAAGACATGCCCCAATCCAATCATGAGCAAAACTGTGAAAAACAACGAAAATCAGAATAAATATTTTTAAAAAAATGCTGAGAAACCACAGGCAAGGTGTAAAAACTTTTATAGTTTACTCATATACTATATTTATACTTTAGGGAGCGTTCGTAATTTATGAGCAGGGGGGCTATGAGTAAATTCAGGGGGGCCACCTATTTTGTCCCTGAAATTAGAGGGGGGTCACTTATTTTGTCCCTGGAGAAAAAGGGGGGGTCATCTATTTTGTCCTGGGTTAAAAAACAAAATCCCCATAGCCCCCCTGCGGCCCTCGGTCAGATTCTGGAGGGTCTTATTTCACAGAATGCAAAATCCGCGGTGATGATCTAAGAAGTAATTCAACCATGCAAATTAAAATAAGTGCGCATATTGTTTTCTTGGACTAAAATGCTAGTGCCACACTGTACTTAGTTTGGTGGGTTCTTTTTAATAAGTCTCAATGAAAGTAGATTAAGTTACTAAATTATTTGAGCTATTGTAAACCAACTTGCGAATCGGAAGAATGGCACATTCACTTTTACGTACAAATAACCAATGAATCTATGATTGTGTCATTTAAAATTGTTGACATTGTAAGTTCAGCAGTCGTATAAGATTTCAATCCGTCTTTTTTTCAGATTTATGACGGAATAAGAAACAATGTGACTAAAAAACTAGAAGGAAAAGACGTCACTTTGATCCAAGATGGGTGGTCAGACGTCCACAACTCACTGGTGATTGCGTCTTGTGTCCATGATGGCGAGCATGCCTATTTTGTTGATGCAGTCAATACATCAACCGACAAAAAGACATCAGCCTATTGCGCATCACTTGCCGAACAAGCTCGACAAGAGGCAGAGATAAACTATAAATGTACAATGGTTGGCGTAGTGACTGATGATGAAAAAAAAGATGGATGCTATGAGAAATGAGCTACATGATAAAGACCCAAATCTGACAGTTTATGGATGTACACCTCACTTGATGTCTCTTCTAGGAAGTGACATAACGCCTGCACTCATTAATCAAATAGTTGAAGTGCAAAAATACTTCAGGAACCATCACATTTGTGCATCTTTGCTGGCTCAATATAACTCTGAAAAAGCTGGTGAGGGGTCTGTGAAACGTCAGAGACCATGTGCTACACAATGGAACACACAATTGGGTTGTGTAGAGAGCTATCCAAGAAACAGACCATATTATGTGTTAATTGCAGCACAAAATGATGATGTGGTAGAAAAACACATCACAGACATCATAAATAAAATTGGTATGTTGAAGACAAATACTGTTGTCATTTATAAACAATCACAATAAATAGAAAATAAGTAAAAAAAAAGTAAAATATAATTGTAAGTTGTATTATTTGGTCAATTATATAAAATTTGTCATAATTTACTATTATATAATCTACTTCTCCATAAACATTAGTATTTAGATGTAATGTTGTTTTTTATTTTAAATCATAATTCCAGATAAAATGTTTCATCTTCAGGTATTCTTCACCAAGCAAAGAGTTTGATCGAACTGCTACAACCAATTGCCCATTCCCTTGATGCACTGCAACCTGATACTGCAACAATAGCAGATGCATGCCATCATTGGGTGTCTCTGTTAGAGGTGGATCATCTTAAACTGCACCAAGATAAAATCAACAAAAGACTCAAACAAGCCCTAACGCCAAGTCATCTTCTTAGTTACTACCTTCACCCAAAATATAAAGAAAAAAAATTGACTCAAGCGCAAGTAAATGAAGCCCAGCAGCTTATAATTGAAAAAAAAAAAAAATCCGGAAATGCTGCCACATACTCTGCTCTTTAAAGTACAAGCAGAGCCCTTCCCACCAAATCTGTTCCGAGAGGAAGTGGTGAATCAGCTATCACCAATTAACTGGAGGAAATGTTGTCAAACATCTGTGAACAATGATTTATGTAACTATGCAATGAAATTAATGATTTTTCCAGCGAGCTCGGCATCAATTGAGAGAATTTTCTCTAATTTTGGGTCTATACAAACAAAACTGAGGATTCGACTAGGGATTCAGAAGGCAGCCAAGCTAGTGACATGTTATAGATTCTTAAGAGGGTCAATTGAGTTAGATTGGTAGATTGGTCTGTAATGTATATATATTATATATTCAATGTTATTAAGGCATATGATATGGATTGTATTGCATTGCACAAGTAATAAAGATGATAATAGTAAATAGTGCTTATACATTGTTGTTTTCATTTCACTCCAATAAAAATGAAATATAAAAAAGACATTTTGAAAATAAAAACACAAAAAAACCACTTTGAAAAAACCCAATGAAAAAACCCAAACCAAAAAACCCAGGTTTTTGGGTGTTTTTTTTGGGGTGGGTTTTTTCATGACCAACCCTGATGGTGGTCCATGCTGGCTCATTACACAGTGGCATGCAATTTATAGACTAGAATAACCTCTTTGTCTTTCGAATCAAACTAAACAGATTATGCTCAGCTTGGTCATCCTATTAAAAGTACTGCCTTTATTGTGACAGACGCCTATGAGTCAAAAAATTGAAAACATAAATAGTATCAATGATAAAATAAATCTTTCAAAACGTTGTGTAAGACAGACCAGTGTAGTTTTACTACGTGTTTCTCAATGAATTGAGCCCACTCTGAGCAACAGTATATAAGATCTTACTTGTCCCCAGCTCTGATGCTGTATTGATGCTTTAAGATGTATAACATTTTTATACCCTTATCACTCTGAGAGCTTTCAATTAAATCGCAGCACACATACTGCGTGCATTTTAATGTTTAAACCATCGTAGCACAGCTATTAATGAACCAACAAGTGTTTGATGTGTCAATCAATATAAAGCTACTTACTTATATTTTCGTATGATAAAAACAATTTTAGTGCATTTTGTTTAATATGGCATTATTTATTTGTATGGATACTCTGCAGCCATCGACTTTGATGTTTTTGTATGCACACCCATTCTGTAGGTGGCGTTAATATGCGCTTTGAGCATGTTTATTTACATTAGATCATATAGTGGAAATTTTCTTTTACACTTCGGGACTGGGCGCTGACTGGGTAACCAATCGTGTTCATCATGGTAGTAAAATAATTCGTATTTGTTTGGAACCAAACCATTTTGTTTCAAATAACAAGAACAAGTTTAAAAACGATTCTCTCAAACAGCTTGCCCATATTGGATAGGAGTGAGATGGGTCTGTAATTATTTTTATTTTGTTTATCATTTTGCTTGAAAATTGGCGAAACGTTAGCTTTTTTCCATATGGTTGGGAATACTCCGTTAGAAAGGGATTTATTAAATAAGTTGGCTATTGGTCGAGAGATACTATTCACAGTCATTTTCAAAAGTTTATTAGAGATATTATCTGATAACGTTTGCAGTTTACTGTATATTCAATTATTTGATGGCATTATCTCCGCCTTTTCTTTTGCCTCATTTTCACTGATTTCTAAGATTGGCAGTTTGGGCAAGCTGTCTGGAAGTTTTGATTTATTCAGAAAATGTTCATTAAATATCTCCACCTTTTCTTTTGCTGATGATACCACACTACCGTTTTCGATTAAAATTTCGTTTTTAAACATCTGTATGCATTCTGCATGCAACATAAACTATTAACGTGGAGAAATTCTGGGTATAAACTGATGGATTCTTCCATTAATCAATTAATTTTTATTACACATAATATTTACAAAGCACTAGAAAAGGGAGATGATGTGTGTGTCGTTTCATTAGATGCCACAGCTTCCTTTGATAGAGTCTGGCATGATGATTTATTTATAAATTGCGATCTAAGGGTGTTACAGGGCCACTATTGAATTGGTTGAAATCATACCTATCAAATAGATTTCAACGAGTTGTGATAAAAGGGCAATATTCAGAATGGGCACAAATAAAAGCTGGAGTTTCTCAAGGATCAATACTTGATCCACTCCTCTTTCTCATTTATGTTGATGATATTGTGAATGGAATTGAATCCAATATATATTTATTTGCTGATGATACCTCACTACTGGAAAACTTGACTGATCCAATTCTATCCTTTGAAAAATTAAATAGATACCTGTCTAAATTGGATGCTTGGTCTAAGCAGTGGCTTGTTAGCTTCAATCCTACAAAAACAAAATATATAATTTTTTCAAAGAAAAAGAATAAACAAAATTATCCAGATTTATTCCTGGGTGGTCTAAAATTAAAAAAGGTTGACGAAATCAAACAGCTTGGACTAACGTTTGCCCAGGACATGTCTTTCGATGTGCACATTAAGAACAATTGCACTAAAGCCATGAACAGATTAACAGCATTAAAACGAGCTGGCTTCAAACTCACAAAGCGATCAAAATTACAAATATACACTGCCTTTATCAGACCCATCCTGGAATTTGGTTTTCAATTATATGTAAATTCTTCCCTTGAAAATTTGAAATTACTAGATGTTATTCAAAGACAATCCCTATTATTTATTACAAGTGCTTATAAAAAAACTTCTAATAATGAACTCCATAAGGAGGTCGGCATTCCATATTTAGAAAGTCGTAGAAATATGCAAATGATACTTTTTATGTACAAAGCACAAAATAGTCTTCTACCAAATTATATTGTAGATATAATACCAACTAATATTGGTCGGCAGAATTACGATATAAGATATCCAAATTTAATACCACAATTTAGAACACAAAAAAAATATTTCCTGAAATCATTTATACCCTTTGCAATAAAACGATGGAACGAAACTCAATTAGATATACGACAAAGTACTACTCTTTCACTATGTAAGAAAAAATTAAAAGATATTTATAGTATTTACACATACCCTCTTTTTCTGGATTTCGAAGGAACAGGACCCATCAACCATAGCAGAATGAGAATGGGTCTTAGTGGTTTAAATTGCCACAGAAAGAAATATAATTTTATTGATTATGATATGTGTGACCTATGCCATTTGGCTAAAGAGGACACAACACATTTTTTTTCTATATTGTCCCGCCCATGCAGCTCAAAGACAGGAATTGCTTGATGGTCTTAGCAGAGAGATACCAATGGCTGTTCAAACCCATATAGAAAATTATCATAACAATAGAAATATCAAATCCTTCATTAATATATTAGTAAATGGAACAAAAAATAAGGAAATTGACAACATTATTTTTAAACATATTTTTGACTTTATCAACAATACTCAAAGATTTGTATGAATTCAGGACAAATAAAAAACTTTCACCTCATTAACAATCATTATAATGCATATCATTTCGTGAGCATATGTGCTTGATGTTTGTATTTATTGTCAAGAACACCTCGTATTAGTTTTAATGTGTGTAATTGACGATAAATAAATTCAATTAAATAAATAACAAGAACAAGTGGGTGCTGAGAGTGGGTGTGTATATATACATGGACCACCCTAGCTGTGACCAGAGTGAACAGATGACAATCACACTTCTACAAACATAGAGCAGAGAGGGCTACACATAAGGATGCGAAGATCTATGCTTTCTGGCACCATGCGCAATCTATCAAACATACACAAAGAAGTTAAATAAATACACACTCACACTTGTCTTGAGTTCCTTCATGTTCCATCCAAAATGTCAAGATCCAAAGAATCCTACCCCTGGACATACATCAAATCACTAAGGCAAGACACTACAAAGATACCTACCTTGAACACCAAAGGGGGGATACCAGCTGCCACAGACCAGTCTAAAGCCAATGCTCTCGATCGTAAATCAATTTACGAGAGTTTTCACCCTAGAAAATATGGAAAACCTACCTTCTCTGTCACAAAATTTTCCAGAAATGCCTCCCATCTCTATTGGCAATGAGGGAGTTTACAAACTGCTAAATAACATTAATCCCAGTAAAGCTGGATGACCCGATGGGATCCCAGCCAGATTCCTAAAAGAGACTGCAAGGGAAATAGCACCAATCTACACTCACCTCTACCAACAATCCTATAACACAGGGATGCTACCTCCATCTTGGCGCCAAGCTTTCGTATGTCCGATTTACAATAAGGACTCAAATCCTAACCTGAAAATTACCGCCCAGTATCCCTCACAGCCATCCCATGCAAGCTATTGGAACAAATTTTGGTCTCGCATATCTGGAAACATCTCCACCATCACAATATCATTACTTCGAAACAGCATGGCTTCAGGGCGAGAATGTCATGTGAGACACAGTTGGTAGAAGCCAATGATGACTGGACCCAAACACTCAACAAAGGTAGCAGCCAAATAGATGTCATAGTTCTTGATTTCTCAAAAGCATTCGATATTGTACCACATCAAAGACTAATCACAAAGCTCCACCAATACGGCATAAATGGTCTTACTCAGAAATGGATACATAGTTTTCTCACCTGTAGAACCCATGAAGTAGTGGTAAATGGAACAAAGTCTGACACACAGCAGGTGACCTCAGGCGTGCCTCAAGGGACAGTCCTAGGCCCACTGCTCTTCCTCCTATATATCAATGATATCGAAGCTAACCTTGATTCAACTAGCCGTCTCTTTGCTGATGATAGCGCCATCTACATAGAAATTAAATCTGATGCAGACTCATTCACCTTACAGAAAGATCTATTCCGGCTATAAAACTGGGCAGACCTCTGGCAGATGAACTTCAATGTGAAGAAATGCAAAACTATGAGAATTACTAAGAAGACAAAAAACAACATTGACTATACCTACATCATGTTGACACCAAATGCTGCAGCTTCATCTTGCTTGAGTGCGGACGAGGTCTTTGAAGCCGCTACAGATGTGCTCGATGTCATCCCACCAAGCCCCTCTAGATTCTCACCTCTTGAGGAAATAGACTCCGACCTCTACCTTGGTGTCATCCTGGATAATAAAATGTCTTTTAATAATCACATAGATACCATATGTCAAAAGGCAACCAAGCTCCTAAACCTGTGCAGACGAAACCTCCACATGTGTAATACTGAAATAAAAGAAACAGCGTACAAATCAATCATAAGACCTCACCTTGATTATGCCTCTCCAGCCTAGAACCCACACACACTGAAAAACATTGACAAAATTGAAGCAGTCCAAAGAAGAGCAGCCAGATTTGTGCTGGGTAACTACACGCACGGTCCTGATGCCAACCTTACACACCAGATCCAGACACAACTGAAGTGGCAGCCTCTCCGTCACCGTAGAGCCCTAGTATATGACCTGACATTGTTCTTCAAAATCAGACACAACCAAGTTAATATACCATTCTCACCAACAATACAGATTTCCACCAGATGTCCACATAGCTATATCAGCATCCAGCACCATTCCATACAAGTACAGTTTTTTTTTGCAAGAACAATCAGACTCTGGAACCAACTACCCACCCGGATCCAACAGAGCGCCTCCCTACATTGTTTCAAAGATGCCACCTCCACCTGGATCACACCTCTCCAGTGGATGAAAAGAAACAATACCTGGGCATTAATGTAAATCAAGATTGTTTTTAATATAACCCACTGCACAGAAGTTTTATCTAATGTAAATACGTTCAACGCACACTTTATGACGTCACCCACACCCACGTCCAGTACGGCCATAGGTCCATTTGGATGCAAGATTGAAGATTGAAGATTGAAGACACTCGCTACAGGGATCTATAGTTCTAGTAGTTCGAGTGGTAGATGACTTAATTGGGAACCAATTAATGGGTCACGTTCAGATTCCATGGTGCCTTAGTTAGATTCTTTCACTACACTATTTCACACTACATCTGTCGAAAAACAAAGGCAGTGAGCTTAACAACACTTGTTAATTCCAGTTTGAAGGGTTTCACTGTACATTATATTGACATTACAAAATTATTGAACCAGACTTGGTGGTGCATGTATATAGTATGTGCGTGTATTAGTATTTTGAACTTTGAGTATTGAATTATTTGCCACATCATCACATATTAGAATTATGTAATGGCAGGTTAAGGTTTTGTGGAGATATCCCATATATTTGTGAGTATATATTACATGTATTTACCTGTATCAGTATCTGTAAGTTAATATGCAGGGATTTATCATGATATGGGCAGATGGATGGGAGGACGCAACGCTACTCAGTCGCTCCTGTGCAAGGCTTGTAGCCTGGCACGGAATGTGTCTACAGAACAGTATTTAGTTTGTGTAAGATTTTTATATGATTAAGGAAATGTAATAATGGTTCATGATTAGATGTTTTACTTGATTCATTGATAGTATGTGAATGTTAAGGAAATATTTAGTATTTAATTAGACCGGTTTATGTTTATGTCACATTATAGATTCACCTTCTTCCTCAAGACATCTTCTACTTGTCACCTTATGTCACCCTATGTCAAGTCACCAGAATACTAGAAGTGTAAATATACAAAACCTTGCCGTATTTTTGTGTGTGTTTATGTCGCCTTACGTCGCCAACAACACTGATTCGATTAAGTTTGATAAATTTTGATTGCAGTTAAATCAAAAATAGTTCATAACGGAAACGGACATGTAAAAATAATTGCATCATTTGTCCTTCCATAATCACAATTTAGTATGTAATTCACACGTCATCCGTAGTGCAGTGCAGACAGTCTCTGCAGACAGTTTTACTGTTTCATAAATATGTTCTAATTTATAAGTATATTGATGTGTTAATGCCATAAAATTTTGAAGATAATTTTTTACTTACTATATTAAAGATTGCAGTTGTGAGTATATCTGAAGGCTTTGACGAAATTTAAAAGAAGATTTTAAAAAAGTAATATCGATGAAAGTATGGAATAAAAAAGGAAATCATATATTTTTCATTTTGTGATGATGTACTCAGCTCAGCATTTAAAGTTTTTCATGCACAACTTGTATTGCTTACAGAAACAAAACGTTCTCTGCGATATAAGAATTTGTACAGGGAATGAATCACTGTTCTGTCACAGTGTTGTGTTGGCTGTGAACAGCAAAAAAATTTCTCAAGAGCTGTGCTCGAAAGACTCAAGTTACGATCCATTGTCTTATATAGACAATATTCTTGTGTCAGCTTTGGAAAACATTAACAAAGCCACTCTTGAAGCACTTATAGAGTATATGTACACTGGTAGAATCTCCTTGAAATTTTGCGATTTAGAACCATTGTTGTTATATGCCAAGAAATTATGCATGCCGTCTCTAGTCAGTTATTTAGAACAATATGGGAAAAAATATCCAGAAAAAAACAGTGCTAAAAATTCTTTAAGAAATATATGTCGATCATTACATAGTGTTGAGCGTGAATGCAGTAATTTTGATCATCAAACAACCATTGATAGGCCTACCCAGAATGATAATCAATCTTTGATAGCTGGTGTAGATGGTATCGGTTGTGATGATTTGGATGTACATGATAGATATCTAAATAGTATGATTGAACCAATCCCATGTAATGATCATACAGTAGAAGATTTGAGTGACATTAACAGTGTGTTATACTTCTGTAATGTGTGTAATAGCGTATTCAAAAATGAAAAGATTTTTAAAAAACATGTTCATACATGTATTGATAGTGACAAAGCATTCAAGTTAAAAGACATTAAAGCAGAACTAATATTGGATGAAATTGTAAATTACAGTGATATTGCTGAAGTACAAAATTCTGCAGAATTATCCAATAATGCTCAAGAACCATCCATATCCATGTCACTGATGTGTGAATCTGATGGCCAGACAGCATCGCCATTCTTTGTTTGTGAAAACTGTGGTAGGCAATACCATGTTTATTCTCTCTTCAAAAGACACAAAGAAATATGTGTAAAAAAGTTGATGTCGCTGTCGGAAGAAAATGACATTAAGAATCCAGGGAATAGTGCCTCCATGAAAAATGACGAATTGAAGTTTAAAAAATGTAATAATGTTAGCCAAGAATCTCCCCAATCAGCACTTGAACCTCAAGAAGTGAAGCTAGATTTGCGATGTTTTAGATATAAAACTTCATATAAGTCTCATCATGTGAAATGTGATCGATCAGTACGTGAACATCTTAAAGTAGATGAGAATTTCCACGTGGCGTCTGATGGCAGAGCACCATCTAGAAGAAAAATGAAATTGTTGCCATGCAAAGGGCATTTCCGTTGCTTCACATGTTATTGCCAGTTCAAATATTATAGTAAATATAAAATTCATTTGGCCAAGCAGTTATGCAAACATGTAAGAAAAGGAATTCTATTTAATTGTCATGACTGTGGAAAACAATTTATGCATTTTCATACTTTGAAGGTATTCTTTTACATTGATTATTTATTTATTTTAATTAGTTTATATATGGAATGAGTAATGTACGTTAGAGAAATGTGTTGTATTTATTTATCAATCTTTTTGAAATTTTTAGCTCCACCGAAAAATATTCCATGAAGGTAGCAACTTTAAGTCTAAAATTTGCAAGAAGAAACTGAGAACATTGAATTGTTACAAAGTAAGTACAATTAGTACATGCCCCAGATATATGGTGAATATTATTTAAAGATAATGCTCAGCCAAAATAATATTTGTTCTGAAAAGCCCAGTATCAATGAACAATGCTTTTTCCAATGCAAATGTAAGAATAATAATATTTAAGGTCACGTGGTGTTGCATAATCGAATGATTTTCGCCAAATGTACCCGAGATTTCTGACGCCAGATGTGACATTTAACATGGGAGAGATAGGCGGCCTTTTACGGGCACCGTTCGAGTTAGTCTGACAAAAATCATTCGGTTCACATTTGTCACGTGTTGTGATGGGTTATACCTCCTTTTATTGCGTAGTAATTAAATTGCTCTAAATACTTTAAAAATCAAGTAACAGGGTCGGGGGGTGATTTTCGGCAGTTCTATAACTTGGATTCTGTGAACATTATGGCCATATCATGGTTTTTCCCCACTTGGGGAAAAATTAGTTTCTATTGAAAAAAGTAGTCCGACAGAAAATAGTTCCTTGTGAAACATATAATTATGATTCATAATATATATCATGTAATATTTTATATATATATATATAAATCATTATATTATATTATATTATTTTGGATACATATATCATGGTTTTTTCCCCACTTGCTCAATAAAATGACTAGTGGTTCAAAAGAATTATAATTATGATTCATTTAACAATTACAATGCTTATTTGGGGGGAAATAAACCCTACAACATTGTTAGGATATGAACCATATCCTTTGTTTTTTCCCCACATATTACATTATATATATATATATATATATAATTATATATATATATATATATATATATATATATATATAATATATATATATATATATATATATATATAATATATAATATATATACTCATAGTTCTGTTATAAGACAATATATAATAGACACATCATATATGGAAATCATAGACAATCCATCATGGGGGTGGTTTCCCCAGTGTCTTAGTGGGAAGAACCTATATATAAAAGGAAGTCAAAGAAGATTTCTGTATATGGATCCCCCAGTGATATAAAAGATTACTTTTAAAGTGATAGGGGGTTGCGTGTTGTGGGGGAAAATTGGTTTCTATGATAGAAACTGATTTTTCCCCTTTAAAGGTTCAGAAACGTGTTGTGGGGGAAAAATTGGTTGCTTTGATAGAAACTGATTTTTCCCCTCTTATTACATTTGTATTGCACCATATTGTCTATATGTATATAGTACAAAATGTTGTACACACATATTGTCAAATTTAAATCCCCTTTCCCCTCTTTTTATGATATTTGTATTGCATTATATGGTGCTAAAGAGGGGATAAACCATGAATATATGTAATACAAAAGTCATTTTTTACTAATACATATTCTACATATATGTATATCAAAACATTAATCAATATATATACTCATGGTTCTTCCCCCTAATGAAAGATTATAATGTAATAGAAACATGATATATGGGGAAAAAAATGGATTTGTATCACAAAAATGATATTTCCCCCCATATATCATGTTTCAATTAATTGGTGATAGTGTCCGCACTTTAATGGATATTATAGACATATGTAAAATTCACAATATACGTGGACTGCTAATGATGCTGGATTTTAAAAAAAAGCCTATGATTCAATTGAGCTTCCTTTCTTTATATAAAGTATTGAAAAAATTAATTTTGCTCTATGTTGGTGAAATGGATCAAATTATTTTATACAAATATAGAAAGTTGTGTGACAAATAATCAGATCACATCACAATATTTCAATGTTACAAGAGGTTTGAGACAGGGGGATCCCTCTTTCTTCATATTTATTTATCTTATGTGTTGAAATACTTTCCATTTCAATACGAAACAATGATGAAATTAAGGGTATTAAGATAAATAAAGAATTTAAGCTAGCACAATATGCAGACGACACAACTGCCATTTTATCGGGATATTGAATCAATAAGACCATTATTTAGAGAATTGAGTTTTTGGAACAATATCCGACTTGAGCTCAATAGAGAAAAACGCAAGTAATGCCCTTAGGGGCCCTAATATTATTGATCATGATTTTTTTTAAGGAAATGTGGATAATATTTTTAATCGGGAACTTCAGTCTACTATTAAACCCGTTAAGGTTTTAGGTATATATATTAGCAATAGTGACGAAGATGTAATTGAAGCAAATAAAAACTGAAAGCTATATTAAACCAATGGAAAAGAAGGAAACTTTCACTAATTGGGAAAATTCTGATTTTAAAAACCTTTGGGATATCACAATTTATATATTTATCAAATTTGATAAGCTTTCCAAAGAAATATATACTAGAGATTGAGCAAATATTGTATGAATTCATATGGGGTAATAAGTCTTACAAAGTGAAGAAAGGTATAATGATACAAGAGTATGATTTGGGTGGTCTAAAATGCCTGACCTTGACACAATAGTAAAAGTACAGAAATGTAAATGGATTATACAATATCTGAACAATCACTCTGGACAATGGCAATATACGATAAAAAAATTAATTGGCATAGAATTACTTGAAATTTTCCTTCTTAGCAATTTCGATATTACAGATTTCCCTAGTATCCCTACTTTTTATAAAGAAGTGTTACAAAGTTGGGCTACAATAAAAAGCAGTATAGATAATTCTCAAGTAGGAGAACAATTTATTTTCTATAATAAGATCATTAAGATAAACAATCATCACATATATAACAAGGATTTTCTTAACTGTGGTATATGGAAAATAAAAAGATTTATTTTATAGTAATGGCAAGATCATATCATTTGACGTATGGAAACAAAAGGGGATTAAACAGCAAGTGGTATTTGTTATGGAGAGGAATAATTGAAATAATTAAATCAAAAACATAGATCCAAGGGTACATGATAAAAAAGAAAATGAATTAAATCATATCAATAGAGTGTTGAAAGTAAAATCCAAATACTTGTATAACGCTTTGATTAAAACCAAAATTGCTTATTCTGTAGCGAAGGATAAATTTCGAGATATCCTGAAATTAGAAGAAAATGATAATTTATGGAAATTTGTGTATTTTTTTAATACCTCATGGCTGTGTAAATAATAATAATGTCAAAGAATTACAATACAAAATTCTACATAGATATTTTCCGACTAATGTATTGTTATCAAAGATATATGCTAATATTAGTAATGATTGTACTTTTTGTTCATTTAAAAAGAAACTTTTGGAACATCTCTTCTTTGACTGTAAATATGTAAAATTAATTTGGCAATATTTGGAAGATCATATAAAAATGTTATACATACACAAATAGTACTAAGTTTGTCAAATATTTTGTTAGGAATGATGGAAGAGGATATAAATAGATTAGATATGATCAATTGTTTAATTTTACATGGAAAATATTTTATTGCAAAATGTAAATTTATGTACACCATCCCGAATACTAAGAACTTTTATAACTACCTTGTTTACCATAAAAAATATGAAACATTAATGAAAGATTTCTTATTGTAATATTAATTATATATCCCCTTTAAATAACATTTATTATGATATTTAAGTATATATATATACTATCATAGCTTGTTTTTCTTAGTTTTATTTAATTCTTTTTGTTTGTTTTTTTTTTTTTTTTTTTTTTTTTCTATTTATATCTTTGGTTCATTGTAAATGTCATTAATAAAAAAATAAAAAAAAAAAAAAAAAAAAAATGTTTCAATTACATTATATTGTCTTATAAGAGGGAAGAACCATGAGTATATATAAGGGAATGGAATAGCTGTGAAACTTATTATTATCTTAAAACATTAATCAATATATATACTTATGGTTCTTCCCCACTAATGAAAGATATATTATACAAGACTCCAACCATATTGAGTATATTGTGATAGTCTGTATGTATGTCACCTCTTTCAACATAATGTTGAGTTGGACAAATATTTTTCCTATAGATGTTTTTCCCTAATAAGACATTATAATGTATCACAAACATGATATAAATGGGGAAAAATCATTTTAGTTCTACAAATCTATTTTTTCCCTTTTATATCATGTTTCTATTACATTATAATGTCTTATAAGGGGGAAGAACCATGAGTATATATTATACAAGACTGAAGTCTTATCAAGTACATTGTGATAGTCTGTTTGCATGTCACCCTTTCAACATAATGTTCTCAAAAATCATAACGCATTCTTTGCGCGGATGAATACATAGTTCGGGCGGATGAATATATGAAGGTATGATGTCAAATTATTTTTCCTTTGGGGAAAAAACCATGATATGGCCAACATTATGCAATAACGTATGAAAGGTATTCCAATATTAAATGAGAAAAAATACATTTTTAATAGCAAAATCGTCTTACCTTCGAAAAGCTTGCAAAAACAGACAGAATCGTGACATAGACCCTCTGACGTCCAGTTTTACAACTCCGTACATTCTCAGTAGAAATATGACTAAAAATATGTTGTATTTGTAGGAAAACTATATGGGTTATGAATGTGTACCTTATCTCCAAATAATCTTTATTCTATTCCCATCATACTGGCATGTAGAAATTTAAATAAAAGTGTATAGATATTCGTAAAAATGCTTATTTATGTTGTAAATAAAACACCATGTGCTCCTGCTCTACAAATGAACCGGCGCCATCTGCTTCAGGCGTGTTCCGTCTGGTGCTGGTTTGGGTAAACATTGCTCTAGCACCAGTATTTTTAATATATTCAGAAATCAATTATTCCGATGTCATTTATTATTTTCACTCTTTCTATTGGTATATAAGTCTTAAAAACATTTGTTTGTAATACAAAATGGCATTCTTAAACAGTACCGAACTTTTGAAAGTCTAAATGCACCTGCACTTATTGCTGTTCTTGGAAACCATGTGACGTTGTTGAAAGTATGTTACTAAGAACGCCATGGATTGCGCATGCGCATAACACCTGCCGGCTTGGTGTTGTTGCACATTTTGTAGGGTTTCTGGTAATAAGTAATAAGTTTTTTAATATTGGAGATAGAAAAAAATAAACCACACCACAGGAATCGTCGTTCAAATGTGTTTCAGACATATACGACATATAAGTATGGTAATAAGCCCAACTTTACTATACAAAACATCATCGAACTTCACTGGTTTTACAGGACTGTTGTATTTCGTGTTATGCGATAAAAGCGGGTGGTCTAACGCCACAACAGGGCGAAGATGATTGAGATTAAATTTATTACGTCACAAATTTTTCTAGGCCGTTTTTGTTGACATCGTAAGTAACAGAGAAATTCTCAAATTAATTAGCAATATATATGAATACCATGAACTGGTGGTCAGTATTATATATCGCATTAGGTTACTTGATACATGTAGATTGTGCATATGTAAACGATTTAGAAAGTTTGAACCCTGTTACTTGATCTTTAATATGCTGTTTAATGAAACTTTCAGAATACACAGAACATATCATATTGCTTCTATACATGGATATTTGTTTGGCCACTGAGCATAACCTTTAAACTACTTATAGAATTTTTGAAAGTCTTAACATTAGTCAACATTTTAGAGCTATATCACATCGCCTCTGTATATAATCATTCTCCACATTTTCTTCTTCCAGAATCACTTAAAATCTGCACACCTAAATATAGAAAGAGAACAGCTAAAGATGAAAAGAGAACAGCATATTTGTGAGAAATGTGGTAAGACCTACAAAACACAATCAGGTTTTGTGGTATGTACATGTATGTCTAAATTTTAATTTTTAATTTTTTAATAAATATATTCATATTGCAGCAACATCTAAAAACTAACCTCGATGGCAAAGTGGAGAAAATTGTTTGTAAAAGATGTTCAGAAATTTTCACCTGCAAATCTTCAAGGGCAAAATTTTGTAATAACTAAGATAAAAAATATTTGAATAATAACACTTTTAAAATGTTTATGGTCAATATACATGTATTAACAATTGTAGAATCATGTCAAGCATTTTCATCCAAAACATTTGACAGAAAGTCTGCAAAACTCTGTCAAGTATTACAAATGTGGTTCTTGTAGCCAAGAATTTCATTCAAAGGTAAGATGTCAATTATTAATGCCATGCCTAGAAAGAAGTAGATTTTGAAATCAAGCTACATGTATATGGTTGTCATTCATGCTATTGACTTTTGTCAACATCCAAACATGATTATAATTATTTCCAACATTTCACGTACGTTTTACATTATATCTGGACAATTTTAGAGAATTATCGAATATTTTTAAAATATTTGAAGTGAATATTCATAAATGTTTTTGATGTCACCATGATGACCATATCATGGACATGACTATAACTCTGGTTTGGCGTCTATACATATTATAACTGTAACTTTGTAATATCTACATGTAAACTAAACATCTATGACTAAGGTAATTTTTTAACCTTTGAATCATATTTGGTAATTTTTTTATTTTTGTTTTCTTACTATTTCTATTACATTTGCAAACACAATTAGTGGATATTACCTCAGTGTTTCAGTACAAATAAATCATAGTAAAGAACTATCCTCATTTCTACTCTTACATGGTAGGTGTAATACATTGTGAACATCCTATCAGTTTGTGTGTGGGTTAATAGTTGTTGGGCGCCACTGGGTATTATTAGGTCTACCCAGTGGCCAATAATATTCTTAATTTATCCTACATTTTATGTTTGTAACTGTGTGTTTAACAAGTCATGGATTTCAGCATTTTATTCAAAATGAACAATCATTTCAATTTTACATCCTTTCGGTCTAAAAGCAAATCAAAAAGTGTTTCTACTCTATTCTACAGAATTGCTCATTTCTGAGCCATTGACGTCATGATGTGGGTCTAGCATTTCTGACAAAACCTTTATTTCAATAAGACTGATTTACCCCCCATTTTATTAGGCCGGGTGGGAAGAATCCGGGCGGATTCAGCATTTTTAGTTGCTCCCCGGAATATGATGATTCCGTCCTCCTATGTACCTGGACTACTTACGAGAAACGGAGGCCAAAGGCTCCGTTGCCGTAGTAAAAATATAACGGTCACATGCAAGCCGGAGGCAACCAGAGGCTGAAAATCGTCCAGGCGGAATGTGTGAGATAGGCAAATTAACATGCAGCCTGAGTCTAAATACGGTGTCATGCTAAACGGATAGTATATATAGCGGAGGGGCGGAATTCACGAGGGAATCAGCCTCGTGCACGGTCCACTTGAACTTATATATGAATACAAGTGGAAAAACATGGTCACCAGGAATATGGGAGGCTGTGGTTGGGGTAACATTGCATGCCTCAAGTTGAGTTCTGAATTTGTTGGATATGGTGTCACATAAGTGTACATTATGATACCCACTTTCTAAAAAAATTTCTGTCAAGCCTAGTCAGGAGGTTTAAAACCATGGGTAGATCCTCATCTATCCCCGTCCATCCCGAGGAGGATTAACGCACAAATCGACTTTATTTCTCTTTCCGGCCGGCATACAAAAAATGACTTCACATGAGAAGTGGATTTTGCAGCCTCCGTTTCAGTGCTCGGAACCTGAAAATCGCCGGCCGTAATGGTCCACGGATTCTGACTTTGCCATTTTTCAAGGGATTTTTTGAGATTCCGGCCGGATGTTCAGTAATAAAATGGCGGGGTTAGAATCAGCCCAGTGCTAGCTGACCAAGGCTGGCATGCATGCACAATCTCCTTTTCAATAAATAATCTCAATGAATGATTCTAAAAAGAAAGCATTCAAAACAAGGCAAACGTGAGCAACACCACATTGTCAATAACTCATAATCACAACAACAACAGATTAGGCCTCAATCAACTGTAAACCAGATACTAATGAGTAATCTAGACCATAGGTCTTTACAACATGGTACAGCTGTTGAGACTAATATTTGAATATCTTTTAAGGTTCAGCTTCTTCGACATGGTGAAAAGCTGCATGGAATACCTATTCCTCAGGAAGAATACAGGTTTATTATATTTGTAAAAGTGAAACATTAAGAGACATATGTATTAAACAAATATTATATATTGATAAACCTAAGTTATTATTTGATCTAAATTATTATATCATATGTTATTTTTATGTGGGTTTTATTTTATACATTGTATATTTTAGTACAGTAGAACCTCTATAGGACCAACTTTGGGACCAGTGTTAGATGGTCTCAATAGAAAGGTGGGCTCTATGCAGAGGTCATTCTTGGTAACTTTATGAAGGTTTGGGACCATGAAAAAAGGTCTTATTAAGGGGTGGTCTCAATAGAGGTGGTTCTAATTGGAGTTTGTACTGGACATGTATTTTAAAATATGAGGTAGGGATTTCAATAATTATGCAAGTTTTGTTTGATCTTCTGAAAGTTAGTAATAAAATAGCAATCATATTTTTATTCCCCAGATTTTATATGTCCACATTGTGGAAGATTTATCCTTACTAAAGCAGACTACGAGAAGCATGTCATGGTCATACGCTAAAGTTATATTCCTGTGATATTTGTGCTAAATCCATTTTCACAAGGAAGCGCCGATGCAGAGGCAATTTTAGTGAGTCCATCAAGGTTTGCTTTCCACCATACTTTAAATGAAAGAGGATTTGTCATGTCTAAAGTGCAACTTAGCTGTGCATAGCAATTGCCATTTGTTTTTGGGGTTTTTGTAAGTTCAAAGTTGCTTTTCTGATTATCTTGAAAAGATAAGTAACCAGCCCTTAACAATGTAAGGTTGGATATTTTTGGGGCCTGTTTTTTAAAT
>CM032669.1:51385806-51405806 GCA_019095985.1 Streblospio benedicti
GTAGCAGTGACACTCACCTGGGGTGCATGCGGCCTCCCGGCCAGGCACACCCCCAGCTGCGCTGCAAACGTTCCTCAGCTAGACTACTCCTCGTTGTGTTTCCTCGACTACTGTGCACCAACCTGCCGGGACCACCGGTCGGTCCTTGGGCTATTGGTGGGTACCGCCCGGGTTTCACGAGAGGCCTCCACGCGGGGAGGACTTCGCACCGGTGCTGACACGCCGAGCTCAGGGCGTCCCCGTCGCTCAACCACGGTAGACCGAGTCCACGACGTGAGGGAGGAAGGCCACCGGCCAAGCCTCGGTAAGACTGTAGAAAAGGGCCTACCCACGGGAGTAGGTTGCCAACCCTACGTGCTGCTGTACCAGCGTCTAAGAGAGAACTGCCGCTAATCGGCTTAACCCAGTACAAGAGAGTACTGGTTCCTAATCCTAACAGTGGCCATAGTAAAGAGAACAACAAAGCCCTATCAAGGTGTGTGTAACTGGGATATTAACCTAGTCCAGTGCAACTTATATTACAGGGGGTTATTTTATACTCTGCGGTCATGATACAATGAACCCGCGCACTGGAGACCCTAACAACATTTGTTACACACTCCCCCAGATTCCATGTGGATGGAACACTCCGCTTTTTAGAGAGTGAGACACTCGCATGGAAACTCCCCCAACCCATATCCGAGTATCCTGTGCGCAGGTGGCTTCCGGAATCAAAAAGGCTTGATTCTCCTCACACCGACACCACAGCCGGGCTTCTCGCACCCACCTCCGA
This sequence comes from Streblospio benedicti, assembly GCA_019095985.1. Classification (NCBI taxonomy): domain Eukaryota; kingdom Metazoa; phylum Annelida; class Polychaeta; order Spionida; family Spionidae; genus Streblospio; species Streblospio benedicti. Next base: position 51,386,579 of record CM032669.1, read on the forward strand.
CTCATCTGCACCTACTCCACGCATTCCCTCATACAGGGTGACAGGACAGCGACCGCACCCGCCGGCCATCGCTTCGCCACTAGATCCTCGCACTCATTCACTCTCCCCTTGATGTCAACTGGTGCACCGCAGGTGCCACATATCGCATCGCACTTTTAGCTGTTCCTTGTGACTATACCACCGCTCCATTGCGACCTGAATCGTCGCTAATCCCCTCGCGATTATTCAGCAACAGTTACCGCTAGCTTTCTGTAGTTTAGCGCGACTCCACTTCCCTCTCCCCCAAGTTTCATCATGAAACCCACGGCATAGGAAGAAAGTGAACTGGAAATCGCTAACATGTTCCATTCCCTCATGAAACTTCCACCAAGTATAGGGGAGTCGTGACCATAAAACTGACCATCCGCTCCCCGTTTCCTCTCCTAATCGATTTTGTTCCAATACTCTGTGAATCGCATCAAACGACGGAAAAACGAATTCTCAGAGTATGACGTATCCTCCACCAGTAACATTTCCCCTCGCGCCGACTTGTACGCTGGTTTGAGTCGGCTTGAGTGGACCCATTGCTCACATTTAGGTTTGCGGCCTCGCTTGACTTTACCGGCACGGGCAGGCTCCCGAAAAATCCTAATTTGGACCACATGGTCGTTGCCTACGGCGATGACCTCATGCGGTCCAGTCCATGGCTGAGATTGTAGCTTATCACGCCCCAGAGGCGGCGAATACATCAGCACTTGATCACCGACTCGGTAGTCGCGTGGTCTCGCCGACTTATCCTTCTGCCCTCGCTGTATTTCCACTGCTCGCCCCGCAACCTCGCGGACTGTCTCTGCCATCTGCATTGCCAGATTCCTCTGGTGAAAGACATAGGCTGAGTAGCACTGAGGCACTGCCCGATCATCACATCCGTACATCAAGTCAATTGGGAGCCGGGGGTCCGTGCATTGGCTGTAAAACAGCCGATGCGGCGTAAATCCAGTACTCGCATGCGGTGTCGCATTGTACGCCATAAACACGTATGGCAGCAACTCATCCCAGTTTTCCTTGTCATGTACGCTTAGCGCTCTCAATATGGCCTTTATAGTTTTGTTACTGCGCTCCACCATCCCGTTGCTCCAAGGAGCATAGGCGGTGGTTCTTGTCTTGTCCACTTTGAACACCTTGCACAGTTCCTTCATGAGCTCGTTGTCGAATTCCGTCCCCTGGTCGCTGTGCAGTCGCTCCATCGCACCATGCCGCGCAATGTACTCCCGAAAGAGAACGTTGACCACAGCTTCTGCTGTCTTCTGTGACAGCGCGTAAAGTTCCATCCTTTTAGAGAAGTAATCCTGAATGACGCAGATATACTTATGTCCGGCTGGGGTTTCGGGTAGTGGCCCCTGGAGGTCAATGCCCACCCTCTCATGCGGAGAGCCCACATATTCATGCTTCATCAGCGGCTTTCCTCCCCCAACTCCCGTCTTATTCTGTTGGCAAGTGAGACATGCCCGACACATCATTCTTACATCCTCCGTCATGCCTGGCCACACAAAGCGCCGTCGCAAGAGTTCATAGACGCGTTCATAGCCGAGGTGACTCACGCTATTCACATGAACACAGCGCCATATGCTCTCGCGCCACGCGACCGGCACTAATCGCACTTGTACACGCTCCACAGGGCGACCCTTCGTCTGGATCACTTTATCCATTGTCCAAACTCCGTCGGCAGACTTATACAGACTGCTCCACCAGCGACACCATGCTTGTACATCGGGACATTCCTTCTTCATTTCCTCCTCGTCCATTACCTCGCCCCACTGTTCCTTTAGCACTGCGACACGTCGCAGACACTGGTCGCGCTGTTGCGCCTCGCGCCAATCTGACTCGTCGAACTGCGCGAGCACCTTCACGCATCGATCCTCGGCCTGAGCAAGGGTGCGCTGCGCCTGTGGCTCGCCCACCCCCCTCGGCTCTTGTTCCTCGTCACTTTCGTCGGAAGATTCCCCTACCACGAGCGGCTTCGGTGCCGACTGCGCCCTCAACCGTTTTTCCTCCAGTCGCTTGGAACGGCGAACTGCCTCTCGCTCACGCGCGACGAACACTGGTGTCGCATCATCTGCTTCCATCTCGCGAGCGGTCAAGTGAGTTCGATTGGGCAGCTCATGGAGTCGTCTGGTCAGATACACATTGTAATCAATACCATCCACGAGCTCTGGCTCCTCTCCATCTTCATCATCTGAGTCGACATCCCGCGCGGCGAATTGCCATCGCATTTCCGGAAGCCAGCATGCGCTGACTGCCGTCGCGTTCAGTACAGTAACTGTTTCGGGTGTTCCCTCATCAGAGTCATCAGATTCCTCGTCCCTGCAGCTATCCAGCTTATTCTTGAAGAACACACAATCTGGGCAATCGCCCAAGTTGCATGACTTCCGCTTCTGAAAGCACTCCTGCGCTTCCGGGTCAGCTTCCCGCTTGCGCGACAAACTGTCTGCGACCTCTTGCAATTTCCCCGGAACGTGGTGAATCTCCCATGGCTTGTACCAGCCCATCTCCACAATCCATCGCATATACATGTTATCGGATTGGTGGTATTTTTGCACCCACGTCAGGGCCGCATGATCCGTCCAAATAACGACTAACGTCCCGCGCGTGATGTCTCGAAAGTAACGCATGAAGAAAACTACCGCATAGAATTCCCTCTTTGTCGCGCAATACGCCTGTCGGCTTTTGCACAACGTCTTAGAGGCGAATCCCAGCGGTACAAATTTTCCTCCCTGCTCCTGCTCCAGTGTTCCTCCAATGCCATATAAACTTGCGTCCACCTTCAGATGGAACTCCTTATCCGGGACGGGGTAATAAAGCAGAGGCAACTGCTCTATGTACCACTTAATCTTCTCAAAAGCGTACTGCTGGTCCTCCGTCCAGCGAAATCGCACACCTTTCTTGGTTAGCTCAGTTAGTGGTTTCGCCAATTCGCTATAGTTCGGCACAAATCGCCGATAATATCCTGTGAATCCCAGGTACGTCCGGGTTTCCGTCAACGACTTTGGTACTCCCCAGTTGTGCAAGGCTTGCACCTTGCTTCGGCTGGGTCGGATCCCGTCCTTGTCCACTTCATGGCCCAGGTATTCCACGCTAGTAGCAAACAGGCGACACTTCTTTGGCTTCAATTTCAAGTTGGCCCTACGCAACCGCTCGAACACCGCACGGAGGTTCAATCTGGCGACTTCGAAATTCCGCCCGAAAGCGAGAATATCGTCCAGGTACACCAGACATTGACTCCATACGATATCCGCGAGCACCATCTCCATGAGGCGACAAAACGTCGCGGGAGCGTTGCAGAGACCGAAGGGCATCCTTGTCCACTCGAACAAACCACGGTGTGTGACAAACGCCGTCTTTTCCGCATCCTCTGGATCCATCGCGACCTGCCAGTACCCGCTCGCGAGGTCGAGCGTACTGAAGTATTTGGAGCCTTCCAACGCGTCCAAACACTCATCAATCCGTGGCAGCGGATATGCATCCTTTTTCGTCACTTCATTCAGCTGTCTGAAATCAATACAAAATCGCAATTCGCCTGACTTCTTCCGTACCAGCACAACCGGTGCCCCCCATGGGGACTTTGAAGGACGAATCACTCCGCTCGCCAACATCTTCTCCAATTCCGCATCGACGTATTCTCGCTCCTTCATAGAGCGGCGATAGTAATTTTGCTTTACTGGCTTCGCGTCCCCCGTGTCAATTTTATGAGAGATCAAATCCGTGTACCCTGGACTTCCGTCCGGGGTCACGAAGATGTCCTCATACTCCATCACTAGTGCCTCCAACTTGGACTCTTCGTCTGCAGACAGTGTCCCCGCAGCCGGGAACATACAGCGCAGGAATTCCGGCACACACCGCGCTGTTGCCTTCCTTCCTGACTGCATGGGTTGTGTGGACTCAGCTGGCAACTTAGCCGTTATCCCCTCTTCCGCGAAGTAAATCTTACAGTTGTCCCGGCGCCTGGGCAACTCATCTTCCTCCTCTTCCGGAATCAGTTGTCGGCTTGTCCACTCCTTTCCATGTCGGGTGCCAATGACATTGGTGTTCGCGACATGCGTTGGAATCTGCCATACTCGCAGCACAGGAGGTCGCTCCCCTCCGTCTGAAGTCCTATTGGCGTCGTCTTGCTGACGGCGCTCCTCCGCTGTTGGAAATCCTGTGATTTTGGCCACTATCATCCCCTCTGGGATTTCTCGAAATTCCGTATCCTGATTTTCCAGGGTGAGGGGCAGGGACCCATCGTCCCTGATCACCTCCAGGGATGGTACGACAAACAGTCCCCCGCCTAGATTGACGGTGCCCTCCACCAGTACCTCCTGCCCCACCCTGGCACAGTCCCCGATGTGACACATAACGCGCTGTACCCCTCGCGGGCGTACACGCACCGTCTTCGTGAGTCGCACCAGGTCCTTGCCGAGCACTGCTAACACTTGTCCGAACAAAATACTGCGAGCCTCTCCTATGCGAACCGTCTTGGTCGCACAATCGATGTTCACCCCATACGTAGTTAACCAATCCATGCCCAGCAACAGATCTAGACCCTCCAAACGACCCACTAGGATCCTTTGGTCATAGCATCCATCCCCGAGCCGGAACTTGGCGTCTATCGCTCCCCTGACGTTCAGTGATTCCCCGCCGGCTCCGGAGAGCTCCACTTGCGCGGGCTGCAATGGGGGTAAGGTGTCCTGTAGCTCCTCATATACTTTGTCGGCCAACAAACTGAACGTCGCACCCGTATCAATGCAGGCCACCAGCGGTTTCCCGCCCATTTCTATAGTGACTCTACATACGAGCGCCGCTCCAGTCAGGCCCAGCATCCTATGAATCTTAGCGAATTCGGCCTCCGCTTCCTGGCACTGGTAAACCATCTCTTCATATCCCTCCAGCTCCTCGGCTCCGCTGCCGTCCACCGGGGGTAGAGGAAGAGAAGGGCGACATTTCCCACTGGAGTCCCCACGGTCCCAATCGGTTCCTCCTTGGATGGATTTTGATGGATCGAGAGTGTCGGCGTATGGATCCCCTGCGAACCCAACCGACGGGTACGTCGGACGCGACGGTGGGTCGGGGTCCTCACCTCCAGGCAGTGGTAGCTTACAGCTCCGCCCCCGGCTAGCTTTTACACCTATGCTCGGCCTCAGCCTCTCGTTCCACGCTGCACTCGGCTCACTTCCGCGTTTACTCCTCCGCTCGTTCCGCTTCTTCGTCGGTTCCATACGTCGCACACGAGATGCACTTCCCCCATCGCGGGCTAACGCCTCCATGGGTTCGTCTCTCATGCCCGACCCCCGTGCGACATCCTCCAACTCCCTTGGACTCGACATCCCATTGCACGGGTGAAGATCCGCCGCCAGGTGAGTGGGATCCACCGGTCTCCCCCGGCCCTCCCCGACTAACGAACCTTCAAAATGACAGGTACCGGGGGTAGGACTCAGCCCTCTCGGAACCGAACCTTCCCCTTTCCGCTCACCACAGGACCCCCCTCCAGATCTGCCCGACTCTACTTGACCAAAAGCCGAGACTCCTGTGACTCGGAGGTCCGGACTCAACACAGGTCGGTCACTGCACTCACGGCCCTTCTTGTCCTCCGGTGCCTCGTCACCTCCCGGTGAGTCCTTCGACGAAGACTGCAACGCACGACCATCCAACGCGAGATCCTCTTCTCGCATGCCGCCATGTACCAGACCAGCAGGGGGAATTCGCGGCCCAATATCCCTGCTTGTTAGTTTTCCTTCGGCGGTTCGGCCGAAGCGGGTTGGTCAAGCCCGCCCCCGCCTTGACCCCCCTGGCTCGGTTTTGCGTTCCCACGCGGCCCCGTGCCGGTCTTTCCGCCTTTATTGTACGCCCGTTGGCGCTCCGCATCCTGCGCCCTCCAAGCGTCAATGTCCTCGTGGGTCGCTTTCGGGCAGAGCCATCGGATGTGGCCAGGTAGCCCACACTTCCAACACTCCCACCCCATGCGACCCCGACTAGGCCCTTCCTTCCCCTCGCCTGCGGACTCCTTACGTTTGTCCCGCCTCTGAGGGCGTTTCTTCTTGGCGCTAGCGGCTGTGTCCTTCTTCCCCGTCGTCTGGTTCGCCACATTGACTTCGCCGGAAGTCTGCGACGTTTCCTTGGCATCCAAAACGTCCTGCAACCGCACGACGTTCGCTGTTGGAGGGTTCCGGGGTTTTGCCGCATTCTCCTTCTCCTTCTCCTGCGCGATAAAAGTCTGGTACTTGCCAGGATCATCCCGGCTTTCCCGTCTTACCAATTCCTGGACGAGGACCGATAAGCCAACTGGCCGCACAGTCACTTCGTCGAACGTCCGCCGCAGGGAAGCACTATTCAAGCCCAGCTCGATCCTCTTCAAGACTGCGGCCTCGCGCTTCTGCACGTCCTGGCCGTAGGCTTTCCGCGCCAAAAACATAAGTTGGGAAGTAAAATCCCTCACGGACTCCTTATTCCCTTGTTTCCTTATCAGGAGTTCTTCTTCCGCAGCGCGCATCTCCACTTCGGTGTGGAAGTAGGAGTTCAGCGCTGACACCAGGGTGGCCCAGTCGTATCTCTCCGTCACTGTCAGGTTCATTAGTGCACTCTGCGCTTTTCCAGTCAGCCGGTCAATTAACCAGGCTGCCCATTCCGATTCATGGATGTTATACATCGTCAGAATCTCGACCAGATGTTGAAGGAAGTCCAGCCAAGTCTGATTGGAATCCGGCTTATTGAACTTTTGCAAGTTCCGGATCCTGTCCTTAAACCGCACCGACGTGGGGATCGTGGGCTCTCGCTCACTATCACTACCCTCCGACTCATCCTCTGAACTGCTTCGCCGCTTGGACCGTCGCGACTTTCGTTTCTCGTCGCCCTTTTTCCCACGGGCTTGTCGCGCTTCTTTGTGTTGTTCCGCGGCGCCCACGAATGGGGAATTGTAATACCGCGTTAAATACGGGTCCAACGTCGCTGTTTTCTGGAAGAGGCTCCCCTGTCGGTCGCATTGTCCGATGTCACCATGGTCTTTGGAAGGGGGTTCCGCGCCCCTTTGATGCACTGGTTCCTGAGGGACAGGGCTGTACTCCCGCTGATTCAATGCGCGCAGCCGCGCCCTCAATTGTCTCTCTTCTTTGTCCCTCGCCTCCGCCTTCGCTACGGCCACCCTCAAGGGTGCCAAAGGATCGGGGCTGGGATCTCGCCGTTCATCCTTAATTCTGGGTTTACTTGGTGGGTCGGGTTTTGGGGGACCGACTGCCCCTTTACTAGGAGGGCGCGACGACGCTAAATCGTCCTTGCGCTTCCCCTTCTTCGGCTGTGCCCTCTTGATCCGTCGGTCGCGCTGACACAGCTCCGACTCGCTTTCCGATGCTAGATCGTCCAGCGAAGCTTCACCCGCATCGTATCCTGGAATCTTCTTGCGCTGCCAGTCGTCCAGTACCCGGCTTGTTCGCCTCCACAACTCCGCATGTTGACCAGGTCGGGTCTCCACCAGGAGACCTTTCATAATCCTGGCCCACTCTCGTCGCACGGCGATGGCATGGCATGGGATTCCCCGCGCGTTTCAAGCCCCTTCTCTCACGTCCGATTTATTCAGCATTAGGAGGTCAATCAAAACCCTCTCCGCCGCAGTATCCAAACGCAGAAGGTACGCTAACTTTCTTGGCTGACGCGCACCAGTCTACCCTCAAATCCGGCCGGTCCCCTGGATCCATTCCACAGATTGCTCCGAGGTAAAAGACCCTCCCGTCGGCCCACCCCCAGAGATCATCCTGGGCGTCCCAATGACAGAGGGAGACCCACCGATCCACTTCCGCTGATGATGCAAAGCTCCTCTGTCCGGTCTTCCCACTCGAGTCATGGTTACTCTTCCTCTTTCCGTCGTGGACCCGGTTCGATTTCCTCCGATCCTCCGCTTTCACCACAGGGGGAGGGGTAACCCCCTTCTCTCCCCCTGCCGCTGTCATCCCATGCTGCGGTCCCGTCGCACCCACGAGTGGAACATTCGCGTCCTTTTCTACCCGCTCGTCGCCCTGTTCGGAGCGCGCTGGTAGAGGATGGCGACTCTCGTCCCCTTTTCCGGTCGCGTTGTCCTCCTGTTGGTCTATCTCCTCGTCGCTCGATTCCTCTTCTTCCGATGACGACTGTCGCTGACCCCGGTTTCCCGCATCAACTAGATCGTCATCCCGCGGCGTCTCACTGGTGTGTCGCGTTACTGACACGTCGGTTTGCGGCTGATCAATCGCGCCTAGCGGTGCGTCGCCCCCCGCAGCAGTGTTTTCCTCCTCTGCGGCTCCGTTTGACGAGAATTGTGGCAAAGGTGGCAGGGGCTGGGCCCTCTGTCGCACCCCACCAGTCATCCCAATCAGCTCTAGAGTCACGAGGGAGCTGCTCCGTGTCATCATGCGAGTCCGCTCTTCGGCTCGTCGCTGTTCCTCAGTGCCTTCCTCGCGGTACTCATCGCGTCCGTATGTCAGGGTTGACTCCGTCGCGCCGCGCGGTCCGCTCCTGTCGTAACGCTCCTTGTCGCGCACATCCCCGTCGCGGTATGGGGTTCCTTCGTGTGCGAGCTCCAATCCTACTCGTCGCGAACTCTCGACCAACGATTCCATCTCTCGCGTGGTCCCATAGACCACTCTGCTAACGATCCGCTGGGCTGCTGACAAGAAGTTCTCCCCCTCCTCGGGGAAGAACCGGTGATCCGGAGTTTCGGCCATCGTAGGATCTCCGGGTATTGCGACTAGCGAGGGGGACAAGTGTCCCTCTCTAACGCGTACTCACGTGAGATCCTGGTCACGGCACCAAATCTGTAAACAAAGTTCCTGTGTACGTGTGCCAACCCGCCGTAGCAGTGACACTCACCTGAGGTGCATGCGGCCTCCCGGCCAGGCACACCCCCAGCTGCGCTGCAAACGTTCCTCAGCTAGACTACTCCTCGTTGTGTTTCCTCGACTACTGTGCACCAACCTGCCGGGACCACCGGTCGGTCCTTGGGCTATTGATGGGTACCGCCCGGGTTTCACGAGAGGCCTCCACGCGGGGAGGACTTCGCACCGGTGCTGACACGCCGAGCTCAGGGCGTCCCCCGCTCAACCACCACGGTAGACCGAGTCCACGACGTGAGGGAGGAAGGCCACCGGCCAAGCCTCGGTAAGACTGTAGAAAAGGGCCTACTCCACGGGAGTAGGTTGCCAACCCTACGTGCTGCTGTACCAGCGTCTAAGAGAGAACTGCCGCTAATCGGCTTAACCCAGTACAAGAGAGTACTGGTTCCTAATCCTAACAGTGGCCATAGTAAAGAGAACAACAAAGCCCTATCAAGGTGTGTGTAACTGGGATATTAACCTAGTCCAGTGCAACTTATATTACAGGGGGTTATTTTATACTCTGCGGTCATGATACAAATTACAAACACTACTAAACTATATGGATATGGGATTTTTTTTTTTTTTTTTCAATACAATTTTCAAAAACACTACTAAACTACAACATAATAAGTCATTGTCAAATACAACATAATTTTAATGTCAATTGGACACTTAAAACCTTTTTGTATTTACAATTGAAATTCAAATTACATTTTCAGAACATAAAGATATACACAATGCACTATATCTTAATGTTACATTAAATTACAAACACAGTTAAATGGTATATGGATATGATATTTGTAGGTTTTCACAATTTTTAAAAACCTATAACCTCAACTTTCCCTTTATGCAAGATCATGTTTGTTAATGCTTTAATTTACAACCACATAGTAAAAGACAATTTACAAATGACTGACTACATTAATTGATAATAATCGCAACCCGTCTTGAACCTCAGGCCACTAATTTGTTATTTTTTTTATTTGTATTTTTTTATGTTTCCATACTGTTTCCATACTGTTGATTTTGGACGTTCGTCAAGCACATGAATTTCACTACAATTTTAATGTTTTACCAAATTCCTAAATAATCTAAGTTAACGAAATACTTTCACACAACTTCTAAACTGTGTAGCATAAAAACAGGAGCTAGTTTAAAATCTAAAATCAACATTATGCGTTTATTTACATCTATATAGTAATAATAATACATCATTGTCATTTGCACACGAAGGATCAATTAAAATTATCAAATTCAAATTACATTTTTCAAACATAAAGAAATACACAACTCACTACATCTTCATCTACGTTAAAGTACAATTACAAACACAACTAAACTATATGGATATGGGAATTTGTAGGTTTTCACGATTTTCAAAAACCCAATACAACATAATAATCATTGTCAATTGGACACTTAGGGTCAGTTACTATTATGAAATTCAAATTACATTTTCAGAACATAAAGATATACACAATGCACTATATCTTAATATACATTAAATTACAAACACAGTTAAGGTATATGGATATGATATTTGTAGGTTTTCACAATTTTAAAAACCTATAACCTCAACTTTCCCTTTATGCAAGATCATGTTTATTAATGCTTTAATTTACAACCACATAGTAAAAGACAATTTACAAATGACTGACTACATTAATTGATAATAATCGCAACCCGTCTCGTGACATTAACTTTATTTTTCTTATTTTGTAAATATTTGTAATGTGGAAAATCTAAAAAATTACATGGACAATGCTAGCCAAATGGCCATGCCCATAACTTTGCATCATTGCTTTTCCACACCACAAATATGTATTTCTGTCACTCTAATTATTCTATATATGCAATATGAATATAACTGACCCCCACCCAACCCCTAGCCTAGCAACCAATTTAAACTTACACCCACCCTAAACATGATTTTTCAAACCATCTAGACACCCATGCTATAATGTACATCAGCAATACACAAATTGAGTGATGTTACTATTACGTCTATTTGTTAATCAAATACCATGAATAACATAATAGATTTTGTTTACATTACTGGTAAACCGTGTATAATGGCAGCTATGTTCTCTATTATAATTATAAGTACATGTCCATGAATCCATCATTGTCCTGTGTTCTCGTCCTCCTCATATTACTAACTCGCAGAGATCTACGAGACAATAGTCTCACGTTTAATGTGGCCAAGTAGATGCTCCTTTAGCAGCTTATGATCCTCAAAACGTTGGTTGCAGGCGGTGCATATGAATGTGACCTTATCTGAGTGGGAATACATGTGGCGATTGAGGCTGGCTGAATCTGAGAAACTAGAGGTGCACAGACAGCACTTAAATGGACGTGAGTGGGTATTCTGGTGGCTCTTCAAGTTGCCTTTTTGTGCAAAGCTCTTGTGGCAGACATTGCATTCATGTGGTCTTTCAGCTGAATGCACTCGTGAGTGGGCTTTCAACTGGCTTGGTGTTACAAAATTCTTGTTACAGACCTTGCACTGGTATGGCTTCATGCCTGAGTGTATCATCTGGTGTTCTCGCAGGTAGTTTTGGTCTCGGAAGCCCTTGTTGCACACGTCACATCGGAATGGTTGGATAGTTTCTGCCGCACGCCGCCGCCATACTGGCTTTTGTAGATTGGATTGATGTAGATTGCTCAGCATTGCGCTGTTTTGATGCAGCGTTTTCATGATCGCATCATCGTGGGCAAGGGCTGCTGTTGCTGGCTTCAAATCCCCATGTTCGCTCGCAGTGTCTGAAAAGCTTTGGTGCACCTTTGTCATATGGCTCTCTCTGAGGCTCTTGTGGGAGAAGTGCTGCCAGCAGAGGTGGCACCTGTAGGGCTGACTGCCGCACTTTGTTAGAATGTGTGTCCTGAGTTCGGCAGGGTCAGTCACTGGTGACCCGCACATCAGGCAGTGGTGACGTTTATCGCCGCCACAAGGTGGCTTTTCATCTTTACTTTTCATGCGGGTGAACTTCTGGGTAGTCAGTGGTTTGTTTGGTGTAGGGAAACTCTCTTCTTTAGGTGGTTTCTCTGGGTTGTTTGGCATGGGGAAATTAATTGGTGCAGGAGGTGAGTAAGGAAGGTGCACTGCTGGTGTGTCTGACATGCGGGTCGACATTGAGCTGGTGGTTGTCGTGAGATTCGATGATTCAATCTCCTCAAAAGGTACGGTTTCCTCATTACTGGCCATTGGCACCTCCGATTCATCATTTTCAATTTCAACTATGGTAAGGCGATCCTGATCTTGGTCTATGTAGTAGTCATCTGAGTCAGTAATGGACTGATAATACTCATTTGTGTATTGGTTCGAACCTACTTCGTTCATTGGTGGCTCCACACCGGTTGCTTGGCTTTCTACGCCATCAGATTTAAGAGGTTGGTTCATATGGCAGAGAGCATTATTTGAATGGTGTTCCATATGTTCATCTGCTTGAATCAAGGGTTTCGTTTCTTCTAAAGGCTCTTTCATTGAATAATTTGATCGAGACACTAGCTGATTTGAATTGTCTGTAGAACAGACAGGCGACTTTATCTGTTGATTCATTTGGTTATCTCTTGAATGGTTCACAGGGGCATCATTCAATTTTTTCATACTATAATGCACATGGTTCATCGTTGGGTGTGGATGGGAAGAATTAGGCCGAAAATCTGGATTTGTTTGGGAATATGATGGATGCAACGGAGCATTCAACTGGCTCATGAAGCTACCTGGTTGGGGATGATTCATGTCGTTGTTGGAATGGTGATGTGACGGGTAAGTTGCTTGATTGAAGCTCCTGTCGTGCGTGGGGCCAGTATTCATGGCGGGCGTAGGGTACTGCTGGTTCGTTGCCGCTGGCTGGTTTGCTGCGTTGTAATAAGGCCGGTGAGCATCATGATTCGCATATCTAAGTCTTCGGGCCGATTCCACGATGCTTTCTACGAGCATCCTACCGTAAGCTATTGACGGGAAACGAGGTGCATCCATTTTATATCTACGCAATGCAGGTTGCTTGGCCAACCAACAAATTTTATTCAACAGAAATAAAAATAAGTCAAGCTAGAGTAGTGTCTCTAAGGAACACGTGTATCCGAGTACTGAAGTCTTAAATTCTAGGAACCCGTGTACTCGTGTACTAAATAATAGTATAAAGCGCGCGCGCCCATTGATTCAATAATTCTTTTTTTTTTTCTTTTTCATGTACTTGATATTCTTCAGGAATTAATGTTCCTAGGATAGCACTGAAAGCGTACATATATATGTAATGCTTAAATTCTGAGCCAAGGGTAATGGAGGGATCACACTGTACTAAATTTTCAAACTAGGCGAGTATAAACACGCCTTTTAACGAGGCTTCGAACATTCCGCTTGGCGTCGCTACTGGTGGCGACGCGCTAAATCAATAGTGGCAAACGTACGACGTAACGGTTTTGGCGATGTGTCTGCCATGACCGGGGCGCGAACTTACTTTTTTTCATGAGCTACTGAGGACCACACTTGTATTGATTATATTGTGATAAACAAATTGTGGTAAGAAAACCTTACCATTATAAATTCAAAATACATTTTCATACATTTTCCTTTTTTACATTATAGATAGCTTATACCTAATTACATTTTACATGTTTGGGTGATCAAATGCAGCCAACAATTTTAAATGCCAAAGATTAATTATACAAAATTATAAATTAGTTTCATACATAATTTTTTTTTGGAGTTTCATACATGCGTAAAAATTTCACCTTTTATTTGTTTGTTTAAACCATCGTAGCACAGCTTTGAATGATAAAGGATATGCATTTTAAGATAAATACAATTGTAATAGTTCATTAAAGTTTTAATCCATGTGTTTTGTTTGAAATAACGTTGCACAATCCGTAGGTGGCGATAATATGCGACAAAGTTGGCTCATGGGTAATAAAGATGTTTACTTTTCAATTAAAGCATCAACGCAGAAAAGTCATATTTATTGTGTGATTCACCCTATTACAGATACCATGACAAATGAAAAATAGTATCTGCAATATTTAGTGCACTGACGTACCCTATACAAATGCCCACAAACATTTGATCTAAAAGCTCTTTCTAAAGATACGAACTTCCCTCATTGAACAATCTATACATGTTTTTCTCTTTTAGTTATTCTCCAGAAGATTACTTTATGATATTCGTAGCATGAATAGCATTCAACCTTCAACAGTCTTATCCAGCTTAAATGTCAATTTCAGTGCAAAATTGCAACATCATATACGGTGGATTTAGAATAAAGCCCCTACAAAATAAATTCATCCAGCTAGCAACGCCAACCAAAGAACAGGAAAAGCAAGTCTATCCAACATCAGAATGAACGTGATAAATAAGTGTTCTCAATATGTTTAGAGTAGAGAGAGAAAAATACTTTCCCGAGGTCACTGGAAAGTCCGACAACTTTGAAAGTCAGTGAGAAAAATGAGGGTGTAAGTTATCAGTCAAAGTAGTAGACTTTAAAATCATCTGTGTAAAAGAAATGATGCTTTGATCAATTATTTACTCAAAATTACACCTAAAATATCGCATAATTGCCTGATCTGATTTTTAAAAAAAATGAAATTTCCCAGTATTTGTCTACATATGCATGTGTGTGTGCGTCATAGCTATAATAACAGTCCTGTTCCATAGATATAGCCCATACCAAGGCTTTTAAATGGTCTGACATGAAGGCCTATTCTAAAAGTGTCTATATGATGCAAAAGTAGCAGCTGTTTTGGCTAATAGAGCGTCATTTGCTAAAAGCACGTGATTTCTATTTTTAGAACAGCAATCTAATTTCAGAGCACCTGTGAAGGTATTTTCCCGTTTAGGCATGTGGTACTGTTTATTTGTAATGGCAAAGCTTTGATGAGTTTACCTGGTATCACCATGCTGCTGCTTCTAAAGCTATTGCTCATGAATGCTCTGATAATAAAGGCTATAACAGGCCAGAATGTTCAGAGGAATTCGTAGAAGACCTTATATCTATTAGAGCTAGAGTCTGTCACAATTGTACATGCTCTTTACCTTTGCACTTCATATATGGTTGACTTGAGCAGTTTTTTGTAATAATAGAAATAAAAACGGTTATATATCAGGTCTCTTGAAAGATTACATAGATAAAACATGAGGTAGAGGTTAATGTGTAAATCAGAAGATCCCCCGACACTATCCGGATCAGTGTACCGAAACGAGCCCTTCAGAGGACACTTGAGAGAACACTGACTCATAGAGTATCCAAAGTTCTAGGTATTTACATATCAGAAGAAGCCAAATTGTCTTTTTATAACGTGATGCTGGGGCTACTTTGGGTAGATATTTATTCTAATGATCTTTTGTTTTCCATTTATATCCTATTCTCATCCCAGGAGAGATTCAATGGTATGCAGTGCGAACATATTCCTACTGAAAACTGGGATTTTCAATATGTTTTTTATTGCGCACCAATGTTTCATGACTTGTCATATTTCGTTGGTGGACGCATGCACGTACGAATGAATGTAAAAATCATTAACCAATAAGATCAACTAGTGGAAAAAACAAACTCTATCTAACACTTCGTTGGAGGTTGGTGTTTAGTGCAATAAAGCACGAGCTATTTTATATTTCTGTTTATAGTTTATATCGTGGCAAGTGGAACAACAACTATATCAAAAGTGTTCAAAGAATACGGCGTCGCTAGAACAACTCTGACATATTGGCGATTATGACATTGCATAAGCATTTTAAAAGACTTGAAATTGCCCCTGAACCTATAGTTTTCTTGGCAAATACCCAAAATTTAAAACTCGTGATGGTCTCAATGAATGTAAACAGTGAACCAAGTTTGTAGATTTTGTCTTCAAAGGCATTGATACTATTAATAAAATGTCGAATATGGAACTAAAACGACACACTTTAATTGGCAAAGTGCCAAAGATTAACATATATGATTGTCACTACATATGTGAACATAGAATGATATTTGGAGGTCATGGTTCAAACCGTATTGAAAGTATTGAAGAAAGTAGCAAAAACCACTAAAATATCTAAACTGCTACACAATGCTGTGCTCTCTGAACACTTTTCATCTAGTTAGCAAAGGGCCAAAGTTCACTGTATGCTGTGGTCACCAGTCCTGTAATATTGTATGAAATACGAAAGTCATGTGTCAAGCTAAAAATGCCAAAATTGACAGCCAATGGTCTTCTGGAGAGAACACTTTGATTGGCAAAGTGCCAAAATTGGACACTGATGATGGTCACTAGGTATATGAGCAGTGTATCAAATTTGAACTCATGGTAAAAGCTGTATTGAAACTATTGAAGAAAATGACAAAAAATGACCTAAAATGGCTTTCAGGAAATCACACGTAAATGGGCAAAGTGCCAAAATTGAATATATGTGATGGACTCTAGGCATTGTTCCAAGTTTGAATGTGTTCATCCAAGCAGTTCTAAAGATACTGTAGAAAACCTCCAAAATGGACCATGAATGGCCCCGTGGAAAGCATACTTTTAATTGGCAAAGTACCCAAAATCGAATCACTCCGGTGTTGCAGTGTACCACATAGTTGTGTAAAGTTTGAAGAAGATCGGCTCATCGGTATATCCTCTAGCTTGTCCAGAGTACATACATACATACATACATACATACATTACATACATACATATACATACATACATACATACATACATACATACATACATACATACATACATACATACATACATACATACATACATACATACATACATACATACATACATACATACATACATACATACATACATACATACATACATACATACATCATCAATCTTGATCTTGATTTACATTAATGCCCAGGTATTGTTTCTTTTTCACCCACTGGAGAGGTGTGATCCAGGTGGAGGTGGCATCATTGAAACAATGTAGGAGGTGCTCTGTTGATCCCGGTGGGTAGTTTGGTTCCAGAGACTGATTGTTCTTGCAAAAACCTGTAGTTGTATGCTTCTGAATGGAGCTACTGAATGCTAATATAGCTATGTGGACATCTGGTGGAAATCTGTACTGTTGGTGGGAATGGTATATTAACTTGGTTGTGTCTGATTTTGAAGAACAATGTCAGGTCATATAGGGGCTCTACGGTGACGGAGAGGCTGCCACTTCAGTTGTGTCTGGATCTGGTGTAAGGTTGGCATCAGGACCGTACGTGTAGGTACCCAGCACAAATCCGGCTGCTCTTCCTTGGACTGCTTCAATTTTGTCAATGTTTTTCATTGTGTGTGGGTTCCAGGCTGGAGAGGCATAATCAAGGTGAGGTCTTATGATTGATTGGTAGGCTGTTTCTTTTATTTCAGTATTACACATGTGGAGGTTTCGTCTGCACAGGTTTAGGAGCTTGGTTGCCTTTGACATATGGTATCTATGTGATTATTAAAAAGACATTTTATTATCCAGGATGACACCATGGTAGTGGTCGGAGTCTATTTCCTCAAGAGGTGAGAATCTAGAGGGGCTTGGTGGGATGACATGGAGCACATCTGTAGCGGCTTCTAACACCTTCTCGTCCGCACTCAAGCAAGATGAAGCTGCAGCATTTGGTGTCGACATGATGTAGGTATAGTCAATGTTGATTTTTGTCTTCTTAGTAATTCTCATAGTTTTGCATTTCTTCACATTGAAATTCATCTGCCAGAGGTCTGCCCAGTTTTGTAGCCGGAATAGGTCTTTCTGTAAGGTGAGTGAGTCTGCATCAGATTTAATTTCTCTGTAGATGGCACTATCATCAGCAAAGAGGCGGATAGTTGAATCAAGGTCAAGCGTCGATATCATTGATATATAGGAGGAAGAGCAGTGGGCCTAGGACTGTCCCTTGGGGCACGCCTGAGGTCACCTGCTGTGTGTCAGACTTGGTTCCATTTACCACTACTTCATGGGTTCTACAGGTGAGAAAACTATGTATCCATTTCTGAGTAAGACCATTTATGCCGTATTGGTGGAGCTTTGTGATTAGTCTTTGATGTGGTACCATATCGAATGCTTTTGATAAATCAAGAACTATGACATCTATTTGGCTGCTACCTTTGTTGAGTGTTTGGGTCCAGTCATCAATGGCTTCTACCGACTGTGTCTCACATGACATTCCCGCCCTGAAGCCATGTTGTTTCGAAGTAATGATATTGTGATGGTTGAGGTGTTTCCAGATATGCGAGACCAAAATATGTTCCAATAGCTTGCATGGGATGTCTGTGAGGGATACTGGGCGGTAATTTTCAGGTAAGGATTTGAGTCCTTTTTTATAGATCGGGCATACGAGAGTGTGGCGCCAAGATGGAAGTAGCATCCCTGTGTTATAGGATTGTTGGTAGAGGTGAGTGTAGATTGGTGCTATTTCCTTTGCAGTCTCTTTTGGAATCTGGCTGGGATCCCATCGGGTCTTCCAGCTTTACTGGGATTAATGTTATTTAGCAGTTTGTAAACACCCTCATTGCCAATAGAGATGGGAGGCATGTCTGGAAAATCTTGTGAAAGAGAAGGTAGGTTTTCCATATTTTCTTGGGTGAAAACTGAAGTAAATTGATTTACGAGAGCATTGGCTTTTAGACTGGTCTGTGGCAGCTGGTATCACCTCCTTTGGTGTTCAAGGTAGGTATCT
The DNA here is from genome assembly GCA_019095985.1 of Streblospio benedicti. Classification (NCBI taxonomy): domain Eukaryota; kingdom Metazoa; phylum Annelida; class Polychaeta; order Spionida; family Spionidae; genus Streblospio; species Streblospio benedicti. The sequence goes on from CM032669.1 coordinate 51,405,060, forward strand.
TTTTTGTAGTGTCTTGCCTTAGTGATTTGATGTATGACCAAAAGGTTTTGGGTTGTCAGAAAGAGGTTTCCCAATCATGTCTTGAATATAGGTCTTATGACTAGTTCGTATTGACTCCCTCGCTTGTTGTCATACTGCTTTGAATTTGTCCCATACTTGTGGTGATCTAGACTTGATAGCTTTTGCTATATAAGCGGTCTCTGTTTTTGATTTTCTTTACTTCGGGTGTGATCCAGGGGTAGGATTCTTTGGATCTTGACATTTTGATGGAACTTCATTCTCTATCAACCGTTGTATCTCATCTTCTGTGAACTTGCCATTTGTTTCTATTTCAAGGTCATCTGGTTTGCTGATACCTCCTGTTGTTCCAATCAACTTAAGTTAGGTTTAGGTCACCACCAACTATGTAGGATGCACTTTTAAATTTACTGAAAACTTTCTGCATGTGTTCTTGTAAGTTACATATATTCACTTCTTATGTCTGGTGGTCGGTAGACAGATGCAATGTTTATATTTTTCCAGGGAGTTTGAGCTGTGTCAAAAATTGTTTTTTTGTGTGCTCAAGGTGTGATTTGTGCTATATAGTCAATATTGTCCTTTAAGATGAAACGCCTGCCCTCCTTTCTTCCGGTTTAAAGATTTTCCCTGGCGGAAATATCTATTTAACCGTTCTGGTCCCAGATTTTTAAAAGCACTATGTGGGGTTATGATTGTGTCTGTATAGCTTGGAATTCTGCCCTTTTGTTT